>JAZGTN010000039.1:0-1200000 GCA_037783415.1 Leptasterias polaris | reverse complement strand
TATATTCTTTTTATAGTGTAGATTGTTCTTGAGAACTTGTCTTGGTATTCATTCGGAGTAGATTCAGAATTCAGGAGACGACTCATTTCACTGCAACAGTTGTAAGATTCTAATTGGTCTCAGCATTTCGACTAGCTTGCTCTAGTCCTCGTAAGGTTTCCTGAAATTTGAAGCAAAGAAGTTAATAACGAGAAGTCCCCCCGATCCATTAAGCAAACGTATTAGTCCGGGGCCAAATTCCTACAAGGCCCCCCCCCCCCCAGGTAGTACTTAGTAAGCTAAGTAGTCTTCCGAATTCCAAACGACAAGGGGTCTGTGTTCTCTAAATAAACTACTGAATGTATTTCATTCCCATGGAATGAGATTCACTCGATGAAATCTGTCTTTTCCATTTTACTCAGTTTGACATCCTTGAATTGGTCGTAAATTGTTGAAAAGAAAAGCCTTGTTCCTATGTGAAAAATTAAAAACTCGTATTTATAATTAACAAGCTATAAGAACAAAATAATGCAAGTGTGTGGCAAAATTTGTATTCCTATACAATAGGACAAATATAAATGTGTCCCTTTCAATACCTTTGAATGCTCAGTACTTTCCAAATAAACTTCTAAAATGGTAGCATTTTGGAAATGTGATGCAGATGTCCCTAGCATGATCAATGTTTACTGACAATCGCCAATCAACTGTTGATGTTGCTTGATATTTATACGAGTATGCACTATCCACTAACTGTTTGATGATGCTATGTCACTGACTGGGGTCACAACCTGGGTCGACCCGGGAAAGCTAACCGAATGCACCTAGTGTTGGTGTAGCTCTAATCAGTTTACTCAACAAGTCTGCTGCCACCTATTGTCCTAAAAAGTCTCCCATTGTTTGTCCTTCAGTTGGGATGCTCAGCCAGGTCCTGTGTACTAAGATATGTAGTACACAAAAACAACCCAGAAAGTTTTGAAGGAAATTAAAACAAAGGAGAGAGGAAAATCAAGAAAAGAACCTCCAGTAACGACTTTAATTTAACCAACCAGCTTTCTTAACATATAGTAACATTAAGCAAAACTGATTCAAACTTTCTGGTAGTTTATCCCCAATTAAACCATGCAATCAAAATGTTTAATAATATAAACAAATTAAACCCTCAAAAGTAACCCTTACCACAAATCTAATCAATCTAAAATAAATTGCTCATATGGTCCTTTGGAAGTAATGATTAATCTACTAAAAATATATTTATGTCTAATATATAGTAATAAATTAGAAATTTTAGATATTATTTACAATTACATGTAGTAGTTACCTTTTGATCACACTGTAAAATAATTGCACTACTCATCTCTATTGTGCCAAAAAGCAAGGAATAGGAAAACAAACTTACACCTCCTGAAGACAATCGTAGCATGCTGATTGAATCGTTGAGCTGTCAAACCACTGTTTCTTTTCAGAGAGATTGTTTTATTGTGTTACTGCAATGCCAATGAGGTTGTAGTCCCACAATGCAAAGTTTCACTGGAGCTAGGTAGTTTGTTGGGGTTACCGCAAACACTACTCGATTCTATTCCCAACTCGAACATTTTCAAGTCCTTCTTTAGCTGTTTTCTCAGAAAAAAATATCTGCAGCAAACTTTTGCTTTATAGCAATACATGCTTTGTAGTGTTAATCTTTTCATTACAACTGAATCACTTTGTTTCATATTGATCACATATATACAATTCATTTAGTTTCCTGTAAGCACTTTGTATACTTTCAAAATATACATTAGTTCTTGCATGCAAACAGTTCTTGAAGCGATATAGCATGCTTTACAACAAATCTCATGTTGATTTCTGTGATATAGTACAACTTGAGTTTTTGTAAGCACAATGTATATTAGCAAAATATACATTAGTTCTTACTTAATTGCGAATGGCTCCTGCACCCATAAACATAAACATGCTCCTTGGTGTCATTATATTAACCTAATTGTAGATTTCCATGATGAAGTGCAACTGAGTTCCAGTAAGAACAATGTATATCAGCTAAATATACATAAGTTCTTACTGTTGCTAATGGTTCCAGCGACCATTATATCATGCATTACAATATACTTCTTGTCGGTTTCGGTGACATAGTGCAACTTTAGTTCCATTGAAAAACAATACCCATACTACTAGGCCTAAACTGTTAGCAGATGATGTTGTGTGACATACATATACAGCGCACCTGCGTGCAATGCCACGGTTTGAGCAGATCTAGATTTTTCTATATTGCAAGAAACACAGAATAATCTTGATCAAGTAAAACTCTAGATTTTTCTATATTGCAAGAAACACAGAATAATCTTGATCAAGTAAAACAATATCGAACAAAGATATTGACAAAATATGGAGACCGCCAACATACGGCTAGATAGCTCAGTTGGTAGAGCACTTACACGTTAACTCGGAGGTTGTTGGTTCAAATCCTGCTCTAGTCAGTTTCCTTGTGGTTTATTATTTGAAATCTAAAACAATATCAGTTAGGCTTCCTTACACATCCCTGAAGTACCTTTGCAACAATCCCATGAGTACATGACTGTAAATTTCCAGGTGGTCAGCTGATTTCCTAATTTGTCTTCTTTTTATTGCAAGGCAGTTTTGTCTTTTTTTGCAATAACAAAATTGCATGTTTGGTTCAATAAGACACTCATGATAATCTAAAAAAGTATCTGCAATCTGTCCGTTACAAATTACAGAAGACTTCTTCCACCTTTACAAAATATCACACCGACAAAATAACCAATGATAAAAACTCAAAAAACACCCAAAGAACACAAAACAAAACTTAACAAATCATATGAAATCATAAACCCAATCAAAACAATACTTTAAATGATCCCCAAACAAAACAACAAAACAATAACTAATGAGGAAAAAGTTACCCAAAAAGCAAGGTAACTATTAATAGTTTAAACTCTCGATGCTGCAACTCCGAAGTTTAAAACTTGGAGTTTTCCTCACATCCTCAATTGTTTTTTTGAAGAGCATACTTTTAAAAACCTACAGTAGTAAGCTTGCTGGAAGTTCATGTTGTCAAAATAACTAGTAGAGTCTAAGCCAGGGCCAAAGCTGAAGCCGTGGTTTAGAAAAGGACATTTTTTCAGCTCTATCATCATCATCATTCAGCACAGACTTGCGTCCGTGGTCGATTCGCTCTCCGATTGTAATATGGGGTCGCCGCCTTCACCTGTTATTTTTCAATTGCTGCTATTCTAAGCTCTCGCACACTTCCAGCTTAGAGTGACCTCTGCCATGACTTGTACCCATAGGCAGACCGTCTATAAATGTGTCGGGTAGACCTCCCTGTCACATCACATGAGCGCACCACTTCGCCTTCCGTTCTAACACCTCATCACCTGTAAGATACCGACGTCCCTCATTTAGAAAATCGTAGCCTTCATCTTTGAGAGGGCAACAACAAAAGACATCCCGCTCATTTAAGTTTTGTTTTTCAACAAATCTCAAGAAGTCTGTAGAGGGTAGAGAAGAGGGTAGGTCCTCTTTCTACAAGCCTTCCAGTTGCATCTTGGTGCTGGTATGCCACATCTTAAAGCGGCTGAAGCCTGTATTATTTGTCTCGTCGTAGCAGAAACCCTTCCCAAGGAGCTTATTCTTTGCCTGTTGGAACAGACTGAGGAAAGTATC
Source organism: Leptasterias polaris (assembly GCA_037783415.1). Lineage (NCBI taxonomy): Eukaryota > Metazoa > Echinodermata > Asteroidea > Forcipulatida > Asteriidae > Leptasterias > Leptasterias polaris. The sequence goes on along the minus strand of JAZGTN010000039.1, from coordinate 1,196,340 downwards.
CCTGTAACAGGCCTGCTGCAAGAAGTACTGGTACGCCGTGGTACCCCTCGTATCATCCACTGTGTGTCCCCCTGGCAGGGAGGAGCCATCTGATTGGGTGTCAGAGCTGACCAATAGGTCATTGTCTAATGGATCACATGGTCTGGTGGCGATACCTCCAACGAAGTCAGCAACACGGCTGCTTGTCTCCTCCTTCTGGAATGATCAGAAAACAGTACAATCATTTGAAAAATGCTAAAGAAAAATAAGATTGACACTGGTGCATGGTCCAACTTCATAGAGCCATGATTAACCCTTTCCTTACCGTAGGTGACTTAAAGGCACTGGACACTTTTGGTAATTGTCAAAGACCAGTATTCTCACCTGGTGTATCCCAACATATGCATAAAATAACAAACCTGTGAAAATTTGGGCTGAATCGGTCATCGAGGTTGCAAGAAAATAAAGAAAGAAAAAACACCCTTGTTGCACAATTTTGTGTGCTTTCAGATGCTAATAAAAGGCTTCATGCATGAAGTCTTATTATTTTAGTGAGAAGTTACCTCTTTCTCAAAAACTACGTTACTTCAGAGGGAGTGGTTTCTCACAATGTTTTATACTATCAACAGCTCTCCGTTGCTCGTTACCAAGTAAGTTTTTATGCAAATATATATATTGAGTAATTACCAAACGTGTCCAGTGCCTTTAAGCAGACTGCACTCATATCCACTCTTTCTTACCAACAGTTGGTTTGTTTGACCAACTTGTTCCACTGCAGTTGCACTTGCATGATGATTCCTCCAAAAATTGACTTGAATAAAAACAGATTTCCAGAAACCAACATCAATTCGTCCTTTATAAGCCGGCCTTATGACATAAAAGCCCTTTCCACGAGACATAAAAATATCCATTGTCCATTGTCCCTTACATGTACTACCAATGTATAGCCATATTTGAGAAGATTTCACCAAGGACAGTCCAAACATTATTTTCCTTTCACACAAAATGCAATTTATAAAAATTTTCAACCATGCAAAAGTAAAGCAAGGGACCCCTGCTAAATTGCTCTCATGTGAAAAGGGTTGTAACAAACATACCTTCAGGACAGATGGTGATATTGGGCTCTTCACGGTAACACAAACTCCCTCTGTGCTCCCGGCCACAGGGGTGCACTCCAGTTCAAATATCGGGAAGACTTGCTGTTGGGTGTCCTCACTGGAGCTGACCACAAAGAGCACTTCGGGCGTTAGGAGTAGGCACCCCCCACGCTGTAAGCCGTGGAAGGTGATCGTTGTGATGTCACAGTGGATGAGGATGTCTGAGTTTGGAAGAGGCTGCAGCATTTTCCTTTGAAAAAATAACAAATTTGAGCAAAGAAACTTTTAACTTATCCTGAAGGTGACAAATGGATAGAAAACCACACTCCAAGCTACCCTGATGGTAAAAATATACATCGATACCTCACCATGCAATGCGTTAAATCCGTATACCCTGATGGTATTAAGCAATAGGGCACATGTCACCACGGCAGGTGGTTAGACTGCAGGAGTTGCAATCACAAGGTTGTGGGTTTGAATCTGGCCAAGCTAACCGCTGATTTCACAATGACAAGGTGAGTATTTTGTCCTCTAGCTATTGAATCACAATTTATTGACTTGTGCAATTTATAATCATAGATTTTAAGAAATTGCCCTCTAGCTTTCGCTGGTTCTTGCTGGTATTATAACATTCAAAAAAACGAGATAGCAAAGACAAAAATCGGGAAATGTTGGGAAGTAATAGTTTACTCGTCTGTGATTAAAAAATTACGATCCCTTTGTGCTATGGAAAGTGTTCTTAAACCATCACAATGATCCCTGTATGTGTTGATGTATCAGCAGTATGAGACGTGGCGAGCGTGTTTAATGTGAAAGATATGTTACGCCTTATGCGGCGGTGCGCATTATCTGTTAACCCTTGAATCTTATTTTGGTAATTTGAGGGTACTGCGCCTTATACGCCGAGCACCTTATACGCAGGACATTACGGCATGTAGCACCTAATAATGGTTTTACTAGGTGCTGCTTAGTGCTTACCATTCAACAGCCACAAACAACGAGGCAAACGCCTTCTCTAGAGATAATTGTACTGAATTCTTTTACGTACATTACCCAACACATGGGATCTTTGGCTTTTTGTCGCAACGAAGCCTTCCTTCTAACCGAAGGTTAAGTGCCTTGCTTAAGGACACAAGTGTCGAGACCGGGACTCGAACATCATCATAGCGAAAAGTTTGTTTGTGTCATAACCAAAAACGCAAATACTCACCATGTATACTTGAGTCTGCTGTTTTTTGCCATTGCACTCAGTAGCGTTACGCACTCTCCCCTCGGTGTTCGTGTTTCAACCAATCCAGCGCTGTGTAATATACCTGAAACAAAACAATCCATTAATTCATTCATTGGAAAATAGGTCTTGTGAGGCTTGTTTAACTTGTTTAGCTGGATTGTCCAACTGCACGATATCTGCTAAGCCTACCAACTAATTTGGGGCTATTTGCGTCCTCTATCTACATGTTTGTACATTATTTTATGCTATAAAAACAAAGAACAATTTTTTTTTTTGTATTTTATTTTTCTTACTGTGATTTTTGTGAATTTTGTTTTTGATGGGCATCGCCCCTCCCCCTTTGCCAAACACTAGTGCCTTAGGTGTACAGAATAATGGAACCTATAGGGCCTATGGAAAACTGGTGCTGCCTAGGGCCTATGGAATACTGTTCCCTTAGACCTTTGGAACTGGTGGTTGGGGCAAAGAGAAAACTGGTGCCTAGGAAACACTGGTGACTTTGGCCTGCGGAATACTGGTGCCTAGGGCCTTCAAAATACTGGTGCCTGGTGCCTATAGAGCAAACTGGTGCCTGGGGCGTATGGAACACTGGTGCCTAGAGCCTAAGGAGCACTTAATCAAGCCCCATTCGATTACCAGTTACACTGTTATAACCTGTGAAGGAAACATAATCGCACACTTCACAATTATTATTGCCTTGCAGTCTAGACCAGAAGTTAAGGATTGGCCCAAGTTACCTTGTCCAGTCTGTGAGACCAACTCTGCTGCCCCTCCCAGTGGCTTGATGACCACGCCCATCAGACCCTTGCCGACACCTCGTATGACACCTGTTGCCTTCTGAGTGCGTGAGCTGATCGCTGGTGCTTGATAAAAGCTTTTGATTGGTTGGTCAGCGATGCCACCGATGGCTCCTATTGGTGGAATAACGTTTCAGAAATGATACATTGAGAGCTTAATGTTGATGTTATATTATGAAATCAAACTAAACCATAGCCCCCAAAAGTCCTTCGCTACAAATCCCCCATATCCAGAGTCACGCCGAAACAAAAAGATAAGAAGCAACTATTGGTCGACCCAAATAAATTTTGACCTCAGACAGCGGAGCTTAACATAACATTTACATTAGCTTCGGCTCATGACAAGATTGATGTCTAAAACCAAGATGCTCCAGAGTGTTTCCGAACGACACAACAGTCAATCCTTCAACCTCCAGTGCGTTCAGTCGCTCGTAATTGTTTCAGTTGTCAAACTTTTCATGTACTTAAATCAATAACTTGGTTCGGTGTGACTCTGAAGCGCCTGTCTGAAGCGGGTATTACTCCACACCAAACTGTTTTGACATTTTCAAACTAGCACATAATGTATCTCACCTAAAATAAACTAATTTATTTATTTCAGTACATGAAAGGCTTAAAAGCTAGTTAAAACACTCGAGGACCAGTCAGAATTCTCAACAAGAATTCTCAACTAGCTGGCTAGTTCAGTGTTTAAAAAGCATTTCTATTTATTATGAAATATGGACAAATGAAAAAGCTGGTGGACTAGTAAAATAACAAGCTCACTGGTCCAGCTGGCTAGTCACTGAAAAGGTCAAGTGCAAACCCTGTGAGTGACCACACACATTAGCTAAGCAAAACAAAACAAACATTATCTGCTTATCGAAAAAAGAAAGAAAAAGGTTACACCGGAAAACAGCCAATTCTGTTTGTGTGAATAGAGTTCAAACCCTTCCTGCCCCAGTATTAAATTAGACTGGTTGTTCTCACCTAGCAAGCTAATCCCAAACCCGCTAAGGCCTTGTAGGAGCCCGTCTGTCATCCGGTCTGGTACCCTGCGTCTCTGCTTCTCCTGCCGTGCAATGTGATCCTCATCCAGTGTGAGCCGGTCTAGGTTACGTGAGACACTGGATGCAAACATTGTGATGGACGTCAGTGTTCCTGTAGTAAGTAATCAAAATCGGGCCAATAACAACTCAACGTTTCCATCATCAGTATGCTCTGATCGTCTTCGGGAAGAAATCCCCCCCACAGTAGTGTGGATGGGGTCTACGAACGAATACTTACCGGTAGAGTCGAATTACTAATTTGCATATTCCCTATGCCGCCAGGCAATATTGCTAAGACTTTTACACACAATAGCGCCCTCCACCGCCCTACCCACAATGCCCCGCGACATGCATGCCACGAAGTCGTCCTCTTTTCTATGAGCCCTACCAAATGTAAGCACCCAAGAACCGAGTATGTGGGGAAGGAGGGAGGGATACTCTACCGGTAAGTATTCGTTCGTAGACCCCATCCACACTACTGTGGGGGGGAGTCTACTTCACTCTACTTACCGGTAGAGTCGAATTACTAATTTGCATAGACTCGCACCGAGAAAAAGGCGGTGGGTATACGCGGTGCTACTGCATGTCTACAGGGGGCGTAGGGCCCAGGCGCACTCCTAAGTTCAGAGAACGCTTTGGCGGACCCTAGGCCCGATCATGGTCCATGCACGAACGAACGGGAGGTGTCGTCCTCATGGATGGGCAAAACATAAGTGAATGTTACGCACTCTGATATAAAGGAAAACAACTCACCTATTAAAGTGAACTGTGACGAGGTGGAGCTTGTCCTGGTTTTGCAGCTCGGCTGGCCGCCTGCAACACCGCCCGACCCGCTCTCCCATCTACCTGCAGAACATCCTTCAGGTAGCAGTCGGAGAACGTAGAAGGGTTCTTCCAGGAAGCCGCCTTCGTGATATCATCTATATGGACACCCTTGAAGAAAGCCCATGAGGAAGACACCCCCCGCACCTCGTGGGCATGAACCGGACCATCGGCCGCAGGCCACCCGCCCGGCACTGAGCGGATAGCCGTGACGATCCAACGAGCGATCGTATCGCGGGACGCCGGTCGGAATGGTGGAACCGTGGACACGAACAGCTGATCGTGACCGGTTCGAATCGACTTTGTGCGGTCGATGTACCACTTTAATGCCCGTACAGGGCACCAAAGTTTGTCGGCCGCAACCGCCGAAAAGGCTTTAAGGTCGGGGACAAAGATGTCTGGGGGTTCGAAAGAATCGGACTGATTCTTTGCCAAGAACCCCGCAGTAGGTATTAGGCGGACGCCTCCGGGTTCCCACCGGATGTGTCCTGCCGACACTGTAAGGGAGTGGAGTTCGCTACGTCGGCGAGACGTAGCAACTGCCACCAAGAATGCCACCTTGATTGACATGTGCAGCAATGTGGCCCCACTTAGCGGTTCGAAGGGGGGTTTGGTCAGAGTTGACAGTACGCTAAAGAGGTCCCAGGATGGGATCAGCTTGCGCACAGGGGGACGGGTAACAAACATCCCCCTAGTCAACTGCCGGATCGCATGGTTATCGGAAACTGTTGATCCATCGGCAAACCCTGTGTGAACCGCTGCGATGGCCGACCGGTAGTTCTTCACCGTGGCCGTCGCAAGCCCGCTTTCGAAAAGGTAAAGGAGGAAATCCCCCACCTCCTCTACAGACGTATTGGCGGGATGTATAGATCGCCTTCTGCACCATTTAAAGAAATGGCGTAGTCGGCAATCGTATACTCTCCGAGTGGAGGCCCTCCGGGATTGGGCGGCGACCTCCGCAGCCCGTCTCGAAAGGCCCGCTGCTCTGAGGGATCTCGTGACAGCGCCCAGCACGTCAGGTGCAGGTCCCCCGGAGCCGGATGAATCACTCCGGATCCGGGCTGGTATAGGAGGTCCGGTCGCTGTGGGAGGACCACCGGCCTGTGCACCAGTAGCCTGACCAGCCGAGGGAACCAAGGCTGTCGTGGCCAGAATGGGGCGATCAGGAGAACCTTGCAGTGATCCTGCTCGATCCTGGTCAGTACACGTGGAATGAGGGAGATGGGCGGATAAGCGTACGCCAGCAGCCCATCCCAGTGCATGGCCAGTGCATCGATCTGCCAAGCCTCGGGATCGGGACCCCTCGCACAGTAGATCGGAAGTTGACTGTTCGCCCGAGAGGCAAACAAGTCCACGTGGGGCCGGTCGATCAGCTGAAAGATCGACTGGGCCACCCGGGGGCGGAGGGACCACTCTGTCGGGACAATCCAACCCCGAGAGAGGGCGTCGGCAGTAACATTCTCCTTTCCTGGAATGTAGACTGCTGACAGAGCGGTCCCCTGCTGTATGCACCAGTGGAGTAGATCCCAAGTCAGTGCGCACAGCCGCGCCGACCGGGTGCCCCCCTGATGGTTGATATACGCCACGACCGTAGCGTTGTCGCAACTCACCAGGACGGCTTGCCCCGTTATCTGCGCCCGGAAGTGCTGGAGGGCATTGCGGACCGCCAGCATTTCCAGGACGTTGATGTGGGTTGAAAGGTGTTCCGGGCCCCACACCCCTGCTATCTGGCGAGGGTGAAAGGTCGCCCCCCAGCCGTACAGAGACGCATCGGTGACGATGGTCACGGACGGCCGGGGCGGTCGGAACACTCGACCCTGCGTGAGGTTGGCTTCTACCATCCACCAACGTAGGTGGGGGGTCAGCCAAGGCGTAGTAGGCACTGGGAGGTGGATCGAATGCCGGCTGGGCCGGTAATAGGAGAGGAGATGAAGTTGAATAGGCCTCATCCTCAACCTGCAAAAATCGATCAAATCCACCATGCTGGCCATAAGGCCCAGTAATCTGAGCCAGGCCAGCGCCGGTGCCACCGTTGCCCGGAGGAAAAGGGCCACGCATTGACGCAAGTTCAACACGCGGTCCGCCGATGGGCGGGCCAGCCCCCTTTGAAGGTCGAGCGCCGCACCGAGGAAGGTGGGGACCTGAGAGGGGATCTGGTGCGACTTCTCGGCGTTCACTAGGAACCCGAGGTCGGACGTGAGGCGCCAAGTCATCTTGAGCGCCGTGTCCGTCGCCTCTCTGGACTGACCCACAACTAGCCAATCGTCGAGGTATTGAAAAATCATAACACCTCGTCTCCGAAGTGCTGCCCCGATCGCCCGCACCACGCGGGTGAACACCCGCGGTGAGGTTGACAGGCCGAAAGGGAGGACCATAAATTCGTATAGCGTCCCGCTGTAGAGGAAACGCAAGAATTTGTGGTGCTCGGCCCTGATGGGTACGTGTAAGTAAGCGTCCCGAAGGTCCAAGCTTGCCCCCCACGCAGGTGTATCGATTGAATCGAGAATTGCCCGCAGCGTCTCCATACGGAAGCGCTTTGGGCGGATAAATTTGTTTAGGGGCTTTAGGTTTAGAATCGGCCGCCAAGTGTCCACCTCCTTCTTGGGAACCAAGAAGAAGGTGGACATAAACCCCATCCGAGTCCCCTGATCGGGGACGATGCGTATTGCCCGTTTGAGGAGAAGGGAACTGATCTCCCCCTCGAGGGCACGGCGCTTGTGGGGATCGAACGGGATAGGTGTTGGCCGCGTCAGCATGTCTGACGGGGGGGTCCTCGTGAACTCGAGTGCGTAACCGCGCCCGATCGTCCCGAGGACCCACCTGTCGGAAGTGACTTGAGCCCAGGACCCCAAAAATTCCTGAAGGCGGCCTCCCACGGGTCCGTCGGCGGGAGGTCGCCTGGAGACAGGAGAGTCACTTCCGCCACGCCCCGGGGTACCGGGGAGCGGACGCACGGAAGCCGCGACCCGTCTGGGCCCGCTGCTGGCCCTGGGCCTGCGTGCGTGTACCTATTGTCCCTGTATGCCCACGAAATCCACCGCGGGCGGGTCTCTGTGAGCGTCGGCGGGGGATGACAAAAGAGGCCTGTTTGTGCTTCTTCGCCTGTGGCGTGGAGGCCTGTGGTTTCTTCAGGTTTATCTTGTCCGTGGCCTTAAGGCGTTTAGCCTCGGCCTCCATGGACTCCTGAAATCTACCCGCAAACAGGTCTTTCCCCGTCAGCGGGAGCGCGTCGAGACGCTTGCGTGCCCCAGCGGACGGGAGGAATAGCGCGTCTAAGACGTTCGCCCTTCGGGCCGATGTTGCTAGGGTCGAAATCCTTGCAAACTGGTCTAGAACGGTACGCAACCCGTTGTCAAGACAATGGAGGGCTGCCACCATCATGTCTGCCGGGACCGCCGAGTCCTCATCGCATGCTAGCGCTAGGTACTCGGACAGAAGGAGTAGGAAGGACGATGTGCGCATGCCGAAGCGTGACGCCGAGTCCATCTTCCTGACTACCTCTTCCATCTTCCCTCGGGCTTTGTCTGCAAAGGGAAGTTTGGAAGAAGCTGTCCCCCTATCGGCGGCAAGTTTATCTGCCGCCGAGTCCGGCAGAACTGGGGTTGCAAAATATCTATCGAAATCCTTCGAGGGGAATCGATAATACGTCTCCGCCCGCTTGGAGAAAGGATTCCAAGTGGTCGCCGACATAATGCCATCGATACGGTCACTGCAGACACGATCGAGTGGCATAGCTGGAAAATTATTTCCGGTTCTCGGGGTCGGGCCTGTCCTCCGCTTGAATGATTGTCGTTCAGCGGGAGGGTCCTCAGATTTGTCGGCGGGAAGGCCCAGCACCCGAGTCATGTCCCGCTGGACAAGGCGCAATTCAGTCTCGGCAATTGAAAGCCGCTGAATGCTAGTAGCCAACTCGTCCTCTTCCGGGGACGAGTCGCCAGACTCGAGAAGGCCGGAGGCAACCAGCGAAGGCGTGTCACCAAACGGCAGAGCTGTGTCCCCTCCACGGTGATCCGATCCCGGATCGGACACGAGGGACCCCGAAGGGTGCAGGCTAATCCCCGGCGGGGATGGTGCCCGTGTACCCGTGCGTGACGGTCCATCCTGCCCCGCGATACCCCACGCAAGTTCGTGTGCGGTAGGCGCGGGACGGTGGCTGCGAGGTGAGGCCGGTGCACGGCTAACCGTGCACGGGAGGCCGCCCTGACTCGAGTGCACCCAGTCGTGACCGGAATGGTCGGGCTGGATGTACGGGCCCGGTGGGCCAAAACTCTGATCCTCACGCCGGCCGGAAATTGAGGCCGCGAGGGTCTGAAAGGCTGCCATGAAATCGTCCCGGGATAACGGCTCGCTACCCCGGTGACGCTTGCCCCTGTGTGAGTCAGACGAAGACTCGTCAGAGCTTGACGGGAAATGTCGAGCGTGACGGCCTTTCTTGTTCTTCTGCCTCTTGTGCGAAGATCGGTCCCGGGTTGAATCCGAGGCTTTCTCGGAAGATACCTGGGTGACCGGGACGCCCGAGCAGCGGGTAAAACCCGAAGACGAGGGCGGGCCCTGCATGCGGGGTATGCCAGGGGACTCCCAGCTACCCGGCTCCATGTCACCAATCCTTCTACCCATCGCAAGCGCCCCACAGCCTATGGCGTGGGCGGGTGCCGATCGGTTAAGGCGACCTTGTAAAAGACCGTCAGCGACCGTCGTGGGGGAATCCACGAGGCCGGTGAGGGTCGGGTAAGCTGAGCCGTGTGGAGGGGGGATGCCCTCCGGCTGCAACGACCCCGAGGCCGGGTCGAGAGCGGGCGCGGTGCGCTCCGGATTGGAGCCACCCTTAGCCCTTCCTCTCTTGGTTATCGCCCCAGCACTAGCTTTCTTTGTCTTGCCGGGGCGTTTAACCTTCGGTTGGGTAGACCCACGTACACTGACCAAAGATGGGGAACGGGAAGTCTCCCCTCTCTGGTCGGCGGGTCCGCCAGCCGACGCAGCCGACTGAGGCTGCGGGGGCCGGCTAAAAGGCTGCGAGCCCGGCGACGGAGTGTCACCGGTGCAGCCCTCCGAGAGCTCGGACTGTCCCGGGGGAACGGATGTACCCCCAGAACCGACAGTCGGAGCCCTCCCCAACTTCCGTGAATTACTCATAATTCAACTTATCAAATCACAAAAAACTCTCAATCTAAACTACTACTTAATCTTAAACTCTAATCTTGAAAATTAAGTCTCTTTTAGCAATCAGGTAAGGATTATTTATCAGCAAAAACCGTGGACACAGAAATTTGCGATCTCACCCGTACCGTGGCTAAGAGAAAAGAGGACGACTTCGTGGCATGCATGTCGCGGGGCATTGTGGGTAGGGCGGTGGAGGGCGCTATTGTGTGTAAAAGTCTTAGCAATATTGCCTGGCGGCATAGGGAATATGCAAATTAGTAATTCGACTCTACCGGTAAGTAGAGTGAAGTAGACTCCTAGTGTTAATGTACTGTGACCGGTCAGACGGATAAGGGTTAAAACTTCAGTAAGAAGAAACTGTCACCAACCTGCAGAGAGATGTTTCAGTAGAGAGGAGGTTCCACTGGTCACACTGGCTACGAACGCTGCCGGCCCTCGAGTCAGCCCCTCGTACGGCAGCAGAAAGGAGTCTGTCAGCCCACTACGGACATTGCGCAACAACCCAGCTGGGTTGCCTAGAATCTCAAGTGAGCCAAGGACCCAGCCTGCAAAAATTTGTAAAAAATCATATAAGAACTTTTCAAAAACATTCTTAAACAAAGTAGCCCATCCAACTGATCATTTCAGGGCCCCAGAAATTTGAATACTATGTCAACATACTATATCAGAAAATTTCATATGTGGCCATGACCTTGCAGCCATTTGCGGCCACTATGGACGTTTTGGTACAAGCCACTTAGGGCCACTATGGTCTCTAAAGGGTTAAGCAGGAAATATTGCTCGACAATTTTCTGCTAAGCAAAAAGGAGCAGGATACCAGTTACAGATGGTACATGTGGTACTTTGGCTGGTAACCTTATCCTGGTAAGCACATTTTTAGTTGTGGTTGGCTACCTTTAATGATGAAGCAACTCTATGAAATTGGACCTAGAGGGTCTTACATACCTGCTTTGAAGAGTGCTCCGGAGGTATAGTGTACTGTCAGAGCCTGCACCAGCTGTCGCGTTGTCGCAAACACTGGACCGCTATCAAACTGTTTAAATGACAGTGGTGTGCTGTCCACGGCAATGAACAGTTTCAAGGATGCGTGAATGCTTGCCAGCAATTTGACTGGCTGGATGAGGAACTGCCGCATGCTGATTGGATCCTTCAGCGCGCTGCTGGCCACTCGAACTTTGGTGGGGAAACTCTGTCGTGTGATTGGCTGGCCTTGGTCATGCGACTTTGCAGGGAGAAAAGTTTGAATTTTAACGAGGAGATCGTACATGAGTACATCTTCGATGAACAACTCCAGCGGCTTAGCTTCAACTTCGACCGAGGCTAGTTTGAAAGATCCTGTGGTACAGCTCTCCAATAAAGTCAGCGCCACAAAAGCGTGGTGTTTACTATAAAACAATGCACGGTTCTCGATTGGCGCGTCATGAGGTACTTCGTCTTCCCCGCTTTTAAAAGTGTCCGGTAGGCTGCAAAGGATGACAGCAAAGTCATGGCTTCCGGCTTCTTTAAACAACTGGTTGTCGACCTGACAGGCCTGTGCCGAGACCTGCAGCTTTTGCTGTTGAACAGGACTCTTATTGCCGTCCTCGACACATGGAAAGCTTAACAGTTGCACATCATCGACGGTGACGCGAAGCATCTCTGAGGTCTGAACGAGGTCTGTGACCTCATCCATCACCATGACGACAACACTCTCAGCAGATAATCGAAACCTATACTGCAATGGGCTTATAGGGGCTGTATCTTTCTCCAATGATAACGCAGATATTCCTTGATCAGCATCCCCCATCTCAACTGCTAATAAAGAGTTTGGTACAGAATTCCTAGGAGGCTCCATTGATGGTTGTGACCCACTTCTGCCACTAGTTTTAGAGCCATCCATACTAAGTGGATCTATGCATACTTGTAACTGGGTTCCAACACAGTGACTGGAAAGCAGAACATAGCCAACCCCAGCAACAGAAACTATCTCCGATCTTTCCTGGTGGTCTGTCGCCAACTGTATAGCCTCACTCCATGAATATTTACCCTGTTCAAGACAAAAAAAGTCAAACAGTATCAAAAGATGCTACTCTAGCTAATCAAAATTAAAATTCATTAGATATTTTCTTGTCTGTTCATTCAATACAATCTACATGTTTTTAAAGACAAATAGGGAGATTGCCAACATTATGGCTAGAAAGCACAGTTGGTAGAGCGCCTTCACGTTAATCTGGAGGTCCAGGTTCAAATCGCTCTCTGATAGTTAATTTGTCTTTGTTCAACCCCAAATAATTTTAAATTTATCCACTCAGTTTCCCTTGTGGTTTATTACTCGACTATAAACAAAAATAATAACACAAACTAATTTGTATTTAATGCATATAACAATAGCAGATCATTGCACTTTACATTAGTGCCCTGGTCGTTAGGCCAATAACATTCTTGTTATCTTTCTCAGCTCCCTGGGGAGTATACAGCCACCGGCTACCATGGTGCTCCAAAGGCTTTATCAAACACAATATCAACCTCTACCCTTCCAGGTACCTCTGGGTGAAGAGGAGCAATTATACTTAAGCATCTTGTCAAGGACACAAGTGTCATGACCAGAATTTGAAACCACACTACGATGACTTAACTTAAATTCAGATTCTTTAAACCGCTCAGTCTCAACTATGAAAACTTCATGACATCTTTGGGGGGCTTGTGTACCATGCTTTTTTGGATTTGGAAAAAAAATATTCCTGACCTTTCTCTCCTCCTTGGGCAGCCTCTGTTCTCCTTTAGAGTCCTCAAGACATATGGCCACACCCAGAAAGCTCCCAAGACACAAGTGAATGCTTGGTAGGAATGGCCGAGGCTCAGAGTCGGGTGTTGAGCTGGTTGAAGGACGCTGGAGGTCATAGTGGACTAGACAGTGTGGGAGAACTAGAGGGATGGATGGCACAGGGCTTCTCTGCTCCAAAACTTCCACTGCAAATGGCAAATATAAATATTACCCATGATTAAATCATTTTAAACCATGTATAAAAGTGCGCCATATTGTTACTTCCCACATTTATCAGGCCTTATGCTTTTGTGAAACTATTTTAACTCCTTAGGATTGAGCAACACCGGCAATGAGCCTTACGCATTCAAGAAACTGTGTCACCTCCTTAGGAGTGTGCAGCTTCGGCAGCCAACGGGCCTTTTTTAAGCAAGCAGGAAACTATCTAGGCTCCTTAGGAGTGTGCAGCACCGGCAACCAAATGGGTGCACAGGTTGCTTATCATTCACATCAACAATCTCTTGTACCCATTTACTCCTGGGTGATGAGAAGCAATTCAAGACAAGCTCAAGTACACAAGTGTTAATGCCAAGATTTGAACTCACTCTCTGATGACACATCAATCAAACGAAGTCGGCCATTGCACACTACTCAATGATAAAATAGAAGACCTTACATACTACCACAAATAAATTTTTATATTTACATTTCTCTGTGACATCAAACGGATCAGTCTGTCCGAAGTGAATTGGGTAGGGACAGGTGTTGGAGACGGTCACCCTGGTCATTGAGTCGTCATCAAGGGTAAGGTACGTCACACCTTCTTGCTCTGCTAAGATGACAACGAGCGGTTGTGTTGCCATTGTTACCGTGGCACTGGTTGCTTTGGGTGAGGCCTGGCTGTACACTTGGTGAATCTGTTGAATTCGAAAATTACCACAAGACAGCAATATTAATAATACCAATATTAATAACACCATAGTGCATATATTCTGGTATCTAGATAAAGGCGCTTTACAACATTATTATCCCTGTTCATCAGGCATACTTACACCATTATTCTAACTTTCTCAACTCCATGGGGAGCAAACAACCTCAAGCCACTTATAATTAACAGGAGATTTTACGTTCATTCCTAACACACGGGATCAATGGCTTTGCGAAACTCACCGGTACTGCAACTGGTAGTCTTGGTCTCGATATGTCCACCAGAACCCATCTACTCCAGTGAGTCTGCTCCTGATTGGCCGCCTCTTTGATACCTGCATTCTGACTGGTCAGTTCTGAAGATAGTGAGAAGTACTGGCTCAAACTCTCCTGCTCGGCAGTGATTGGCTGACTGGTGGGTGGGACGTTCCACTGTGTAATGGGGATGTGTGTTTCTTGAGTTGTAGCTGAGGGGACCATCACCTCATGCAGTGATGATTCCTGTAGTGGGAGCTATTTATAAAAGAGAGAATGGAAAGAATTTGTAACATGTTAGTACGGTGTTTAAACCTCAAGTGAGGTTTGTGGTGTTACCATGTGCGTAAATCTCTCTTGAGTAGTGGTGGTTCTGAGAAGAACCTGTAGTTTGACAACTCGATGCTTCGATCAGTATGCTCTGATCATCTTCAGGAGAATGCCAGTCTCTACTGCTGCATACTGCATAAGTATTGCCAAATATATTAACTGGCAGTGCGAAGTGCAAAATTTCAAATCCCACTGGTTTAAACCTTTAGAGACCAAAAGATTTGCAGCAAAATGCACAGAGCGGCCGCAAACGACTGCAAGATCTGACCTATTTCTCTTAAACCAAAAAGGTCAAAGTAAAGGTCATGTTCCGAAACGATTAATTCAAGTGCCTGTTCTGGCCAAGACATCCTTGAACTTTTAAAAACCCGGTTTATCAAGCTTCTGTTTGTGTGTCCATAAAAAAATCTTCCGGCGTTGACCGGTTCACCACCATCAAACAGACTTAAATGCCCTGTAAATAAAATTGAGGCAAAACTCATTCATCAGTGATTTTTTGGGAGCCTTGGGTCCCAGGGTTAAGTAACGATTGATCTCACCTTATTTGTTGATGTTACATCCAACGTCCTCATCCTGATGGACTTCTTACACTTATTCCTGAGCACAAACTGAGGCAGTATTGTAATGACCCTGATGTTGTGTTTGACAGTGGAACGCACTGTCAGACGAACAACCTTCAAATAAAAATCACCATACAGTAAAATGAGCAAGTTTCATTGTTACTGTTCATTAAGTATAACATTTTCCAGCGATTTAATAGATGTTATACGCAGATTCGAATGAAAAATGTTATTTTTTGATTTTATGTCACAGCCTTGAAAACTGTTTTTTATTTTTCGTAAATAAAATTGTGCCGGATGCCGAAAACTGCACAGAGAATGTTTGGTTCATTCCTGAATTTGGATGATATTCAATCAAAACGGCATTGATATTGACCTTTTCGACTGGCCCAAAAATTCCTTCTTGGAATGCACAAACCCATTTATGCTTGAATTATCAAATAAAATTACATTTTACACCATTTCCTCCAGACTTTCATGAGTACTCTTTCTAATTGAAAATGAGTGCATTATAAAAAAACTGAAGTTGACTTGTTGAAGCACCTCTTCAAAATATTACAAATAATAAAACATGATACAAAATACGAAAAACCACAGACAATCTACCACATACCCTGTTCTGTGCCAGCCCCATACGCTGCACAGACAAGCAGACATGGATGAACCCCTCTGATATAAGGGTCAGAGTTGAAGGGTCGTGACCTGTTGATGGGACAGATGCTGCTACAAGGTGTATGGGATTGGATTTAGTGCTGGTTGTGTACTTGGCTTTGCCGAGTTGAAGATGAAAGGCCTTCTGTGGAGTTCCATGATAAAAAGTATACAGATTCTATACTATTATTGGCTGTAATAATGGTTTGACTTTTCGGTAAATTACTAAATTCTGCATTACTTTTACAAAACGGTCGATGAAGAAACATAATTTTTACATGCAGGAGGAAAACCTAACGAGGAAAAACACTCGCAGGTTGGGACTGCAAAACTCAATTCATATGTGATGCTCTGACCCGAGGTGGGATTCAAACTGAGGTCCACAGAGGCAAAAGGCAGGGAAAGATATCATAAAGCCAATAGTTCATATACTTGGTTATTTACTTATTTATTTGTTACACATCAAACAGCAATAACAGGATGAATTGGAAACAAGAAGAAGTGTTTAGTTTTAGACGAAAACCAGGTCTAAGGTTGGATTCGAACTGGGGTCTTCACAGGTGAAAGGCAGGGCAAGACATCACAAAGCCAACATGGTATTTATCTATTACACATCAAACAGCACCAATAACAGGATGAATTGGAAACAATAAGAAATGTTCAGTTTAAGATGTGGGATGAAAGCCCCAGATGGGGTAAACCCACACAATCGGGTACGGTCTGAAAACCCAAACCACATGTAAGGCTTGAACTAGGGTCCAACGATGTAAACAACTGAAGCCAATCACTGAGCCAACCGGATCCCCAACTTGAAAGGGGTCCCTTTTTGTTACCTTGAATCTCTGCGGGGCGGTAACCTGCTGTTTCTGAACACACACCGGTTGACATCCTTGCTCCAAAACGTCAATATCTAAATCTGTTTCGTTGACAATCATACACCAGGGCAACACGTCCACCATGATGGTGTTGAGAAAGCGGCAGGGCTGCGTGATCGACACTTGAAGATCTGTGTTTGGCTGATGGACACTTCCGATGGGAGGTTCTTGCGGGTCTCCCTCTGTAGACTGTTTACTCGGGGGTAGTTCGGTGTGTCGTAAACTACCGGTGAATGATTTTGCACTGCAAAGGATGGACCATAGAGCTCAGTCTAACATGAGACACTTCTTGCAAAATCACTAAGTATTGGGCAGTTATTTTAAGGACTAATGCAGTTTTAGTTATCAATTAGAATTTTGTTAAAGCACATGTGTAACATTGGTAATTGTCAAACACCAGGATCCACACTTGATGTGACCCAACATATACATGAAATAACAACCTGTGACAGTTTAAGCTAAATCGGTCATTGACGTCACAAGAAAAAAGGGTAACAAAACCTTAAATTGGTCTCGGTTTTCAAACATTGAGTTTTTGACTTACAAGATCAAAACTAATTGTTTTACTCATAACAATAAAAAAATGCATTTCAAACAAGAATATTTCAAAGGGAGTATCCCATCATGACCAACTTTATACCCTGTATGTTGTGTGCTAATCTTTGAAGGTGCTACTTTGTCCTTATGCCAGGTCAACAGGAAAACAGGTGTTTACCCAAACAGACAAATTGTGGTTATAAAATGTGTCTTTGGCTACAGACCCTCCTGAATTCTCCAAAATACTCCACTCTTTGGTAACTCAACACCCACATGTTTGGACTCTGATAATATTGGTATGCCTGGCCCTAAGTTTAGAGTGGGTGGTTTGGAGGTACAGTACCAAATTCATCAAAATACTCCACTCTATGGTAACTCAACATCCAAATGTTTGACTCTGATAATATTGGTATGCCTGGCCCCAAGTTTAGAGTGGGTGGTGTGGAGGTTCAGTACCAAATCCATCAAAATACTCCACTCTATGGCAACTCAACAACCAAATATTTGGACTCTAATAAGATTTGTATGCCTGTTCCAATGATAAGTACTTGTTATTAGGCCCCGCAGTTTCAAATCCTACAAAGTCATACAACATCCTGAAGAGGATTTTGGAGGATTGCAACTGTTAGGGTTAAAGGTTAAACGTAAAATTCAAACCTGTTATAGTCAAGATGGTTGTATGGCCATGCGATTGTCATATCAAGTGGTTGACAGCGCCTAGCAACAGTCTCTATGGAAACGGGAGATGTATCATCAACGTCTGACGGTGATCCAAGAATGAGATCATCGATCATGTCTGTGTTGATGGGAATGGAGGGGCTGGACATTTCTGCATCATGACTGAAAAGAAATTCACATACATTTGAAAAGCTTTATATAAATGAGAAAAATGAAGGACTTCTTCAACAGGCAGAGTACAGGATGGGTAATCATAACAAATTGATTAGTATTAATGTAAACGCTCAGTGATTGCTAGAACTGTTCCTACAGAACAATGGTGTAACCTTCCCCTCCCCGCCCAAATGAGGTCAAACAAAAAATGCAAAAATGAATGGTTCAATTTAAGTACACCTCCCCCGTAAAAAAAAATAATAATGATTATAATAATAAAAATAAATAAAAATATGAGGACTTGATCAATAAGCCATTTGCGAGTTACATTTGAATAATGTCTGGTACAATGACTTGTTTAGTCACAAGTTACCGCTTAAATTTGAATTCCTCAGACTATCGAGACAGTTGCTATGTCACATGATTAGGGGCAAGCTTTTGCTTAGTTACGTAAGAGACGGTGAACACCCATACACAATTCTGAATGGATGTGTATGGCACAATGGTACCAGGGTTTGCTCATCTGGAGGTTGCTATACAAAAGCTTGCCCCTAATCATGTGACATAGCAACTGTCTCGATAGTCTGAGGAATTCAAATTTAAGCGGTAACTTGTGACTAAACAAGTCATTGTACCAGACATTATTCAAATGTAACTCGCAAATGGCTTATTGGAAAATGTGTGCTTCACAAAAAGGACTTTGACCTTAAAATTAATATAAATTAACAATATTCAGTACAATTTTGATATTACCTAATTTGGAAAGTTAAATTATGCCATGTATCTGGTGCAAACTGGTACAGCGATTGGTCAGAAGCTTGACCTTTGACCTCAATAACCTTCTGGTCATGCTGCTTGGCGATTTCAACATTCATGGTCAAGGGCCAAGGAAGGTGACTCCGAACGATGAACAATGGGCTCAATAGTACCTAATTATAGAAGGGATAAAAACAACAAAAATTACTTTCAATTTTGGGGTCAATTTTTATTTTTATAGAATGGGATCTAAACCTGCAGCCCTCATATTAACAAGCCGGCACTCTACCAACTGAGCTATATAGTCCTAATGTGGAGGTCTCCTTATTTTGTCAGTATCTTTGTTCAGGGGGTGCAAGTCAGAAGCCATACACATGCAATTCCACTCCCAAAATGGCTGACCATGAGCAGACAGAAACCCTGTGTGACGTCAGTGGGTCTGTTAGAGTTAGTTCATTTTTGAAATCAAGTTTTCACTACTTATTGTTTAGAATACTTGAATTGTCCTAATTAAGTCAGAATCATATGTGACTTACCAATAGCTGCACACTGCCCTGAATTTCTTCAGTGAAGATACGACACCACATATAGTGGAACACTCCATCCTGATTGCTCACCTTTAACACACAAAATGAAAAGAATGCTTGAATGTGACATGACAACAAACAGCAAAGTCTTGGCAGAAATACGTTCAACCAACTTTACTCATGTCGGTTGATTCTGGAGGATTGAGGCAGCAGAATCCAATATAAACTCATAATGGTTGATTTTGGAAGATTGAGGCAGCAGGATCCTGCATAAACTCATATTGGTTGATTCTGGAGGATTGAGGCAGCAGAATCCAATATAAACTCATATTGGTTGATTTTGGAGGATTGAGCCAGCCGGATCCTGCATAAACTCATATTGGTTGATTTTGAAGAATTGCAGCAGTACTGATCCTATATAAACTCATATCAGTTGATTTTGAAGGATTGAGGCAGTAGGGATTCTACATAAACTCATTGAGGTTGATTTTGAAGGATTGAGGCAGTAGGAATCCTACATAAACTCATAGAGGTTGATTTTGAAGGATTGAGGCAGTAGGGATCCTACATAAACTCATATCAGTTGAATTTGAAGGATTGAGGCAGTAGGAATCCTACATAAACTCAGAGGTTGAATTTGAAGGATTGAGGCAGTAGGAATCCTACATAAACTCATAGAGGTTGATTTTGAAGGATTGAGGCAGTAGGGATCCTATTAGAATAAACTCATATCAGTTGATTTTGGAGGATTGAGGCAGTAGGGATCCTACATAAACTCAAATCAGTTGATTTTGGAGGACTCCTGCAGGGGTATCTGAGATGTGAGCTTAGATTGATAATAGTGCTACAAAAGGAACAAATGCTTTGAGGGTTAAATCCATTACGGGAAAGCTCCATTAAAGAAAGAGGCTAGAATAAAACATCCTTTTCATCTGAAACTCACATCTATTATCTCCATGTTAATTGTTTTCCAAACAGTGGACTTATTGGATCATGCACACACCAGTAGGGCTGCTGACTGCCCAGGCAGATTACTGCTCATCCAGTAAGTTTAAAGGACCATTTAATTCAATGTTAACACACCTAATGGGTGAAAAGGGTGTATACTTTTTTATGGCAAAAACTTGAAAATGCTTAAATGGAGCTTTCATGTAATGCACTGCAAATTTATAGAGGACGTAAAATTACCTTCAAAATAGACTGCTCACGACTCATCTCCCCGCTAATTGCAAACTGTTCTGACCAATCACAGCCATCTTTATCCAGCCTTAGCTTGACCCCCGTGATGTCATTACTGCTACAGGTCAAAGAAGGCAAGCTGCTATTGGCAGACAGGTTTTGAAAATGCTTTGTGTCGATCACCTGACTGCCTATTCTGGCCAATCGGATCAGCTGTACTTCGAGGTCTAGGCTTAGCATGTTGGTGAAGATGTGCTGGCCACAGAAAATCACCTTTAAATAAAATGTCAAAATATAAAATACCAGACTGTTCTCCAGGTAACAATTTAGCAACTTTAGTAATTATTTCAATTTCTTATACTTGCATTAACTTACAGATAATATCAAGAAAATTTTAATTTTATTTTGGGGTGAACAAAAGACAAATTGTCTAGAACGTGATTTGAACCAGCAACTTCAAGATTAACGGGCTAGCGATCGATCTACCAACTGAGCTATCTAGCCCTTATGTTGACGATCTCCCTATTTTGTCAATATCTTTGTTCAGGGTGCCAGTCAGAAGCCATACAACCTTGAACTGCCATATAGCCATGGATCACACCCAAGTTTATGATACAACCTGGGAGGTGGCAGCAGACGGACTGCCTTAAGGGGAAGCGACTTTTTAATAACGTTTTGAAAGACATCTAACACTCACAAAAATAGTTTTCTGTACATTTGTTACACTAATAAACAAGTTTGTAAAAAGTACAAATTCTGATTACAAAGCTGTATCTCCCATCATTAATAATCATGTAGGCAGGCACTATTAAAAATGTCTTTAACAATTCCTTGAACTTCTGTCACACCTGTCTCTGTAATTATCTCTCACCTGTTTTTGTAGTGGTGATAGCTTTTTAATTTTGATGAACAGCGTAGCCGTTTGCTCTTGGTGCTGTAAGGTTCTCACAATCGTTCCTTCATGATCGAGGCTGAAGGGCTCAGACCAACGCCAGTTCCTCCATCCCTCAATACATACATGCAGGCGCTGTTGAATACAGTACAAAGGGGAAAAGTAGGACACCAACAGTTTAAATGATAGTGTTTTGGGTGGTAATCATATTCTGGTATTTAACTAAAATGTTTTATCTTCCACAAATTGTTGTACTTAAAGGTTTGATCATAGATTGGTTTTTGTCATTGAATGATAATTTGTAAGCAAGATTATAAAGAAAGATACAATAAAAGTCACATGTGAAAGTTGCATCTGAATACAGCATCAACTTGTTGCATTTTCACAAGAATGTTGAATCCAACCACATTCAGCTGGTACCAACGCCATCTCTGGTTGCAGTATTCACAAACAGACACCCAGGAAATTTGAATCTTCAAAAGGTTCCTTGAAGTCGATCTTTGAAGATTCAAATTGATCAACATAGTTTGATAAATTTCTATTCAACGGGAGCATTTCAGATGAAATCATTTCTCAGGATACTTTACCATTTCCATCTTTATAACAAGTAAGCTTTCTGATAACAAATACACAATTTTTTCAAGGTCATTTACACTCTATTTCTTACATGCATTGTTTTTTTCCGTTTTTTTTGCTGTTGTTGTCTTTGTTTTGTTTTGTTTTTTGGGGGATGGGGTGAGTTAAAGGGTGGGTAAAGGGGTTGGGGGGCAGGAGAGGATGTGAAAGTATATTCCATAGACTGACCTGGCGATGATGTTTATGAGTTCTCCAGCTGTACTCATGAACCTTCCTACTTGCTAGGACCATGGACTCATCCGTGTGGACTTGGCCAAACCTCAGGGTCTCATCCGTATCGTTGCAGACAGCATAGCTACAGAATAGCAAACGCTCCTGGTCCACTGCATTCACCTGTATTAATGAAATGAGTGCAAAGTTAAAGTAGGGTTGGAAATATGGACTGGACTACAAGCAAAGTCCAGTGATTTTAGCAAAGAGCTACTAACTCCATCACAGGAAAGCTCCAATCAAGAGAGCCCAGAATTACACGTCCTTTTCATTGTACATTTGGTTTGCAGTAACACCATGTGTGTATCTATACTTGCTTGGTAGATTATTTCCTTTTGAGCTACCCATCAAGGAGATATACACAATGCATTGTTAGCACAAACCAAATATACAAATGTGACAGGTGTTTTTTATGTTTTCCTTTAAATAAGTTGCATTAATTATTTTGGATACATTTGTGTTGTTTAAGACTTTGAATGATTTAATAACTTATAGCAGACTGCCCCTTTAACCATGACAGACTTTGAATGATTTGATAACTTATAGCCGACTGACCCTTTGACCATGAGTAGGTACAATCTTTGTAAGAAGCGACCAATTGCAGGCAGGCACTGCACTGCAGAGGGTTGCATGCATTCCACAGTACACCAGACCACTTGCCAGCTAACACTCACTTGGGCGAGGTCATATACTGTTCCTCTCATCATATTTATCAAGAAATTAAGGTGATCTATATTTAAGTCAGGAGAGTTTTAATGCAAGGGGTGAGTACTTGTTTACCTGTTCTTTGATTCATACTTTGTTTAATTGTTTTTCATAATTATTAGAGATATTTAATAAGTTTATTCACCATCAGTTGTATACTTGACATCACTGAATGTAAGCTCTATAGAAGTCACAGAATATGACTATTTCCACATTTCTTAAGAAGTTGTCTCTATTGGTTATTCTCAATACTTCAGTCATTGCATATTTCCAGGAAGTTTAAGTTACTTTTGATTGGTTTTAGATTGTCTATCATTTAAAGTAAGGTTTTGCTTAATTACTTGACTAGGTAGAAGCCTTAAGACTTAAGAAATTGCCTAAATTCATTCATTTATTAACTGTTGGCTTATACTCCTTTTACCTCTATTATTTAATTCTAAAGTTGATTGGTTAAGTTGGAACATAATTGTAAGAAACACTTTCTTTTCAGGTTCATACTAGACTTGATTCAAGTCCCTTTCTCGTGCGAGGTTCCTAACGTAACGCGCCAGCATGCAGCCACAGAATACCAGTGCGCCCTCACCGACAAAATGTAGTTATTTATGCGGTGGCGATCAAGGGACTTGACGGGGTCGTTTCCTACTCCACGCATTTGAATAGAAAAATCTCCCCAAATGGGGAGATGTACAAATCCAATGGGAGCGTGGAAGTGCCGCCCCTTTCATTTAGTATTCATCTTGCTCTGTGACGTTTGTATCATGTATCTATGGACGTAAGCATCTCCAGAATGGCTGCCGGGCGGAAGAGGGGGTGGGTGTTTTAAGTCGCTAAATTGCATTTGTCAACAATTCAAAGTATGCATTTGCAAACAATACCAATCCCAATGTATACGTAATATTAACTTGAATTCAAATAAATTTGTAGTTTTTATATATAATTATTCATGCATTTCGATCCTCGACAAAGTACTTTACCACCCCCGCAAATAAAAAAATCAACGAGTCTTCTTTTTGAACGCGTTTGATTGGACAACAAGTAATGCGCCATAACTTTGCATATTCGTAAGTGAATAAATTTACATATCAGGCAACTGCGGGTTCGTCAAGTCCCTGTCCCGCCCGCGGAACAGGTTGGGGAATGCAGAGCGCAAAATAATAGTTTTCTGACGATGAGGCAAGGAAGGGCCTTGCACGGGATTGGGACTTGAGTCAAGTCTAGGTTCATACTCGAACCTTTCCTATGTATTAGTTTAAGCCATTGTTTCATATACTTGCTACAACTTATTAATGCCTTACTGTGTGGAATGTTTAATTCCTCTGTGGTCAGCCAGAGGGCAGCTGAGGGCAGAGAGTAGAATTGCCTTGGGGTATATGCTGAGTAGTGTTTGAGGTTAGAAAGTGAGCATATCGATAGTCAGTGTTGCTGCACAGCATAGTTTATCGATATACAGTATATTTTAGTGCACTGTGTTATATTCGAGGTTAGTACATCAATTGATATGTGATCACCGCTACATTGCCATTACTATTCCCTTGGATCTTTGTTTATTACTTATTTGATAGGAGTGAAAGGCAAGAAATACCATTTCTCTGTAAACTCATTATGTATTTGCTCTGTTGTATCCACAAGTGGTGGTATAGCTTTTGTTTTTCTTTGTGCAAGTCTTTGACTTATTATTACTCCTTGAATGACCCCTATATATATTCTTTGGAAGTATTTACTCTTTGTGGTTTAAGACACAGGTTATTAGCCTTTAGTATTTTGTAGTACAAAGAATTCCTTATTTAAAGCGGTGTTCAGCAAAGAGGTTTTCTTTTAGTGATTTGAAGTTAAGTTTAAGTTATCTAAACATGAAAGAATTATAATTGGTATGAAGACTGAAGAAACTTTAACTATATAAGTCCATTCTTAATCTATTGAGAAGCCTTAATTACACTTTCTTTATATAAGAATTTGGTGTTTCTTTTATAATGATTTGTATTTCTTATCTTCTTTAAGAGTGATTATTAAGTAGCTAGTGTTATTGATTATTAACATATTATTTCTTGTCTCATTTTCTATCTTTAAATAGTCAATGTGCCAATCTTTTTGTTTTGGGACTAAATAAATACAATTGCAAAAAAGAACTACTGTCACATTAGTACTATGTATGAGTCTGACACCAAGACTTGGAGGTCAATGTCATTCTATGTGTGCACTCAATGCAGCAATCCTATGACAATACATCACACAGTGTATAAACAGAATCAGGGATTTCCACAATACATGTACATGGGGAGTTGTGTGCAAAACCATAGAGCTACATGTACATGTATACTGTATGGTAATATAATACAGTACGTACACCATTCAGTGTGTTGTGCCAACATTTAACAGATCATTGCTGGAAGTTCCTCTTAAACAACAAGATTTGTTGCCGTGTTTCATGCCGTTTCCTCATTAAATACTGGTAAGTTATATTTGTAGTTGTACTTTGTCAATTATTTTTACATGTAGAGAACAAGATTCAAATGCCTCACAACTAAAAAATTACAACATTTTCTTAAGTGTATTTATAGTTTTGAAACACATCATATTGACACCTATTTATTATTACCTGGATTGGTTTGAATGAAAGAATTGTTACACCTAGCTGCCAAGTGAATACATTACGCTGTAGTCCAAACTGATGTTGTTTCAAGGCTACATAGAAATTGTGGACCTCAGAACAAAAGAAGTAACCATAATGTAGGGCTTGAAACACTATGTGGACTTACATATGTCCACAAAGTGTTTTTTACAGTGTTGAAGAATAGTGTACAGAAGGAAACAAATCCACAATTTGACTGCAACACCAATCTGTTTGTGTCTACAGGTGTGTGAAGGATAAGATACCCTTAGAGAAAGGACCATTGAACAAGTTTGAACCTCCCGGGCCTTAATATTAGAGATCATGGGCTGTGCAGGTTGTGAAACGCCACATATTAAACTAGTAAATTGCATATTATTTGGGCTCTGCGTTGAAGAGTGCTGTGCCACATTTTGATGGATTTCCTGAGATAAAAATTGTGCCTCTGGCAGGGATTGAGTTTGTCTTTTCGAGCTTGCTGATCGATGATGTGGACCAACCGTAGCCAACTTCAAATCCTGATTCAAAACATTTCAAATATTCTTTTCCTGCCACACTTTCATTCAACAGTTCTGCGCACGCCTACCTATATTGTTTGATATTCTCTGTGCTAGATTATATGGTTGTATCATCAACGACACAATTCTCCCAAAGTCAAAACAATTTGGAATGGAGTGACATAGGAGGATTGGCGTCGCCTGCCAATCGATGTAAAGACAATGTAAATAGGCTTGTCTCTTTGTAAAATGGCAAACATGGTGTATACTTGTACATCCTTGGTAAAATAACCAAGAAGTAATGTTAAAAAATTATAAAGTAGTAATTTTTGACAAGCATGTCTCATTTTGTAAACAGCGATTGTAAAAATTGTGAACTATTTCCAAATGGCAAGTATAATATGACCATGAAATCAACTCTTCCATTAATGAAAAAGGCTATTGGTAGAAGGCATTGAACTAATTGAGTCAAATCTCTCTTTTAATTTACAGCTCAGCATTTCAGCAAGTATTTCCAATCAAAATGGCGTCAAATATAACAACTCAGTCAGTTCTAGCAGAGATTAGTCAGGAGCATCTTGAATGCCCAATTTGCAGTGAACGCTTCAAGCAACCCAAACTACTGGATTGTTCTCATTCATTTTGTCATGAATGTCTTCAACAACTCAGACGGAATAGTCCTTGTACTACAAAGCTGTCCTGTCCGGTGTGTAGACAAGAAACTCTGTTAAAGAAAAATGGCATTGATGGTCTGAAAACTGACTTTAAGACCACTTCATTGATAGAGGCTTTCGAAAAACAAGAAACTCAACTGAAACAACAGCAAGAAAAACAACTACCCAATCAGGAGTATATTTCTAAATGTAGTAAGCATAAGGGCAAGGATCTTAACATGTTTTGTAACAAATGCAATAAAGTGATATGCACAACTTGCATTGTTAGAGATCACCAGTCCCATCATCTAATGGAAATTGATGAGGCTTCAGACGAGTGCGAACAACATGCTACAGAACTTGTAGCAAACTTAAGACAGAATGTCAAAACCTTCAACATTGCTATTCAAGAAATAGACACATCCCGTAAGACATTATACTCTATGTTTTCTGCCACCAAAGAGAAAATCTCCAAGAAGGCTGATGAAGAGATTGCCAAGGAGGTTGCCAGGATCACAGAGGAGAAGCATAAACTGATGCAAGAGGCAGAACAGATTTATAAAGACAGAGTCAAGACAATGGAAACTGCCCGAGCTAAAAACAGCAAAGAGAAGAACAGAGCAGAGCTCAAGCAAGATGAGGTTATTCAAATCATGGATCAACGGATCGAGATTGTACATCACATAGAACAACTCTTACAAGACCTCAAAGTATACAGAGACATGAAATCAACTAAAGTACCCGATGGGTTGACTTATATGGACTTTAAAGAAGGCCAAGAATCACTAGGGAGACTGGTGCTGAAAGATGAACAACAAGTAGAATCAGCAACTTCTGCTCAGGCTAGAATGCCAACATCTCAATCCACTGACAACTGGTACGAAATTTTGAGGCAAAGTAAAACAAGAAAATTATGATGAGACTAGAGTGCCAACATTTCAATCCATAAACCACTTGTATAAATGGAAATTAAAATATGACCTAAACTTTAGGGGAACATAAAACTAAATACACTTCCTGCAGACAAATCTATTACCATATTTAAAGATAACGTTATGCTGGACCACAAGAAGGAGTAACCTGACCTTAACTTTGTGGATCATAAAACTAAACAACATTCCTGAGAAGATGTCATTTAAAAAGAATAAGGTCTAATATCATTCAGGTAAACTTTGAATATAAAAAGGAATATAATCTGCACGATGTAAAAACTACAGTAGGCCTATGCACTATTTTGTTAAGTGATTGTAAATATGGAATTTGATATTTTGATCATTGGGCATCCAAAGCAAACATGATCAAACTTATAGTTCACAGATAACACTGATTAAAGTTGCTTCACATTCAGTAGTGACCCAATTCAACTTATGTCATTATCACACTAATCTTGGTTTGCGAAAAAAATGACAAGTTAAGGGCCTACAGTATACATCCTTTTCACCCATAAGGCTCGTTTCCATTGAATTACTTGGGTCATTAAACTTGATGGATGAGTAGTTAATCTGTCTTTAAGGCAGTCAGCAGCCCTTCTGGTTTGTGCATGATCCAATTAATACGTCCCTGTTTGAAAAAGGAATTACATGGATATAACAAGTTAGATTGTCAGACTAAAAGGATGTTTTATTTTACCCCCTTTCTTTAATGGAGCTTTCCTGTATAAGGTGTCAATGTTTCCGTGTGTTATACAGTGAAGTGCATATTTTAGATGAAACGTGCATTGACACACTTTCAAGTTGACTCCCTAAATGTTGAGTGTAGCAGACAGTAGCCGAGTGTGACGTTGGTGCAAAAGGTCATTACAGGGCAAAATTTGTGTGTAGCAATTGAAAAATAATACACTTAGATAATGATATTGATAAGTATCATACGCGAACATGTGTTTAATAGTAAACAAATTGATGAGTA
Source organism: Leptasterias polaris (assembly GCA_037783415.1). Taxonomy (NCBI): domain Eukaryota; kingdom Metazoa; phylum Echinodermata; class Asteroidea; order Forcipulatida; family Asteriidae; genus Leptasterias; species Leptasterias polaris. The sequence continues at coordinate 1,167,949 of JAZGTN010000039.1, read as the reverse complement.
TTTGATTTTTAAAAGGTCTTACAATGAGGAAATGCAGAAATGTTTAACAAGAAATCAAAAAAGAGAATGTGTGATATCCTAAAATTGTTACTTCCTTTTACTGGGTTTATGTTTACTTCAAATACTTCCTTTGTATGAAACCTTTACAAACAGTCATAACATTTATAAAGTACAAGTTTAACTTTTGTAAAAATTTACATGAAAAGAATTTTCATTGATTTTCTGAGATGAAAAATTGTGCATGTACCAGTCTTTTTGACCAATTTGTTAATCGATGATGTGGACCAAATAAAGCAAACTCCAAACCCTAATTTAAAACAAAAATTCCTTTCCTGCCATGCTTTAATTCAACAGAATTACTGGCTTGGAGTTCTGCGTAGCTGTGCGTACACCGATTACCAAAAATACACTGCGCCGCTGCGCTATGGACATTTGGCTGACAGCAAAGTGGATGTTTTGTGTCAGCAGTCACCTTAGGATAAGCATGACTGCAAGGTACTCGCGACGATGAGCGAGTTTCCTCTGAAGTAAGAAAGTTGCCACTCCTTCCATGGTCCTTAATTCTCTATGGTGTAGCTGGGTTTTCTTTTATGTGCATTACACAACATAAGGGACCGTACAGCCTTACTGCTCGATCAATGCAAACAGGGACATTCATTCTTCTACTTATTTCTGGAGTGAGTAAAGAGCTGTTCCCTATGCAATGAAGATAATTACAGAGTTTCAAATAATTTGAATATTGAATTCGATTGGTACTGGTATCAAGTAACTCTACATAAACACTTTCAGATTATTGCCATGGCTTAATTGTCTCAAATAAGTGCATATTTTTGCGATGAATTTACAGCAACGATTGTTTATGTACAATGAAGCTGTGATTTTTTCGACAGTAGTTGAGTAGCTAATACTTTGCATTTTCTACTTGGAGTTTAATTAATAAAATAAAATAATGTAAAGTGGAAACTAAACTTGTCTTCAATTTATTCAGAGACTAAAGCTGCCTTTGTATTGGATTAACTTATAACCAAAAACTACATAGGTAAGATTCCAACAGGCAAATATCCTACCAGTGTCTGCACTTGGATAATTAGATGTGAGTAAATTAACCAAGACGATGGCGAAATAAACCGATTAAATAAATATAATCACATGAGGGCACTATGCCAGTGACTTTTAACGGGATGTGACAAAATACAAGACCTAGCTTGTAAGCAATGGTTAAACAGAAGCACACAAAATAAAAGTATAAAACAAAAAGGCAAGCAAAGTTGTGAATATCGCCGCGACAACATATATAAACAAATCATATCAACACAAAAAACAGCTTTTAGAGATGTTTTCAAAAACCTTTAAACAATTTCAATTACAATTACTAGTTTTTTGTGGCTACCATTAAACTAAATTACAAAGAACCCAAGCTAGCTGTACACAGCAGTACATCAATTAAAATAATTTAAAAAAATGAAAGTCCGTGTTTATGAATGTCATAAATTAAAACAAAAGAAGTTTTCAACAAGATGCAATAGAATCAGTCTGATTAATTATCAAGATGATTGAGCTTTTAAAAAAAGGTCTTAGGATCCTGTTTTATTCTTAGATGACAAATGAATCAAAATTCCAGTATGCTCCACAGTGCTAGGTTCAGCAACTTGTTATTTATAATTTGTCACTGAGCCTTAGTGTGACAGGTGTTTTTTATGTTTTCCTTTAAATAAGTTGCATTAATTATTTTGGATACATTTGTGTTGTTTAAGACTTTGAATGATTTAATAACTTATAGCAGACTGCCCCTTTAACCATGAGTAGGTACAATCTTTGTAAGAAGTGACCAATTGCAGGCAGGCACTGCACTGCAGAGGGTTGCATGCATTCCACAGTACACCAGACCACTTGCCAGCTAAGGCACTCACTTGGGTGATCTATATTCAAGCCAGAAGAGTTTTATTGCAAGGGGTGAGTACTTGTTTACCTGTTCTTTGATTCATACTTTGTTTAATTGTTTTTCATAATTATTAGAGATATTTAATAAGTTTATTCACCATCAGTTGTATACTTGACATCACTGATTGTAAGCTCTATAGAAGTCACAGAATATGACTATTTCCACATTTCTTAAGAAGTTGTCTCTATTGGTTATTCTCAATACTTCAGTCATTGCATATTTCCAGGAAGTTACTTTTGATTGGTTTTAGATTGTCTATCATTTAAAGTAAGGTTTTGCTTAATTACTTGACTAGAAGCCTTAAGATTTAAGAAAATTGCCTTAATTCATTCATTTATTAACTGTTGGCTTATAGAACTTCTTTTACCTCTATTATTTAATTCTAAAGTTGATTGGTTAAGTTGAAACATAATTGTAAGAAACACTTTCTTTTCAGGTTCATACTCGAACCTTTCCTATGTATTAGTTTAAGCCATTGTTTCATATACTTGCTACAACTGATTAATGCCTTACTGTGTGGAATGTTTAATTCCTCTGTGGTCAGCCAGAGGGCAGCTGAGGGCAGAGAGTAGAATTGCCTTGGGGTATACATATGCCTTTGAGGTTAGAAAGTGAGCATATCGATAGTCAGTGTTGCTGCACAGCATAGTTTATCAATATACAGTATCTTTTAGTGCACTGTGTTATATTCGAGGTTAGTACATCAATTGATATGCGATCACCACTACATTAAGAGTGTCGTGGCCGAGTGGTTAAGAGCACCGAACTCAAGCTCTTGTGTTTCTGTTCAGCAGAGTGTGGGTTCGAGTCCCAGTCGTGACACTTGTGTCCCTGAGCAAGACACTTAACTATAATTGCTTCTCTTCACCCAGGGGTAAAATGGGTACCTGTGAGGGCAGAGATGGTTCTTGTGATTGATTTAGCTTAGTAGCGCATATATTGCAGCACAGGCTGTATACTCCCCAGGGAGCTGAGATGGTTTAAGGAATGAAATTAATGGCCCAGTGACCAGGGGTAATAATGAGCGCTTTGAGACGCCCTTGGGTGTGATATTATTATTATTACATTGCCATTACTATTCCCTTGGATCTTTGTTTATTACTTATTTGATAGGAGTGAAAGGCAAGAAATACCATTTCTCTGTAAACTCATTATGTATTTGCTCTGTTGTATCCACAAGTGGTGGTATAGCTTTTGTTTTTCTTTATGCAAGTCTTTGACTTATTACTCATTGAATGACCCCTATATATTCTTTGGAAGTATTTACTCTTCGTATTGCTTTAGTGGTTCAAGACACAGGTTATTAGCTTTAGTATTTTGTAGTACAAAGAATTCCTTATTTAAAGCAGTGTTCAGCAAAGAGGTTTTCTTTTAGTGATTTGAAGTTAAGTTTAAGTTATCTAAACATGAAAGAATTATAATTGTAATGAAGACTGAAGAAACTTTAATTAAGTCCATTCTTAGTCTATTGAGAAGCCTTTACACTTTCTTTATAATGATTTGTATTTCTTATCTTCTTTACGAGTGATTATTAAGTAGCTATTGTTATTGATTATTAACATATTATTTCTTGTCTCATTTTCTATCTTTAAATAGTCAATGTGCCAACCTTTTTGTTTTGGGACTAAATAAATACAATTGCAAAAAAGAACTACTGTCACATTAGTACTATGTATGAGTCTGACACCAAGACTGTGAGGTCAATGTCATTCCAGTATGTCATGCACTCAATGCAGTAATCCTATGACAATACGTCACACAATGTATAAATAGAAAAGGGGATTTCCACATTACATGGGGAGTTGTGTGCAATAGTTTAACAATAGAGCTACATGTACATGTATACTGTATGGTAATATAATACAGTACGTACACCATTCAGTGTGTTGTGCCAACATTCAACAGATCATTGCTGGAAGTTCCTCTTAAACAACAAGATTTGTTGCCGTGTTTCATGCCGTTTCCTCATTAAATACTGGTAAGTTATATTTGTAGTTGTACTTTGTCAATTATTTTTACATGTAGAGAACAAGATTCAAATGCCTCACAACTAAAAAATTACAACATTTTCTTAAGTGTATAGTTTTGAAACACATCATATTGACACCTATTTATTATTACCTGGATTGGTTTGAATGAAAGAATTAATTGTTACACCTAGCTGCCAAGTGAATAAATTACACTGTAGTCGAAATTGATGTTGTTTCAAGGCTACATAGAAAGTGTGGACCTGAGAACAAATGAAGTCACCATAATGTAGGGCTTGAAACACTATGTGGACTTACGTATGTCCACACAGTGTTTTTTACAGTGTTGAAGAATAGTGTACAGAAGGAAAAAAATCCACAAATTGACTGCAACACCAATCTGTTTGTGTCTACAGGTGTGTTAAGGATAAGAGCAATAAGAGATTTTATCAAATTAATTTGATACAGTCCTTTATACTTGGCAAGGTACAATACTATTGCACTTAATCAAGCTCAGTGTTCTTTTCTCCTAAACTCTATGTAACATTATATTACACATTCATTTTGCCCATTTCACCATTGGTATGTGTACATAACAGTTTTATGCAAATAAGGTTTTCAGTCAAGGTTTCAGGCACTAATTATTCATAACTCTGGCCAATCACAGTTGGTTTGTTCGACCAATTACAGCTTGGTGTTTTGGCGAAGTTTTGTTAGAATGTTAGACCAATCAATAGCAGTGTTTCATACCAATGGAAAACATAGTTAGTCAACCAATCAGGGGAGGCAACATTGAGCTTGGCATGGCTTTAGAGCACATTATGTCACTCTGTCACAGTTTATCAAGCAAGCTGGTTCGAATTGTTTTGTGCTCCAACTTTTCAAGAAGTTTTGAGAGTTTTGAAGCAATTTTTTCTTTGGCGGCACTGGGTTTCTTTGATTGTGCAAGACCCAATATGCCACGTCGGCAGCAGAGTAAAGAGAAATCGGCTCCTCAGCCCAGGATAGCAGCACAAAGACGGCCAAGACGCTCGTCTAGATCTTCAACTGCGATGTTGAACTTGGCTCAAGCAGGGGCTATAACGCCTCCGTTAAGCAGCACTGAAAGGTCTAGTTTGGTGAGGGGCACGACTGCAGCTTCAGCTCAGGTCATCCCTAGTAGTACTAGTAGTGGCACTACCATCAATGGATTGTCTGCTGGAACCGGGAGCGTGCCAAACCCAACAATGCCGCCTACAGAGGGGATGCCCCTGGGAATAGGGAGTATGCCACCCCCATCGATGCCCATCATAGCGGGGATGCCTCAAGTGGTGCCTGCCGGAGCTGGGATGCCGCTTCCATCATATGCAGCACAGCCAGTGGTTCAGCCGGGGAGATCAGCTGTCATGCAGCCTGCAGCACCGAGTCAAGTTTGGATGATGCCTGGCGTTAACTACGATGGAAGTCAGCAGAGTGGCAGCGTTGCAGGGCCAACAATGTCTTCGCCTGTGGCGTCTGGTGGCGCCAGTGGTATGATTAATTCTGTTAATACTAGTAGTATTAGTAATGGTGCCAGTGGTCAAGGAAATTTGTTGGAAAATAGTGCAGGGAGTATGGCTGGGATAGGCGACGGTTTGAGTTTACCGGTAAATGCATTTAATCCTCTACCTTTGCCAACATCCAATATTCCAGCATTGGGGTTTTTTCTCCCCAATTCTGTAAAAGAAAAGATTTGGCAGGGTGCCTATGTTGATTTTTCTCTTCTTTATCAAGAGAATGCATCCACTGTTGTTGCGCTGTCAGAAAAAAGTTCCGATTTGGAATTCAAGCTGGTCGGGGATAGGATGGTACTCAAACAAACATCAAAAATTCGTAAGAAAATAGATTCACTTGACAAATGGCAGTCTGCATTCCACACATTTATGTCCGTTTTTCTAATGAAACATCCAAACCGCTGGGCCGAATTGCTAAAATATGCAGAAACCATCCGTACTGCATCTTTTCAGTTTCCGGGATGGGGTTGGAAAGCTTATGATGAGCAGTTCCGCTTGCGTCAAGAAGCTTATCCATCACGTTCTTGGGGTGTGGTTGATCCTGAGTTGTGGCTTACTGTTGCTGCGGCTGCGGTAAGTCATTCCTCCTTTGCCACTCGTGCAGCACTGCCCCAGGGGCCCCCATCAGGCGTAAAGCAAGGTCACTGTTTTGCATTTAACAGTGTCAAAGGTTGCCATTTTAAGTCATGTCGCTTTCAGCACAGGTGCGACAAATGCTTGCGTGAGGGCCATGGGGGACATTTTTGCCGTGGTTACACTCAACGTTTTAACAACAGAAACATGTCCCGCCAAGTGGCTGCTGGGGCTAAGGCAGTTAAGGATGTGAAGACACCATCCATGAAATAGCAGTTTGTGCCCCCTACCCCAATCAAAGTCGATGTGTTGGTGGCAATGCTTAAAGAGTATCCTAATGCTTCTGCGGCAGGTTCACTTCAGCATGGGTTTACTTTTGGGTTTTCACTTGGCTTTAATGGCCCTCGAATTAGCCGGTTTTCCGATTGTCTGAAATCAGCCAAAGCACTTCCAAATATTGTTATGGACAAAATTTCTAAAGAAAGAAGTTTGGGTAGAATTGAGGGCCCTTTTGACGCACCCCCATTTGCTAACCTCCAATGTTCACCTATTGGGCTGGTGCCTAAACATGAGCCTAATTCCTATCGTATGATTCACCACCTTTCATTCCCTGCTGGAGAATCTGTTAACGATTTCATTAATCGGGATGAATGTATTGTGCATTATGCATCCTTTGATGAAGCAGTTAACATTGTGCGTAACATGGGACATGGTGCATGGTTGGCAAAGTCTGATATAAAGTCAGCTTTCAGGCTTCTCCCTGTTGCCCCATCTGACTATGAGTTATTGGGGTTTACCTTTCAAGGAAAATATTACTATGACAAATGTTTGCCGATGGGATGTTCAATTTCCTGTGCACTATTTGAAAAGTTCAGTACATTTCTGGAATTCCAAATTCGGAAAGTTACAGATTCTTCCGCCATTACCCACTATTTGGATGATTTTTTCTTTGCTCATGAATCACATGAGGGTTGTAAAGTCATCATGGAGGAGTTTTCCAAAATGTGTGAATCACTAGGTGTTCCCCTTGCCATAGAGAAAACAGTTGGCCCACACCAAGCATTGACTTATCTAGGCTTGGAAATAGACTCACAAATGATGCAGGTGCGTGTGCCTCTTGATAAAGTCATTGCGCTAAAAAATAAGCTCCACAGGGTACTTGCTAAGCACAAAGTTACACTAGTAGAAGTTCAATCAATGGTGGGCACTCTGAATTTCGTATGCCGGGCGGTGGCGCCAGGGAGGGCATTTCTTAGGCGCTTAATATCGCTGACACATGGTTTGACCAAATCATATCATAAAGTGCGTCTTTCCAAGGGTGCAAAGCAGGATTTATCTATGTGGTTGGAATTTTTATCTAATTTCAATGGGGTTTCTGCTTTTTCTAACTGTGGTTGGGAATCCAATCATACCCTTGACCTTTATACGGACTCAGCAGCGACCATTGGTTTTGGGGCATATTTTCGAGGGCAGTGGGTCCAGGGGAGATGGCAGGCGTCAGTTCTTTCAAACCCACCTTCAATCGCCTTGTTGGAATTTTATCCTGTTGTGGTTGCAGTTAAATGCTGGGCTGAACAATTAGTCAATAGGAAGGTTTTGTTTCATTCAGATAATATGGCAGTAGTGCATATTATTAATGGTCAAACGTCACATTGCCCCAAGATCATGCAATTGCTGAGAATTTTTGTGCTCACATGTCTCAGATTTAATATTTCTTTCAAGGCTGTTCATGTACCAGGTGTGCTTAATAACATTGCTGACTCTCTGTCACGTTTCCAGGTAGAACGTTTTCATGCAGCAGCACCACAGGCGGCATGTCACATGACCCCTTTACCATTTCTTCCCCAAGTATGGTAGGATCTGAGGTGAATCGCTTACATAGCCATGGCTTGGTCGCCAAACACTTTGAAAACTTACGCCACTGGTTGGCAAGCATTTTCCCAATTTTTGCAGCATGGTGGGCATGCCCTTAATTTTCCAGTTACAGTACATGTGGTTCGGGAATTTGTGGCCTGGCTGTCACTGCGCCAATTAACATCGGCAACAATATCAACATATGTCGCCGGGGTTAGTCATTTTCACAAAATTAATGGTTTCCAGGATCCAACTAAAGATTTCATAATATCGAAACTGCTTGAGGGCACACGTCGTGCTGCTCCTAAGTCTGACACCCGGTTACCAATTTCTCTTCCAATTTTGCGGGATATTCTGGGTGCCCTTCCTTTAGTCTGTACAACACAGTATGAGGTTACAATGTTCAGAGCTGCATTCCTGTGTGCTTTCTTTGGTTTTATGCGGGTGGGAGAATTCACTGCTAATTCCAAACTTACTATACAGCCATCCGCCCTTCGGGTTGGGGAAGTGCGTTTCTGTCATTCACAGCAGCATGGGCATTCTGTGGAAATTAGTTCCCATTGTAGTAAATCGAATCAATTGGGGCCCCCCCAAATCATTCGCCTAGCACAAGCTCAAGATCTTGCGTTTTGTCCAGTCGCAGCACTGCACACATTTCTCACGGGACGCCCAAAATGCCAAGGTATTCTTTTTTGTCACTTTGACGGGGGTCCCCTCACCAGGTTTCAGTTTGGGTCAGTGTTACAGAAGGCATTAGGCCATTTAGGGTTGGAGGGACTTAATTTCAAATCACACTCATTTCGGATTGGTGCTGCTACAACGGCATTTGAGTTAGGGATCCCCATATCTGACATTCAGAACCTGGGCCGTTGGCGGTCAGAGGCAGTGGTGCGCTATATTCGTCCACATCGCCTATAGAAACCTAAAGTGGTTGTGCTTAATTACTACTCATGGCTCATGTTTTCTTGTGATGTTATTTCTATAACTAGGTACCCCTACCGTGTGGATAGTTGGGGACTCCATTGTTCGGCGAGCCCAACAGCCGCTTAATGTTCCAGCCCGGATACTTTGGAAGGGCAAGGGTGGGGCAGGGCTAATACACATTCCAGACCTTTTAAGTTCCATGACGTCGCGACCTCCGAATATTTTGATTATCCATATTGGCACCAATGATCTTGTGAACTCAAACATGTTTCAGATTAGACAGCGTATTGCATATTTCCTGCAATACTGTAAGCAGACCTATCCAGACACTATTTTAGTGTGGTCTGCAATTTTGCCACGTCTATTCTACTTTGGGGCAAGGCAACAAGGCGCAATTGAACATATCCGACGCTCCATCAATCGGTGGGCGCGGTCTTGCTGCAGGCAATCTGAGGCAATCTTTCTCCCTCACAATGGTTTTCAGAGGCAAAATCATGCTCTGTTTTTATATGATGGTGTGCACCTTAGTGTTGAGGGTACTAACCGGCTGCTATCGGACGTTGTGGCTTGTATTGCTTCTTACGTTCAGTGATTAAAAATTGGTATTTGGGTTGCTTCTGTCGTTCCTGTTGGGGCGTGCTGCGCACGTGTGGCGTTTTTACAGGATGTCAAGGAAAACAACCCAAAATGTACACACAATAACCTTTTGAAGTATTCTTGATTATTGTTGCTTAATTGTCTTTGGTTTATAATACAACATAATTATCATTTGTAAGGGGTCAACCACTCCCCCTTTATGTACCTATTGGGGGTTCTTGTGCTGTATTTCCATAGCACAACTCCGGTTGACCTCAACATATAATTTGTATGTATTGCAGGGAACGATTTCATCCTAATTTTTTGCATAGCAAAACTGCTATGCAATTATTTTTTTTGTATAGCAAAACGATAATTTTGCATAGCAGTCCATAAATTTTGCATAGCAAATTTTTAAATGCTTAAATATTGCAAATATGTAAACTTGTGAAACGTTTTTATGTTTTAGGCTTAATTTCAGGAAATGCCATGTTGAAAATGCTGTGTGGAAAGTACAAATGGCCTTAGTTCCAGACTTCCATTGTGACATAAAAATAAAAAAGTCACAACTCTCGGCATGAACCTGGGGAAAAATTGGCATGCTAACTCGACATTGAACAAGGTTAAAGATTTAATGACTATCAAATCATTGTTTATTTAGCCCACAATTATTAAGGTTCAGACTTTGTTTTATATGAAATAAACACACCAACATCGGCCTAAGAAGTAAGATGTTTAAAAAAAGTTTGCACCAAGTTTATTTATGGAAAAAAAAGAGAAAGAAATTGACTAGAATTTAATTGAAAATGTCAAAATGATTGCATCAACAGACGCAATTTATCTTTAGACAATTATTGTTGAACTTTTCACAACAATAATGTCCTGAATACCAACAATAACTAAAAAACTGGATGGGACACAGGTCAGATACAAGTTTGAAAGGATCTTCGGATATTTTACAATAACAATGTAACAACAAACCAAAGACCCACCAAGAATTTCCATGAATAAAACTTAATAAAATAAGGAGAAAAAAAGTAACTTTAAAACCTCTTAAAAGGAAGGACATGAACAAGTTATTTAACCTAGAGAAGGTTATTCAGTTGTGAGTTGGAGATCCCTCTCAACTGAATATTAAACATACACCCAACGAACGTACTGCATGCTGTGTAGAAAGTGTAGCGATGTTTCTTCACACACATGATTTTAAAAAAGGGCCAAAGTTCATGCAATTCTCCAACTTCCCTGCAGAAAAACAACAACTTATTACAGTTTGCAGATGTTCTTAACATAACTAAACAACTGTTTTGTCTTACTTTGCAAGGATAGGAGACATCAGTTTAGTTATAAAATCCCAAATCACCGTCAATCAGAAAAAACTCTACAGACAGGGACGTGTGACTGTAAAACAAGAATGCAGTCTGGTTGCAAACCAGTTTTCTGTACAGTGCATAGGTGCTATGTACAGGGGGGAACCAGACCAAGCAAACAGTCTAAGAAACAAATATTTCTATTGGCTGTTGTATTTCTTCATCGCTCGTGTAACAAATTTTTTCATTGGCCGAGCGGTGTGTACTGATTGACTGTGGCATGGCAGAAATTACGTTCGTCGCGTCGTCGGGCGGTGGTGCCGATGGCCTCTAAAGTAAAATGTTTATTGCTTTATTAACTGAGAGATTTTTGTAAAAAAACCCCAAAAGGTATGAAAGGTTTTGAAAAAATGCTGTCAAATGTTTGATTTAAGAATAAATATTGCAAAAATTGTATCGCAAATTGGATCGCAAATTTGCGATCCACTTTTTAAAATTGCATAGCAAATTGTCCAAATTGCATCGCAAATTGCGATGCGATACAAGGGAAATCGTTCCCTGTATTGCTAACTGTCTCAATCATTCCCTTTAAGCAACATGTAGTCAGGGTTGGATTGGGGGCCAGTTTAAAGAGGTACATGTATATAGGTTGGACCTGGGAGTCCATTGAATTAGGACCTCGGCGTCCAATGACGGTATAATTTTGGACCTGGGAGTCCATTGGTAGTTTCGGACCTGGGAGTCCATTGAAGATAAAAACTTGGACCTGGGAGTCCATGGACCTGGGAGTCCTCTGGACCTGGGAGTCCAATTCTGTTGGAAATTTGTTGGGACCTGGGCGTCCATTGGTTATAGTGTTTAAAGTTGATAATGATCGACAGTTTTATGTAAGGTTTTAATTATGCCAGCTTGCCAAAAAATATCGGTATCTGGCGAAACAGGTTAATAAAAAACTGTGGCGAAAAACAATTTGAATGTCTCTATTGTCCTTCCCTCCGAGTCCTAGTGTAATTAGTATATAGCGCACGTATATACAGACAGAAACAGACAGAAACATTCCTAGACGTTTTAAAAAAAAATTCAAATTGTGAGACAAAATTTATGTGGCACCTTTTAAGCAGCCACTGCCAGAAACACCTGGGCAAACCTCTTCTCAGCAATAAGTGTAACCTTTATAGAGAAAGGACCATTGATCAAGTTTGAACCTCCCGGGCCTTAATATTAGAGATCAATGGGCTGTGTAGGTTGTGAAACGCCACATATTAAACTGGTAAAGTGCATATTATTTGGGCTGCGTTGAAGAGTGCTGCGCCACATTTTGATGGATTTCCTGAGATAAAAATTGTGCCTCTGGCAGGGATTGAGTTTGTCTTTTCGAGCTTGCTGATCGATGATGTGGACCAACCGTAGCCAACTTCAAATCCTGATTCAAAACATTTTAAATATTCTTTTCCTGCACACTTTCATTCAACAGTTCTGTGCACGCCTACCTATATTGTTTGATATTCTCTGTGCTAGATTATAAGGTTGTATCATTGACGACACAATTCTCCCAAAGTCAAAACAATTTGGAATGGAGTGACATAGGATAGAAGGATGATGGAGGATTGGCGTCGCCTGCCAATCGATGTAAAGACAATGTAAATAGGCTTGTCTCTTTGTAAAATGGCAAACATGGTGTATGTACATCCTTGGTAAAATAACCAAGAAGTAATGTTAAAAAAATTATAAAGTAGTAATTTTTGACAAGCATTTCTCATTTTGTAAACAGTGATTGTACAAATTGTGGACTTTTTCCAAATGGAAAGTATAACATGACCATGAAATCAACTCTTTCATTGATGAGAAAAGTCTACTGGTATAAGACATTGAACTAATTGAGTCAATTCTCTCTTTTTATTTACAGCTCAGCATTTCAGGAAGTACTTCCAATCAGAATGGCATCCAATATAACAGTTCAGTCAGTGCTAGAAGAGATTAGTCAGGAGCATCTTGAATGCCCAATTTGCAGTGAACGCTTCAAGCAACCCAAACTACTGGAGTGTTCTCATTCATTTTGTTTTGAATGCCTTCAACAACTCAGACAGAATAGTCCACGTTCTACAAAACTTTCATGTCCAGTGTGTAGACTGGAAACTTTGTTAAAGGAAAATAGCATTGATGGTTTGAAAACCGACTTTAAAACTGTTTCATTGACAGAGGCTATTGAAAAACAGGAAACTCAACTGAAGCAACAGCAAGAAAAACAACTACCCAGTCAAGAGTATAGTTCTAAATGTAGAAAGCATAAAAGCAAGGATCTTAACATGTTTTGTAACAAATGCAATAAAGTGATATGCACAACTTGCATTGTTAGAGATCATCAGTCACATCAGCTAATGGAAATTAATGAGGCTTCATCAGACAAATGCAAACAACATGCTACAGAACTTGTAGCAAACTTAAAAGAGAGTGTCAAAGCCTTCAACATTGCTATTCAAGAAATAGACACCTCCTGTAAGACATTAGACTCTATGTTTGCTGCCACCAGAGAGAAAATCTCCCAGAAGGCTGATGAAGAGATTGCTAAGGAGATTGCCAGGATCACAGAAGAGAAGCAGAAACTGATGCAAGAGGCAGAACAGATTTATAAAGACAGAGTCAAGACGATGGAAACTGCGCGAGCTACAAACAGCAAAGAGAAGAACAAAGCAGAGCTCAAGAAGGATGAGGTTATTCAACTCTTGGATCAACGGATCGAGATTGTACATCACGTAGAACAACTCTTACAAGACCTCAAAGAATACAGAGAGATGAAATCAACAAAAGTACCTGATGGGTTGACTTATATGGACTTTAAAGAAGGCCAGAAATCACTAGGGAGACTGGTGCTGAAAGATGAACAAGTAGATTCAGCAACTTTTGCTCAGGCTAGAATGCCATCATTTCAATCCATGAAACACTTGAAACAAAATAAATGGACATTAAAATCGGAAATAAATACATACAATAACAGAAAGTTTTCCCTGTGGAATTTTGCTGCATACTCCAATAGTGATATTGTTGTGTCAGATAGGTCCAGTACCAGCTTGTTTACATTATCAGCAGTGAGCAATCCTCGATCCATTGTCATCCCACAAGAACTACCAATAAAAGGTCTTAACAGACCATTTAAAGTGATTGTGAATAAGAATGATGAGCTCATTGTTCTAGATAATGAAACAGTCAAGATCTTCAACAGGAATTATCAGCTGCTCCATCAGTTCAATCCAGGCAGAAAACCATCATGTATTGCAGTGGATGACAACAATTTGATAGTAGTGGGTTATTCTGAAAAGGCAGAGATCTCTCTACACAAACCAGATGGATCCCTCATCAGCACAGTGCCTGCTCCAGGGGTTGGTTCATACATAACTACATACAAACAAGGATTCATCTACATCAACAGGGATAGCAAGAAGTTAGTATCAGTAGACTACAATGGTAGAGTGGTATTCTCAGTAGGTATCAATCAGTCTGAGAATCCTCGTGGTGTGTGTTGTGACAAGGATGGGAGCATCTATGTTGCTGTAGGGAGAACGCTATTCTCATCATTGGGTGATATCCATCATTATAGTCCTGATGGCAAGTACATTAGATGTATTATCAAGGATTGTGTTAATACCTTTGGTCTCACAATAGTTACACCAGCTGGTGATCTGGTTGTGGGTACAACCAATTTAGTCCAAATCTATCACCATGAGTAAAGACATCAGCAAACATTATGCAGGACAACAGTGTCAAAGCCAAGATGGACGTAATTCAGTTAAGCTTTAGATGATCCAAAATCAGTTACTCTTATATCACTTTTGTATTATGTTGCCATGAAAAACAAATTTCTGAGCTGATCAAGAATACTACTATATTGCATAATTGTTGAATCCTAAACAATTTGTTCAGGTTTTCAATAAACTGTACGATGTTATTGAATGGAAAGAACCATTTTCATCATCAGGTGAGATCCATCCTTACAGTCCTGATTATACAGCTGCTTCTAGGCACAGAAAAGAAGCTAAGTAAAACAAATGCTTACCAGAATAAGGTTACCAGCCGAATACCTACTCCATATAGAATCTGCAGCTGGTAACCAGCTCATTTTGCTTAGCAGAATGTTTTGATGCAATGTTTTTTGCTCTAGGCCCTGGTGATCTGGTTGTTGCTGCAGACAAATCAGTTTACCTGACCTAAACTTTAGGGGACCATAAAACTAAACACACTTCCTACAGACAAATCTATTACCATGTTTAAAGATAACATTATGCTGGACCACAATGAGGTGTAACCTGACCTTAACTTAACTGTTGTTTTTGAGGCGTTGTGTTCTTGTAGAGCGCCATAAAAACGCCTTATATTATTATTAACTTTCGGAGATCATAAAACTAAACAACATTCCTGATAAGCTGTCATCTGAAAAGGGTCTAATGTCATTCATGTATAAAAAGGAATATAATCTGTACCTATGTAAAAACTACAGTTCATGCACTAATTTGGTAAATAAGAGAGTGTAAATTTGGAATTTGTTAATTGGGCAACCAAAGCAAACATGATTAAACTAATAGTTTACAGACGAGACTGATTAAAGTTGATCCACAGTCAGTAGTGACCTAAATCAACTTATGTCATTATCACACTAATCTTGGTTGGACACTTTTGCATTCCAGGAAAGCTCCACTAAAGAATTTCCGAGTTTGGCCAATTTTCTTTTGAAAGTATAGGGTCTACATCCTTTTTAAAGAGTGGGTGCATTTACATTGAATTACTTGGGTTGTTAAACATAATGGATCAGTGGTTAATCTGCCTGGGGCAGTCAGCAGCTCTTCTGGTTTTTGCATGATCCAATTAATACTTCCACTGTTTGGAAAAGGAATTACATGGATATTACTTGGGGTGTCAATGTTTCGGTGTGTTAAACAGTGAAGTGCATATTTTAGGTGACATGGCATTGACACACTTACACTTTGACATCCTAAATGTTGAGTGTAGCAGACAGCAGCCCAGTGTGGCGTTGGTGCAAGAGGTCAATACAGGGCAAAATTTGTGTGTAGCAAAACAAATAATACATTTTATAAAAAGTATTGATAAGTTTCCTATGCGTAGATGTATTAAGTAAGCAAATTTATGAGTATTGGATTAAAAAAAAAGATCTTACAATGAAGAAATGAAGAAATGTTGAAAAAAAAAAAAAACGGAATGTGTATTATCCTAAAATGTTTACTTCCATTTACTGGGTTTATCTTTACTTCAAGTATTTCTTCTGTATGAAATCTTAACAAACAGTAATAACATTTTATGTTTATAAAATACAAGTTTGTGTTTAGTTGCATATTTTTTGCCGAACTACATGCAAAAGTCTCTTCAAAAATAAAATCCTTACTCACTACTTGAGGCTGTTTTGCTGTCAGGGCAGTGTGTTGGGAATTTTTTTTATAGGAGTAGCACAAAGGAAACTGAAGTTATTGCTGGCTGTTATTCAGAAAATGTTGACTTATCAAAGACCATTTTCATTTTGCAATGGGCACTTCCATTGGAAATTGTAAAAGGGCATCAAGGAAGACCAGGGCAACTGAAGCGGTGGCCTCCGGGTAATTCAAGACCTGAATAGACTGCGCCAGTCATGTGCGTATTTGAACATCAAAGTGTGTGACCTCAAAGTGTGTCTATTGTGTTTCCTTCACAGGTTTAAAGCAGTGTACATGGAAAGGTTCCCAAGAAAGTTTGTGTGCAAGACTTCTGTGCATCTGTCTAATTTTTCAATAAAACCCTCCTATACACTGGTACCATAAAGTACCATACCTTCTAGGCAAGCATGGGGTATATAGATTTCCTGTGTTTATGCAGCTGGTATAATGTGGAAACCCCATGGCACGGGCCAGTTGGGCTGGAGAGTTTGGTGTTAGTGGCTTATGTACTTTGGACTTAGTCTCCACAGTCTCCTGTGGTATTCCGTGGCATGGGCCAGTTGGGAAGGAGAGTATGCTGATAATGACAGGTTTAATAGGGGTGGCCCTAAAATTACTAGACTCCTACATACCTGTTTTATTGCTTGCAATGCCATGTTGAGAGTGTGCACAGTTTCCTGTCTAACGATGACCTTAACTGACTCCATGTCAACATGGCCCTCGACCCCTTGACCCCAGGTTGAATCCACAGTGGCAGTCACACCCATTGGATGTAATAGTGTTGACATGGTGAGTGGTTGACATCTACAAGATGGGATTAAAATAAGACTTATTTTTTTAATATCCTCTAAAATCAACACCCCAGTTGGACGGGTTCAGCCTATTTTGTAAAGGGCCAGGTACACCAACTGGGACAAAACATTTGGTTCAAATCCCACCCGAGTGATATGCCTGCGTTATTTTCTCACCAGGACTCAAGGAAAGGACTGAGTGTATATTGGTGTAAGAGTAAAACCAAATAATAACAATATTTTGATTGCAATCTGAACGTGCAGATAAGTTTTCATCATTGCGAAGGTTTTCAGAGTCAGAATTACTACTGCAGTACATTTCAGCTATGAGGAGATTTTATTTAATCACACCCTGTTTCTCAACAACCAACAGAAAGTCATGAAGCGATGTTTCTAGAAAAATCTTTAAAACAAAATGATTTTTTTTTAACAAAACAAACAAACTTAAACAAGCCACGTTTACTCATTTTCATGACTGAACAATTTACGATCTCTTTACGTTATGGCAAGTGTCGTTATACCAAGACATTGACCCCTGTCTGTGGTGATATACGAACAGTAAGTGGTACTTGGCAAGCCTCCGTTTAAGAAGTCAAATTGTATCTTATACAGCTGAGCACCATATACGACGTGAACACTTGAATCTTGTTTGGTGATTTTGGGGTTCAACGCCTTACACACCAAGCGCCTTTATATGCAGGAATAAAGACAGTTCTGTGCAGTTATTCCACCATACCAATTCTGTGCAATGTAACGGTTTTAAATGTTTGGTCACAATGCACTAACAAACAATACTGCGAGAATTTCCGAGTTTGGCCAGAAAAACTGGGAAAGTATTTATCCATTAGTGTTGAGTGTATACAGACAGTAGACGAGTGTGATGTTGGTGCACGAGTTCAATACAGGGCAAAATTTGTGGGTAGCAAGAAAAATAATACACTTAAAAAAATGATACTGATGTAATGACACTAAGTAATGTGAAGATTGTCAATCTTTCTGACCTGTATGTTGGTGTTGGATTGAGAGGCTCTCCAGTGATTGATGAACATATCCGAGGACCTCAGCCGTAGGACCATCATCTCTTGGTCAGCTGGGGACAATCCATCCAACACAAAAGGCTCCAGCCACTTTGGCCGGCCTGCAAATAAACAAATTAATCTTAATTTGGTAAGCAGAGTTTTATTAAGCTTAACTACTTTTTGTACTTAATCAGCTCTTTGAAATTGGGCCCTGTAGATGGTCAAGTCAAGGGCCGGTTGAAATTCTGGTCATAACACTTGTGTGGGTTTGACTCCTGTTCGTGGCACTTGTGTCCTTGAGCAAGATACTTTACCATAATTTATTTTTGTCCTTCGGATGGGACATTAAGCCGTAGGTCCCGTGTACTAGGGTTGATAGTGGATGTAAAGGAACCCAGAACACTCATAGTGGATGTAAAGGAACCCAGAACACTCATAGTGGATGTAAAGGAACCCAGAACACTCATAGTGGATGTAAAGGAACCCAGAACACTCATGTGGATGTAAAGGAACCCAGAACACTCATAGTGGATGTAAAGGAACCCAGAACACTCATAGTGGAAGAGAACCAGAGTTTCTTAGCAAGCACCCTCGTTTACAGGTTTTCTCAAGCTTGTGAGCTCCATGTACAGTGAGTAAGACATATATAGTAATAATAATCAATCCCTAAAAATACAATTTATAAACCACAGGGGAAACTGACTCTGTAAATTTTTAATAATTTTGGGTTGAACAAAGAAAATTGACTACAGCAGGACTTGAACCTGCGACCTCAGGATTACTGTGCCTGTGCTGTACCAACTGAGCTATCTATCCCTAATAACCAAGTATGCCTCTCATAAGTGAACTTAGAATTTGGGTACCTCGGTGGCGTGGCAATGACATTTGCTCTAGCATGGCAAAGGTACGAATCCCACCCGAATGATATGCCTGTGGATTTATTTTCACGGAACTCGAGAAAGAACCAAATATACAGCAGTTAACACACATCTGTGTATGGGTAAAACCAAATGACATTCTTTATCCCTGATGTAAATTTAACATCTATTCAATTGATGCAGTAACCGCTGCTAAATTATAAGATATGAACTGACTCTAGGTACCAGGCAATATCAGTGGTACAAAACTAAATGTTGTCAGTCTCCCTAAAAGTTTTTAGATCAGGCCCCAATTTCATAGAGTTGCTTAACAATTGTCTGCTAAGCAAAATTGAGCAGGATACCAGTCACAAAGTGTACATTTTACATGGTAGTTTTGCCGGTAACCTTACTCTGGTCAGCATATTTTTGATGTACTCAGCTACTTTTTGTGCTTAAGCCACCCTATGAAATTAGGCCCAGAACTATGAGTTGGAATCCACCTGTTCTGCACTACAGCGTTGAGGACCACTCTCCACAGTGATGACACAGCCTGCCTGCAAGCCTTCTCATCTGCTGATGGTAAAGTAAGATGGTAGGAATGCACCTCCGATACGTAGAGCTGCTTGTAGATGCAGAAACCCTGGCTTAGATCATCCCAATACTCTAGGGTACAGGAGACCTGACGGGGAAAACAATGAAAAGGGGATTGTTAAATAGTATGGTGCACTCCCAACTATGATGCCAGAGGTCAATAGGGTACCTTTACCAGGATAAATGTAAGGTGACATAGAACTTTTTATTGTTGATAAACAAACTGCGCCGGTTGGCATAGACGACCCAATGTTAGCAAAACATTCAATCAAGTTAACAGATGTGACTAAATTCAACATTTTCTGCAAACTTTCAATTAAATAAAATGCCTTCCAAGATTGGTTGCTTTGTTTCCAAAAAATTCAACACTACTTTTGAAATAATTATTTGTGTAACATTGTTGAGAACTGTGGCTACCTGGTTTCATTGTGTATACTGTGATCGCAATGTGGTCCGTGTTTTGCGGAACTTCGGAGTGAAATTTTTTTTGACATTTTATCCGAAAATGTAAACATATAACTTGACATTTAGTATTCAACAGTGTTGTAACAACCAAGTCAATTTTTCTCAAGTCAAGTAGCAAGCCATAGTTGCTGAAGTCAAGTCAAGTAGCAAGCCATAGTTGCTGAAGTCAAGTCAAGTAGCAAGCCATATTTGCTGAAGTCAAGTCAAGTAGCAAGCCATATTTGCTCAAGTCAAGTCAAGCTGCAAGCCATATTTGCTGAAGTCAAGTCAAGTAGCAAGCCATATTTGCTCAAGTCAAGTCAAGCTGCAAGCCATATTTGCTGAAGTCAAGTCAAGTAGCAAGCCATATTTGCTCAAGTCAAGTCAAGCTGCAAGCCATATTTGCTGAAGTCAAGTCAAGTAGCAAGCCATATTTGCTCAAGTCAAGTCAAGCTGCAAGCCATATTTGCTGAAGTCAAGTCAAGCTGCAAGCCATTATTTGCTCAAGTCAAGTCAAGTAGCAAGCCATTGCTCAAGTCAAGTCAAGCTGCAAGCCATATTTGCTCAAGTCAAGTCAAGTAGCAAGCCATATTTGCTCAAGTCAAGTCAAGCTGCAAGCCATATTTGCTGAAGTCAAGTCAAGCTGCAAGCCATTATTTGCTCAAGTCAAGTCAAGTAGCAAGCCATTGCTCAAGTCAAGTCAAGCTGCAAGCCATATTTGCTCAAGTCAAGTCAAGCTGCAAGCCATATTTGCTCAAGTCAAGTCAAGCTGCAAGCCATATTTGCTCAAGTCAAGTCAAGTAGCAAGCCATATTTGCTCAAGTCAAGTCAAGCTGCAAGCCATATTTGCTCAAGTCAAGTCAAGCTGCAAGTCATATTTGCTCAAGTCAAGTCAAGCTGCAAGTCATTATTTGCTCAAGTCAAGTCAAGCTGCAAGCCATATTTGCTCAAGTCAAGTCAAGCTGCAAGTCATTATTTGCTCAAGTCAAGTCAAGTAGCAAGCCATATTTGCTCAAGTCAAGTCAAGCTGCAAGTCATTATTTGCTCAAGTCAAGTCAAGCAAGGAGTCATTTTCGCTCATAGTCAAGTCAAGTCGCGAGTCAATGAAATTGGCGACTCGAGTCCGACTCGAGTCCAAGTCACCGACTCGAGTCAACAACACTGGCACAGGGTGCCTGAACGTGATAGAAAAGTAAACGATATCTAACAGGGCATGGTGCACTTTACTCTGATACTTTAGAGTACAAGGTACCTGACCCTTGAAACTTTCTCAGTTGATCAAATATTAGAGTCACAATGTTATTATATCAAAATAAATGTCAAATTTAATCAAATTTGAAAATGACTTCTGAAGATTATCTTGAAAACTAAACATACCTCTTCTTCTACTGTTGCATTGGACTCAGCAGCACCAGCCTGATGAAGCGGTATAGGAGTTACTGATACATGAGTCAGGATCCTAGGCTCAGGGTACGAACATGTCATTGCGCCCCAGTGACCTTTGACATTATGCTCCTGGGTTGGAGAGAAAAACATGATTTCGTTGGCATTTGGTTAGAGTCCAATTCCATCTGCATAGAACAAGATAAACAAAATATTAATGCAGATTGCAGTGGGACCACAAAAACTTGCAATGCACAGAAAAATCTTTCTTAGCAGAAACAGATTACCAGCCAAAGTACCATACAGTTTACATTGCTGTGACTGGTACCCCACTCAATTCTTGCTAAGCAAAGAAATTTGCTCAACAAATTGTTCTGTTCAACAGCTTTATGAAATTGGGCCCAGGTAAGTTTCCATTGTTTATGTATAATGCTGAACATGCGCACATTCCCCAAAACAATGGCTTTACTACAAGTCTGCTGCCACCTAGTGTCCGAAAAAGTCTCCCATTTGTTAAACTGAAGTCGACAGGATCTGCACAGAATATCTGGAACCAAATTCTTAAAGCCTGTAAAGGTTGGTCAGGTTGGTGTTGAAGTATCTTTAGTTGGTGTAGAGGCATCTTTCCTCACCCTCCACCTCCAGGACCCAGGTTCGAATCACACCGGGGCACTATGTGGATTGGGTTTTCAGTCCCTACCTAATTGTGTGGGTTTCCCTGCAATATTTCTTTTTATTTTTTATTTTTTTTTGGGGGGGGGGTTTCCACATCTAAAACTGAGACTTGTCTTCTCCCCATTTGGGATCTTGGCTAGTACAGTGATTAATGAATATGAAAGTGAGACTTCTCTCCATTCTCTCCATTTGGGATCTTGGCTAGTACAGTGATTAATGAATATGAAAGTGAGACTTCTCTCCATTCTCTCCATTTGGGATCTTGGCTAGTACAGTGATTAATGAATATGAAAGTGTAAGCAGACACTTTGTGCTTTACCAAGCAGCGCTTTACCAAGCAGCCCTTAGCACAACAAAGCAAACAAAACACTACCTTATTGGTAGTTTCTGTAAGTACTTTATCACCCTTAAGGTGATCCTTCAACTGCTGATTCCATTACTTTCAATTTGTCCTTACAATTGTACCATTCAGCTTTTAACCAATTTGGGGTTAAACCAAAGACAAATTGACTGGAGCGGGATTGAACCAACGACCTCGGTTTAACGTGCCGGAGCTTTTAACATGTGACATGTTTTTGTATAACTGTGTTCAGCTCCTTAGAGCATGCCTACATGATTAGGACACTTTATAAATGTTGGTATTATTATTATTATTACCGAGTTACTGGTACCCCGCTTATTTTTGTTTAGCAAGTTTTTCTTCTGAGCAGATTTATAAAAACAGATCCAGAGCCTAAAAAGCGTGTGGCTTACCGAAATCTGTCACATAGTGGAATGTTCCTGCCCTGAGGTCTTCTTTGTAGTGTCTATCAGGCTATTGTGATATGACGGTACTGGAAGGAGCTAGGAGACTAGACAACGGCTGCTGGTGAGAAGCAGACCTTTGATTGCTGGACTGTCCCTGATTCTCCTTCTGAGATTATAGAAGAAAATTCAGTGGTTAATCACGTTACAATCTTTTTAGTAATCAATGTTTTCATTTCCTGATTGATTTTTCACAACTTGATATCTGAAGAGTTGGTTTTGTCAAAAGGAAATCTCAAAAACTATTGTATTTTTGCCATTTTGCCTAAAACAAAACTTAAAAGCAACTCAGGATATGGGGCTCAAAGGCAGGGGGACAAAATGTGAACCAAGAAAAGTAAAATTGAGAACACAAAAGTTGAGAACACAATACACTTCTGATTCCTGTAGTGACTTGGTACAGCCCCACCAAAGTTTAATACAACTCCAAATGTCACTCCTAACTCAAGTTACTGTCCGGAAACGAAAGTGCCTCGCCAAACAGACAGACGGCCATTATTGTGGATCAGACTCGTGGGGTGATTTCAATTAAATTTACCCCACTAGTAGAAAAATAAGGTATAGCTGGGATGGATTCGTCACCCCACACCATGGGTCTCGTAAGAGAAGCAAGAACGGACAGGCAGACAGACAGACACCGACGGCAATGCCAATACCCCTTCAGCCTATTGGTGGGCTGATGGGTATTAAGCTGGGATGGATTTGTCACCCCCACACCATGGGTCTCGTAAGAGAAGCAAGAACGGACAGGCAGACAGACAGACACCGACGGCAATGCCAATCCCCATCAGCCTATTGGTGGGCTGATGGGTATTAAGCTGGGATGGATTTGTCACCCCACACCATGGGTCTCGTAAGAGAAGCAAGAACGGACAGGCAGACAGACAGACACCGACGGCAATGCCAATACCCCTTCAGCCTATTGGTGGGCTGATGGGTATTAAGCTGGGATGGATTTGTCACCGCACACCATGGGTCTCGTAAGAGAAGCAAGAACGGACAGGCAGACAGACAGACACCGACGGCAATGCCAATACACCTTCAGCCTATTGGTGGGCTGATGGGTATTAAGCTTTTTATAAAAAAATGAATAATTTCCAGTAACAATGGAGGATTTAAAAAACATTTTATAAGTAATGTTCAACTTTTTATTGTCTCAAACTTGCCTGTTTGTATTTATCCACGTACTCTGCAACATGGCACTGCATCGAGGATAAACAGTTCAGATGTTCCTGACCCAAGGATACAGTCACATGACCCAGGTTGACCCCGGCAGTCATACGCTTTACAGATGACCTATCTAGGGTCTGATGACCACTGGGTGCAGCCCATTGGCTGTTGCCCGTCATGGTGAGGTTGAACGGACCAATCAGAGGTCTTGTCTTACGGCCGATGGATGTCTTCAACAGAAGTTGCTGGAAGGCCAGTCTGGCCTGGGTCTCTGTGATGATCCCTAAAAGAAAAATCCGGATAATTACAGTGGATTAGATTAGATTGATCCATTGACACAGAAGTGTCACATTGGTATTTGTCAAAGACCAGTATCCACACTCTATGTGACTCAACATATACATAATATAACACACCTGTGAAAGTTTCAGCTAAATCAGTCATCGGAGTTAAGAGAAAACAGCTAAAACGCCCATTGTATGTTTTCGCTGTTTTCAAACATTGGGTTTTAGACTCTTGATAAAGACTTATTGTTTTACAATAACTGTAGCATTTCAAGCAAATCTATTTCAAGCGAAGTTTTCCACCATGACCATCTTTATACCATGTAAAGTTATGTGCAAATCTGTGAACATTTACATTTTCAATCTTACCAATGTTGTACACACCCTTTAAGGTCTACATGGGCCAATCAAAACCACTTTAAAGTTCAAGAAAAGTCTGACATGGTGAAAATCCAATTACACCACTAGGGAAACTGACCTGGTAAATAACAAATAAAATTTTTGGCTGAACAAAGAAAAATTGACTAGAGCAGGATTTGAACCAATGACATCCAGATTAACATGCCCGCACTCTTTTAACTGAGCTATCTAGCCCTAATGTTGGTAGTCTCTCTATTTTGTTGATATCTTTGTTGGAGTAAAATTCCTTTACAACATGTAAAAAGCCACTCTTGGTTTCAGGGGCTGCAAGAAGAAAACATTTAAGATGAAAATAACTCAGGAGAGCTGAAGATAAGAATTGATTTTTTTTTTTTAACAGTCAAGATTGTAGGATGGTCCAAATTTCATAGTCCTCTTAAAACAGTCTATATTGTAGAATGGTCAGATAAAATACACACTACACTGTAAAGGGAATGTCTCCAAATTCTGACCGGTAGGAATGTTCTAATTGGACGGGCCAAGTAATGCAGTGCATGCACATGGACCGTACTTTTGGATCGCTGGAACATTCCAATGGAAAGCTCAAAATACTAATGCCAAAATCAATTGTGTAGGATTTCTCCCAAATTTCGGCATAGTGGCAGGTCGTGGCCGAGCGGGTAAGAGCAACGAACTCAAGCTCTGGTGTGGGTTCCAGTCCCAGTCGTGACGCTTGTGTCCTTAAGCAAGTAACTGTACCATTATTGCTTTGTCCTTCGTATGGGACGTATAGCCGTTGGTCCTGTGTGTTGTGTAATGCAAGAAAAAGAACCCAGTGCACTTATCAAAAAGAGAAGGGGTTCGCCGCAGTGTTCCTGGTTTGATTGGCTGCATATTGCGCCACAGCACCTAGTAAACCATCACATGGTGCTATGTAAAGGAATAGGTCTCATACTTCAAAACGTAGCTCAACATCTTGCAGGAAGTACTGACTGTTGAAGCGCCTTGAGCGTCACTGAGTGAGGGAATGAGCACATTTTAAGAAACCACTATTTATAACCATTATTATAATGATGCGGTCTTGCAAAACATTCTGGTGGTCCAATGGATTGTGGACGTGTGCCACCTGGAACATTGTGTTGTGCCTTGAACATGCCTGACCTTTGAGTTGCTCCCGAACACACACGGACATTGACTCCCAAAAAGTGCGACCAAGAATATTGTGATGAATTGTCAGGTGAATTGTATGCATGGATTGGGTTTTCAGTCAGGACAGAGAAGAGAGGTGGGGAGAAATTACAAAAGGGAAACAATTCAGCAAACAAATATTATCAACGTCAAACTAAGATCTTACCTAATGCCTGCATAATGAGCTGGGCTTGACTCAGGGTGCCTGAGATAGCCTGGACTGCATTAGTTTGGGATAGTCGGATCTGCTCCAGGCTATAGATGGAGGCCTGCAGCACAGGCTGGCCAGATGGAAATGCCTTCACTGAAAATGAAATGTAACAAATAATTTTGTATGGTGGAGAAACAATCTAAAGAGGTTTATGGTAACACCCTGGACATATCTCCCATGAGTGGGATTTTAAACTTTGCGTGTGGGAGATACAATCTAGAGAGGTTTGTGGTAACACCATGTACATGAGTAGGATTTCAAACTTTGCATGGTGGAGATACAATCTAGAGAGATTCTTGGTAACACCATGTACATGAGTAGGATTTGAAACTTTGCATGGTGGAGATACAATCTAGAGAGGTTTATGGTAACACCATGAAAATATCTCCCACGAGTAGGATTTGAAACTTTGCAAAAGACACAAAATCTCTAATTTTGTCTGCAACCCAGGAGTAAATTCCAGTTGAGTCCCATTGAGTCCCATTGGATTTTTTAACGGGACTGAACTGGACCCAACTGGAATCAACGGGATCCCATTGATTCAATGGGACTTATAAAACTGAATGTAATGATTCCAGTTGAGTCCCGTTGAGTCCCATTGAGTCCCGTTGAGGTATGCAATGGGATCCAACTGGAATCAACAGGACATAACGGGATCCCATTGATTCAATGGGACTTATAAAACTGAATGTAATGATTCCAGTTGAGTCCCGTTGAGGTATGCAATGGGATCCAACTGGAATCAACGGGACACAACGAGATCCCATTGATTCAAGGGACTTATAAAACTGAATGTAATGATTCCAGTTGAGTCCCGTTGAGTCCCATTGAGTCCCGTTGAGGTATGCAATGGGATCCAACTGGAATCAACAGGACATAACGGGATCCCATTGATTCAATGGGACTTATAAAACTGAATGTAATGATTCCAGTTGAGTCCCGTTGAGGTATGCAATGGGATCCAACTGGAATCAACGGGACACAACGAGATCCCATTGATTCAATGGGACTTATAAAACTGAATGTAATGATTCCAGTTGAGTCCCGTTGGGTCCCATTGAGTCCCGTTGAGGTATGCAATGGGATCCAACTGGAATCAACGGGATCCCATTGATTCAATGGGACTTATAAAACTGAATGTAATGATTCCAGTTGAGTCCCGTTGGGTCCCATTGAGTCCCGTTGAGGTATGCAATGGGATCCAACTGGAATCAACGGGATCCCATTGATTCAATGGGACTTATAAAACTGAATGTAATGATTCCAGTTGAGTCCCGTTGAGGTATGCAATGGGATCCAACTGGAATCAACGGGACACAACGAGATCCCATTGATTCAATGGGACTTATAAAACTGAATGTAATGATTCCAGTTGAGTCCCGTTGAGGTATGCAATGGGATCCAACTGGAATCAACAGGACATAACGGGATCCCATTGATTCAATGGGACTTATAAAACTGAATGTAATGATTCCAGTTGAGTCCCGTTGAGGTATGCAACGGGGATCCAACTGGAATCAACGGGACACAACGAGATCCCATTGATTCAATGGGACTTATAAAACTGAATGTAATGATTCCAGTTGAGTCCCGTTGGGTCCCATTGAGTCCCGTTGAGGTATGCAATGGGATCCAACTGGAATCAACGGGATCCCATTGATTCAATGGGACTTATAAAACTGAATGTAATGATTCCAGTTGAGTCCCGTTGGGTCCCATTGAGTCCCGTTGAGGTATGCATGCAATGGGATCCAACTGGAATCAACGGGATCCCATTGATTCAATGGGACTTATAAAACTGAATGTAATGATTCCAGTTGAGTTGAGGTATGCAATGGGATCCAACTGGAATCAACGGGACACAACGAGATCCCATTGATTCAATGGGACTTATAAAACTGAATGTAATGATTCCAGTTGAGTCCCGTTGGGTCCCATTGAGTCCCGTTGAGGTATGCAATGGGATCCAACTGGAATCAACAGGACATAACGGGATCCCATTGATTCAATGGGACTTATAAAACTGAATGTAATGATTCCAGTTGAGTCCCGTTGAGGTATGCAATGGGATCCTACTGGAATCAACGGGACACAACGAGATCCCATTGATTCAATGGGACTTATAAAACTGAATGTAATGATTCCAGTTGAGTCCCGTTGGTGGAGTCCAAATCTCCGCAGTCTTTTGGGCAGAAGCTTTTAAAGAAGGAAATCGGGACGATGCCCTTCTCATTATCCTTCAAGTACCTGATGTACGCAAACTTGGCTGCCATGATGATGATTATCCACTCTATTATTATAACACACTATGATGATGATAAAAACCAAACTTCAAAGAAGGCTGTAGGAGAAGTAATAAGTCATGTAAAGAAAGTGTATTATTAAACAACGCATGCAAAAATGTGCAATGTCAGCATATCGATCATATCAGCGCACGCGCTCGTACGCCACGTGGCGTAATTAGGCTTGGACGCGCGCCTGAGTTTGAGCCTATTATTCTTTAAAAAGGAATAAGAATGTCATTGGTCTTAATGACAACAATAAATATAAATATGCATTCCACGTATTTTATACATATTGTATGTACTATATGTAGGCTTAATTTTAACGTTTCCCCTACTCGAGCATTTTTGCTTCGCTAAATGCCTGTAGGAGACTGGTTCCCTGTCGTCATATTTACTTCCCCTCCGTCGTAACATAACAAGAGCAGCGTAGCGTATATGGACAGGGGACCAGTCTAGCATGGCAGATGGCTGACTCGACCGTTCATTCCGCACCACACAAGACGTCGTGAATGCATATCACGAACGGTCGAGATGGTTGGATCATGTGCCTAATAAGGGGTTCGGCCCAGCCATGCTCATTCGTGTCAATGTTTACGTAGCGTACTGTACTGGTGCACGTTAATACACATTTTGAATTAACATTCATTATTTTTTAATTTGTAAGAAAGATGGCCGATCGTCCGCGATTTCTTAAACGTTATCGAACGTACCTTGAACCTCACACTTCAAATGAGGTTCCTCGCACTTCAAAACAGAGATGGGCGGTTTTACTGAGCGAGAACCACGAAAACGGGGACAGAGTCGACAGAGACAATGTAATTTATCCGGATACGACTAGTACTAGTACTAGTAGTACATGTACGTCTCTGATAAATGTGAGTATATGCAACCACTGGCCGGGTGCAGGTTAATACTTCCAGATAGCTTAAAGTTGTACCTACATCACCGTATCAGATTGCCAACATTTACAATTTGTTGGAGTTTGTACATTTGGCGTAGTTGTTTCAGCCAATGATGATCAGTATTTTGACATATTTCTAGAATGCATAGCTTCAAATGCGGATTTTATATAGCGCTTGGGTGTTAAGTTATACAATTTCCTGTCAAAAGCCGGTGCCCGTGGCAATTTATCCTTTTTTCAAATTGCAATGTTGTCATATCTGCCTTAGACGGTTTGCATATTAAAACACATTTGTCATGATGCAAATACACAAATGCAAAGGAATGTTTGCTATACATGTATAAGCAATGTAAAGTGTAAGGTGATCTTATTGTGGTGTGTGTTGTTTCAACCTTACAGACTGCTTCATGTACCACCTGACCAAGAGGGGTGTCCCTGCAGAAGAGCGTGCAGTTGAAGCCGCAAAGTTTAAAAAGTATATAACAGAAAAAATTCAGGACATCAATAGGGTTATCAGACGACAGCTAGGACCAAAAGAGCAATCAAAAGAATAAACTATAACAAAACAAAACAGGGAACAATAATATCTGAACACAAACACACACATTTCCCCAAATCCTTGAAACAAATTTTCCATAAAGTTATGTAACGAGGATAAAAAAAAAGTCCTTGTCTGTAGAAAATAGCACATGTACTTGTAGGACCACTAGCCCTTCGTAGATTTAGTACCGATAGTTAGTTATCACCACACAAATTATTGGCTTGTTTCTCACATGTACCCTATTAGTGTTTAAAAACCAAAATACTTATCTTCCACTGAATCATTATCGGAGATGCCAGCATTTACGATTTAGAGGCCATCCAAAATTGTCAACATTTACACATTTATACGAAGTTACAAAGGGAGGTTGGGGGTTGCTTTACTTGCGCTATAAAATGTTGACATTTCATCGCACGGACAGACAAATTTTTAGTACTATTTGTGAGGGAGAAGATCATAAAAAAACACTACTCTTTGTAGGACTGAAAATGTTGACAATTTTAAACGGCCCCTTAAGCATAAGTTTTACATTTGTTTCAGCTAAATACAATCTGTATGGTGAATTTATTGCAGAATGCAAAAGTTTCACTGTGGGTTTGTAATAGAGCTTCTCCACGAGCAGGTTTTCTTATTTAAATTATGTAACCATAGAACCATCATGGCCGCCGTGCAAAGGCTCTATATCATCGGATGTGCGCTTTTCATTCTAACAACACCACATAGCGCAAAGTCCATGCACTGGCGGATATACAGGGAATGAGACCTTAGTTAATGGATTAGTCTATACACAGGAGCTTGAACCAAGCACATTCATCACGCAGGCTGTTTCCACAGTACATAAATCCCTTTTGTAGACATACCGAAATACCACACAAGCCTAAGACCCGTGTGCACTGGAACTTGGCATTACTCTCGGCATTACTCTTTTTTTTAAAAAGTTTATTAGCATTTAGTAAAAAAAATTGATGTTTTCTGTATTTTGACTTTGCCAGACATGTACTTGCCACTTTTGCTGCAATACTTTGACTCAATTATAAAACTATTTGTATTTGTATTTATTAACCATATCCAACAGCAAAAAATGTGCCAGTTACAGGAATGGGATTAGAAATGTACATAGGGGTATTGAACAGTAGCTTTCCCGCACATTTAAACACAATTTTCAATCGGATTCATAACCGGTTAACTTAAGTTGTCTCGAAAATTCCCGCCTTTGTATTTCCCAATTTTAATTTCGTATTTGTCCAAACTGTTTTGTACGTTTGCATACATTTTTATAGTTTTCTGTATTTTGACTTACTTGTATGCCGAGAACACATGTACTTGCCACGTTTGGTGCTATACATTAATGATTCAATTATAAAACTATTTGAAATGTATGTAAAGTGGTGTACGTTTTGAGAGTTTTTTTTCACTGAGGTTTATTTTCAATAAGGGTTATTGATATCATTAGCTGAACATCGGACTCCATTTGGGTTGCAGCCGCACAACATCAAAAGAAACACCAGTCCGGGACAACAACCTGATTCTGCCGGGATCCAGCCAACCACATCCCAATGGCCAATGGGACCCTCAACGGGACCCCAATGGGATTCTAATTGGATACCTCAATGGGAACCCAACGGGACTCCAACGGGACCCCTCAACGGGACCCCAATGGGATTCCAACGGGACCCCTCAACGGGACCCCAATGGTATTCCAACGGGACCCCTCAACGGGACCCCTCAACGGGACCCCTCAACGGGACCCCTCAACGGGACCCCAATGGGATTCCAACGGGATCCCCCAATGGGATTCCAATGGGACCCCCTCAACGGGACCCCGATGGGATTCCAACGGGACCCCAATGGGATTCCAACAGGACCCCTCAATGGGATTCCAACGGGACCCCAATGGGATTCCAACGGGACCCCTCAACGGGACCCCAATGGGATTCCAACGGGACCCCAATGGAATTCCAACGGGACCCCTCAACGGGACCCCAATGGGATTCCAACGGGACCCCAATGGAATTCCAACGGGACCCCTCAACGGGACCCCAATGGGATTCAAACGGGACCCCTCAATGGGATTCCAACGGGACCCCAATGGGATTCCAATGGGACCCCTCAACGGGACCCCGATGAGATTCCAATGGGACCCCTCAACGGGACCCCTCAACGGGACCCCAATAAGTTTTCCAACGGGACCCCTCAACGGGATCCCCCAATGGGATTCCAACGGGACCCCTCAACGGGACCCCAATAATTTTTTTCAACGGGACCCCTCAACGGGACCCCAATGGGATTCCAATGGGACCCATCAACGGGACCCCCAATGGGATTCCGATGGGACCCCGCAACGGGACCCCTCAATGGGACCCCCTTTAACGGGACCCAATGGGATTCCAACAGGACTTTTCCAATGGGACATAAAAGGTGCCCAAATTCCAATGGGATCCCGTTGGATCCCGTTGGGTCCTATTCAATGGGACCCAATGGGATCCCGTTGGCTTCCATTTAATGGGACCCAACGGGATCCCGTTGGGTCCCATTCAATGGGACCCAACGGGAATTTCCTCCTGGGAATCCATTTGAATCCATATGATAAGTAAGGTACCAACCTGATGGTTTGAAAACATCCTCCAGGAGGCTGGTTCTGGCTAGTCGAGACACTACCATCTGAGGCTGCTTATAGACCAGGTGTTGTAGATATGCATCATGAGTAGACACTGGGCTTTGGTGGCATTCAATGATAAACCAGGCAGCTCCAGCATCACCTCAGAGTGAACAAGATTGTATTCATTCCTAAGAACAAAATGAAACGCCATTAAAAAAAAAAGTATTTGCTGAGAGTGATGGTTACTTTAGGCACCTTCTCAAATTTATTCCAGCTCCCGATTTCATGCAACTTTATGTGACTGCGTAAGTCCAAAAGCGCAACATTTATTGAGCACGTTGTATATACCACTAACACAAGAAATCTTCCACAAGTAAAGTTTTTGTGAGATTAGTTGCAGCACAAGTGTTTTGAGGCATTGCATGGTGAGGTATCAATTTATATTCTTTTTATAGTGTAGATTGTTCTTGAGAACTTGTCTCGCTATTCATTCGGAGTAGATTCAGAATTCAGGAGACGACTCATTTCACTTCAACAGTTGTAAGATTCTAATTGGTCTCAGCATTTCGACTAGCTTGCTCTAGTCCTCGTAAGGTTTCCTGAAATTTGAAGCAAAGAAGTTAATAACGAGAAGTCCCCCCGATCCATTAAGCAAACGTATTAGTCCGAGGCCAAATTCCTACAAGGCCCCCCCCCCCCAGGTAGTACTTAGTAAGCTGAGTAGTCTACCGAATTCCAAAATCCTACTACGTGGTTTATGTTATTTTGGAAAAATTCCAAACGACAAGGGGTCTGTGTTCTCCAAATAAACTACTGAATGTATTTCATTCCCATGGAATGAGATTCACTCGGTGAAATCTGTCTTTTCCATTTTACTCAGTTTGACATCCTTGAATTGGTCGTAAATTGTTGAAAAGAAAAGCCTTGTTCCTATGTGAAAAATTAAAAACTCATAATTATAATTAACAAGCTATAAGAACAAAATAATGCAAGTGTGTGGCAAAATTTGTATTCCTATACAATAGGACAAATATAAATGTGTCCCTTTCTTACCTTTGAATGCTCAGTACTTTCCAAATAAACTTCTAAAATGGTAGCATTTTGGAAATGTGATGCAGATGTCCCTAGCATGATCAATGTTAACTGACAATCGCCAATCAACTGTTGATGTTGCTTGATATTTATACGAGTATGCACTATCCACTAACTGTTTGATGATGCTATGTCACTGACTGGGGTCACAACCTGGGTCGACCCGGGACAGCTAACCGAATGCACCTAGTGTTGATGTAGTTCTAATCATACGCACACTTCCAAGAAAAAGCGGTTTACTGGACAAGTCTGCTGCCACCTAGTGTCCTAAAAAGTCTCCCATTGGTTTGTCCTTCAGTTGGGATGATAAGCCATAGGTCCTGTGTACTAAGATATGTAGTACACAAAAACAACCCAGAAAGTTTTGAAGGAAATTAAAACAAAGGAGAGAGGAAAATCAAGAAAAGAACCTCCAGAAACGACTTTAATTTAACCAACCAGCTTTCTTAACAAATAGTAATATTAAGCAAAATTGCATTCAAATCCTCTGGTAGTTTATCCCCAAACCATGCAATCAAAATGTTTAATAATATAAACAAATTACCACAAATCTAATCAATCTAAAATAAATTGCTCATATGGTCCTTTGGAAGTAATGATTAATCTACTAAAAATATATATATGTCTAATATATAGTAATAAATTATAAATTTTAGATATTATTTATAATTACATGTAGTAGTTACCTTTTGATCACACTGTAAAATAATTGCACTACTCATCTCTATTGTGCCAAAAAGCAAGGAATAGGAAAACAAACTTACACCTCCTGAAGACAATGGTAGCATGCTGATTGAATCGTTGAGCTGTCAAACCACTATTTCTTTTCAGAAACACCACAACTCACAGAGAGATTGTTTTATTGTGTTACTGCAATGCCAATGAGGTTGTAGTCCCACAATGCAAAGTTTCACTGGAGCTAGGTATTTTGTTGGGGTTACCGCAAACACTACTCGATTCTATTCCCAACTCGAACATTTTCAAGTCCTTCTTTAGCTGTTTTCTCAGAAAAAAATATTTGCAGCAAACTTTCGCTCATAGCAATACATGCTTTGTAGTGTTAATCTTTTCATTACAACTGAATCACTTTGTTTCATATTGATCACATATATACAATTCATTTAGTTTCCTGTAAGCACTTTGTATACTTTCAAAATATACATTAGTTCTTGCATGCAAACAGTTCTTGAAGGATATAGCATGCTTTACAACAAATCTCATGTTGATTTCTGTGATATAGTACAACTTGAGTTTCTGTAAGCACAATGTATATTAGCAAAATATACATTAGTTCTTACTTGCGAATGGTTCCTGCACCCATAAACATAAACATGCTCCTTGGTGTCATTATATTAACCTAATTGTAGATTTCCATGATGAAGTGCAACTGAGTTCCGGTAAGAACAATGTATATCAGCTAAATATACATAAGTTCTTACTGTTGCTAATGGTTCCAGCGACCATTATATCATGCATTACAATATACTTCTTGTCGGTTTCGGTGACATAGTGCAACTTTAGTTCCATTGAAAAACAATACCCGTACTACTAGGCCTAAACTGTTAGCAGATGATGTTGTGTGACATACATGTTCAGCGCACCTGCGTGCAATGCCACGGTTTGAGCAGATCTAGATTTTTCTATATTGCAAGAAACACAGAATAATATTGATCAAGTAAAACAATATCGAACAAAGATATTGACAAAATATGGAGACCGCCAACATACAGCTAGATAGCTCAGTTGGTAGAGCACTTGCACGTTAACTCGGAGGTTGTTGGTTCAAATCCTGCTCTAGTCAGTTTCCTTGTGGTTTATTATTTGAAATCTAAAACAATATCAGTTAGGCTTCCTTACACATCCCTGAAGTACCTTTGCAACAATCCCATGAGTACATGACTGTACATTTCCAGGTGGTCAGCTGATTTCCTAATTTGTCTTCTTTTTATTGCTAGGCAGTTTTGTCTATTTTTGCAATAACAAAATTGCATGTTTGGTTCAATAAGACACTCATGATAATCTAAAAAAGTATCTGCAATCCGTCCGTTACAAATTACAGAAGACTTCTTCCACCTTTACAAAATATCACACCGACAAAATAACCAATGATAAAAACTCCCAAAACACCCAAAGAACACAAAACAAAACATAAGAAATCTTATGAAATCATAAACTTAATGAAAACAATACTTTAAATGATCCCTAAACAAAACAACAAAACAATAACTAATGAGGAAAAAGTTACCCAAAAAGCAAGGTAACTATTAATAGTTTAAACTCTCGATGCTGCAACTCCAAAGTTTAAAACTTGGAGTTTTCCTTACATCCTCAATTGGTTTTTTGAAGAGCATACTTTTAAAAACCTACAGTAGTAAGCTTGCTGGAAGTTCATGTTGTCAAAATAACTAGTAGAGTCTAAGCCAGAGCCAAAGGACATATTTTTACAGCTCTATCATCATCATCATTCAGCACAGACTTGCGTCCGTGGTCGATTCGCCCTCCGATTGTAATATGGGGTCGCCGCCTTCACCTGTTATTTTTCAATTGCTGCTATTCTAAGCTCTCGCACACTTCCACTTTGTCACATTGTCAATCCAGCGCAGCTTAGAGTGACCTCTGCCATGACTTGTACCCATAGGCAGACCGTCTATAAATGTGTCGGGTAGACCTCCCTGTCACATCACATGAGCGCACCACTTCGCCTTCCATTCTAACACATCATCACCTGTAAGATACCGACGTCCCTCATTTAGAAAAACGTAGCCTTCATCTTTGAGAGGGCAACAACAAAAGACATCCCGCTCATTTAAGTTTTGTTTTTCAACAAATCTCAAGAAGTCTGTAGAGGGTAGAGAAGAGGGGTAGGTCCTCTTTCTACAAGCCTTCCAGTTGCATCTTGGTGCTGGTATGCCACATCTTAAAGCGGCTGAAGCCTGTATTATTCGTCTCGTCGTAGCAGAAACCCTTCCCAAGGAGCTTATTCTTTGCCTGTTGGAACAGACTGAGGAAAGTATCCCTGGAACAGGCCTGCTGCAAGAAGTACTGGTACGATGTGGTACCCCTCGTATCATCCACTGTGTGTCCCCCTGGCAGGGAGGAGCCATCTGAATGGGTGTCAGAGCTGACCAACAGGTCAATGTCTAATGGATCACATGGTCTGGTGGCGATACCTCCAACGAAGTCAGCAACACGGCTGCTTGTCTCCTCCTTCTGGAATGATCAGAAAACAGTACAATCATTTGAAAAATGCTAAAGAAAAATAAGATTGACACTGGTGCATGGTCCAACTTCATAGAGCCATGATTAACCCTTTCCTTACCGTAGGTGACTTAAAGGCACTGGACACTTTTGGTAAATGTCAAAGACCAGTATTCTCACTTGGTGTATCCCAACCTATGCATAAAATAGCATACCTGTAAAAATTTGGACTCAATTGGTCATCGAAGTTGCAAGAAAATAATGAAAGAAAAAACACCCTTGTTGCACAAATGTATGTGCTTTAAGATGTTTAACGCATCGCTGAGCATTGGTCATTGAGCATTGTGCTAATATTACACCAGTGTACAAGAAAGGGGATAAGGCATTGTTAACTAATTATAGGCCTGTTGCTCTGACTTCAGTGTTATGTAAGGTTCTTGAACGCATTATAACTGCTGCCTTAAATAATCACTTAAACACCTTTGGTCTTCTAAATCCCTATCAGCACGGCTTTGTTAAACACAGGAGTTGCGTTACCCAACTGGTGAACATTATTCAATCTTGGTCATCCTCCCTTGATAGACGCCGCCCCCCAAGAGTAGATGCCGTTTTCTTGGACATGTCAAAAGCCTTTGACACAATGCTACACCACATCCTACTTGAAAAACTCGCAACCTCTTTCAATGTTCAGGGCGAGTTGTGGTGTTGGGTTCGGTCATTCCTGACTGACCGCAAGCAACGGGTTCTCTTTAGGGGCGGAGTCTCCTCCTGGGTTAACATTACTTCTGGTGTACCTCAAGGCAGTGTGCTAGGGCCGTTACTGTTCAATCTTTTTGTTAATGACATATCTCATTCAATTATCTCCAGTTGTGTGTTGTTTGCAGATGACATTCTTTTGTACCGCACAACAGAAAACGCTAATGACGAACATGTGCTTCAATCTGACTTAGATAAGCTTAAAAACTGGTCCGATGTCAATGAAATGTCATTTAACGTTAGTAAAACCAAGGTCATGCATATCACTAGATGCAGGCACCTTGACCCAATATTGTACAACCTAGGTACTCTTCCAATAGAATCTACCAAGTCGTTTCAGTACTTAGGGCTTACATTTGACTCCAAGCTCTCATGGGCTACACATACCTCATCAGTTGTCGCTAGAGCCAACCGCATGTTAGGTTTCATCAGAACAGTTGCTAGGGGGTCCTCCACTAACGCAATTTTCTCACTGTATAAATCTCTTGTTCTCCCAATTTTAGAGTATGGTCTCCCAGCATGGCATCCGTATACGTTATCGCAACAAAATCAGCTTGAAAGGGTCCAAAGAACTGCCACCCGGCTTGCTCTTAAACAAAGGCGCGGAGTAATGTCTTATGAGGACAGATTGCAGCGTCTTCATTGGCATCCTCTAACTAACAGGCGTAATTACTTGCTCAGTTCCTTTGTGTTCAAGGTTTTACATGGCACTGCTCACTGCGAATCCATTCTTGCCGGGGTTTTCATTAATCCTCGTCATCTTGAATCACTCACATTCCGCCATCTTTCCGCTCGTACCGACTCATTGTACCATTCACCCTCTCATCGACTTCCCAGACTATGGGACACTTTTCCATCCTTCATTCGCGAAGCTGCTGTAATCTGTCCTCTTATGACATTTCTCCGCCTCCTTAAGGATCATTGTTTAAATCACACAGTGCATTAGATGTTCAATTTGGTTGCATGCAGGTCGTGAACGAGCCCCTGTTTGGTTTCTCCCTATTGTTGTTTCTGTGTTCATTGTGTTTGTTGGTCATGCGTGGGGCAGCATGCTTCCGAGCAACAGTAATTTAGTTTACTTTTGTTACCCCTGACCCGCATGATTTGTCCTTGTTTTTATCCCTTCTGGTTGTCCTTCCCATTTGGTTTTGTTCCCCTCCTGCATGCTCTGCTCTCAGTCGCCCTCATATATTTTACATATTTTTTATATTTTGTTTTTGTTTTTGCTTTTATTTTCTTATTTATTAATTAAACTTTATTTTTCAAATTTTGTATTTATTTTCCTTATTACTTGCTTTTTTTATAACTGTTTTTCCATTAATATTCTTTCTTGTGCTATTGTAACTTTGGTTTGTTGTTTGTTTTGGTCGAATAAATAATAATAATAATAATAATAAAAAGGCTTCAGGCCTGAAGTCTTTTAATATTTTAGTGAGAAATAACCTCTTTCTCAAAAACTACGTTACTTCAGAGGGAGTGGTTTCTCACAATGTTTTATACTACCAACAGCTCCCGTTGCTCGTTACCAAGTAAGTTTTTATGCCAATATATATTTTGAGTAATTACCAAACGTGTCCAGTGCCTTTAAGCAGACTGCACTCATATCCACTCTTTCTTACCAACAGTTGGTTTGATTGACCAACTTGTTCCACTTGCATGATGATTCCTTCAAAAGTTGACTTGAATAAAAACAGATTTCCAGAAACCAACATCAATTCGTCCTTTATAAGCCGGCCTTATGACATAAAAGCCCTTTCCACGAGACATAAAAATATCCATTGTCCCTTACTACCAATGAAGCCATATTTGAGAAGATTTCACCAAGGACAGTCCAAACATTATTTTCCTTTCACACAAAATGCAATTTATAAAAATGTTCAACCATGCAAAAGTAAAGCAAGGGACCCCTGCTAAATTGCTCTCATGTGAAAAGGGTTGTAACAAACATACCTTCAGGACAGATGGTGATATTGGGCTCTTCACGGTAACACAAACTCCCTCTGTGCTCCCGGCCACAGGGGTGCACTCCAGTTCAAATATCGGGAAGACTTGCTGTTGGGTGTCCTCACTGGAGCTGACCACAAAGAGCACTTCGGGCGTTAGGAGTAGGCACCCCCCACGCTGTAAGCCGTGGAAGGTGATCGTTGTGATGTCACAGTGGATGAGGATGTCTGAGTTTGGAAGAGGCTGCAGCATTTTCCTTTGAAAAAATAACAAATTTGAGCAAAGAAACTTTTAAGTTATCCTGAAGGTGACAAATGGATAGAAAACCACACTCCAAGCTACCCTGATGGTAAAAATTTACATCGATACCTCACCATGCAATGCGTTAAATCCCATATACCCTGATGGTATTAAGTAATAGGGCACATGTCACCACGGCAGGTGGTTAGACTGCAGGAGTTGCAATCACAAGGTTGTGGGTTTGAATCTGGCCAAGCTAACCGCTGAATTCACAATGACAAGGTGAGTATTGTCGTCTAGCTATTGAATCACAATTTATTGACTTGTGCAATTTATAATCATAGATTTTAAGAAATTGCCCTCTAGCTTTCGCTGGTTCTTGCTGGTATTATAACATTCAAAAAAACGAGCTAGCAAAGACTAAAATCGGGAAATGTTGGAAAGTAATAGTTTACTCGTCTTTGTGATTAAAAAATTACGATCCCTTTGTGCTATGGAAAGTGTTCTTAAACCTTCACAATGATCCCTGTATGTGTTGATGTATCAGCAGTATGGGACGTGGCGAGCGTGTAAATTGTGATAGTAATGTTGCACCTTATGCGGCGGTGCACCTTATCTGTTAACCCTTGAATCTTATTTTGGTAAATTGAGGGTACTGCGCCTTATACGCCATACAGACGAAGTTACCGCATGTAGCACCTAACAAGGCTTGTTTAAATTTTTTTGGAACCTCAAGGTTTCAGGTCTGGATTGTCCAACAGCACAGTATCTGCTAAGCCTACCAACAAATTTGGGGCTATTTGCGTCCTCTATTTACATGTTTGTACATTATTTTATGCTGTAAAAACAAAGAAATTTTTTTGGGCGGTGTGTTTTATTTTTCTTACTGTGATTTTTGTGAATTTTGTTTTTGATGGGCATCCCCCCCTCCCCCTTTGACGAACACTAGTGCCTTAGGTGTACAGAATAATGGAACCTAAAACTGGTGCTGCCTAGGGCCTATGGAATACTAGTGCCTTAGACCTTTGGAACTGGTGGTTGGGGCAAAGGGAAAACTGGTGCCTAGTGCCTAGGAAACACTGGTGACTTTGGCCTGCGGAATACTGGTGCCTAGGGCCTTCAAAATACTGGTGCCTGGTGCCTATAGAGCAAACTGGTGCCTGGTGCCTATAGAGCAAACTGGTGCCTGAGGCGTATGGAACACTGGTGCCTAGAGCCTAAGGAGCACTTAATCAAGCCCCATCTGATTACCAGTTACACTGTTATAACCTTTGAAGGAAACATAATCGCACACTTCACAATTATTATTGCCTTGCAGTCTAGACCAGAAGTTAAGGATTGGCCCAAGTTACCTTGTCCAGTCTGTGAGACCAACTCTGCTGCCCCTCCCAGTGGCTTGATGACCACGCCCATCAGACCCTTGCCGACGCCTCGTATGACACCTGTTGCCTTCTGAGTGCGTGAGCTGATCGCTGGTGCTTGATAAAAGCTTTTGATTGGTTGGTCAGCGATGCCACCGATGGCTCCTATTGGTGGAATAACGTTTCAGAAATGATACATTGAGAGCTTAAAGGCACCTGGCAGTGGTATTTTTTCAAAATAAAGCCTTTGTCATTAATATATACATTTTTATGAGTGGAATGTGAATAAACAATTTACTAAGGTTAAAATATTGTATTTTTTTTTTTATTACAAATTAAAAAATAGGCCCCCCTTTACATGGCGTTGTTTGTGACATCAATCGAGGCAGGAGAAAATGTGTATGTCTGGCCCCGTACATTACGTCTGGGTACCTGATCAGTATGATGCGTTTTCGTATTCGGACGTCACCACCCAATGCAATCCTAGGACAGTGCAGTCGACTAATACGAGACGCCAGTTTATACAAGGTTTTTCACCCGTCTTGAACTGTCCCATGCGCGTTTCTATGTCGTAAAAACGGAAGATACGAGCATGGTCATAACGAGAACACGGATAATACGAGGTATTGTTTTTCCACCAGAAACATTTCGCTGGTAACCTAAGCTTCACTGCAACTTCCCTTGCACACTACTACCAATGAAAAAATCCCCGGGCTATCCAAGTGTTCGCTGCATAGCGCTGAAAACGACGTTGGACCGGACCACTTTGCCCTCGTTAGCCTAACTTTCGATGCCCGTAACTGCCTATATTTGGGATCTGCAGGAAAAAAATTCGGGCTGACCCCATCTTTAATCGTTTTGCTGCATCCAGCAGCAATTTTCGCTGGAAAAATGCAAGAAAAAACCCCCTTTTGGATAACCAAACGAAACGTACAATCTCACTACTTGCACGTGTATATACAACATAAATGCAGGCAAGTTCGAGTGGGGTCGATCGAGGCGAAGTCTTCCTCAATTGACGTCACAAAAAGGGATGGGCGGAGTCGCCCCCAAACAACTTTATCTATTTTTTTAACATATAAATACTGACAAACAATTACTCAAAATTTTTTTTTATTGTAAATATACATACTCTTATATTAAAAATATATATATATATTTCCAGGGGACTTTAA
Source organism: Leptasterias polaris (assembly GCA_037783415.1). Lineage (NCBI taxonomy): Eukaryota > Metazoa > Echinodermata > Asteroidea > Forcipulatida > Asteriidae > Leptasterias > Leptasterias polaris. Next base: position 1,125,982 of record JAZGTN010000039.1, on the reverse strand, counting down.
TGTTGATGTTTTATGAAATCAAACAAAACCATAGCCCCCAAGAGTCCTTCGCTATCCTCAAAAAAAAAACCTCCACACTACAACAGGTAACCCAGAGCTGATCACGCCGAAACAAAAAGATAAGAAGCAACTCTTGGTCGACCCAAATAAATTTTGACCTCAGACAGCGGAGCTTAACATAACATAACATAACATTACATACATACATGTACACTTGGCTTTTATATAGCGCCATAATTAGGCCCCGCCCAGTATAGTAACTGTCTAACCACTGTCCCCAAAGATGTAAATTGTGTGTCACCACTTGCACAGCGGCAAGGTCGCTGCAGAAAAAATACAAAATGTAGAACTCCAAATGGGTTTTGATTGTGTTGGGCTTTTTTGTTGTTGATGTTTTGCTTTGCAGTTGTGTTCGCCATAGCAGCTGGCCTGAAATGTCATCATCTGATATTGATGAAATTAACAGATTAATTTGTATTTGATAAAATTAATTCTACACCTTTTCATCCAAAATGCCAAATAAACTGACCACTTCAGGAATTAGATCATTACTCATTGCAATAGTGTGGATTTCACTGAAATCATGTTTCAATTACTTTGTGTTTTTTTTAAAGCTCTGTGGTTTAGTTTAGTGGTCAGAGCATCTTCAAATGCAATTATTAATGTTTTGAAACCAAGTGCTTTGCACATTTACCAGAGAAACTTTGATCATTAAATTCAGGATTATAAGAATAATGAAAGTCTGTATTTTAGAAGTTTCAATTTACAAATAGCTTTCTTATTTTCATTAAGATGCAATAGAACCAGTCTGCCAAGAAGAATATAAATTGAATGAAGTTTCTAAACAAACAGATTTACTTTAAAATGACATCTGAATAAAAACCAAACAGATATTGCAGTACATCTATGCTCCTGTCCAATGTTCAACAAACTGTTAATGATATGTCACCGAGTCCCATTATATGTACATGTAGGGGTCAGACATCAAGAACTTAATTCAGTGTGTAAATATGCCCTAAGTGTAGTATCAGTAGATCTGTACAGTTATCACACAGCTACAAACAAAGGAGCTAAATTAAGAAACTGGAATTTCCACAGAGCAGTAATAAAAAGGGTGTGTTGTGCCAAAGTTTAACCATGAGCTATGTAACTCTATGGCAATACAATATACAGAAGGGACACCATTCAGTGTGTTGTGCCAACATGTAACAGATCATTACTGCTATTTCGTCTCTAACTACAAGATTTGTTTTTTGTGTTTCAGGCCATATCAAATACTGGTAAGTTATGCTTGCAGTTGTAATTTGTCAATTATTTCCACATGTAGATTTAAAATATCAATGTCCAAAGATTTGCACAAAGCTTACATGGTATAAAGATTGTCATGGTAGAAAACTTCCCTTTAAATTTAAATAATTGACAAATTATTATTCTATTTTTGGAGTTGGCTTAAATTCTGAAACAGTTAGCGTTTTAGATCCTCTGTGGTGCTATCTCGTGCAATATCTGACCACTTTAATCAATTTTCTTTTAGCAAGATCATTATTTTAACATCATTTTCGAGTTGGGAGTCATTGATCAAGTCAGCCATCCTGAGTTATAAAATCAAAATGCAGGCTACAATTAAGTGAAGAGAATAAATGCCTGATAAGGCTGTGGCAAGTGAATGACTTACTTTGTGAAGTTGATTAATTTTGTCACTAAAACAAAACAGTTGGATCTTGGAGGGTTTGTGTTGGATCTTGGAGGGTTTGTATTGGTTATGATAATCACGACATGACGCGTAACCCCCAGGACTTCAGAACGCTAGGTGGCACTTGCTCCCCCACAAATTTCCAGTGCCCGCCAAGGTGCACCACCCCCTCCACGAAAAAAAATTGCAATAGTGCTCACAAAAAAGCAAACAAAAGGTACAAAATAGGAAAATGTGTGTAATCTAATGTAGTGAACGATTGCAATCGCGAAAGCTACTGCAGCCACAAAATGCCAAGAACAAAAGAGAATGATAGCCCCCCTGCAGCATCCCCTTCCAAAATGAATGCAAGACCCTCCCACCATTCCCCATTCCCCATTACCCCACCCCAAAGCAATGCCCTCCTGTGCTCCCCTAACCAAAAAGTCCTAGCTACACCACTGACTAGGGTCAGACCTGGGACGACCAGGGAAAGCTAATCGAAAGCACCAGTGTAGTTCTCTAAGCATGCGCACAAATTCCAAGAAAAAGCGGTTTACTGGACAAGTCTGCTGCCACATAGTGTCCTAAAAAGTCTTCCATCGGTTTGTCCTTCAGTTGGGATGCTCAGCCATAGGTCCTGTGTACTAAGATAAGTAGTACATTAAAACAACCCAGAACGTTTCGGAGGAAAGGCGAGAGAAATGAAAAGATAAATCAAACAAAATCAAAATGAAATAAAATTAAAATAAAGGAGAGAGGAAAATCAAGAAAAGAACCTCCAGAAACGAACTTTAATTTAACCAACCAGCCTTCTTTACATTAAGCAAAACTGCATTCCAATCCTCTGGTAGTTTATCCCCAAACCATGCAATCAAAATGTTTACTAATAATAAAAAATATTAAACCTTGAAAAGTAACCCTTACCACAAATCTAATAAATCTAAAATAAATTGCTCATTCCTATGATCCTTTGGAAGTGATGAAGTGATACTAAAAAAATATATGGCTAATATATAGTAATAAATTAAAAATTTTAGATATTATTTACAATTACATGTAGTAGTTACCTTTTGATCACACTGTAAAATAATTGCACTACTCATCTCTATTGTGCCAAAAAAAAATAAAGATATTATTTACAATTACAAAACAGTAGTAGTTAACTTTTGATCAAACTAAAATAATTGCACAACTCAAACTCAATTGTGCCAAAAAGCAAGGAATAGGAAAACAAACTTACACCTCCTGAAGACAATCGTAGCATGCTGAGTGAAACGTTGAGCTGTCAAACCACTGTTTCTTTTCAGAAACATCACAATTCATAGAGAGTTTATTTTTATGGTGTTACCGCAATGCCAGCGTGATAGTAGTCCCACAATGCAAAGTTTCACATCAAACTCGAGTGGGAGGTATTTTGATGGGGTCATCCGCAAACACTGCTAGAGATTCTATTCCACCTCAAACCTTTTCAATTTCTACTTTAGCTGTTTTCTCAGAAAAATACATCTGCAGAAAACTTTCGCTTATAGCAATACATGCTTTGTATTCTTAATCTTTTCATTACAACTGAATCACTTTGTTTCATATTGATCACATCTATACAATTCATTTAGTTTCCTGTAAGCACTTTGTATACTTTCAAAATATACATTAGTTCTTGCATGCAAACATTTCCCGACACGATACAGTATGCTAACAATAAATCTCATGTTGATTTCTGTGATAAAGTACAACTTGAGTTCCTGTAAGCACAATGTATATCAGCAAAATATACATTAGTTCTTACTTGCAAATGGTTCCTGCGGCCATAAATATGCTCCTTGGTTTCATATATATTAAACTAATTGTAGATTTCCACGATGAATTGAAACTGAGTTCCGGTACAAACAATGTATATCAGCTATATATATATATATATATATATATATAGGTTCTTACTTGCTAATGGTTCCAGCGACCATAAACATGCTCCTTAATATCATGCATAATTACAACACACTTCTTGTCGGTTTCGGTGACATAGTGCAACTTTAGTTCCATTACAAAACAATACTAGGCCTAAACTGTTGCAATGAATACAGAATAATCTTGATCGAGTAAAACAATATCGAACAAAGATATTGACAAAATGGGAATAGGTAGCTCAGTTGGTAGAGCGCCAGCATGTTAATCCGGAGGTTGTTGGTTCAAATCCCACTCAAGTGTAATTTTCTTTGCTCAACCCGAAATCATCAAAAATTTACCCATTTCCCTTGTGGTTTATAATTTGATATCTAAAACAATACCAGTCGGCTAACTGGCTTCCTTACACATCCCTGAAGTATCTTTACAACAACCACATGAGTCAGTGGGTGTAAATTTCCAGGTGGTCAGCTGATTTCCTAATTTTTCTTCTTTTTATTGCTAGGCAGTTTTGTCTTTTTTTGCAATAATAAAATTACATGTTGGTTCAATAAGACACTCATGATAATCAAAACAAGTATTTGCAATCCAATCCGTCTGTTACAAATTACAGAAGAATTCTTCCACCCTTACAAAATATCAAATCCACAAAATAAACAATGATAAAATCTCTGAAACACCTAAAGAACACAAAACAAAACAAAACATAACAAATCATATGAAATCATAAACCCAATCAAAACAATAATTTAAATGATCCCGAAACAAAACAATAAAACAAAAACTAACGAGGAAAAAGTTACCCAAAAAGCAAGGTAACTATTAATAGTTTAACCTCTCGATGCTGCAACTCCAAAGTTTTCCTTACATCCTCAATTGTTTTTTTGAAGAGCATATATACTTTTAAAAACCTACAGTAGTAAGCTTGCTGGAAGTTCATGTTGTCAAAATAACTAGTAGAGCCTAAGCCAGGGCCAAGAAGCTAAAGCTGTGGTTTAGAAAAGGACATATGTTTTGAACTCTATCATTATCATTATCATTATCATTATCATCATCATCATCATCATCATCATCATCATCATCATCATCATCATCATTCAGCACAGACTTGCGTCCGTGGTCAATTCGTCCTCCGATTGTAATATGGGGTTGCTGCCTTCACCTGTCCTCTTTCAATTGCTGCTATTCTAAGCTGCCGACACTCCTACCACTCCACTTTGTCACATTGTCAATCCAGCGCAGCTTAGGGTGACCTCTTCCATGACCTTGTACCCATAGGCAGACCGTCTATAACTGCGTCGGGTAGACCACCCCGTCTAATCACATGAATGAACCTCATAGCCTTTCACTCGAACACCTCGTCACCTGTGAGACACCAACGCCCCTTACTTAAATAATTGTAGCCTTCATCTTCGAGAGGGCAACAACAAAAGACATCCTGTTTCTTTCAAGTTTTGTCTTCTAACAAATCCAAAGAAGAATGTAGAGGGTAGGGGAGAGGATATAGGCCCTCTTAGAATTATCTACAAGCCTTCAAGCTGCATCTTGGTGCTGGTATGCCACATCTTAAAGCGGCTGAAGCCGGTATTATTCGTCTCGTCGTAGCAGAAACCCTTCCCAAGGAGCTTATTCTTTGCCTGTTGGAACAGACTGAGGAAAGTATCCCTGTAACAGGCCTGCTGCAAGAAGTACTGGTACGATGTAGTACCCCTCGTATCATCTGCTGTGTGTCCCCCTGGCAGGGAGGAGACATGGGTGTCAGAGCTGACCAATGGGTCAATGTCTAATGGGTCACATGGTCTGGTGGTGATACCTCCAACGAAGTCAGCAACACGGCTGCTTGTCTCCTCTTTCTGGAATGATCAGAAAACAGTTTGACCATTTGAATATGCTAAAGCAAAACAAGATTGACACTGGTGCATGGCCCAATTTCATAGAGCCATGATTAACCCTTTCCCTACCGTAGGTGACTTAAGTGGACTACACTCATAGTCATACCTACTCTTTCTTACGAACAAGTTTGTTTGACCAACAGTAAACACACAGCTACAAACAAAGGAGCTAAAGAAACTGGAATTTCCACAGAGCAGTAAAAAGGGTGTGTAATTGTGCCAAAGTTTAACCATGAGCTATGTAACTCTATGGCAATACAATATACAGAAGGGACACCATTCAGTGTGTTGTGCCAACATGTAACAGATCATTACTGCTATTTCGTCTCTAACTACAAGATTTGTTTTTTGTGTTTCATGCCATATCAAATACTTGTAAGTTATGCTTGCAGTTGTAATTTGTCAATTATTTCGGAAGTTTGACAAGTTGTATTAGTTCTAAACATGCGATTAACATGCAGCAAATGGCCGTAGATAGAACTTTATACTCTTGCCACAAAATGTAATAGTATTGTAATAGGGTGTGTACAACATTGGTAAGATTGAAAATATATATGTTCACAGACTTGCATAAAGCTTACATGGTATAAAGATGGTCATGGTAGAAAACTTACCTTTAAATAGTTTTGCTTGAAATGCCATATTTGTTAGGAAATGAGTACCCCAAAAAATCCTTATCCTGCAGGATAATATCCGTCGTTTGAAAAAAATAAAACCATTTTCTCATGTATATAATAGGTCACATCAAGTGTGGATGGATACAGGTCTTTGGCAATTACCAATGTTGTACACAGCACCCTTTAACAAAAGTATACTGCCTAGCAACAGGCTCAAAGATATAAAATGTTTGAAAATCGAGCATATATACTTTCAGCGGGAGGCCAGCCTTCCTGTTGACCCTATTCAATCCAGGTTCCTAAATGCCTGTTGACACCAACCTTTCCATCGTGACACAACCTTGCCTCCCTCGAACAACATGGCAGGATACATGTTTCCTATGCGTGCATTTTTATTGTAAAGCGAATTTGTCGTTTTGGAAATACGCTTAATAAATCTTTTTAATAATAACATGATGATAATACAATTGTTTTGGAAATCATGACGCTTCAAAGTGTTGCTGTGCAGGGCCAATATTGTAATGTAAAGCGCATTAAGACGTTATTGTGAAATGTGCTATATAAGAACTAGTTGTTATTAGCTGTTCCGACTTACTGTCGGAACAGGTGTTGTTTTCGTCGAGATTTATATTATTTTTCTTATACATTTGTTTCCGCCTAATTCCCAAATGGAAAATATACTATGATCATGTAATCAAGTTTTCCATTGATGGCATAAGACATTGAACTAATTGAGTTATTTTCCTTTTTCAATTCACAGCTCAGCATTTCAAGAAGTACTTCCAATCAAAATGGCATCCAATATAACAGTTCAGTCAGTGCTAGAAGAGATTAGTCAAAATCATCTTGAATGCTCAATTTGCAGTGAACGCTTCAAGCAACCCAAACTACTGGATTGTTCTCATTCATTTTGTCTTGAATGCCTTCAACAACTCAGACAGAATAGTCCTTGTACTACAAAACTGTCTTGTCCGGTGTGTAGACAAGAAACTTTGGTAAAGGAAAATGACATTGATTGTCTGAAAACCGACTTTAAGACCGTTTCATTGATAGAGGATGTTGAAAAACAGGAAACTCAACTGAAACAACTGCCAAGTCAGGAACATATTTCTAAATGTAGAAAGCATGAAGACAAGGATCTTAACATGTTTTGTAACAAATGCAATAAAGTGATATGCACAACTTGCATTGTTAGAGATCACCAGTCCCACCATCTGATGGAAATTAATGAGGCTTCAGACAAATGCAAACAACATGCCACAGAACTTGTAGCAAACATAAGAAAGAGTGTCAAAGCCTTCAACATTGCTATTCAAGAAGTAGACACGTCCCGTAAGACATTAGACTCTATGTTTACTGCCACCAAAGAGAAAATCTCCAAGAAGGCTGATGAAGAGATTGCCAAGGAGGTTGCCAGGATCACAGAGGAGAAGCAGAAACTGATGCAAGAGGCAGAACAGATTTATAAAGACAGAGTAAAGACAATGGAAACTGCACGAGCTACAAACAGCAACGAGATCAACAGAGCAGAGCTCAAGAAAGATGAGGTTATTCAACTCATGGATCAACGGATCGAGATTGTACATCACATCGAACAACTCTTACAAGCCCTCAAGAAATACAGAAACATGAAATCAACAAAAGTACCTGATGGGTTGACATATATGGACTTTACAGGAGGCCAGAAATCACTATGGAGGACGGGAGTGGCGAAGAATTTCTCGAAGTCCTCCTCCGGGAACTGGTAATATTCGCTCTCGCGAGAGGCGAAAGGACGCCATCTATCAGTGGCCATGACTGCCTGCATGCGGTCAATGCACACTTGGTCCAACGGCAGCCTGGGAAAAATCCGTCCTTTCCCTGCTGCTGGCCCCGTCCAACGTTTAAAGGTTTTCTTGGTCTGCTGCAGGGAGTCCTCTGCATCGGGAAGATCCAACACTTTAATCATATCCCGCTGTACCAGACGCAATTCTGTTTCTGTTATGGATAACCGTTGCAGCTGGGCGACCTCGTCTTCTTCCCCGGCAGACTCGCCGGAGCGTGACGCACGGGTAGACACAGGGGACCGGGCGCCGTCCGGGTCACCAAGCGGGACCAACGGCACAGCGCCGCGGTCCGATGCGCCAGCCACCACTTCGGCAGTAAACGCTGTCGATGGGTGGAGGCTTAACGCCGGTGGCGAGTTCGGAGCACGGCTAACCGTGTGTCGATGGGTGGAGGCTTAACGCCGGTGGCGAGTTCGGAGCACGGCTAACCGTGTGTGGCAACTCGCTCTGGGCTATGCCCAACCAACCGTGGTCAACGACCGATGGTTGTGGGGGCTGAACGCCCGTATCCGGTGGGCCAACCCCGACGGGCATCTGCCAGGTGGCAGAGAGGGCCGACAGGGAGGTTGATATCGACTGAAAAGCCTGTAAAAACTCGACCTTGGAGATCGAATCGTCCCCCTTGCGACGCTTGTCGCGGTAGGACCGGTCCGATAACTCACCCGAGCTATTAGAAGATGAACGGCGCGAACGCCGTGCCTTCTTTTTCTTCTTGCTTTTCTTATGTGACGTACGGCCACGGGAAGTCCCCGACGACACGTCAGATGATGGTTGGGGAACTGGCACCCCCGAACATCGAGTAAACTGCGATGCCGTGGTGATCCCCCCGGAGCGAAAATCGGCCTGGGAACACTGCCCAACCACGCTCATATCCCCCCGGGCCAGCAGCGCCCCTGAATCCATAGGGTGGGCGGGCGCTGCGTGGGCCGGGAACCCGGTCAGCAGTCCGCCCCGGTCACCTGTGCTGTACTCCACAGAACCGGGGGGACACGGGTGACTAGAGCCCACCGAGCCGTGAATGCTTGCCCCATCGGACAGCCCTTTGCTCGGGGGAGGATCGAGGGGTAACAAGAGGCCCGGTATCTCGCCTCGTTTACCCTGTCGACCTTTCTTGGCTTTGGTTCCGGCATTAGGGGCCTGGGTAAGCCGCCCCTTGCCTGAACCCGCCTTACGTTTGGTAGTCCCGCTATCCTTGGCCGACACCGGGGAACGATTACTCGGATCCCCGACACCGCCAGCGGAACTGCCAGCACCCGTAGCCAACAGTGGCTGCGGGCGCTGCGGTAGACTGGTCCGGCAACGTAACATCGCCGTCGCAGACTACCGAGGACTCGGTCTGTCCCGGGGGGGAGTATTTGCCGCCGGTTACGACAGAAGGAGTTCTCCCAAACCGTTTCATATCAGTTCTATACACTCAACAAGAAAGAAACACTCTACACCAATAGTTCCACGAACTAAAAATCTTTATTAATCACTAGAAAATCTCTCAACGCAATAAAAACGGGAATAAAAGACGAATGATAACGGAGCTATCAAAAAGACGTCTTACCCGACCTGCCGCTAAGAGAAAAGAGGAGGATCACGCGGTATACCGCGGGGCACTATGGGTAGGCCAATAGAGGGCGCTATGTTAAATCTTAGCGGTATTACCTGCCGGTATAGGGAAATATGCAAAAATAGTATTGAGCTCTACAGGTAAGTATGAGTGAAGTAGACACATGCATTTCTTAGTTGGAGTTAGAAATTAATTAAATATAGTTATGTAAAGTTGAAACTAAACTTGTCTTCAATTCATTCAGAGACTAAAGCTGCCTTTGTATTGGATTAATATCCAACAAAAGACCATAATAGGTAACATTCCAATGGGTAAATCTTACCAGTGTCTGCGCTAGGATTATTTGATTTAAGTAAACTAACCGAGACGAAGATGAAACAAACCAACTGACTAAATATAATCACATCAGGGCGCTACGCCAGTGATCTTTAACCGGATGTGACAAAATACATGACCTAGCTCGTAACAGTAGTTGAAGAGAAGCATAATAAATAAACGATAAACAAAACCAAGGCAAGCAAAGAAGTGTATATTGCCGCAACAACATCAATGAAAACAGCATTGGAAGGATAAGATTGTCTACTTGAGATGTGCCTCTTATCAACACGTAACAATTTGTAAAAAGCTTTAGGATTTTTTTTAACCTGTCAAACAATTTCAATTACTTGTATTATGTGGCTACCATTAAAGTAAAATAAAAAGAACCCAAGCTAGCTGTACATAGCAGTACATCAATTTTAATGTGATCGTTGAATTCAAGTGCAATGAAAGTCTGTGTTTATGTTGTCATTAATTAAAAATAAGGAACAAGATGCAATAAGCCTTTTCGCAATCTCAGAGCGAAATGCATTGTGGTACTTTGGTCATAGGTCATTGGAGATAAACAAACAGCGTTGCCCCTAGCTACTCGTACTAGCGTGCACATTGTGAATAGCCAAATCGCGTAATATTGACCTGATAGTATCGCTGAAAATGAAGTTTTTTCGCCGTTTTTTCACTGAATGATGGATGGAAATGCATCTGAACTTACGTTCGAAGAGATTAGACTTTGGAATGAGGATGCTTTGAAAGATTTTCTTGGCAAACTGGAAATTACTGTTGGGCCCCAAATACACAAAAAAACCATGACAATTTTTGGGGGGTACATTTAGTTGGCCCTTGAAAAAGTAAATGTTTGCATGAATGAAATTTTGATGGCCCAAAGTGGTGGCATTGGGCAAGCGAGCTTATTCTAAACATATTAAAAACGAGTGTGCTAATAGACTTGAAATGTTGCTTATCATGTTTAACTATATTTGCAGTATTACGTTGTTTTTTTACATTTTTACTCATGGTAAACACTTGGTAAATACATTTCAAATTTTCAGAAATTCATATCATTTATTGTAACATTTTCACAACTATGTTCCTTTTTTGCCAAACATACAACGTATAAAGCATTATGTACATGTAGTGCAATATTTGGTAAAATTTACTGTTTGCATATATGTTTAGATACGGTTAACTTGCAGCTGTTTGAAATAGTGCAGACCATATATTTTGAAATATTTCTTGTTTTTTGCAATAGTAAATTGGTGACATTGTGATGTCAAGTGCTATTATTTTAGAACTAGGTAAGTAGCTGTCTCTCCGACATGAGCAAACCGATATCTTGATTTCATACACATGATTAAGTCTTATTTGTTCTCAGTTATTTATATTTACTTTCTTCACAAACAGTATCACTCATTATTAGCCGTCGTTACGCGATGCCGCGTATTGTTTATCTCCAGAAACTCGTCGGCAGGCAATTCCCGCGCATGCGCACCGAGATTGCGAAAAGGCTTATAGGATCAGTCTGATTATTTATCAACATGATTCAGATTTTAAAAAGGTTTCTTAACAAACGGTTTCATTCAAAGAAGACATCTGAAAAAAAAAACAATACAGGAAAGTGTTCCTGTATGCTTCAGTGAAAGTTTCAACAACCTGTTATTTATAGATTATTCACTGAGTCCCAGTACTATGTATGGGTCCAATACCAAGACTTTGAGGTCAATGTTATTCTATGTGTGCACTCAATGCATTAATCCTATGACAATATGTCAACCAGCGTATAAACAGAATCGGGGATTTCCGCAATACATGGTGAGTGGTTTGCAATAGTTTAACCATAGAGCTACATGCATGTAACTCTATTGTTATACAATTTACAGTATTGTGCCAACATCTAACAAATCATTGCTGATGGAAGTTCCTCTTAAACTACAAGATTTGTTGCTGTGCCTCATCAATTACTGGTAATTAGTTATATTTGCAGTTGTAATTTGTCAATTATTTCTACATGTAGAGAACAAGATCCAAATGCCTGATAACTAGAAAACTACAACTTAATGAACACAGCCACGACTCTGCTGATCTTAAACGGCCACTGAACACTACTTGCCAGTTTTTTTAAATATTCCATTTAACAAGAATAGACAAATTTGGTTTGAAGCACAATAAATACACCAAGGATAATCTTTACTTTGATTTATCCATTCATGTTCAAGGGCCTTGTTTAGTTATGGGGGCCTACAGTACTGGATAGTTGCGTGGACGGATCATTCACAACCTTTCTATTATTACAAGTAAATTGAAGTGAGTACCACTATGTACTGCATGACTCTTTATATAATGCCTATGCAACCATGATGTACAGACACACACAATGCCATTTGGTGCTGATTGTATGTTTTGAAAACTAAGCTAAAGTTGCTCAGAAATAGTGTACACTACAGTACACTATACACACTGTACATTGGGTATAATTCCACAGTCAATTAATTCAAGCCAGTCTCAACAGGACATAGATACTATTAGGCTGTACATACTCTCTGGAGCAATATGAGGTAATTATACAGAGTGACATATTTAAAGATGTATTAGTATTAAAAAAATTATTCTGTTTTACACAAGTATACAGTTAATATTGTGAAACCTCTCTTTAAGGATGCCGTACATGTAAGTGAAATACCTACTGTTAAATGTTCATTTTTTGTTAATCTGATTGAATAGTCTAGACACTCTACACACTGCAAAGAAATTGATATATCCACTTATGGATATTTATTTATTTGTTTATTTGTGGAGTTAGGTTTAGGATTAGTTAGTTTAGGTTTAGGGCTGGCCACCAGCGGGGGCCGGGGGCCAGTGGCCCCTGCCTCTATTAAATCCAGGTTCCTATATGCCTGTTGACATTATGCTTTCCACTGAAACACTACCTTAACTCACTTGGACAATTTGGGGGGATACAATTGTTTTGGAAATCATGCTGCAAAGTGTTGCTGTGCAGAGCCAATATTGATCAACATTTATATTATATTTTGGAACGTGAGAGATCACAGATGTAAATTCATGGCAAAATAAAGTATAACATGTGACACATGTTCCAACAATAGAATGAGGATCTATGGGTGCAGTAAATAATAAATATATAATAAAACAGCACATGGGACCTATTGCCTTACGTCCCATCTAAGCTGAGGCAATAATGGTTTAGTGTCTTGCTAAATGACACTCACAACCAGGACCCACTTGCACCCACACTCTACTAATCAGAAACACCGGTGCTCTTAACTGCTCGGTCAATGCCAAAATCAACTTGCACACACAACCAACTTGCTATAAACACAAGGTCAATTATTACAGGCCAAGCATCACAATGTACTGCAGTAGTTTAAACACAAGCACAAGGGGCATTCATTCTTATACTTACCTCTGGGCCCAATGTCATAGAGCTGCTTAAGCAGAAAATATTGCTTAACAACTGTCCTTTAAGCAGAAACAAGCAGAATACCAATCACAAATTGTATACCGTAATCTTCGGAATATAGGCCGCGGCTTATACATTGATTTTGGCCCTTTTCAACAGATCGCGCGCAACGTTCGGGGCTGGTCGGCACTAACCGTCTCTCAAGCAATGTTACGACATTGCCGACCGGTATTTTTTTCTACTAAATAAGCTTAAAATAATACTAAGGAATTCTTCTTACGTAACTGAAAACTATCAAAATTAAAAGTGTTATTAAATCTTGGCCTCGACGATCGCGATTGATCAATTCTTGTTGTGTCATTTTTATTTCAAGTCGAATGTTTGATACAGCGATGTTTCCCCTTTCTATGCTAGTAGAAACAAATATATTCTCACAGCGTCCGTTTGCTGCCGCATCCTATGAGTAAAACAATAGAAAACCTAGGAGCCAGACTATAGTAGAACGTATAGCTCAACGTTATGCATCGAGTATGTGTCTAAATGGTTTATGTATTAGTGTATCACGTAGCCAGACTTCCTCCTGTAAGACGTTTTGTTTTCATGGAATATGGATATTAAATTCAGTGATTTTACCTCAGCAGTTTATCAATACAGTCAAGTCTTGTTTGTTTATAATTGCTCACTTCCTCCCTGCGATAAAACCGTCTTTCCGCGTTCGAAAAAATTTAACCAATATCGAAATATCGGCGATATTTACCCGACGATATATCGCCATTCAAAATTTACGAAAAGAAAATAGACCGACTTGACTGCAGACCATTCTAATAAAATTATTTAAATAACGATCGATGGTGTTAACTTCAGTACATTTTAACTTAAATGCAACGCAAGACGCACTTTGTGGCGATGTACAATGACTTTGTGCCGCCCGCTAGTCACTGTATATCACCACAGAGGACCGCAAACACGCACAGCCCCTCTGTGTGTGTAGTCACCACTGCGGCTTATACGCCAGGCGGCTTATATTCCGAAGATTACGGTATGTGACATGGTAGTTTAATCTTATACTGGTAAGCATAATTTTGCTGTGCTAAGCTACTTGTTGTGCTTCAGCAGCTCTATGAAATTGGAACCTGGAGTGAGAAGCAGTTCTGTATGAAAGGAAGACATTTACGGAGAGTTTCAAATAATTTGAATATTGGATTAGTTTGAAACACCCCCAAATCCGTCTATATCCTCTGAAATAAAGGATTCAGAAGGACAGAGGGTTGAAAGCCAAAATAACAATTGCTTATCATTGGGTCAGGCATAGGCAGATAGGTGATGAGATTGTGCCTTTGATGATACAAGCATGGAATGTGGCGCAAAGTCAGAGTACATCATGACAAAGTTATTGTCAAAAGGACCAATGCAGATTTAACCTCTGAAAACAACATAGGTAGAATAACAATCAACTGCAGCCATTTTGACATTTTGAAAACCGCTTGTTGTTCAACCTCTATTGTTTGTAATTCTTTGTGCTAGATTCTATGCTTGTATCATCAACGAGACAATTCTCCCATATCCCTACAGCCTCACTAGCAAGGTATTCAATACTTATCCAAGTCCCCAAAAATTTGAATGGAGTGACATAGGATAGAAGGATATTGGAGAATTGAGGTCACCTGTAGGGTAAAAGACCTACAAAGAGTAAGTGTATATATATAGGCTTGTCTCTTTGTAAAATGGCAAACATGGTTTACATCCTTGGTAAAATGTACCAGAAGTTATAAACAAATCATAAAAATGTAACATATGACAAGCATGTACCATTTTGTAAAAAGTGATTGTAAAAATTGTTGACTATTGACTAATGGCAAGTATAATGTTACCATTATACTCTTCTATTTATGAGAAAGGCCACTGGTATAAAACATTGAACTAACTGAGTCAATTCTCTATTTTAATTTACAGCTCAGCATTTCATGAAGTACTTCCAATCAGAATGGCATCCAATATAATGACTCAGTACTCAGTGTTAGCAGAGATTAGTCAGGATCATCTTGAATGCCCAATTTGCAGTGAACGCTTCAAGCAACCCAAACTACTGGATTGTTCTCATTCATTTTGTCTTGAATGCCTTCAACAACTCAGACAGAATAGCCCAAGTTCTGCAAAACTTTCATGTCCAGTGTGTAGACAAGAAACTCTGTTAGAGGAAAATGACATTGATAGTCTGAAAACCGACTTTAAGACTGTTTCATTGATAGAAGCTTTTGAAAAACAGGAAACTCAACTGAAACAGCAAGAAAAACAACTAACCAGTCAGGTGTATAATTCTAAATGTAAAAAGCATAGGGGCAAGGATCTTATCATGTTTTGTAACAAATGCAATAAGTTGGTATGCACAACTTGCATTGTTAGAGATCATCAGTCCCACCATCTAATGGAAATAAATGAGGCTTCATACAAATGCAAACAACATGCCACAGAACTTGTAGCAAACGTAAGACAGAATGTCAAAACCTTCAACATTGCCATTCAAGAAATAGACATGTCCCGTAAGACATTAGACTCTATGTTTGCTGCCACCAAAGAGAAAATCTCCAAGAAGGCTGATGATGATATTGCCAAGGAGGTTGCCAGGATAACAGAGGAGAAGCAGAAACTGATGCAAGAGGCAGAACAGATTTATAAAAACAGAGTCAAGACAATGGAAACTGCACGAGCTACAAACAGCAACGAGATCAACAGAGCAGAGCTCAAGCAAGATGAGGTTATTCAACTCATGGATCAACGGATCGAGATTGTACATCACATCGAACAACTCTTACAAGACCTCAAAGAATACAGAGAGATGAAATCAACAAAGGTACCTGATGGGTTGACTTATATGGACTTTACAGGAGGCCAGAAATCACTCGGGAGACTGGTGCTGAAAGATGAACAACCAGTAGAATCAGCAACTTCTGCTCAGGCTAGAATGCCAACATTTCAATCCATGAAACACTTGAAACAAAATAAATGGACATTAAAATCGGAAATAAATACAAACAATAACATAAAAAAACAACAGATAATGAGGATTTCCCCATGGGATATTGCTGCATACTCCAATAGTGATATTGTTGTGTCAGATATGGTGAGTACCAGCTTGTTTACAATATCAACAGTGAGCAATCCTCGATCCACTGTCATCCCACAAGAACTACCAATAAAAGGTCTTATCGAAGCAAGCAAAGTAACTGTGAACAAGAATGATGAGCTTATTGTTCTAGATAATGAAACAGTCAAGATCTTCAACAGGAATTATCAGCTGCTCCATCAGTTCAATCCAGGCAGAAAACCATCATGTATTGCAGTGGATGACAACAATTTGATAGTAGTGGGTTATTCTCAAAAGGCAGAGATCTCTCTACACAACCCAGATGGATCCCTCATCAGCACAGTGCCTGCTCCAGGGGTTGGTGCATACATAACTACCTACAAACAAAGATTCATCTACACCAACTGGGATAGCAGGAAGTTAGTATCAGTAGACTACAATGGTGAAGTTCTATTCTCAGTAGGTATCAATCAGTCTGGGAATCCTCGTAGTGTGTGTTGTGACAAGGATGGGAGTATCTATGTTGCTGTAAGAAGAAGACCATTGTCACTAGAATGTGATATCCACCATTACAGTCCTGATAGCAAGTACATTGGATGTATCAACAAGGATTGTGTTAGTTCCTGTTGTATCACAGTCACACCAGCTGGTGATCTGGTTGTGGCTATACGCAATACAGTTCAAATCTATCAGCATGAGTAAAGACATCAATAAACATTATGCAGGACAACAACAATGTCAAAGCTAAGATGAACAAAATTCAGTTAAGCTTTAGAAGATCTGTATATCAGTTTTACTCTTATATCACTTCTGTATTATGCTGCCATGAAATAAATGTTTCTGAGCTGATCAAGAATACTACTAGATATTGAATGATTGTTGTATCCTTAACAATACGTCTGGTTTCAATGAACTGTACGATGATATTAATCGAAAAGAACCAATTTCAACATCAGACGAGATCCATCCCTAATGGCAAACAGAATGGATGTACACATGTACATATTATTCACACTCACACCAGCTCAAAAAGAAGCTAAGTATACAACGAATGCAAACCAGAATAAGGTTACCAGCCAAAATAGCAATTCCATCTAGATTCCTGGACTGGTAACCTGCTCATTTTCCTTAGCAGCATGTTTTGATGCAATGTTTTTTTGTTCTGGGCCCTGATTGTGGCTGCAGACAAATCTATTACCATGATTAAAGATAATATTAATCTAGTCAACACACAATAAGGAGTAATCTGACCTTAACTTTGGGGATCAAAAACTAAACAACATTCCTGAGAAGCTGTCAACTAAAAAGAAGAAGGTCTAATATCATTCATGTAAACCTTGAATAAAAAAGGAATATAATGATTATATCTGTACCTTTGTAAAAACTACAGTATATGCACTAATTTGGTAAATAAGCGAGTGTAAATATGGAATTTGATATTTTGATCATTGGGCAATCAAACTAATAGTTCACAGATGAGACTGATTAAAGTAGTGACCCAATTCAACTGATGTCATTATCACATTAATCTTTGTTGGACACCTTTGCATTATCGCAAAGGTCCATTAAAGAATTTCTGAGTTTGGCCACAAAAACTCAGAAAGTATAGGGCCTACATCCTTTTCAAAGAGTGGGTGTATTTACATTGAATTACTTGGGTCATTAAACTTAATGGACTAGCAGTTCATCTGCCTGCGGCAGTCAGTAGCCCTTATGGTTTTTGCATGATCCAATTAATATATCAACTGTTTAGAAAAGGAATTACATGGATATAACAAGTGTGAGTTGTCGGTCGAAGAGGATGTTTCATTTTAGCCTCTTTCTGTAATGGAGCTTTCCCGTACTGGGGTGTCAATGTTTCCATGTGTTATATAGTGAAGTGCATATTTTAGGTCATGCAGCATTGACACACTTTGACTCCCTAAATGTTGAGTGTATACAGACAGAAGCCGAGTGTGACGTTGGTGTAAGAGGTCAATACAGGGCAAAATGTGTGTGTAGCAAAACAAATAATACATTTAAAAAAAAGTATTGATAAGTTTCCTATGCGTACATGTATTAAGTAAGCAAATTTATGAGTATTTGATTTTTTTTAAAGATCTTACAATGAGGAAATGAAGAAATGTTTAAAAAATAATCAAAAACGGAATGTGTATTATCCTAAAATGTTTACTTCCATTTACTGGGTTTATCTTTACTTCAAGTATTTCTTCTGTATGAAATCTTAACAAACAGTAATAACATTTTATGTTTATAAAATACAAGTTTGTGTTTAGTTGCATATTTTTTGCCGAACTACATGCAAAAGTCTCTTCAAAAAGAAAATCCTTACTCACTACTTGAGGCTGTTTTGCTGTCAGGGCAGTGTGTTGGGATTTTTTTTTATAGGAGTAGCACAAAGGAAACTGAAGTTATTGCTGGCTGTTATTCAGAAAATGTTGACTTATCAAAGACCATTTTCATTTTGCAATGGGCACTTCCATTGGAAATTGTAAAAGTCTATGAAAAATGTTTGAAAGGGCATCAAGGCCAAGACCAGGGCAACTGAAGCAATGGCCTCCGTGGCCTCCGGGTAATTCAAGACCTGAATAGACTGCGCCAGTCATGTGCGTATTTGAACATCAAAGTGTGTGACCTCAAAGTGTGTCTATTGTGTTTCCTTCACAGGTTTAAAGCAGTGTACATGGAAAGGTTCCCAAGAAAGTTTGTGTTCCAGACTTCTGTGCATCTGTCTAATTTTTCAATAAAACCCTCCTATACACTGGTACCATAAAGTACCATACCTTCTAGGCTAGCATGGGGTATATAGATTTCCTGTGTTCATGCAGCTGGTATAATGTGGAAACCCCATGGCACGGGCCAGTTGGGCTGGAGAGTTTGGTGTTAGTGGCTTGTGTACTTTGGACTTAGTCTCCACAGTCTCCTGTGGTATTCCATGGCACGGGCCAGTTGGGCTGGAGAGTTTGGTGTTAGTGGCTTGTGTACTTTGGACTTAGTCTCCACAGTCTCCTGTGGTATTCCATGGCACGGGCCAGTTGGGCTGGAGAGTTTGGTGTTAGTGGCTTGTGTACTTTGGACTTAGTCTCCACAGTCTCCTGTGGTATTCCGTGGCATGGGCCAGTTGGGCTGGAGAGTTTGGTGTTAGTGGCTTGTGTACTTTGGACTTAGTCTCCACATTCTCCTGTGGTATTCCATGGCACGGGCCAGTTGGGCTGGAGAGTTTGGTGTTAGTGACTTGTGTACTTTGGACTTAGTCTCCACAGTCTCCTGTGGTATTCCGTGGCATGGGCCAGTTGGGAAGGAGAGTATTCCGATAATGACAGGGTTAATAGGGGTGGCCCTAAAATTACTAGACTCCTACATACCTGTTTTATTGCTTGCAATGCCATGTTGAGAATGTGCACAGTTTCCTGTCCAAAGATGACCTTAACTGACTCCATGTCCCTCGACCCCTTGACCCCAGGTTGAATCCACAGTGGCAGTCACACCCATTGGATGTAATAGTGTTGACATGGTGAGTGGTTGACATCTACAAGATGGGATTAAAATAAGACTTATTTTTTTAATATCCTCTAAAATCAACACCCCAGTTGGACGGGTTCAGCCTATTTTGCAAAGGGCCAGGTACACCAACTGGGACAAAACATTTGGTTCGAATCCCACCCGAGTGATATGCCTGCATTATTTTCTCACCAGGCCTCAAGGAAAGGACTGAGTGTATATTGGTGTAAGAGTAAAACCAAATAATAAAAATATTTTGATTGCAATCTGAACGTGCAGATAAGTTTTCATCATTGCGAAGGTTTTCAGAGTCAGAATCACTACTGCAGTACATTTCAGCTATGAGGAGATTTTATTTAATCACACCCTGTTTCTCAACAACCAACAGAAAGTCATGAAGCGATGTTTCTAGAAAAATCTTTTTTAAAAAAATGAAAAAAAATTATACAAAACAAACAAACTTAAACAAAAGCCATGTTTACTCATTTTCATGACTGAACAATTTACGATCTCTTTACGTTATGGCAAGTGTAGTTATACCAAGACAATGACCCCTGTCTGTGGTGATATACGAACAGTAAGTGGTACTTGGCAAGCCTTTGTTTAAGAAGTCAAATTGTATCTTATACAGCTGAGCACCATATAGTCGTGAACACTTGAATCTTGTTTGGTGATTTTGGGGTTCAACGCCTTACACACCAAGCGCCTTTATATGCAGGAATGAAGACAGTTCTGTGCAGTTATTCCACCATACCAATTCTGTGCAATGTAACGGTTTTAAATGTTTGGTCAATGCACTAACAAACGATACTGCGAGAAGGAAAGTTAATTTTAAAATGTTTACTTCATTTCATTCTGAGAGAGCTCCATTAAAGAATTTCCAAGTTTGGCCAGAAAAACTGGGAAAGTATTTATCCATTAGTGTTGAGTCATGTATACAGACAGTAGACGAGTGTGATGTTGGTGCACGAGTTCAATACAGGGCAAAATTTGTGGGTATTAGCAAGAAAAATAATACACTTAAAAAAATGATACTGATGTAATGACACTAAGTAATGTGAAGATTGCCAATCTTTCTGACCTGTATGTTGGTGTTGGATTGAGAGGTTCTCCAGTGATTGATGAACATATCCGAGGACCTCAGCCGTAGGACCATCATCTCTTGGTCAGCTGGGGACAATCCATCCAACACAAAAGGCTCCAGCCACTTTGGCCGGCCTGCAAATAAACAAATTAATCGTTTAACTTACAGACTCAAACTTACAGACACAGGCCCAAATTCATGGAGATATTTTAACAGCAAATAATGCTTAACAATTTCTTGCTTATAGCAAAAAGAAACAGAATACCAGTTACAAATGGTTTATGTGGAGAAAGTATGTAGGCTGGTAATCTTATTCTGGTAGGTAGAGTTTTATTACGCTTAGTTACTTTTCGTACTGAAGCAGCTCTATGAAATTGGGCCCTGTAAATGGTCAAGTCAAGGGCGGGTTGAAATTCCGGTCATAACACTTGTGTCCTTGGTCATCAAGACATAAGACACTTAACTATATTTAGAGTCTACATTCATAAAGAGCACATACCTTTGACTAGTGCATGAGTGTTATGAGCTAGCCTGTCTTTCACACACTCTTACCATGGAGCCCCAAACCCTATATTACCTTTGCCAAGTGCATCAGTGTGATTCGCTAGCCTGACTTCCATACACTCTTACCATGACGCCCAAAACCCTACTTTTCCTTTGCCGAGTGCACCAATGTGATTCGCTAGCCTGTCTTCCATACACTCTTAATGCCAATAACCCCCAAACACTACATTTATAAAGAGCACATACCTTTGCCTAGTGCATCGGTGTGATGAGCTAGCCTGACTTCCATACACTCCATCTTGAAGCCCAATGAGAGGTCTGGTAGAAGTTGGGCTGAGAAGCAGGAGTCTACCCTCATGGAGGCTGCCAGAGCAGTTGGTGATACAATCAACCCGGGATGATTCTTTCTAGACAGTGGCTCATCATTGCTACGATAACCCCAATTTAAGAAGAATTGAGGAAAGCTTAAAGTTACTCCAAAAGTAATGCAAGAGTTAACACAAAAAAATGCAAGGTTTGGATGCTTGCCAGGTTTTGTTTTTTCATCATTTATGCATTATGTGGCGTGTCATGGCCGAGCGATTTTGAGCACTGGACTCAAGCTCTGGTGTTTCTGATCAGCAGAGTGTGGGTTCGACTCCTGTTCGTGGCACTTGTGTCCTTGAGCAAGATACTTTACCATAATTTATTTTTGTCCTTCGGATGGGACATTAAGCCGTAGGTCCCGTGTAGTACTGGGGTTGGTAGTGGATGTAAAGGAACCCAGAACACTCATAGTGGAAGAGAACCAGAATTTCTTAGCAAGCACCCTCGTTTACAGGTTTTCTCAAGCTTGTGAGCTACAGTGAGTAAGACATATATAGTAATAATAATCAATCCCTAAAAATACAATTTATAAACCACAGGGGAAACTGACTCTGTAAATTTTTAATAATTTTGGGTTGAACAAAGAAAAATTGACAACAGCAGGACTTGAACCAGCGACCTCAGGATTACTGCCTGTGCTGTACCAACTGAGCTATCTATCCCTAATAACCAAGGATGAGTTGGAATCCACCTGTTCTGCACTACTGCCTCTAACCAGCGACCTCAGGATTACTGCCTGTGCTGTACCAACTGAGCTATCTATCCCTAATAACCAAGGATGAATTGGAATCCACCTGTTCTGCACTACTGCCTCTAACCAGCGACCTCAGGATTACTGCCTGTGCTGTACCAACTGAGCTATCTACCCCTAATAACCAAGGATGAGTTGGAATCCACCTGTTCTGCACTACTGCCTCTAACCAGCGACCTCAGGATTACTGCCTGTGCTGTACCAACTGAGCTATCTACCCCTAATAACCAAGGATGAGTTGGAATCCACCTGTTCTGCACTACTGCCTCTAACCAGCGACCTCAGGATTACTGCCTGTGCTCTACCAACTAAGCTATCTACCCCTAATAACCAAGGATGAGTTGGAATCCACCTGTTCTGCACTACTGCCTCTAACCAGCGACCTCAGGATTACTGCCTGTGCTGTACCAACTAAGCTATCTATCCCTAATAACCAAGGATGAGTTGGAATCCACCTGTTCTGCACTACTGCCTCTAACCTGCTACCTCAGGATTACTGCCTGTGCTGTACCAACTGAGCTATCTATCCCTAATAACCAAGGATGAGTTGGAATCCACCTGTTCTGCACTACTGCCTCTAACCAGCGACCTCAGGATTACTGCCTGTGCTGTACCAACTGAGCTATCTATCCCTAATAACCAAGGATGAGTTGGAATCCACCTGTTCTGCACTACTGCCTCTAACCAGCGACCTCAGGATTACTGCCTGTGCTGTACCAACTGAGCTATCTATCCCTAATAACCAAGGATGAATTGGAATCCACCTGTTCTGCACTACTGCCTCTAACCAGCGACCTCAGGATTACTGCCTGTGCTGTACCAACTGAGCTATCTACCCCTAATAACCAAGGATGAGTTGGAATCCACCTGTTCTGCACTACTGCCTCTAACCAGCGACCTCAGGATTACTGCCTGTGCTGTACCAACTGAGCTATCTACCCCTAATAACCAAGGATGAGTTGGAATCCACCTGTTCTGCACTACTGCCTCTAACCAGCGACCTCAGGATTACTGCCTGTGCTCTACCAACTAAGCTATCTACCCCTAATAACCAAGGATGAGTTGGAATCCACCTGTTCTGCACTACTGCCTCTAACCAGCGACCTCAGGATTACTGCCTGTGCTGTACCAACTAAGCTATCTATCCCTAATAACCAAGGATGAGTTGGAATCCACCTGTTCTGCACTACTGCCTCTAACCTGCTACCTCAGGATTACTGCCTGTGCTGTACCAACTGAGCTATCTATCCCTAATAACCAAGGATGAGTTGGAATCCACCTGTTCTGCACTACTGCCTCTAACCAGCGACCTCAGGATTACTGCCTGTGCTGTACCAACTGAGCTATCTATCCCTAATAACCAAGGATGAGTTGGAATCCACCTGTTCTGCACTACTGCCTCTAACCAGCGACCTCAGGATTACTGCCTGTGCTGTACCAACTGAGCTATCTATCCCTAATAACCAAGGATGAGTTGGAATCCACCTGTTCTGCACTACTGCCTCTAACCAGCGACCTCAGGATTACTGCCTGTGCTGTACCAACTAAGCTATCTATCCCTAATAACCAAGGATGAGTTGGAATCCACCTGTTCTGCACTACTGCCTCTAACCTGCGACCTCAGGATTACTGCCTGTGCTGTACCAACTGAGCTATCTATCCCTAATAACCAAGGATGAGTTGGAATCCACCTGTTCTGCACTACTGCCTCTAACCAGCGACCTCAGGATTACTGCCTGTGCTGTACCAACTGAGCTATCTACCCCTAATAACCAAGGATGAGTTGGAATCCACCTGTTCTGCACTACTGCCTCTAACCAGCGACCTCAGGATTACTGCCTGTGCTGTACCAACTGAGCTATCTATCCCTAATAACCAAGGATGAGTTGGAATCCACCTGTTCTGCACTACTGCCTCTAACCAGCGACCTCAGGATTACTGCCTGTGCTGTACCAACTGAGCTATCTATCCCTAATAACCAAGTATGCCTCTCATAAGTGAACTTAGAATTTGGGTACCTCGGTGGCGTGGCAATGACATTTGCTCTAGCATGGCAAAGGTACGAATCCCACCCGAATGATATGCCTGTGGATTTATTTTCACAGAACTCGAGAAAGAACCAAATATACAGCAGTTAACACACATCTGTGTAAGGGTAAAACCAAATAACATTCTTTATCCCTGATGTAAATTTAACATCTATTAAATTGATGCAGTAATCGCTGCTAAATTATAAGATATGAACTGACTCTAGCTACCAGGCAATATCAGTGGTCTAAAACCAAATGTTGTCAGTCTCCCTAAAAGTTTTTCGATCAGGCCCCAATTTCATAGAGTTGCTTAACAATTGTCTGCTAAGCAGAATTGAGCAGGATACCAGTCACAAAGTGTACATTTTACATGGTAGTTTTGCTGGTAACCTTACTCTGGTCAGCATAATTTTGATGTACTTAGCAAATTTTTGTGCTTAAGCCGCCCTATGAAATTAGGCCCAGAACTATGAGTTGGAATCCACCTGTTCTGCACTACAGCGTTGAGGACCACTCTCCACAGTGATGACACAGCCTGCCTGCAAGCCTTCTCATCTGCTGATGGTAAAGTAAGATGGTAGGAATGCACCTCCGATACGTAGAGCTGCTTGTAGATGCAGTAACCCTGCCTTAGATCATCCCAATACTCTAGGGTACAGGAGACCTGACGGGGAAAACAATGAAAAGGGGATTGTTAAATAGTATGGTGCACTCTCCAACTCTGACCCCAGAGGTCAATAGGGTACCTTTACCAGGATAAATGTAAGGTGATATAGAACTTTTTATTGTTGATAAACAAACTGCGCCGGTTGGCATGAACAACCCAATGTTAGCAAAACATTCAATCAAGTTAACAGATGTTGTGACTAAATTCAACATTTTCTGCAAACTTTCAATTAAATAAAATGCCTTCCAAGATTGGTTGCTTTGTTTCCAACAAATTCAACACTACTTTTGAAATAATTATTTGTGTAACATTGTTAAGAACTGTGGCTACCTGGTTTCATTGTGTATACTGTGATCGCAATGTGGTCCGTGTTTTGCAGAACTTCCGAGTGAATTTTTTTGACATTTTATCCGAATTGTAAAAATGTAAACATATAACTTGACATTTAGTATTCAACAGTGTTGTAACAACCAAGTCATTTTTTCTCAAGTCAAGTCAAGCAACGAGTCATTTTCGCTCAAGTCAAGTCAAGTCGCGAGTCAATGAAATTGGCGACTCGAGTCTGACTCGAGTCCAAGTCACCGACTGGAGTCAACAACACTGGCACAGGGTGCCTGAACGTGATAGAAAAGTAAACGATATCTAACAGGGCATGGTGCACTTTACTCTGATACTTTAGAGTACAAGGTACCTGACCCTTGAAACTTTCTCAGTTTACTTCAAATATTAGAGTCACAATGTTGTTATATCAAAATAAATGTCAAATTTAATCAAATTTGAAAATGACTTCTGAAGATTATCTTGAAAACTAAACACACCTCTTCTTCTGCTGTTGCATTGGACTCAGCAGCACCAGCCTGATGAAGCGGTATAGGAGTAACTGATACATGAGTCAGGATCCTAGGCTCAGAGTACGACCATGTCATCGACCCCCAGTGACCTTTGACATTATGCTCCTGGGTTGGAGAGGAAAACATGATTTCGTTGGCATTTGGTTGGAGTCCAATTCCATCTGCATGGAACAAGATAAACAAAATATTAATGCAGAATGCAGTGGGAGCTTTGGAATGTTAGACCAGACATACCTGGGCCCAATTTCATAAAGCATGTAAGCACAAAAACTTGCTATGCACAGAAAAATCTTTCTTAGCAGAAACAGGTTACCAGCCAAAGTACCATACAGTTTACATTGCTGTGACTGGTACCCCACTCAATTCTTGCTAAGCAAAGAAATTTGCTCAACAAAATGTTCTGTTCAACAGCTTTATGAAATTGGGCCCAGGTAAGTTTCCATTATTTATGTATAATGCTGAACATGCGCACATTCCCCAAAACAATGGCTTTACTACAAGTCTGCTGCCACCTAGTGTCCGAAAAAGTCTCCCATTTGTTAAACTGAAGTCGACAGGATCTGCACAGAATATCTGGAACCAATTTCTTAAAGCCTGTAAAGGTTGGTCAGGTTGGTGTTGAAGTATCTTTAGTTGGTGTAGAGGCATCTTTCCTCACCCTCCACCTCTTGGACCCGGGTTCGAATCACACCGCGGGGCACTATGGATTGGGTTTTCAGTCCCTACCTAATTGTGTGGGTTTTCCCTGCAATAATTTATTTTTTTTTTTGGGGGGGAGGGTTTCCACATCTAAAACTGAGACTTGTCTTCTCTCCATTTGGGATCTTGGCTAGTACAGTGATTGATGAATATGAAAGTGTAAGCAGACACTTTGTGCTTCACCAAGCAGCGCTTTACCAAGCAGCCCTTAGCACAACAAAGCAAACAAAACACTACCTTATTGGTAGTTTCTGTAAGTACTTTATCACCCTTAAGGTGATCCTCTACTGCTGATTCCATTACTTTCAATTTGTTCTTACAATTGTACCATTCAGCTTTTAACCAATTTGGGGTTAAACCAAAGACAAATTGACTGGAGAGGGATTGAACCAACGACCTCGGTTTAACATGCCGGAGCTTTTAACATGTGACATGTTTTTGTATAACTGTGTTCAGCTCCTTAGAGCATGCCTACATGATTAGGACGCTTTATAAATGTTGGTATTATTATTATTATTACCGAGTTACTGGTACCCGCTTATTTTTGTTTAGCAAGTTCTTCTTCTGAGCAGATTTATAAAAACAGATCCAGAGCCTAAGCGTGTGGCTTACTGAAATCTGTCACATAGTGGAATGTTCCTGCCCTCATGAGGTCTTCTTTGTAGTGCCTATCTTTGTTTTAACCATACTGACCTTAACATTTGACCTGGGGTTCAAAAACAATAGTTTTCTGGGGGATCCCAAGACCAACCAACAAATCAAATTTGGAGTTGTAATGCAAAGTCTTTATTTTGTTTTAGCCATTAAAGCCCTGCTGAGATCAATCTCATTCTTGACTAATCGCTTTGACGTTTCTTTGTTTTAACCATACTGACCTTAACATTTGACCTGGGATTCAAAAACAATAGTTTTCTGGGGGATCCCAAGACCAACCAAATTGGGAGTTGTAATGCAAAGTCTTTCTTGAGCTATCGCTCCCTCAACATTTATTTTGTTTTAGCCATATTGACCTTGACATTTACCAAAGGGGGTCCAAAAACAACAGGCTTCTTGGGGATCCCAAGACCAAGGATCCACAAATTAAGTTTGGAGTTGATTTGCCAAGTCCTTTGTTATCAATTGGACAACTTGTTTCTTTTTTTTTGCCATAATGACCTTGATATTTGTTGAAGGGGATCCAAAAATAATGGGCCTCTGGAGGATCCAAAGATCGAGCCACAAATCAAGTTTGTAGATGATATGCCAAGTCCTTCTTGAGTTATCGCTCAGACAACATTTCTTTTGTTTTAGCCATAATGACCTTGACATTTGTCTTAGGGTGGTCCCAAAACATTTTGCTTCTGGGATATCCCAAGACTAATCCACGAATCAATATTTGAGTTAATTTGCCAAGTTCTTCTTGAGATAATGATTGGACGATGAACACAACAAGCACACCCAAACTTACGGATCAGGTATGTGGGGTCCTGCTATTGTTGTTATTATTCCCTTTTCAAAAAAATCTCTGTTGAGATTCTTGAAAGTCCCCTGTAAGTTGGCGTGTGTTAGGGCACACACATACCTACACACTTTGTGCCCCTTCAGCTTGCATTGCTGGCAGGGCATAAAAACAGCTTTTAGGTGTGTTTTTTTACTTGTTAAACAATTTCAACTACTAGTTTTATGTGGCTACCATTAATATGAAATACAAAAAACCTAAGGTATCTGTGAAAAGCGGTACATCAATTAAAATATGATCGTTGAATTCAAAATTATCAGAATACGAGAAGTCTGTGTTTATAAATGTCATTAATTAAAACAAGGAACAATTTTCAACAAGATGCAATAGAATCAGTCGGCTTATAATTATCAAGTTGTTTGAATTATAAGATTATAGTGTTTTAACAAACGGTTTTATTCAAAAATGATATCAGCATCAAAAACTATGCAGGAAAGTATTACAGTATGCTCCAGTGCAAGGTTCAGCAACCTGTTATTTAAACTTTATGTCACAGCAGAGTCCCAGTACTATGTATGAGTCTGACACCAATACTTTAAGGTCAATGTCATTATATGTGTGCACTCAATGCAGCAATCCTATGACAATACGTCACACAGCATATAAATAGAAACAGGGATTTCCACAATACATGGGGAGTGGTGTGCAATAGTTTAACAATACATGTATATATATACATCTATGGTTATACATTATACAGAAAGTACACCATTCACTGTGTTAATTGTGCCATCATCCAACAGATCATTGCTGGAAGTTCCTCTCAAACTACAAGATTTGTCGCTGTGTTTCACGCGATTTTCCTCATCAATTACTGGTAAGTTATATTTGCAGCTGTACTTTGTCAATTAGTTCGACATATGGAGAACATGATTTAAATGCCTCATAACTAGAAAAGTACAACTTCATACAGCCGCGACTCTGCTGGTAAACACCACTTAACAGTTTTTTATATTCCATTTAACAAGAATAGACAAAAATTGTTTGAAGCACAACAAAAACACCAAGGGTAATCTTTACTTTGATTTATCAATTCATGTTCAATTGGGTCTTGTTTGGTTATGGGGGCTTACAGTACTGGATAGTTGTATAGACAGATCACATTCACAAACTTTCTATTTTCATAAGTTATTTGAAGTGAATACCAGTATGTACCGCATTACTCTTTATATAATGCCTATGAAACCATTATGTGCAGACACACACAATGCTGTTTGGAGCTGAATGTATGTTTTGAAAACTAAGCTTAAGTTGCTCAGATATCGTGTACACTATAGCACACAGTACATATGGGTAAAAGTCCAAAGTCAATTAATTCAAGCCAGTCTTAACATAGGTACTAGGCTGTAGATACTATCAGGAGCAATATGAAGTAATTATACAGAGTGACATTATTAAAGATGTATCAGTATTAAAACATTGTTTCTGTATTACACAGTATACAGTTAATATTGTGAAACATCCCTTGAAGGATGCAGTATAAAGGGAAATAACTGCTTTCAAATGTTCATTTTCCATTGTGATCTTATTGATTACTCTAGACACTCTGCAAAGATATTGATATTTTCACATATGGATATTTGTTTATTTTATTTTTGGATTTGGGTTTAGGGTTGGGCTGGCCACCAACACCAGCAGGGGCCAGAGGCGGGAAAGATTGTTTCGGAAATGCTGCTGCAAAGTGTTGCTGTGCAGGGCCAATAATTATCAGTGCATATTTATAATTACATTTTATTTTGGAAGCGTCAGAGATCACGAATGTAAATACAAGGCAAAATAAAGTATAACATTTCAGGGGCGGGTCCAGGATTTTCCAAACGGCGGGAGGGGGGCGTGAAAATGTACCAAGCAGCAAATGGTGAATGCAATTTGTGGCGCCGTGGAGCAAGACATGAAGCACTACTGGCATGGGTTCCAGGGCCGGCTTGAATTCTGAAACAGTTAGCGTTCTAGATGCTCTGTGGTGCGATCTCATGCAATATCTGACCACTTTAATCAATTTTCTTTTAGCAAGATCATTATTTTAACATCATTTTCGAGTTGAGGGTCATTGAGTCAGCCATCCTGAGTTATCAAATCAAAATGCAGGCTACAATTAATATTTATTCAGGGACAAAAAAGTGTTGGGTGAGACAAACGATATGATAGTGCAATTTTCAAAACGATTAACCAAATAGGGTCTCTTTGTCTATTAGTTTTCATATACTTGAGGATTAGAATGTAGCACAAAATATGTTTTAACTGATAAGAACAATTCACTTAATGGGCCATTTAATGAGTACTCAGTTGAGATCTGGTCTTTCATAATCATGCTCACAAGAATGTTGACTCTGTAGTACAATTATAAACTCATTTGTAAAATAAAAAAAATGGCCAAGGGCTCCCCAATGGGTGGTGAACCCTTCAATAAAAAGGGGCAACATATTTATGGACTGATTTAGCAACTAAATCAATTCATAAATGTTTTACACAAATTCAATTCTATCAATCACAAAATTGGGCTTAGGAATACTTAGTTCTCGACCTAACCTTAGGTCCCTCTGATAAAGTTTAGTATTTAGGCTTCTACAAAGAACTAGGAGTACTAGTTGTTATTAAATCTAAAAAGTAAAAATATAGGCACAATCATTCTCAGGATCAAGTTGTGCTTGTCTTCAGTGACAGCGCAATCGAGCAACAATAACATTAGTGAGGCCTAACCCACCCTCTTCCAGCCCTGTATAGGTGTACTAACTGCACAATTAATAATTACTAGTTTCAAAGAAAGACAACTGATATTTACACTGTCTTGAATCTGAAAAAAATCTGTGATTTTTGAACAGAGGGAGACTCCATGATTATACGATGTTATGTCTTCACTAATCTTTCAATAGTTTCGAAGTTCATACTGTAAATGTCACATTGTATTTAGCGCGCACCTTCTTTGCACAATGTACACACATACAGGTTGCATGGTCGACTCGAGCTGCAAGTGAATGATCTTTAACCCTAGACCTTGTCGATCAATATTTTGATACCAAGCAGATACTATTGAATATTAAATGAGATTTTGCTATCAAAAGAACACAGAATATGTATTTTAACAAACAAGTCAGAAAATTAAAATTGGTTCCTCTAAAAAAGTGTCTGTGTCTCATTAACTTCAATCACTGCTAGATAAATGGTACGGTCCAACATTGCATTGTCACCCTCTAGCTAAAAGCAGATCCCGGCAGAGAGGTTGATGAGAAGAATACTTTGTTTGGTGAAAGGTAGAGGTTTAGTTTCACCAATACTCTTGAATTACCAATTAAAATGAAGCTTATAAAACTACCAATTAAAATGAAGCTTATAAAAGTATGTATATCCATAGAGAAAGGGTATATCATAGTATTAAGTTATAATTTTTATTCAGAATTTTAAAAGAGAGCACCAGGCTGTGTGCAGGTGTTTCGGCTTATGTTCAGTGTGAGAAACACGCTGTCCAATCACACACAGATTCACATGTAACTCCTCATGAGTCAATGTCTGTCAGTGAAATAAGAGTGGTCCACAAATGAAACAAAGTTTCTGAGGTACGGGTTATTAGTAGCTTTTTGGGGGAAAAATGCCAGGTATGTAAATTGTAATGAATTTTGTCTCCCCCTCATTTTCCTTTTTTTGAGTCTCCCTCTCCTTTTTTCCCTGAAGGAAAAGGATGTGGGCTTATCTATGGTGATTTTTTTTTACCTTTAAAAGACAGATAACACGTGTTTTATACGCAGGAAATAACGGTAAAAGTCTTGCTAAAGCTAACAGGTATTGGAGTAGTAGTTTTAGTAGTAGTAGTTTTTCATTCTAATAATTTGAATATTGTATTAGTTTCAAACACTCCTAAATGCTTCTATATCCTCTTTGCTGAAATAAAGATTCAGAAGGACAGAGGGTTGTAGACCAAAATAACAATTGCTCATCACTGGGTCAGGCATAGTGAGGCAGATAGGTGATGAGATTGTGCCTTTGATGGCATGGATGTGGCGCAAAGTCAGAGTACATCATGACAAAGTTATTTGTCTAAAGGGCCAATGCAGATTTAACTTCTGAAAACAATATAGGTAGAATAACAATCAATATCAATGGCAGCCATTTTGAAAAATTGAAAACCGCTTGTTATTATATTTGTTGATGTTCTCTGTGCTAGATTCTATGCTTGTATCATCAACGAGACAATTCTCCCATATCCCTATCTGCCGCACTAGCAAGGTATTCCATACTTATCCAAGTCCCCAAAAATTGGAACGGAGTGACATAGGATAGAAGGATATTGGAGGATTGAGGTCACCTGTAGGCTAAAAGACCTACAAAGAGTAAGTGTATATAGGCTTGTCTCTTTGTAAAATGGAAAACATGGTTTAGATCCTTGGTAAAATGTACAAGAAGTAATTAACAAATCATAAAGTAGTAACTTTTTGACAAGCATGTCTCGTTTTGTAAGCAATGATTTTTTAAATGTTGGTTTATTCCCAAATGGAAAATATACTATGATCATGTAATCAAGTTTTCCATTGATGGCATACAACATTGAACTAATTAGGTGTTCGGGCACACAGCCCGTAACACCTCTTGTTTTTGTTCCGGGTTTTTTTCTTACTTTTTAGGTGTTCGGACAAAAGTCCGAATACCTCTTGTTATTGTTCGTTTTTTTTTTTTTTTACTTCTTCAGATTCTTCTTCTTCTCTTCGCCGCTTGTCCGCTAACAAAAGCACACTTCCCAAGCTCATATAAACTTGAAATTTTTACCATAGTTAGATAACCATTAGGAGACGAAACCGTTTCATTTACGTCATGATGACGTCATCAGGTGTCAAATTACAAGGTTTTTAGAAAAAAATTAATTAATCTTTGAAATTCTGTAACAAATCACATTTAAGAGACCGGCGGTTGTTTTATGCGGGATCATACTTAGGTCATATAGGTCTTTATTTTTTGTCGTGTGCGTGACATCACATGACCTCTACTTCCGGTCGAAACAGGAAGAAATCGGAAGTGCCTTGTAATTTAAAAGTGGCACACTTTTTGAAGTTTTTTTAAACGGTGTTATAGTCGAGCAAGAGTCTGGTTTAAAAAAATAAGACAAGTGACGTCATAAAAGTCAAGAGCGCCCTCTAGCGGCAGGTTGAAAACAATTAAAAATACACTTTTACTAGATGTCTGTGGCGAAGTTTATGATAATCGTTTCAAAATTGGTATACATAATGACCTTCATGCAGACAACATATGTGTGAATTTTTAGATTGATGACGTCATCATGTGTCACGTGGTATCGCATTAAAGGTTTACTTTTTGAAGCTGTGTATCTACAAAACCACAAGTTTGACTGAGTTGAAACTTGGCATGTTGATAGACAGTTATATTGACTACTTAAAGCTAGAGTGACGAATTGATGACGTCATCCAATTTTGTTTTACAAATTTTAGAAATATTGACCAATTGGTACATATCTTCAGTACAAAGCAAGCTATAGTCAAATTTCATTTTGCATGAGACTTGGAAGGTCCAACAAGGATATAACGTGGAGTGACGTTTTCACGACGTCATCGATTTTCATGTTATGTCACCACCAAGGTAGTGTTTTACAAGATCTATATGTACAGAACAACTTTGGTGATCAAATGGAAACTTTGCATGTACTCAAGCTGGGATGTGTTACATCCAAAAAGTTTGGTCAAATCTTTAGAACCACCATTCTAAAGACTCTATAGAAGTACACAATATTTAATACACAGACATGTTTATAACATTTCTTTGAAACACGAGGTCACACCGAACACCTCTTTTTTGTTTCCAACAAAAAATTATGTCTAGTTAATACTTCTTATTCTTCTTCTTATCCCCCGCGATTGTCCGCTAACAAAAGCACACTTCCCAAGCTCGTATAATTTTGAAATTTCTACCATAGTTAGATAACCATTAGGAGACGAAACCGTTTCATTTACGTCATGATGACGTCATCAGGTGTCAATTTACAAGGTTTTTAGAAAAAAATAAATTAATCTTTGAAAATCTGTAACAAATCACACTTAAGAGACCGGCGGTTGTTTTATGCGGGATCATACTTAGGTCATATAGGTCTTTATTTTTTGTCGTGTGCATGACCTCACATGACCTCTACTTCCGGTCGTAACAGGAAGAAACAGGAAGTGCCTTGTAATTTAAAAGTGGCACACTTTTTGAAGTTTTTTTTAACGGTGTTATAGTCGAGCAAGAGTCTGGTTTAACAAAATAAGACAAATGACGTCATAAAAGTCAAGAGCGCCCTCTAGCGGCAGGTTGAAAACAATTAAAAATGCACTTTTCCTAGATGTCTGTGGCGAAGTTTAAGATAATCGTTTCGAAATTGGTATACATAATGACCTTCATGCAGACAACATATGTGTGAAGTTTTAGATTGATGACGTCATCGTGTGTCACGTGGTATTGCCTTAAAGGTTTACTTTTTGAAGCCGTGTATTTACAAAACCACAAGATCGACTGAGTTGAAACTTGGCATGTTGAAAGACAGTGATATTGACTATGTAAATCTAAAGAAAGAACATGATGACGTCATTCCTTTTTTTTATACAAATATTTGAAATATTGACCAATTATTACGGGTATTTATTGACCCGCTGTCAAACCACGGGCTACACACACACTACGCGAACTAAACCAGTTTACTGTTTTGTTATCACGTAGTGTGTGTGTATACGTTGAGCAAATCATCCGCAAGGTTCAAAGTCCATCAAACATGCTTGTGGTCTAGTCTCTGTTCAAGGTTCGCGCAACCTGCTTTTGACAATACGCTTTGTTAGTCTCTAAAACAGCCGTCCATGCAAACCTCGTTAACAATCAAATGCTATGCTTTCGATCGTGTGCTTTTTAAAACTTTTGCTAAAGCTGGTGGTGCTATATCAAATTATGGTCATGCTTTTACCACGCTCTGTGGCATTATTGGCTTGCTCTGTGACAGATCGGCTCGTTTTAGTCTACGCAAACACCAATGTGAGCATTTTTGTTGGCCAACAAAGACACACTTTGAGTCGTGCGTAGCGCGTACACTTTTCCATTGTTTTTCATCAATGATGGTGGTCAATGACGTGGTCAATTTGCTTTGATTTGCTGTAAAACGTTAATCGGTGACAGGGTACGCTGAATATAAGGCATTTCGTCACTAAGGTGACAAAAGGAATTGTCGTGTGCTTATTAATACTAGCAGAAAACATGCGTATAACGTAACAACGATCTACAACCACGTTGCAAATTTACAATAAATTTGCAATGTTGTGTTTTGCACTCGTGGGGCCCAATTTAATTATATTATGTACTGGAGCATTATTTTTGTGCTCCTATAGTAAATTGCAAGATTGAGCTCAAGCCGCGATATATTACATTTAACGCTTGTTTTCCTGATAAAAGACGTCATCAATTGTAACATGACTTCGACTTAAAGTTGCAGTTTTACCAGATTTGTATACTCAGTATTACAATTGCTTGGTCAAGCTTAAAACCAAATTGATGTATTCAAGCTGACAATGAGTAACATCCCATATTTGAACGTCATGCCGAACACCTTGTTTTTGTTGTGTAACAAAAATTTAAGTCTAGTTGAGTTATTTTCCTTTTTTAATTCACAGCTCAGCATTTCAAGAAGTACTTCCAATCAAAATGGCATCCAATATAACAGTTCAGTCAGTGCTAGCAGAGATTAGTCAAAATCATCTTGAATGCTCAATTTGCAGTGAACGCTTCAAGCAACCCAAACTACTGGAGTGTTCTCATTCATTTTGTCATGAATGTCTTCAACAACTCAGACAGAATAGTCCTTGTACTACAAAACTGTCCTGTCCGGTGTGTAGACAAGAAACTTTGGTAAAGGAAAATGACATTGATGGTCTGAAAACCGACTTTAAGACCATTTCAATGATAGAAGATGTTGAAAAACAAGAAACTCAACTGAAACAACAGCAAGAAAAACAACTACCCAGTCAGGAGTATATTTCTAAATGTAGTAAGCATAAGGGCAAGGATCTTAACATGTTTTGTAACAAATGCAATGAAGTGATATGCACAACTTGCATTGTTAGAGATCACCAGTCCCATCATCTAATGGAAATTGATGAGGCTTCAGACAAATGCAAACAACATGCTACAGAACTTGTAGCAAACATAAGACAGAGTGTGAAAACCTTCAACATTGCTATTCAAGAAATAGACATGTCCCGTAAGACATTAGACTCTATGTTTGCTGCCACCAAAGACAAAATCTCCAAGAAGGCTGATGATGATATTGCCAAGGAGGTTGCCAGGATAACAGAGGAGAAGCAGAAACTGATGCAAGAGGCAGAACAGATTTATAAAGACAGAGTCAAGACGATGGAAACTGCGCGAGCTACAAACAGCAAAGAGAAGAACAAAGCAGAGCTCAAGAAAGATGAGGTTATTCAACTCATGGATCAACGGATCGAGATTGTACATCACATAGAACAACTCTTACAAGACCTCAAAGAATACAGAGACATGAAATCAACAAAAGTACCTGATGGGTTGACTTATATGGATTTTAAAGTAGACCAGAAATCACTAGGGAGACTGGTGCTGAAAGATGAACAAGTAGAATCAACAACTTCTGCCAAGGCTAGAATGCCAACATTTCAATCCATGAAACACTTGAAACTAAATAAATGGACATTAAAATCAGAAATTAGTCAACACAATAACAAGGTGGATTTTTACCCATATGATGTTGCTGTCTACTCCAATAGTGACATCATTGCACCAGATTGGGGGAGTACCAGATTAGTTACAATACCAGCAGCGAGCAATCATCAATCCACTGTCATCCCACAAGAACTACCAATAAAAGGTCTTAACGGACCATTTAAAGTTACTGTGAACAAGAATGATGAGCTCATTGTTCTAGATAATGGAACAGTCAAGATCTTCAACAGGAACTATCAGCTCCTCCATCGGTTCAATCCAGGCAGAAAACCATCATGTATTGCAGTGGATGACAACAATTTGATAGTAGTGGGTTATTCTCAAAAGGCAGAGATCTCTCTACACAAACCAGATGGATCCCTCATCAGCACAGTGCCTGCTCCAGGGGTTGGTGCATACATAACTACCTACAAACAAAGATTCATGTACACCAACTGGGATAGCAGGAAGTTAGTATCAGTAGACTACAATGGTGAAGTGCTATTCTCAGTAGGTATCAATCAGTCTGGGAATCCTCTTGGTGTGTGTTGTGACAAGAATGGGAGCATCTATGTTGCTGTAAGGAAAAATCTATTTTTTTTAGAATATGGAGATATCCATCATTACAGTCCTGATGGCAAGTACATTAGATGTGTCATCCAGGGTTGTGATTATCCCAATGGTCTCACATTCCTACCAGCAGGTGATCTGGTTGTGACTACAAACAAGTCAGTTAAAATCTATCACCATGAGTAAAGACATCTATACAAATTATGCCAGACCACAACAATGGCAAAGCTAAATCGAACACAATTCATTTAAGTTTGAGAAGGATGAACACAATGCAGTTAAGTTTTAGAAGATCTGTTAATCAGTTACTGTTATATGACTTTGAAATAAATGTTTCTGAGCTGATCAAGAATACTACCAGATATTGAATGTTTGTTAAATTCTAAACGTGATGTTTAGGTTTTCAATGAATTGTTTGATGTTATTGAATGGAAAGAACCATTGTCATCATCGGGAAAGAACCATTGTCATCATCGGGTAAGTTCCATCCTTACAGTCCTTATGGTAAACAGAATGGATGTACTTGTATCATTAACGAACGTATTCACACTCACACCAGCTGGGCCAAATTTCATACAGCTGCTTATTATTAAGCACAAAAAGAAACTTAGTAAAACAAATTCTTACCAGAAAAAGGTTACCAGCCAGAATACCAACTCCATGTAGATTCTGCAGCTGGTATTCTGCTCTTTTTTGCTTAGCAGAATGTTTTGATGCAATGTTTTTTGCTCTAGGTCCTGGTTGTGGCTGCAGACAAATCAGTTTACTAACATAAACTTTAGGGGGCCATCAAACTATTAAATACACTTCCTGCAGACAAATCTATTACTATGTTTAAAGATAACGTTATGCTGGACCACAATACGGAGTAACCTGACCTTAACTTTGGGAGATCATAAAACTAAACATTATTCCTGACAAGCTGTCATCTAAAACAGAAAAAGGTCTACTTTCATTAATGTAAGCTTTTAATATAAAAGCTGAAATATAATATAATCTGTACCCATGTAAAAAGTACAGTATATGTACTAATTTGGTAAATAAGTGAGTGTAAATTTAGCATTTGATATTTTGATTGTTGGGCAACCAAAGCTGCTTCAAAGTCAGTAGTGACCCAATTCTTACTAAATCTTACCAGTGTCTGCTTTAGAGTTATTTGATTTAAGTAAACTAACCGAGACGAAGATGAAACAAACCAACTGACTAAATATAATCACATCAGGGCGCTACGCCAGTGATCTTTAACCGGATGTGACAAAATACATGACCTAGCTCGTAACAGTGGTTGAAGAGAATAAACGATAAACAAAACCAAGGCAAGCAAAGAAGTGTATATTGCCGCAACGACATAAATGAAAACAGCATTAGAAGGATAAGATTGTCTACTTGTGATGTGCCTCTTATCAACACGTAACAATTTGTAAAAAGCTTTAGGATTTTTTTTTAACCTGTCAAACAATTTCAATTACTCGTATTATGTGGCTACCATTAAAGTAAAATAAAAAGAACCCAAGCTAGCTGTACATAGCAGTACATCAATTTTAATGTGATTGTTGAATTCAAGTGCAATGAAAGTCTGTGTTTATGTTGTCATTAATTAAAAATAAGGAACAAGTTTAAACAAGATGCAATAGGATCAGTCTGATTGTTTATCAACATGATTCAGATTTTAAGTCTCACAGAACACTAATAGTCACTGCAGATGTTTCTTCCACGTATGGCTTCACCCGGACACCATACTTTCTTGTTTGCATCGAAAACAGGACAAACTCAAAACAAATGGGAAGTCATCGAAGATCGGTGCGTGGTGTGAAAGTTTCAATGTCCATCACGTTTTAATATATGTTTGCATATTTCTTATAAACAAAGGAAGGTAATTAGGGCATCAGTTGATTATGGAATATTTTTATTTTTTTTCAATTCAAAGAAAAAGGCATACTACATCGAAAACCGGACAGGGGAGGATACAGACACACACAATGCCGTTTGGTGCTGATTGTATGTTTTGTAAACTAATCCAAAAGGCACTTTTTACCTGAACCTTGCATAAGTAGACCTTGTATAAACAGAATCTGCATGATGACACCCTGTGAAGTTTGGGCAATTCGAGATATAGGCGAAATAATCCGCCAACTTTATGATCCAGAATAGTCATGATATCAGGCTAACTATTGGTGGCGCTGTTTGCTT
This sequence comes from Leptasterias polaris, assembly GCA_037783415.1. Taxonomy (NCBI): domain Eukaryota; kingdom Metazoa; phylum Echinodermata; class Asteroidea; order Forcipulatida; family Asteriidae; genus Leptasterias; species Leptasterias polaris. The sequence goes on along the minus strand of JAZGTN010000039.1, from coordinate 1,086,292 downwards.
TTTATGTAACTATAAAGTTAATTAAAATATTGCAAATAAAAAACATAATATTTGCATCACTTTAAGTTGTACACAAAAACATTTACAACAAAACATTGTTAATACTTTCCAAATATGTTTTCAAACATATTTTTAAAGAAAGAAATACTTCCAAATAATTTAAAGTTGTAGAATGAGCCTGCAGTAGCTTGACACTTATCAGACTGGTACCATTCTATGGTGCAATGTGTGAAGCATCAAGTCTGGGTACACGCTGATGTAAACAACAGGACACGTGGAGAGAATTAGCCACATGATATGGCTGTCTCGCTGAACATTCGATTGTCAGGGTAAATATTGTTTATAGCAGCTACATTTTGAACTTTCAAAGATGTAACATTACATTCATATAATTAACAGGTATTGTGACTTCTTTAGAGACAGATTTTCATGATTATTTGCAATAAGTTTAGATTTATAATGACCGCATGACCGGTGACGTCATAATATCAGTAGTCTGTGTAGTTGCGATAATCGTAACCCTCCTCCCGACGGGCTTGCGATAATCGTAACCCTCCTCCCGACGGGTTTGCCCGTCGGGAGGCCCGTCGGGAGGAGGGTTACGATTATCGCAACTATAGTCTGTGGTGACAAATGTAATAATTTATTAATTATATTATAAGACATCCTAACACATTGTGACCTGCCGCGTAAGGACTTAGAGAGGAGTTTTAGTAATTACATTTTCATCACATGGATCAGGATACAATTGTATCATTACTTGGGCGTTGAAATTTGCATCCATGATGATAAAGTACATCAAGCAGAGCAGATTAACGCCCGTTACTCATAAACACAAACATACCCACGGCTATCTCTTTATTTCCTATAGGCCTACACTACTGTCGCAACCCTACATCTTTTTAAGATGTACAAAGAGATTTGCCTGATTCTTTATATCAACCAACATGCAACTGATGAGGAAGCAAACATGACTTCTGAAAGCTCGCTATTGCTTTCCAATGGATCTGAAAAATAATTCCTTATCTCGACCCCCCCCCCCCCCACACGGTCAAAAAACGTCACAACATTTTGGTTGAACTATTTCCCTACCAATTCCCCTTTAACATAACACAAGTGGAATTAGTCCAGTAATTAGTTCCATATTTGGATTTGTATTGTCACAAAAACAATTTTCAAATTACAACAAGTCAACAGATACAGCGTCACTGGATGGAATAGCACCAAAATTTATGTCATTATCAGATAGGTTCAACATTATAGGATTTGCCGAGAATAAAGAGGCTTTTCTTTTCTTGGGGCAGGACTCCCCCTCTCCCCACTTTCTCCCAAAATGCAACTCTATCTAGAAGAGGGTAAAATGTACATATTTGTATTTCAGGGTTTCTTTAAAATTTGTCAATGCACATGCACGTACACGTATACGCAGGTTGGATTTGTACAATACTATAACTTGGCCACGCCCCTTGATGGATCGTACCCCACCCATCATCCATCATCCTTAAATACATTAATGTACAAATCTCTTTCAAAGATTTATTACAAGAAATTCCTTCATAAATAAATTATTTAGTTTTCTAATATGTGACCCGCTCCATCGTAATCAGGAATAAGTCGCTGAGGCCAATCTACGTAACAGGCCATTGAAAGTGAACGTACGGTGAAAATCATGACCAGGTCGATTATCTGATCTTTGTATTTTTAGGAAGTGTAGTTATCACAGATTACTCTCATAAATGTATTTGATGTAAAAACGATCAATAAAGATGAAAAAATAGAGGATTTGTGTGAGCCTCCAGTAAGTTTTTGGTCAAGGCAGCAATCAAGTCTTCCGAAAACCGCCCGTATTCCAAACATCGTTTTCCTATTTTTATAAAACTTACCCCTTTGTGTTTGGTATCGTCCGAAAGCTTATTATTTGACACGTTCGAATGACGTATTTTTTTTTGGTCACATGCTAATGACTAACCAATGAAAACCTACTAAAAAACTGTAAACAAATTGATCTTGTTGCTATGTCTGTGACCATGTGATGACGGTTTATGTATCTGATTGGCTGGCAATCGATGACTCACGGACTGAGCATGCGCAATAGCCTCAGAAGCTGACCTCTGACCGTACAGTGATCCGCGGGAAATTCCTGTCACACGTAAACACGTCTCCAAGACTCCATTTCGACTGCGCTGTTGTTCCGAATCCTTGTTATAAAAAAACATCCAAACAATTATTTAGTACTTTTTATGCTAGTGTTGATATTTGATTGTGTTAACCATCGAGTACTTGTGAATTTGGGGAAGTTTTAATGTCAAAATTGGCCATGTCGCTTCCGAAACCGGGTGATGTTGAACACGCATTGGGCCTGCTTCGCGAGGCAAACCTCGGCGGTGTTACTTGTCGTGATGAAGGGGCACTGAACGACCTCGTCCAAGAATATTTCTTGGACAATGGTCAGGAATCTGACGACGATGATGGTAGTGATGACATGTCTGATGGTGGTGGCAGTGATGAACAAGAAGACGACGATCCACCGACAGTCGAAGGTGACAACATGGACCGCATTCGACCCATCCTGATATTTTAATATTTTATCAGTTAAAATTTCATATTGATAGTATGAATATTATGTTTAACTTATTTCCACTAAGCAACTGGGCAGGCCAGTCAACAAACTTACGCCAATGAAAAACATAAAGCCAAATTTAAAATGGTGCATTTCAAACAGTGTCTATTTCAAAATATTCATAATTCATATTTCATATTTCATATTTAATTATATTAATGTGTTTTATTACAGTGGTGTTTAGTTCATTTTACCCCAAAATAGTTTGTATGAATTCCAGCAGTTCTGAATCGTGGAATAGTAATAAATTGACATGTTCAGTTGATATTTCACAAAAAGTTTGTTTTGGTGTGCATTATTATTATGATATTTAGAGGTGTCATATTTCAAAAAATACTTAAGATGTGAAATCTTAACTCTAGGAGAATGTTCCCTAGGTAGTACCCTACTAATGTGGAAAATTGTATGACTTTCGGACAACAGGAAGTATTCCGTTGTTATGGTTGTTTATTGAAAAGCCTGCATTTGTGTTGACTTTTACAACTGTTTATTTAAAAGCTGTTTTTTTGGAATGTGGATTCGGCAAATAGCTATACACATGTCATCTACATCAGACCATAACTCGTTAACCTAAGCAGCTATACACTTGTAATGGGTATCACTAGAAAGCTTATAAAATTTCCTTTCTTGCTATGTGCATATCTCAAAAAGTCATTTTGAGACATATACCTGATTTCGATGGAGCTGGTCACATATCATGTGTGTTTGGATACAGTTACCGCCTCCTCTCACTAGCCACGCCCCCTTCAGCACCCTACACCCTCTTTCGCCCATTTTTTTTTTTTACATACTACTTCTTGGTAAGCTAATTGTATGTTTTTAATGCCATTTTGGGGGTTACACGCTTGTATTGGTTGTGTTTACACCATATGTATTGATAAATATCAATAAAAACATTAAATAATCGATATTAAAAATTGCCCAACCCTGAGGAGGGGTCATCACTCAGATTCTTAAACAGTATGACCTTCTTGTGTGGAATCTGCAAAAAAACATTATATATCCAACAAAACATGGTTCACCCCCTTGGCTGCCGGACTATAAGCTAAAGTTGCTCAGAAATAGTGTACACTACAGTATACACTATACACACTGTACATTGGGTATAATTCCACAGTCAATTAATTCAAGCCAGTCTCAAGAGGACATAGATACTATTAGGCTGTAGATACTCTCTGGAGCAATATGAGGTTATAATACAGAGTGACATATTTAAAGATGTATCAGTATTAAACAAATGATCCAGTTAATATTGTGAAACCTCTCATTAAGGATCCTAAAGAAGGAAGTCTGAAACTGTGACATTTCAAAAAGACATTGCAAAACTCAGATGTTATCATTGCTATTCTGTTGACAAACAAAGTTACTACTGTTGATCTTCATCACTTTTGATTGTTGTTGAACAACTAGATAGAAACTGTTTTATTTTGCATGTTGTAAAACTCCGGAGTCCACTCAACCCCGAACAACTGAAAAGCATGTTTACCGTTCTTGCATATAATTGACAAAAATTATATCACTGAATCTTGCATATTGAAGTATTTTATACCAGTGTTCTCAACTTGTATTAATTCCTCGAAAAGGGAGGATGTGAAGGTACTACTTTATATGCACAGCGCATTAATACACTGTGACCTCCATACGTCACTAGGTCATTCCATGTACTTGTATATTAAACTGTTATCTTGTAAGATTCAGTCACGTCATGTTGGTAGTAATAAAACATTACATTCTACTCCATAATACAAGTCTACCGATATAGTATTATTACTGTTCCCAAGAAAGTTTGTGTGCAAGACTTCTGTGCATCTGTCTAATTTTTCAATAAAACCCTCCTATACACTGGTACCATAAAGTACCATACCTTCTAGGCTAGCATGGGGTATATAGATTTCTTGTGTTTATGCGGCTGGTATAATGTGGAAACCCCATGGCACGGGCCAGTTGGGCAGGAGAGTATGCCGATAATGACAGGCTTAATAGGGGTGGCCCTAAAATGTCTAGACTCCTACATACCTGTTTTACTGCTTGCAGTGCCATGTTGAGAGTGTTCAACGATGACCTTAACTGACTCCATGTCAACATGGCCCTTGACCCCAGGTCGAATCCACGGTGGCAGTCACACCCATTGGATGTAATAGTGTTGACATGGTGAGTGGTTGACATCTACAAGATGGGTTAAAATAAGACTTTTTTTTTTTTAATCCTCTAAAATCAACACCCCAGTTGGACGGGTTCAGCCTATTTTGCAAAGGGCCAGGTACACCAACTGGGACAAAACATTTGGTTCGAATCCACCCGAGTGATATGCCTGCGTTATTTTCTCACCAGGACTCAAGGAAAGGACTGAGTGTATATTGGTGTAAGAGTAAAACCAAATAATAAAAATATTTCGAGTGCAGATAAGTTTTCATCATTGCGAAGGTTTTCAGAGTCAGAATCACTACTGCAGTACATTTCAGCTATGAGGAGATTTTATTTAATCACACCCTGTTTCTCAACAACCAACAGAAAGTCATGAAGCGATGTTTCTAGAAAAATCTTTTAAACAAAATGAAAAAAATTAAACAAAACAAACCAACTTAAACAAAAGCCACGTTTACTCATTTTCATGACTGAACAATTTACGATCTCTTTACGTTATGGCAAGTGTCGTTATACCAAGACAATGACCCCTGTCTGTGGTGATATACGAACAGTAAGTGGTACTTGGCAAGCCTCTGTTTAAGAAGTCAAATTGTATCTTATACAGCTGAGCACCATATACGTGAATCTTGTTTGGTGATTTTGGGGTTCAACGCCTTACACACCAAGCGCCTTTATATGCAGGAATAAAGACAGTTCTGTGCAGTTATTCCACCATACCAATTCTGTGCAAGGTAACGGTTTTAAATGTTTGGTCAATGCACTAATTAACAAACGATACTGCGAGAAGGAAAGTTAATTTTAAAATGTTTACTTCATTTCATTCTGAGAGAGCTCCATTAAAGAATTTCCGAGTTTGGCCAAAAAAACTGGGAAAGTATTTATCCATTAGTGTTGAGTGTATACAGACAGTAGACGAGTGTGATGTTGGTGCACGAGTTCAATACAGGGCAAAATTTGTGGGTAGCAAGAAAAATAATACACTTAAAAAAATGATACTGATGTAATGACACTAAGTAATGTGAAGATTGTCAATCTTTCTGACCTGTATGTTGGTGTTGGCTTGAGAGGCTCTCCAGTGATTGATGAACATATCCGAGGACCTCAGCCGTAGGACCATCATCTCTTGGTCAGCTGGGGACAGTCCATCCAACACAAAAGGCTCCAGCCACTTTGGCCGGCCTGCAAATAAACAAATTAATCGTTTAACTTACAGACTCAAACTTACAGACACAGGCCCAAATTCATGGAGCTATTTTAACAGCAAATAATATGCTTAACAATTTCTTGCTTATAGCAAAAAGAAACAGAAAACCAGTTACAAATGGTTTATTGTGGAGAAAGTATGTTGGCTGGTAATCTTATTCTGGTAGGGTGAAGTTTTATTACGCTTAGTTACTTTTCGTACTGAAGCAGCTCTATGAAATTGGGCCCTGTAAATGGTCAAGTCAAGGGCGGGTTGAAATTCCGGTCATAACACTTGTGTCCTTGGTCAAGACATTCAAGACACTTAACTATATTTAGAGTCTATATACATTCATAAAGAGCACGTACCTTTGACTAGTGCATGAGTGTTATGAGCTAGCCTGTCTTCCATACACTCTAACCACGAGTCCAAATCCCTACATTTATAGAGCACATACCTTTGCCTAGTGCATCAGTATGATTTGTTAGCCTGTCTTCCATACACTCTTATGAAGTCCAAACTCTACATTTATAGAGAGCATAAACCTTTGCCTAGTGCATCAGTGTGATTCGCTAGCCTGTCTTTCACACACTCTTACCATGGAGCCCCAAACCCTACATTACCTTTGCCTAGTGCATTAGTGTGATGAGCTAGCCTGTCTTCCATACACTCTTACCATGAAGCCCAAAACCCTACATTACCTTTGCCTAGTGCATCAGTGTGATGAGCTAGCCTGTCTTCCATACACTCTTACCATAAAGCCCAAAACCCTACATTTCTAGAAAGTACATACCTTTGCCAAGTGCATCAGTGTGATTCGCTAGCCTGACTTCCATACACTCTTACCATGACGCCCAAAACCCTACTTTTCCTTTGCCTAGTGCACTGTGAGCGATCCAATAAAACAGACCAGGGGTGTTCCCCAAGGTGAATGTTTATCACCACACCTTTTTTCGCTGTTTACCTCTGACCTCCCCTCTCCCTTGATAGGTGACATGGAAGATGTCCACATTCTCATGTATGCGGATGATGTAGCTATTTGTTCAAATAACTTGACCTCAATGCATCAGGCTATGATCAATCTAGACCACTACTGTGAAACTAATAGAATGAAAGTCAACACTGGTAAAACTAAAGTCATGAAATTTCGCAAAGGAGGGAAACTAGCATCATCTGATGTAGTCAAATATAAGGGAGAAAGTCTGGACATCATAAATCAATTTACATATCTGGGTGTTGTTTTCCAAACGAAAGGTGGCTTGTCAGGGCACACCAAGCATCTTCGTAACAAGGGTATCTCAACATGTGCAAAAGTTGCTATGAGAATCCCACTTACCAGAATATCTCTGTCCTCACTTGAGCGCATATTCCTTAGTATAGTCCTTCCAACCTCAACTTATGCATTAAAAACACTAGCCCCAAACCTCACCGACAATGACTATATGTTTCTGGATGAGATTCAAGGGAGACTAATCAAACTGTGGTTTGGTGTGTCTAAATATGCGTCGACCTCCTCTCTTATGTCTGCCATTGGATGGCAACCAGCCTCATTTTTAGTGAGAGAGTCTTTCCAAAACAATACACGTCTTGACCCACTTCATTATGCTCCTGCTCCTGATAGTCTCTCCTGTGACCGTACTAGACGTAATTTAGGCATGTGGTATAGCAATGGTCTTCACCATCTACTCTGCAGTACGTCAAATTGTTATAGGCCAAATATGTGCATTTGCAAACTATGTAATCAAACAGCATTTGATAAGACCCATCTTCAGCATTGTCAGTGGCTGGCTGTAGGTTGCAACCCTGCCGCAGGTTCACTCATCAATATGATGAGTATCAATGATATTGTTAAAGCATTATATAGCCTGCAATAAATCCAACAGGCACTGCTCAGGTAATATACTTATTCTAAAGGCATTGTTTTAATATGTAATAATGTTGTTATGAGTGGCTGCTCAAATTGTTACGCTGTGTAGTTAACTTTACACATTATATTCTTAACTGAATAAAACGATCGAACAACAACAACAACTAATGTGATTCGCTAGCCTGTCTTCCATACACTCTTAATGCCAATAAGCCCCAAACACTACATTTATAAAGAGCACATACCTTTGCCTAGTGCATCGGTGTGATGAGCTAGCCTGACTTCCATACACTCCATCTTGAAGCCCAGTGAGAGGTCTGGTAGAAGTTGGGCTGAGAAGCAGGAGTCTACCCTCATGGAGGCTGCCAGAGCAGTCGGTGATACAATCAACCCAGGATGATTCTTTCTAGACAGTGGCTCATCATTGCTACGATAACCCCAATTTAAGAAGAATTGAGGAAAGTTTTTAAAGTTACTCCAAAAGTAATGCAAGAGTTAACACAACAAATGCAAGGTTTGGATGCTTGCCAGGTTTTGTTTTTTCATCATTTATGCATTATGTGGCGTGTCATGGCCGAACGATTTTGAGCACTGGACTCAAGCTCTGGTGTTTCTGATCAGCAGAGTGTGGGTTCGACTCCTGTTCGTGGCACTTGTGTCCTTGAGCAAGATACTTTACCATAATTTATTTTTGTCCTTCGGATGGGACATTAAGCCGTAGGTCCCGTGTACTAGGGTTGGTAGTGGATGTAAAGGAACCCACAACACCCATAGTGGAAGAGAACCAGAATTTCTTAGCAAGCACCCTCGTTTACAGGTTTTCTCAAGCTTGTGAGCTACATGTACACTGAGTAAGACATATATAGTAATAATAATCAATCCCTAAAAATACAATTTATAAACCACAGGGGAAACTGACTCTGTAAATTTTTAATAATTTTGGGTTGAACAAAGAAAATTGACTACAGCAGGACTTGAACCTGCGACCTCAGGATTACTGTGCCTGTGCTGTACCAACTGAGCTATCTATCCCTAATAACCAAGGATGCCTCTCATAAGTGAACTTAGAATTTGGGTACGATCGGTGGCGTGGCAATGACATTTGCTCTAGCATGGCAAAGGTACGAATCCCACTCGAATGATATGCCTGTGGATTTATTTTCACGGAACTCGAGAAAGAACCAAATATACAGCAGTTAACACACATCTGTGAAAGGGTAAAACCAAATAACATTCTTTATCCCTGATGTAAATTTAACATCTATTCAATTGATGCAGTAACCGCTGCTAAATTATAAGATATGAACTGACTCTAGGTACTAGGCAATATCAGTAGTACAAAACCAAATGTTGTCAGTCTCCCTAAAAGTTTTTCGATCATGCAGGCCCCAATTTCATAGAGTTGCTTAAAAATTGTCTGCTAAGCAGAATTGAGCAGGATACCAGTCACAAAGTGTACATTTTACATGGTAGTTTGGCTGGTAACCTTACTCTGGAAAGCATAATTTGGATGTACTCAGCTACTTTTTGTGCTTAAGCCGCCCTATGAAATTAGGCCCAGAACTATGAGTTGGAATCCACCTGTTCTGCACTACAGCGTTGAGAACCACTCTCCACAGTGATGACACAGCCTGCCTGCAAGCCTTCTCATCTGCTGATGGTAAAGTAAGATGGTAGGAATGCACCTCCGATACGTAGAGCTGCTTGTAGATGCAGTAACCCTGCCTTAGATCATCCCAATACTCTAGGGTACAGGAGACCTGACGGGGAAAACAATGAAAAGGGGATTGTTAAATAGTATGGTGCACTCCCCAACTCTGACCCCAGAGGTCAATAGGGTACCTTTATCAGGATAAATGTAAGGTGATATAGAACTTTTTATTGTTGATAAACAAACTGCGCCGGTTGGCATGAACAACCCAATGTTAGCAAAACATTCAATCAAGTTAACAGATGTTGTGACTAAATTCAACATTTTCTGCAAACTTTCAATTAAATAAAATGCCTTCCAAGATTGGTTGCTTTGTTTCCCAAAAATTCAACACTACTTTTGAAATAATTATTTGTGTAACATTGTTAAGAACTGTGGCTACCTGGTTTCATTGTGTATACTGTGATCGCAATGTGGTCTGTGTTTTGCAGAACTTCCGAGTGAATTATTTTGACATTTTATCCGAATTGTAAAAATATAAACATATAACTTGACATTTAGTATTCAACAGTGTTGTAACAACCAAGTCATTTTTTCTCAAGTCAAGTAGCAAGCCAATAATAATAAGTAGAAATTTAAAGTGGGAGGGTGTTTACATTTTTGAAATTTTTAACCATCGATTTTTCTGAATGTCCTTTTTGTAGGATTACGCACAAATAATGCCTAAGTATATATAGCATTGACAATTACATGTATCCAAGCTGTACATTGTTAATCTGAGAGCTTCCTTAGGGCCATGTCACACAATTTTTACGGGTAACTTAGAAGCAACCAACTGCACAGGAGTTGTTTCTCTCACGATGTCTTTACAATACCCAAGAAAATTATGTTCAAATTTACATGAGAATGCCTTTTCTTCTTGGAGATTGGCTGGAACTGGTTGCCTGTAAATTGCCTCGTGTGACATGACCCTAAGTCTGCAATTTAAGGATGCTACAACCATCCGCACAAGTTTTACTGCTGAGAAAATTGCTTTCCTCTACATGTACTCCTACTGGCAAAATCAACAAGAAACAGTAATGCACTTAGTTTTCTCACACCTTATTACTTTTTGTTAATACAATTTTCTGCAGTTACTTTTATGCCATATTATTTTTGGAAAAAGCAAGAGTACTGGTTCTGGTGTTCTCAAGTAAAATCCACTACCCCATCATGTTATGATTTGTAAAAATTACGAATGCACAGTTCTTTTAAAGAAATCATACATGTACATCATTGGTTTTTTACATCATTGACTATTAATTTCAAAGAAATACTTTTTTAAACAAGTCAAGTCAAGCAATGAGTCATTTTCGCTCATAAGTCAAGTCAAGTCGCGAGTCAATGAAATTGGCGACTCGAGTCCGACTCGAGTCCAAGTCACCGACTCGAGTCAACAACACTGGCACAGGGTGCCTGAACGTGATAGAAAATTAATTGATATCTAACAGGGCATGGTGCACTTTACTCTGATACTTTAGAGTACAAGGTACCTGACCCTTGAAACTTTCTCAGTTGACTTCAAATATTAGAGTCACAATGTTATTATATCAAAATAAATGTCAAATTTAATCAAATTTGAAAATGACTTCTGAAGATTATCTTGAAAACTAAACATACCTTCTTCTGCTGTTGCATTGGACTCAACAGCACCAGCCTGATGAAGAGGTATAGGAGTAACTGATACATGAGTCAGGATCCTAGGCTCAGGGTACGAACATGTCATTGGGCCCCAGTGACCTTTGACATTATGCTCCTGGGTTGGAGAGGAAAACATGATTTCGTTGGCATTTGGTTAGAGTCCAATTCCATCTGCATAGAACAAGATAAACAAAATATTAATGCAGAATGCAGTGGGAGCTTTGGAATGCTAGACCAGACATACCTGGGCCCAATTTCATAAAGCATGTAAGCACAAAAACTTGCTATGCACAGAAAAATCTTTCTTAGCAGAAACAGGTTACCAGCCAAAGTACCATACAGTTTACATTGATGTGACTGGTAATGTCGTGGCCGAGTGGTTAAGAGCACCGAACTCAAGCTCTGGTGTTTCTGATCAGCAGAGTGTGGGTTCGAGTCCCAGTCGTGACATTTGTGTCCTTAAGCAAGACACTTAACCACATGCTTCGTCCTTCGGATGGGACGTAAAGCCGTTGGTCCCGTGCGTTGTGAATGCACGTAAAAGAACCCAGTGCACTTATCGAAAAGAGAAGGGGTTCGCCCCGGTGTTCCTGGTTGTGGCTGCTTAATGCGCCGTAGCACCTTGTAAACCCTTATAAGGTGCTAAATAATTGGGTCTCAGATTTTCATCACTGCAATAACCTATCTTTCTGAAAGTATGTATATACTCAGCGCCTTGAGTACCTTGTTTGGTAGATACGTGCGCTATATAAGACTTCGATATTATATTATATTATACTGGTACCCCACTCAATTCTTGCTAAGCAAAGAAATTTGCTCAACAAAATGTTCTGTTCAACAGCTTTATGAAATTGGGCCCAGGTAAGTTTCCATTGTTTATGTATAATGCTGAACATGCGCACATTCCCCAAAACAATGGCTTTACTACAAGTCTGCTGCCACCTAGTGTCCGAAAAAGTCTCCCATTTGTTAAACTGAAGTTGACAGGATCTGCACAGAATATCTGGAACCAATTTCTTAAAGCCTGTAAAGGTTGGTCAGGTTGGTGTAGAAGTATCTTTAGTTGGTGTAGAGGCATCTTTCCTCACCCTCCATCTCTAGGACCCCGGTTCGAATCACACCGGGGCACTATGTGGATTGGGTTTTCAGTCCCTACCTAATTGTGTGGGTTTTCCCTGCAATAATTTTGGGGGGGTTTTTCCACATCTAAAACTGAGACTTCTCCCCATTCTCTCCATTTGGGATCTTGGCTAGTACAGTGATTAATGAATATGAAAGTGTAAGCAGACACTTTGTGCTTTACCAAGCAGCCCTTAGCACAACAAAGCAAACAAAACACTTTCTTTATTGGTAGTTTCTGTAAGTACTTTATCACCCTCACGGTGATCCTCTACTGCTGATTCCATTACTTTCAATTTGTTCTTACAATTGTACCATTCAGCTTTTAACCAATTTGGGGTTAAACAAAGACAAATTGACTGGAGCGGGATTGAACCAACGACCTCGGTTTAACGTGCCGGAGCTTTTAACATGTGACATGTTTTTGTATAACTGTGTTCAGCTCCTTAGAGCATGCCTACATGAATAGGACGCTTTATAAATGTTGGTATTATTATTATTATTATTACCGAGTTACTGGTACCCCCTTTTTTTTGTTAAGCAAGTTTTTCTTCTGAGCAGATTTATAAAAACAGATCCAGAGCCTAAGCGTGTGGCTTACTGAAATCTGTCACATAGTGGAATGTTCCTGCCCTGAGGTCTTCTTTGTAGTGTCTATCAGGCTATTGTGATATGACGGTACTGGAAGGAGCTAGGAGACTAGACAACGGCTGCTGGTGAGAAGCAGACCTTTGATTGCTGGACTGTCCCTGATTCTCCTTCTGAGATTATAGAGGAAAATTCAGTGGTTAATCACGTTACAATCTTTTTAGTAATCAGTGTTTTCATTTCCTGATTGATTTTTCTGAACTTGATATCTGAAGAGTTGGTTTTGTCAAAAGGAAATCTCAAAAACTATTGTATTTTTGCCATTTTGCCTAAAACAAAACTTAAAAGCAACTCAGGATATGGAGCTCAAAGGCAGGGGGACAAAATGTGAACCAAGAAAAGTAAAATTGAGAACACAAAAGTTGAGAACACAATACACTTCTGATTCCTGTAGTGACTTGGTACTAAGCCCCACCAAAGTTTAATACAAGTCCAAATGTCACTCCTAACTCAAGTTACTGTCCGGAAACGAAAGTGCCTCGCCAAACAGACAGACGGCCATTATTGTGGATCAGACTCGTGGGGTGATTTCAATTAAATTTACCCCACTAGTAGAAAAATAAGGTATAGCTGGGATGGATTCGTCACCCCACACCATGGGTCTCGTAAGAGAAGCAAGAACGGACAGGCAGACAGACAGACACCGACGGCAATGCCAATACACCTTCAGCCTATTGGTGGGCCGATAGGTATTAAGCTTTAAAAAAAAAAAAAATAATTCCAGTAACAATGGAGGATTTAAAAAACATTTTAAAAGTAATGTTCAACTTTTTATTGTCTCAAACTTGCCTGTTTGTATTTATCCACGTACTCTGCAACATGGCACTGCATTGAGGATAAACAGTTCAGATGTTCCTGACCCAAGGATACAGTCACATGACCCAGGTTGACCCCGGCAGTCATACGCTTTACAGATGACCTATCTAGGGTCTGATGACCACTGGGTGCAGTCCATTGGCTGTTGCCCGTCATGGTGAGGTTGAACGGACCAATCAGAGGTCTTGTCTTACGGCCGATGGATGTCTTCAACAGAAGTTGCTGGAAGGCCAGTCTGGCCTGGGTCTCTGAGATGATCCCTAAAAGAAAAATCCGGATAATTACAGTGGATTAGATTAGATTGATCCATTGACGCAGAAGTGTCACATTGGTATTTGTCAAAGACCAGTATCCACACTTGATGTGACTCAACATATACATAATATAACACACCTGTGAAAGTTTCAGCTAAATCAGTCATCGGAGTTAAGAGAAAACAGCTAAAACGCCCATTGTATGTTTTCGCTGTTTTCAAACATTGGGTTTTAGACTCTTGATAAAGACTTATTGTTTTACTCATTTCTTAAAAACTGTAGCATTTCAAGCAAAACTTTTTCAAGCGAAGTTTTCCACCATGGCCATCTTTATACCATGTAAAGTTATGTGCAAATCTGTGAACATTTACATTTTCAATCTTACCAATGTTGTACACACCCTTTAAGCTCTATATGGGCCAATAAAAACCACTTTAAAGTTCAAGAAAAATCTATCATGGTGAAAATCCAATTACACCACTAGGGAAATTGACTTGGTAAATTTTAAATATTTTTTGGGTTGAACAAGGAAAAATTGACTAGAGCAGGATTTGAACCAATGACATCCAGATTAACATGCCCACACTCTTTTAACTGAGCTATCTAGCCCTAATGTTGGTAGTCTCCCTATTTTGTTGATATCTTTGTTAGGGTAAAATTCCTTTACAACATGTAAAAAGCCACTCTTGGTTTCAGGGGCTGCAAGAAGAAAACATTTAAGATGAAAATAACTCAGGAGAGCTGAAGATAAGAATTTATTTTCCTTTTAAAACAGTCAAGATTGTAGGATGGTCCAAAATTGATAGTCCTCTTAAAACAGTCTACATTGTAGGATGGTCAGATAAAATACACACTACACTGTAAAGAGAATGTCTCCAAATTCTGACCGGTAGGAACGTTCTAATTGGACGGGACAAGTATTGCAGTGCATGCACATGGACCGTACAGGATCGCTGGAACATTCCAATGGAAAGCTCAAAATACTAATGCCAAAATCAATTGTGTTGATTTCTCCCAAACTTCGGCATAGTGGCAGGTCGTGGTCGAGCGGGTAAGAGCAACGGACTCAAGCTCTGGTGTGGGTTCCAGTCCCAGTCGTGACACTTGTGTCCTTAAGCAAGTACTGTACCATTATTGCTTTGTCCTTTGTATGGGACGTATAGCCGTTGGTCCTGTGTGTTGTGTAATGCCAGAAAAAGAACCCAGTGCACTTATCGAAAAGAGAAGGGGTTCGATCGCCGCAGTGTTCCTGGTTAGATTGGCTGCATAATGTGCCACAGCACCTAGTAAACCATCACATGGTGCTATGTAAAGGAATAGGTCTCATACTTCAAAACGTAGCTCAACATCTTGCAGGAAGTACTGACTGTTGAAGCGCCTTGAGCGTCACTGAGTGAGGGAATGACCGCATTTTAAGAAACCACTATTTATAACCATTATTATAATGATGCGGTCTTGCAAAACATTCTGGTGGTCCAATGGATTGTGGACGTGTGCCACCTGGAACATTGTGTTGTGCCTTGAACATGCCTGACCTTTGAGTTGCTCCCGAACACACAGGGACATTGACTCCCAAAAAGTGCGACCAAGAATATTGTGATGAATTGTCAGGTGAATTGTATGCATGGATTGGGTTTTCAGTCAGGACAGAGGGGGGAAGAAGAGAGGTGGGGGAAGAAGAGAGGTGGGGGAGAAATTACAAAAGGGAAACAATTCAGCAAACAATTATTATCAACGTCAAACTAAGATCTTACCTAATGCCTGCATAATGAGCTGGGCTTGACTGAGGGTGCCTGAGATAGCCTGGACTGCATTAGTTTGGGACAGTCTGACCTCCAGGCTATAGATGGAGACCTGCAGCACAGGCTGACCAGATGGAAATTCCTTCACTGAAAATGAAATGTAACAAATAAGTTTGTATGGTGGAGAAACAATCTAAAGAGGTTTATGGTAACACCCTGGACATATCTCCCATGAGTGGGATTTTAAACTTCATTGATAGAGGCTTTCGAAAAGCAAGAAACAACTACCCAGTCAGGAGTATACTTCTAAATGTAGTAAGCATAAGGGCAAGGATCTTAACATGTTTTGTAACAAATGCAATAAAGTGAATACACAACTTGCATTGTTAGAGATCACCAGTCCCATCATCTAATGGAAACTCATGAGGCTTTAGACAAATGCGAACAACATGCTACAGAACTTGTAGCAAACTTAAGACAGAATGTGAAAACCTTCAACATTGCTATTCAAGAAATAGACACATCCCGTAAGACATTAGACTCTATGTTTGCTGCCACCAAAGACAAAATCTCCAAGAAGGCTGATGAAGAGATTGCCAAGGAGGTTGCCAGGATCACAGAGGAAAAGCAGAAACTGATGCAAGAAGCAGAACAGATTTATAAAGACAGAGTCAAGACAATGGTAACAGCCCGAACAGCAAAGAGATGAACAGAGCAGAGCGCAAGAAAGATGAGGTTATTCAAATCATGGATCAACGTATCGAGATTGTATATCACATAGAACAACTCTTACAAGACCTCAAAGTATACAGAAAGATGAAATCAACTAAAGTACCTAATGGGTTGACTTATAAGGACTTTGTAGGAGGCCAGAAATCACTGGGGAGACTGATGCTAAAAGATGAACAAGCAGAATCAGCAACTTCTGCTCAGGCTAGAATGTCAAAATATCAATTCATGAAACACTGGAAACAAAATAAATGGACATTAAAATCAGAAATAAATACAAACAATAACAAAAAAACAACAGATAATGAGGATTTCCCCATGGGATATTACTGCATACTCCAATAGTGATATTGTTGTGTCAGATAGGTTCAGTACCAGCTTGTTTACATTATCAGCAGTGAGCAATCCTTGATCCACTGTCATCCCACAAGAACTACCAATAGGTCTTCATCGAAGCAAGCAAAGTAACTGTGAACAAGAATGATGAGCTTATTGTTCTAGATAATGAAACAGTCAAGATCTTCAACAGGAATTATCAGCTGCTCCATCAGTTCAATCCAGGCAGAAAACCATCATGTATTGCAGTGGATGACAACAATTTGATAGTAGTGGGTTATTCTGAAAAGGCAGTGCCTGCTCCAGGGGTTGGTGCATACATAACTACCTACAAACAAAGATTCATCTACATCAACATGGATAGCAGGAAGTTAGTATCAGTTGACTACAATGGTGAAGTTTTTTTCTCAGTAGGTATCAATCAGTCTGGGAGGCCTAGTGGTGTGTGTTGTGACAAGGATGGGAGCATCTATGTTGCTGTAAGGAGAGCGCCATTCTCATCATTGGGTGATATCCATCATTATATTCCTGATGGCAAGTACATTGGAAGTATTATCAAGGAATGTACTGATCCCTTTTGTCTCATAATAGTCACACCAGCTGGTGATCTAGTTGTGGGTACAACCAATTCAGTCCAAATCTATCACCATGGGTACAGACATCAGCAAACATTAGCAAACATTATGCTGGACAACAGTGTCAAAGCCAAGATGGACGTAATTCAGTTAAGTTTTAGATGATCCAATATCAGTTACTCTTATATCACTTTTGTATTATGTTGCCATGAAAAAAATGTTTCTGAGCTGATCAAGAATACTACTAGAATTTAATGTTTGTTGAATCCTAAACAATATGTTCGGGTTTTTAATGAACTGTACAATGTTATTGAATGGAAAAACATTTTCATCATCAGGTGAGATCCATCCTTACAGTCCTGATTATACAGCTGCTTCTAGGCACAGAAAAGAAGCTAAGTAAAACAAATGCTTACCAGAATAAGGTTACCAGCCAAAATACCTACTCCATATAGAATCTGCAGCTGGTATTCTGCTCATTTTGCTTAGCAGAATGTTTTGAGGCAATATTTATTGTTCTATGCCCTGGTGATCTGGTTGTTGCTGCAGACAAATCAGTTTACCTGACTTAAACTTTACAGGACCATCAAACTAAACACACTTCCTGCAGACAAATTTATTACCATGTTTAGAGATAACATTATGATGGACCACAATAAGGTGTAACCTGACCTTAACTTAACTGTTGATTTTGAGGCGTTGTGTTCTTGTAGAGCGCCATAAAAACGCCTTGTATTATATTAACTTTCGGAGATCATAAAACTAAACAACATTCATGATAAGCTGTCATCTTAAAAGAAAAAGGTCTGATTTCATTCATGTATAAAAGGAATGTAATCTGTACCTATGAAAAAACTACAGTTCATGCACTAATTGGTAAATAAGAGAGTGTAAATATGAAATTTGATATTTTGATCATTAGGCAACTAAACCAAACATGATTCAACAAATTGTTCACAGATTAGACTGACTAAAGTAGCTTCACATTCAGAAGTGACCTAATTCAACTTATGTCATTATCACACTAATCTTGGTTGGACACTTTTGCATTCTAGGAAAGCTCCATTAAAGAATTTCCGAGTTTGGCAAAAACAAATTTGAAAGTAAAGGGTCTACATTCTTTTCAAAGAGTGGGTGCATTTACATTGAATTACTTGGGTTGTTAAACTTAATTGATCAGCAGTTAATCTGCCTGGGGCAGTCAGCAGCTCTTCTGGTTTGTGCATGATCCAATTAAGACTTCCACTGTTTGGAAAAGGAATTACATGGATATATCAAATGTGAAATGTCAGATGAAAAGTAAGTTTAATTTTAGATGTAATGGGGTGTCAATGTTTCGGTGTGTTAAACAGTGAAGTGCATATTTTAGGTGACGTGGCTTTGACACACTTACATATTAACATCCTAAATTTTGAGTGTAGCAGACAGTAGCCCAGTGCGACGTTGGTGCAAGAGGTCAATACAAAAAATTGATATTAATAACAAATTGATGAGTATTTGATTTAAAAAAAGATCTTACAAGGATGAAATGAAGAAATGTGTATTATCCTAAAATTGTTACTTCCATTTTAATACTGGGTTTATGTTTACTTCAAATTTTTCTTATGTTTGGAATCTTTAAAAACAGTCATAACACTTTGTTTATAAAATACGAGTCTACTTTGGTTTAAAATTACATGAATACAATTTTCATGGATTTTTTGAGATGAAAATTTGTGCATCTTGCAGGTAATGAGTTTGTCTTTTTGACCAATTTGTTAATGGATGACGTGGACCAACCGTACCCAACTCCAAACCCTGATTCAAAACATTTTAAGACTGCAAATATTGTTTTCCTGTCATGCTTTAATTCAACAGAACTACTGGTTTAAGGTTCTGTGTACGCCATCTACCAAAAATACACTGTGCCGCTGCGCTAAGGACAATTTGCTGACCGCAAAGTGCATGTTTGTGTCAGTAATCACATTAGGATAAGCATCTGACTGCAAGGTCCTATGAAGTAAGAAAGTTTCAACTCTTTACTAAGGGTCTTTTTTCTATGGTCTAACTGGGTTCTTTTTTGTGTACATAATGACACAACACATGGGATCTTCGGACTTACGTCCCATCCGACAGACAAGCCATTAGTTTACTGATCATAAACATAAGAGGGTGAGTCAGGTGTTCATAACTGCTCGGCCAACACCCCAATCAACTTGCTATAAACAATAATTAAAGGCCAAAGATAACTTTGAATTTCAGTAGTTTAAACAGGGACACTCATTCTTCTACTTTTTTCTGGCTTGAGTAAAGAGCTATTTTGTATGCAAAGATGATATTAACAGAAAGTTTCAAATAATTGGATCATTGGATTAGATTGGTACTGGTATCAAGTAACTCTACACTAAAATTTTCTGATTATTGCCATGGATTGTCTTAAATGAGTGTACTATTTTGTGATGACTGAATTCACAGCAACGATTGTTTATGTACAATAGTTGTGATTTTTTTTCTAAAAAGATTTGAAGTTTTTAATGCAAGAAGCCAAGTTAGAAAAGTTATAGCCTACACACAGAGTTTATGTATAGCAGTATACTTCGACAGTAATTGAGTAGCTAGTACATGTACTCGCCTTCGTATTGGATTAATATCTATAACCAAAAACCAAATAGGTAAGATTCCAACAGGCAAATCCTGCCAATGTCTTCACTTGGATAATTATAGATGTGAGTCAACTAACCAAGACGAAGGTGAAATAAACCAACTGAATTAATATAATCATATGAGGGCACTATCCCATGCCAGTGACCTTTAACCGGATGTGACAAAATACAAGACCTAGCTTGTAAGCAATGGTTATAAACAGAAGCACACAAAATAAAAGTAAAACAAAAAGGCAAGCAAAGTTGTGAATATATCGCCGCGACAACATAAATGAAAACAACATATCAACACAAAAAACAGCTTTTAGAGTTGTTTTTATAAACCTTTAAACAAGGTCAATTACTAATTTTATGTGGCTACCATTAAATTGAATTACAAAAAGAACCCAAACTAGCTGTTAAAGTTAAAACTAAGGAAGAGTTTTCAAAAAGATGCAATAGAATCATGCAGTCTGATTAACAATCAAGTTGATTAAGCTTTTAAACAAATGTCCTAGGAACGATTTTATTCTAAGACGACAAATGAATCAAAAACCACGCAGGAATGTAATCCAGTATGCTCCAGTGCAAGGTTCAACTACCTGTTATTTATAATTTAAGTCACTGAGTCCCAGTACTATGTATGAGTCTGACACCAAGACTTTAAGGTCAATGTCATTCCAGTAAGTCATGCACTCAATGCAGTAATCCTATAACAATACGTCACACAGCGTATAAATAGAAACGGGGAATTCCACAATACATGTACATGGGGAGTGGGGTGCAATAGTTTAACAATAGAGCTTCATGTACATGTATGTAACTTGATGGTTATACATTATACAGTACGTACACCATTCACTGTATTGTGCCAACATCTAACAGATCATTGCTGGAAGTTCCTCTTAAACTACACGATTTGTCGCTGTGTTTCATGCCATTTTCCTCATCAATTACTGGTAAGTTTTATTTGCAGTTGTAATTTGTCACTTTTTCTACATGTAGAGAACAAGATTTAAATGCCTCATAACTATAGGAATTACACTTTCATGTAGCCAGGACTCTGCTGGTCTTTAACAGCCACTGAACACCAATTAACAGTGGTTTTTTTCCATTGAACAAGATTATACAATTATTTTTGAAGCACAACACACCATGTTTGATTTATCAATACTTGTTAAAGGGGCCAGTTTGGTTATGCATAGACAGATCACATTCACAACCTTTCTAGTTTTACAAGTAAATTGAAGTGAGCGCCGGTCTTACCACAATTCTCTTTATTTAATGCCTATGCAACCATGATGTGCAGACATATAAACAATGCCGTTTGGTGCTGATTGTATGCTTTGAAAACTAAGCAAAAGTTGCTCAGAATTGGTGTACACTGAAGTACAATGTTATACATACTGTACATTGGGTACAATTCAAAAGTCAATTAATTTGAGCCAGTCTTAACAGGAAATAGATCAGATTAAACTGTAGATACTCTCAGGAGCATTATGAGGTAAATATACAGAGTGACAAAATTAAAGATGATTCAGCATAAAAAGAAAAAATCTCTGTATTGGTATTACACAGTTTACAGTAAATAATTATTGTGAAACATCTATTTAAGGATGCTAAGTGAAACACCTGCTTTTAAATGTTCATTTCGTTGTGATCTGATTGATTAGTCTAGACACTCTACACACTGCAAATATATTGATATAGCCACATATCTATTGTTGAAGTTGGGTTCAGGGTTGGGATTCTAGATGCTCTGGTGCGATCTCATGCAATATTTGACCAATTTTGTTTTTAGCAAGATCATTACTTAACTATCATTTTCGAGTTTGGAGTCATTGTATCAGTAATCTTGAGTTATAAAATCAAAAATGCAGGCTACAATTAATATTTATTCAGGAACAAAAAAGTGTTGGGTAAGACAAACGATATGATAGTGCAATTTTCAAAAAAATTAAACAAATGTCTATTAGTTTTCAAACACTTGAAGATTAGAATGTAACACAAAATATGTTTCTACTGATGAGAACACTTCGCTTAATGGGCCATTTAATGAGTGCTCATTGGATTTAAGAAGCGAATTCGGCGGGGGTGTTTTCTGCTGTAGGTGTCGCTCTGGACTTTCATAATCATGCTCACGAGCACGCTCGGCTCTGTAGTACAATTACAAACCTCATTAGTACAAAACAAAATGGCCAGGGTTCCCGTTACGGGTGGTGAGCCCTTCAATAAAAAAGGATCTAATATTCATGAACTGATTTAGCAACTAAATCAATTCATAAATGTTTTATACAAATTAAATTCTATCAATCTTAAAATTAGGCTTAGGAATACTAAGGTTTTGGCCTAAACCTTAGTTAGCTCCCTCTGATAAAGTTTAGTATTTAGGCTACTACAAAGAACTAGGAGTACTAGTTGTTATTAAATCTAACAAGTAAAAACATAGGCCTAATCTTTCTCAGGATCAAGTTGTGCTTGTCTTCAGTGATAGCGCGATCAAGCAACAATAACATTAATGAGGCCTAGCCCCCTCCCCAAGCCCTGTATAGGTGTACTAACTGCACAATTAATAATTACTAGTTTGAAAGAAACACAATGGATATTTACCCTCTTTCTTGAATGTGAAAAAAAATCTGTGATTTTCTGAACAGGGTGGTGCCATGATTATCCGACGCTATGACTTCACTAATCTTTCAATAGTTTCAGAAGTTCATACTGTAAAAGTCACATTGTATTTAGCCAGAAACTTTTGTGCACAATGTACACAAACAGGTTGCATGGTCGACTCACGCTGCAGGTGAATAATCTTTACCCCCGGACCCTGTCATTCAATGTTTTGATACCAAGCAGATACTATGGAAAGTTAAATGATATTTCGCTATCAAAAGAACACAGACTAAGTATTTCAGCAAACAAGTCAGAAAATCTAAATAAGTTCCTCTCAAAAAATGTCTGTCTCTTTAAAAATGTGAAGTACATTTGACTTCAATCCCTGCTAGATAAATGGTACAGTCCAACATTGCACTGTCACCCTCTAGGCTGAAAGCAGATCCGGCAGAGAGGTTCATACCAATCTTATCATAGCCCAAGTCTTGTTACTCAAAAATAAAAGGGTGTTTGTAACATTGGTAAGAGTAAAAATATAAATGTCCACAGATTCACACATAACTTACATGGTATAAAGATGGTCATATGGGAAACTCCCTTTAAAATATTTTTGCTTTAAATGCTATAGTTTTTGAGAAATGAGTAAAACAATTACTTTTGTTCTCTCAAGTCGAAAACTCGATGTTTGAAAACAGTGAAAACACTTAAGGTTTTCCCCCACTTTTTTCTGGTGATTGCAATGACCGATTGAGCTTAAACTTTCACAGGTTTGTTGTTTCATGTATATGTTGGGATACACCAAGTGAGGATACTGGTCTTTGACATTTACCAAAAGTATAAACTCCCTTTAAGGTCACACATGCATGACCAGGACTCGCTCAAACATAGGAGTGACATAGGATAACAGGATATCTGCGAATTGAGGTCACCTGTAGGTTAAAAGGCCTATACAGAGTAAGGGTAAATATAAATAGGCTTGTCTCTTTGTAAAATGGAAAACATGGTTTACATCCTTGGTAAAATGTACAAAAAGTAAATAACAAATCATGAAGTAGTAACTTTTGACAAGCATGTATCATTTTGTAAGCAGTAATTTTAAAAATTGTGGTTTATTCCCAAATGAAAAGTATACTATGATCATGTAATCAAGTTTTCCATTGATGGCATAAGACAAGGAACTAATTGACTTATTTTTCTCTTTTAAATTACAGCTCAGCATTTCAGTAAGTACTTCCAATCAAAATGGCATCCAATATAACAGCTCAGTCAGTGCTAGAAGAGATTAGTCAAAATCATCTTGAATGCTCAATTTGCAGTGAACGCTTCAAGCAACCCAAACTACTGGAGTGTTCTCATTCATTTTGTCTTGAATGCCTTCAACAACTCAGACAGAATAGTCCTTGTACTACAAAACTGTCATGTCCAGTGTGTAGACAAGAAACTCTGTTAAAGGAAAATGACATTGATGGTCTGAAAACCGACTTTAAGACCATTTCATTGATAGAAGATGTTGAAAAACAGGAAACTCAACTGAAACAACTGCCAAGTCAGGAGTATACTTCTAAATGTAGAAAGCATAAGGACAAGGATCTTAACATGTTTTGTAACAAATGCAATAAAGTGATATGCACAACTTGCATTGTTAGAGATCACCAGTCCCACCATCTAATGGAAATTAATGAGGCTTTAGACAAATGCAAACAACATGCTACAGAACTTGTAGCAAACGTAAGACAGAGTGTCAAAACCTTCAACATTGCTATTCAAGAAATAGACACATCCCGTAAGACATTAGACTCTATGTTTGCTGCCACCAAAGACAAAATCTCCAAGAAGGCTGATGAGGAGATTACCAAGGAGGTTGCCAGGATCAGAGAGGAGAAGCAGAAACTGATGCAAGAGGCAGAACAGATCTACAAAGACAGAGTCAAGACAATGGAAACTGCACGAGCTACAAACAGCAAAGAGTTCAACAGAGCAGAGCTCAAGAAAGATGAGGTTATTCAACTCATGGATCAACGGACCGAGATTGTATATCACATCGAACAACTCTTACATGACCTCAAAGAATACAGAGACATGAAATCAATCAAAGTACCTGATGGGTTGACTTATATGGACTTTACAGGAGGCCAGAAATCACTGGGGAGACTGGTGCTGAAAGATGAACAGCAAGTAGAATCAGCAAATTCTGCTCAGACTAGAATGCCAACATTTCAATCCATGAAACACTTGAAACAAAATAAATGGACATTAAAATCGGAAATAAATACATACAATAACATAAACAAACAACATATAATGAGTATTTCCCCATGGGATATTGCTGCATACTCCAATAGTGATATTGCTGCATACTCCAATAGTGATATTGTTGTGTCAGATATGATATATACCAGCTTGTTTACAATATCAACAGTGAGCAATCCTCGATCCACTGTCATCCCACAAGAACTACCTATAAAAGGTCTTATCGAAGCAAGCAAAGTAACTGTGAACAACAATGATGAGCTTATTGTTCTAAATAATGGAATAGTCAGGTTCTTCAACAGGAGTTATCGGCTCCTCCATCAGTTCAATCCAGGCAGTGAACCATCATGTATTGCAGTGGATGACAACAATCTGATAGTAGTGGGTTATTCTACCAAGGCGGTGATCTCTCTACATCAACCAGATGGATTCCTCATCAGAACACTGCCTGCTCCAGGGATCGGTCAATACCTGACTTCATACAAACAGCAACTCATCTACACTGCCAGTAATAGCACGAAGTTAGTATCAGTTGACTACAATGGTAGAGTGGTATTCTCAGTAGGTATCAGTCAGTATGGGTGGCCTCGTGGTGTGTGTTGTGACAAGAATGGGAGTATCTATGTTGCTGTAAGAAGAAATAATTTATTTTTACCATTGGGAGATATCCTCCATTACAGTCCTGATGGCAAGTACATTGGATGTGTCATCAAGGATTGTGATTATCCCAGTGGTCTCACATTCCTACCAGCAGGTGATCTGGTTGTGGCTGCAAACAAGTCAGTTCAAATCTATCACCATGAGTAAAGACATCTATGCAAATTATGCCAGACCACAACAATGGCAAAGCTAAATCGAACACAATTCATTTAAGTTTGAGAAGGATGAACACAATTCATTTAAGTTTTAGAAGATCTGTTAATCAGTTACCGTTATATGACTTTGAAATAAATGTTTCTGAGCTGATCAAGAATACTACCAGATATTGAATGTTTGATGTTTAGGTTTTCAATGAACTGTTTGATGTTATTGAATGGAAAGAACCATTGTCATCATCGGGTAAGATCCATCCTTACAGTCCTTATGGTAAACAGAATGGATGTACTTGTATCATTAACGGACGTATTCACACTCACACCAGCTAGGCCAAATTTCATACAGCTGCTTATTATTAAGCACAAAAAGAAACTTAGTAAAACAAATTCTTACCAGAATAAGGTTACCAGCCAGAATACTGTAACGTGCCTTTGCTCTAGTATTTTACCTTAGCTATAGAATTATATGCAGCCTTATTAATCATCACACTAAAAAAAGGGACAAAAAGTATAGAAGGAAACGCTTCTGAGTTTAACGGGAATGTAACGTTTTATTGGGGATAACTCTTACTTACATGTATTCTACGTACTAGTGAGTACAACTTCTACAACTGTTTGGCGGTATTAAAATGAATGGTTCCTTGTTCTACTAAAAACTAACTAACAAGATAGATGGGTACCGTCTGACTTCACTTGTCGCTAACTGGTCTAAGACTAATCATATCGAATCATACAACACTATCTTTACAATAAACTAGGTTTTGCAACAGCTACGCACGCACGCATAGACCACGAAGTGTGCATGTGATCAGAACGTGCTGTCATCCAGGCTTCGCCTATACGTTGCGTATCCCCACGTCACGTAGGCCATGGCTGTAGTGCGCCAACAACGGTGCAGCTCGCCACAATACCAACTCCATGTAGATTCTGCAGCTGGTATTCTGCTCTTTTTTGCTTAGCAGAATGTTTTGATGCAATGTTTTTAGCTCTAGGTCCTGGTTGTGGCTGCAGACAAATCAGTTTACTAACATAAACTTTAGGGGGCCATCAAACTATTAAATACACTTCCTGCAGACAAATGTTTAAAGATAACATTATGCTGGACCACAATACGGAGTAACCTGACCTTAACTTTGGGAGATCATAAAACTAAACATTATTCCTGACAGGCTGTCATCTAAAACAGAAAAAGGTCTACTTTCATTAATGTAAGCTTTTAATATAAAAGCTGAAATAAAATATAATCTGTACCTATGTAAAAAGTACAGTATATGTACTAATTTGTTTGTATGTACAATTCGTTGCAATTTTGCCTCTGGCAACAAATTCGGATTTTTAATAAACCATAAATATATAATTTGGTAAATAAGTGAGTGTAAATTTAGCATTTGATATTTTGATTGTTGGGCAACCAAAGCTGCTTCAAAGTCAGTAGTGACCCAATTCTTACTAAATCTTACCAGTGTCTGCTTTAGAGTTATTTGATTTAAGTAAACTAACCGAGACGAAGATGAAACAAACCAACTGACTAAATATAATAACATCAGGGCGCTACGCCAGTGATCTTTAACCGGATGTGACAAAATACATGACCTAGCTCGTAACAGTGGTTGAAGAGACTATAAACGATAAACAAAACCAAGGCAAGCAAAGATGTGTATATTGCCGCAACGACATAAATGAAAACACCATTAGAAGGATAAGACTGTCTAATTGAGATGTGCCTCTTATCAACACGTAACAATTTGTAAAAAGCTTTAGGATTTTTTTTTAACCTGTCAAACAATTTCAATTACTCGTATTATGTGGCTACCATTGAAGTAAAATAAAAAGAACCCAAGCTAGCCGTACATAGCAGTACATCAATTTTAATGTCATCGTTGAAATCAAGTGCAATGAAAGTCTGTGTTTATGTTGTCATTAATTAAAAATAAGGAACAAATTTAAACAAGATGCAATAGGATCAGTCTGATTGTTTATCAACATGATTCCGATTTTAAAAAGGTTTCTTAGCAAACGGTTTTATTCAAACAAGACATCTGAAAGTGTTCCTGTATGCTTCAGTGAAAGTTTCAACAACCTGTTATTTATAGATTACTATGTATGGGTCCAATACCAAGACTTTGAGGTCAATGCTATTCTATGTGTGCACTCAATGCAGCAATCCTATGACAATACATCACACAGCGTATAAACAGAATCAGGGATTTCCACAATACATGGTGAGTGGTTTGCAATAGTTTAACAATAGAGCTACATGTATGTAACTCTATTGTTATACAATTTAAAGTATTGTGCCAACATCTAACAGATCATTGCTGATGGAAGTTCCTCTTAAACTACAAGATTTGTTGCTGTGCCTCATCAATTACTGGTAAGTTATATTTGCAGTTGTAATTTGTCAATTATTTCTACATGTAGAGAACAAGATCCAAATGCCTGATAACTAGAAAACTACAACTTAATGAACACAGCCACGACTCTGCTGATCTTAAACGGCCACTGAACACTACTTACCAGTTTTTTAAAATATTCCATTTAACAAGAATAGACAAATTTTGTTTGAAGCACAATACATACACCAAGGATAATCTTTACTTTGATTTATCCATTCATGTTCAAGGGCCTTGTTTGGTTATGGGGGCCTACAGTACTGGATAGTTGCGTAGACAGATCATTCACAACCTTTCTATTATTACAAGTAAATTGAAGTGAGTACCACTATGTACTGCATGACTCTTTATATAATGCCTATGCAACCATGATGTACAGACATACACAATGCCATTTGGTGCTGATTGTATGTTTTGAAAACTAAGCTAAAGTTGCTCAGAAATAGTGTACACTACAGTACACTATACACATATTGGGTATAATTCCACAGTCAATTAATTCAAGCCAGTCTCAAGAGGACATAGATACTATTATCTTAGGCTGTAGATACTCTCTGGAGAAATATGAGGTCATTATACAGAGTGACATATTTAAAGATGTATTAGTATTAAACAAATTATTCTGTTTTACACAAGTATACAGTTAATATTGTGAAACCTCTCTTTAAGGATGCCGTACATGTAAGTGAAATACCTACTGTTAAATGTTCATTTTTTGTTAATCTGATTGAATAGTCTAGACACTCTACACACTGCAAAGAAATTGATATATCCACTGATGGATATTTATTTATTATTTTATTTGTCGAGTTGGGTTTAGGATTGGGCTGGCCACCAGCACCAGCGGGGGCCAGTGGCCCCTGCCTCTATTAAATCCAGGTTCCTATATGCCTGTTGACATTATGCTTTAAACTGAAACACTACCTTAACTCGCTTGGACAATTTGGGGGGATACAATTGTTTTGGAAATGATGCTGCAAAGTGTTGCTGTGCAGAGCCAATATTGATCAACATTTATATTATATTTTGGAACGTGAGAGATCACAGATGTAAATTCATGGCAAAATAAAGTATAACATGTGACACATGTTCCAACAATAGAATGAGGATCTATGGGTGCAGTAAATAATAAATATATAATAAAACAGCACATGGGACCTACTGCCTTACGTCCCATCTAAAGGCTGAGGCAATAATGGTTTAGTGTCTTGCTAAACGACACTCACAACCAGGACCCACTTGCACCCACGTACACTCTACTAATCAGAAACACCGGTGCTCTTGCTGCTCGGTCAATGCCAAAATCAACTTGCACACACAACCAACTTGCTATAAACACAAGGTCAATTATTAGAGGTCAAGCATCACAATGTACTGCAGTAGTTTAAACACAAGCACATAGGGGCATTCATTCTTATACTTATCTCTGGGCCCAATGTCATAGAGCTGCTTAAGCAGAAAATATTGCTTAACAACTGTCCTTTAAGCAGAAACAAGAAGGATACCAATCACAAATTGTATACTGTAATCTTCGGAATATAGGCCGCGGCTTATACATTGATTTTGGCCCTTTTCAACATTTCGGCGGCTTATATGCCGGGCGGCTTAAACAATGACGCATAAATCTTGTTTTGAAAAAGATCGTTTGTAAAATAATTCTGAAACAAAACAATTTTCTGAACCGTAAAAAAACCCCAAAACAAAACATGGCCTGTGTGAATTTACGAAACGAAAAGAGACCGACTTGACTGCAGACCATTCTAATAAAATTATTTAAATAACGATCGATGGTGTTAATTTCAGTACATTTTTACTTAAATACAACGCAAGACGCACTTTGTGGCAATGTACAATGACTTTGTGCCGCCCGCTAGTCACTGTACATCACCACAGAGGACCGCAAACACGCACAGCCCCTCTGTGTGTGTAGTCACCACTGCGGCTTATACAGCGGGCGGCTTATATTCTGAAGATTACGGTATGTGACATGGTAGTTTAATCTTTTACTGGTAAGCATAATTTTGCTGTGCTAAGCTACTTGTTGTGCTTCAGCAGCTCTATGAAATTGGAACCTGGAGTGAGGAGCAGTTCTGTATGAAAGGAAGACATTTACGGAGAGTTTCAAATAATTTGAATATAGGATTAGTTTCAAACCCTCCCAAATCCGTCTATATCCTCTTTGCTGAAATAAAGGATTCAGAAGGACAGAGGGTTGAAAGCCAAAATAACAACTGCTTATCATTGGGTCAGCCATAGTAAGGCAGATAGGTGATGAGATTGTGCCTTTGATGATACAAGCATGGAATGTGGCGCAAAGTCAGAGTACATCATGACAAAGTTATTGTCAAAAGGACCAATGCAGATTTAACCTCTGAAAACAACATAGGTAGAATAACAATCAACTGCAGCCATTTTGAAATTTTGAAAACCGCTTGTTGTTCTACCTCTATTGTTTGTAATTCTTTGTGCTTGTATCATCAACGAGACAATTCTCCCTATCCCTATCTGCTGCACTAGCAAGGTATTCCAAACTTATCCAAGTCCCCAAAAATTTGAAAGGAGTGACATAGGATAGAAAGATATTGGAGAATTGAGGTCACCTGTAGAGTAAAAGACCTACAAAGAGTAAGTGTGTATATATAGGCTTGTCTCTTTGTAAAATGGCAAACATGGTTTACATCCTTGGTAAAATGTACAAGAAGTTATAAACAAATCATAAAAATGTAACATTTGACAAGCATGTACCATTTTGTAAAAAGTGATTGTAAAAATTGTTGACTATTGACTAATGGCAAGTATAATGTGACCATTATACTCTTCCATTTATGAGAAAGGCCACTGGTATAAAACATTGAACTAACTGAGTCAATTCTCTATTTTAATTTACAGCTCAGCATTTCATGAAGTACCTCCAATCAGAATGGCATCCAATATAATGACTCAGTACTCAGTGTTAGCAGAGATTAGTCAGGATCATCTTGAATGCCCAATTTGCAGTGAACGTTTCAAGCAACCCAAACTATTGGATTGTTCTCATTCATTTTGTCTTGAATGTCTTCAACAACTCAGACAGAATAGCCCAAGTTCTGCAAAACTTTCATGTCCGGTGTGTAGACAACAAACTCTGTTAAAGGAAAATTACATTGATGGTCTGAAAACTGACTTTAAGACTGTTTCATTGATAGAAGCTTTTGAAAAACAGGAAACTCAACTGAAACAACAGCAAGAAAAACAACTAACCAGTCAGGTGTATACTTCTAATTGTAGAAAGCATAGGGGCAAGGATCTTATCATGTTTTGTAACAAATGCAATAAGTTGGTATGCACAACTTGCATTGTTAAAGATCATCAGTCCCACAATCTAATGGAAATAAATGAGGCTTTAGACAAATGCAAACAACATGCCACAGAACTTGTAGCAAACATAAGACAGAATGTCAAAACCTTCAACACTGCCATTCAAGAAATAGACATGTCCCGTAAGACTTTAGACTCTATGTTTGCTGCCACCAAAGACAAAATCTCCACGAAAGCTGATGAAGATATTGCCAAGAAGGTTGCCAGGATAACAGAGGAGAAGCAGAAACTGATGCAAGAGGCAGAACAGATTTATAAAGACAGAGTCAAGACAATGGAAACTGCACGAGCTACAAACAGCAACGAGATCAACAGAGCAGAGCTCAAGCTGGATGAGGTTATTCAACTCATGGATCAACGGATCGAGATTGTACATCACATCGAACAACTCTTACAAGACCTCAAAGAATACAGAGACATGAAATCAACAAAAGTACCTGATGGGTTGACTTATATGGACTTTACAGGAGGCCAGAAATCACTGGGGAGACTGGTGCTGAAAGATGAACAACCAGTAGAATCAGCAACTTCTGCTCAGGCTAGAATGCCAACATTTCACTCCATGAAACACTTGAAACAAAATAAATGGACATTAAAATCGGAAATAAATACATACAATAACATAAAAAAACAACAGATAATGAGGATTTCCCCATGGGATATTGCTGCATACTCCAATAGTGATATTGTTGTGTCAGATATGGTGAGTACCAGCTTGTTTACAATATCAACAGTGAGCAATCCTCGATCCCCTGTCATGGAACTACCAATAAAAGGTCTTATCGAAGCAAGCAAAGTAACTGTGAACAAGAATGATGAGCTTATTGTTCTAGATAATGAAACAGTCAAGATCTTCAACAGGAATTATCAGCTGCTCCATCAGTTCAATCCAGGCAGAAAACCATCATGTATTGCAGTGGATGACAACAATTTGATAGTAGTGGGTTATTCTCAAAAGGCAGAGATCTCTCTACACAAACCAGATGGATCCCTCATCAGCACAGTGCCTGCTCCAGGGGTTGGTGCATACATAACTACCTACAAACAAAGATTCATCTACACCAACTGGGATAGCAGGAAGTTAGTATCAGTAGACTACAATGGTGAAGTTTTATTCTCAGTAGGTATCAATCAGTCTGGGAATCCTCGTGGTGTGTGTTGTGACAAGGATGGGAGTATCTATGTTGCTGTAAGAAGAAGACCATTGTCACTAGAATGTGATATCCACCATTACAGTCCTGATAGCAAGTACATTGGATGTATCAACAAGGATTGTGTTAGTTCCTGTTGTATCACAGTCACACCAGCTGGTGATCTGGTTGTGGCTATACGCAATACAGTTCAAATCTATCAGCATGAGTAAAGACATCAATAAACATTATGCAGAACAACACCAATGTCAAAGCTAAGATGAACAAAATTCAGTTAAGCTTTAGAAGATCTGTATATCAGTTTTACTCTCCCCCCCACTTCAATAAATGTTTCTGAGCTGATCAAGAATACAACTAGATATTGTATGATTGTTGAATCCTTAACAATACGTCTGGTTTCAATGAACTGTACGATGATATTAATTGAAAAGAACCATTTTCAACATCAGAAGAGATCTATCCAGGCCTTAAATCTCGTCATTTTAAGGGCAGGCCACTTTGGCCTTAAATAAAAAAAAAATTTGAAGGGCACCAATGCCAAAAGGATTGGCACCAAGGCCAAATAAGGCCTTGAGAAAAGGGCACCAAGGCCAAAAATAAAAAAATTAGATTTTTAATGCCGACTTGAAAGAATGCGTTTTATTTTACTTAAATCTAGTATTACTACATGTATTAAGTAGGCCCTGTAAATTAAATAGGGCCTACTTATAATACTAGATTTAAGTAAAATAAAACACATTCTTTCAAGTCGGCATTAAAAATAGACGTATTACATACATGTAACAAAATGAAATGGATGATGGAAACTACCTGGTTTTGTAAAAAGTTCTCCCTTTTAAAAAGCAAATTAACAATAAGATAACAATTGTCCAGTGCGTGACCGACGCTCAGGAAAGTTTCTTCACACATGAACGAACTATAGACGTTTACAACAGCATCGCACATGCTCATTTTGCGAGCTATGGACCGTCCGTGTACAATTCATTTGGCACTAGCTGACGCGAACCAGCGCTAAGTGCACACCGTTGCTGCTACCAACGAAAGCCAGCCTTGCAGATATGCGCCTGCGCAGGAGGTCGGCTCGTCGGGTATGTGCATTAGTGTATTGTACACTGTACAGGTTGTACATTACATGCTGTGTAGGTTGTACACGGACGTACGTGTACAACGTGCATCACGAATGGTTCCGTGTTCCTGTGTGGTTGCGGACGTGGTGAATGGTCGGTACGCCACGCTTCGGGATTGGTGAGAAGAAAATTGCCGTTATAAAAAGCATGGAGTACCATGTATAAAGTAAATTATTAAAAAGGGCACGGCGGCCAACGGAAGAAAAAGGCACGGCAGTGTTGGCCGTGAGGAGGTGAATTTTTCCAGGGGCTTGTCGGCCAGACAGAGGGGCATCGACGGCAATGGCCGCGTGGCCGCCGTGAATTTTGAGCCCTGTCTATCCCTAATGGCAAACAGAATGGATTGTACACATGTACATATTATTCACACTCACACCAGCTCAAAAAGAAGCCAAGTATACAACCAATGCAAACCAGAATAAGGTTACCAGCCAAAATAGCATCAAAATAACCTGCTCATTTTGCTTAGCAGCATGTTTTGATGCAATGTTTTTTTGTTCTGGGCCCCGATTGTGGCTGCAGACAAATCTATTATCATGATTAAAGATAATATTAATCTAGTCAACACACAATAAGGAGTAATCTGACCTTAACTTTGGGGATCAAAAACTAAACAACATTCCTGAGAAGCCGTCAACTAAAAAGAAGAAGGTCTAATTTCATTCATGTAAACCTTGAATAAAAAAGGAATATAATCTGTACCTTTGTAAAAACTACAGCATATGCACTAATAAATTGGTAAATAAGCGAGTGTAAATATGGAATTTGATATTTTGATCATTGGGCAATCAAACTAATAGTTCACAGATGAGACTGATTAAAGTAGTGACCCAATTCAACTGATGTCATTATCACATTAATCTTGGTTGGACACCTTTGCATTTTATCGCAAAGGTCCATTAAAGAAATTCTAAGTTTGGCCACAAAAACTCAGAAAGTATAGGGCCTACATCCTTTTCAAAGAGTGGGTGTATTTACATTGAATTACATGGGTCATTAAACTTAATGGACTAGCAGTTAATCTGCCTGCAGCAGTCAGTAGCCCTTATGGTTTTTGCATGATCCAATTAATATATCAACTGTTTAGAAAAGGAATTACATGGATATAACAAGTGTGAGTTGTCGGTCGAAAAGGATGTTTCATTTTAGCCTCTTTCTTTAATGGAGCTTTCCCGTACTGGGGTGTCAATGTTTCCATGTGTTATACAGTGAAGTGCATATTTTAGGTCATGCAGCATTGACACACTTTGACTCCCTAAATGCTGAGTGTGACGTTGGTGCAAGAGGTCAATACAGGGCAAAATTTGTGTGTAGCAAAACAAATAATACATTTTATAAAAAGTATTGATAAGTTTCCTATGCGTACATGTATTAAGTAAGCAAATTTATGAGTTTTTGATTTTTAAAAAAGATCTTACAATGAGGAAATGAAGAAATGTTGAACAAAAAATCAAAAACGGAATGTGTTATCCTAAAATGTTTACTTCCATTTACTGGATTTATCTTTACTTCAAGTATTTCTTCTGTATGAAATCTTAACAAACAGTAATAAAATTTTATGTTTATAAAATACAAGTTTGTGTTTAGTTGCATATTTTTTGCCAAACTACATGCAAAAGTCTCTTCAAAAAGAAAATCCTTACTCACTACTTGAGGCTGTTTTGCTGTCAGGGCAGTGTGTTGGGAAGTTTTTTTATAGGAGTAGCACAAAGGAAACTGAAGTTAGTGCTGGCTGTTATTCAGAAAATGTTGAACTATCAAAGACCATTTTCATTTTGCAATGGGCACTTCCATTGGAAATTGTAAAAGTCTATGAAAAACGTTTGAAAGGGCATCAAGGAAGACCAGGGCAACTGAAGCGATGGCCTCAGTGGCCTCCGGGTAATTCAAGACCTGAATAGACTGCGCCAGTCACGTGCGTATTTGAACGTCAAAGTGTGTGACCTCAAAGTGTGTTTATTGTGTTTCCTTCACAGGTTTAAAGCAGTGTACATGGAAAGGTTCCTGTGAAGGTACTACTTTATATGCACAGCGCATTAATACACTGTGACCTCCATACATCACTAGGTCATTCCATGTACCATAAAGTACCATCCCTTCTAGGCTAGCATGGGGTATATAGATTTCTTGTGTTTATGCAGCTGGTATAATGTGGAAACCCCATGGCACGGGCCAGTTGGGAAGGAGAGTTTGGTTCCTGTGAAGGTACTACTTTATATGCACAGCGCATTAATACACTGTGACCTCCATATGTCACTAGGTCATTCCATGTACTTGTATAACTGTTATCTTGTAAGATTCAGTCATGTCATGTTGGTAGTAATAAAACATTACATTCTACTCCATAATACAAGTCTACCGATATAGTATTATTACTGTTCCTAAGAAAGTTTGTGTGCCAGACTTCTGTGCATCTGTCTAATTTTTCAATAAAACCCTCCTATACACTGGTAAAATAAAGTACCATACCTTCTAGGCTAGCATGGGGTATATAGATTTCCTGTGTTTATGCAGCTGGTATAATGTGGAAACCCCATGGCACGGGCCAGTTGGGAAGGAGAGTTTGGTGTTAGTGGCTTGTGTTCTTTGGACAGTCTCCACAGTCTTCTGTGGTATTCCATGGCATGGGCCAGTTGGGCAGGAGAGTATGCCGATAATGACAGGTTTAATAGAGGGGCCCTAAAATTACTAGACTCCTACATACCTGTTTTATTGCTTGCAATGCCATGTTGAGAGTGTTCATAGTTTCCTGTCCAACGATGACCAACTGACTCCATGTCAACATGGCCCTCGACCCCTTGACCCCAGGTCGAATCCACAGTGGCAGTCACACCCATTGGATGTAATAGTGTTGACATGGTGAGTGGTTGACATCTACAAGATGGGATTAAAATAAGACTTATTTTTTTAATATCCTCTAAAATCAACACCCCAGTTGGACGGGTTCAGCCTATTTTGCAAAGGGCCAGGTACACAACATTTGGTTCGAATCCCACCCGAGTGATATGCCTGCGTTATTTTCTCACCAGGACTCAAGGAAATTTGGACTGAGTGTATATTGGTGTAAGAGTAAAACCAAATAATAAAAATATTTTGAGTGCAATCTGAACGTGCAGATAAGTTTTCATCATTGCGAAGGTTTTCAGAGTCAGAATCACTACTGCAGTACATTTCAGCTATGAGGAGATTTTATTTAATCACACCCTGTTTCTCAACAACCAACAGAAAGTCATGAAGCGATGTTTCTAGAAAAATCTTTAAAACAAAATGAAAAAAATTTAACAAAACAAACAAACTTAAACAAAAGCCATGTTTACTCATTTTCATGACTGAACAATTTACGATCTCTTTTACGTTATGGCAAGTGTTGTTATACCAAGACAATGACCCCTGTCTGTGGTGATATACGAACAGTAAGTGGTACTTGGCAAGCCTCTGTTTAAGAAGTCAAATTGTATCTTATACAGCTGAGCACCATATACGTGAACACTTGAATCTTGTTTGGTGATTTTGGGGTTCAACGCCTTACACACCAAGCGCCTTTATATGCAGGAATAAAGACAGTTCTGTGCAGTTAATCCACCATACTAATTCTGTGGTTTGGTCAATGCACTAACAAACGATACTGCGAGAAGGAAAGTTAATTTTAAAATGTTTACTTCATTTCATTCTGAAAGAGCTCCGTTAAAGAATTTCCGAGTTTGGCCAGAAAAACTGGGAAAGTATTTATCCATTAGTGTTGAGTGTATACAGACAGTAGACGAGTGTGATGTTGGTGCACGAGTTCAATACAGGGCAAAATTTGTGGGTAGCAAGAAAAATAATACACTTAAAAAAATGATACTGATGTAATGACACTAAGTAATGTGAAGATTGTCAATCTTTCTGACCTGTATGTTGGTGTTGGCTTGAGAGGCTCTCCAGTGATTGATGAACATATCCGAGGACCTCAGCCGTAGGACCATCATCTCTTGGTCAGCTGGGGACAGTCCATCCAACACAAAAGGCTCCAGCCACTTTGGCCGGCCTGCAAATAAACAAAATAATCGTTTAACTTACAGACTCAAACTTACAGACACAGGCCCAAATTCATGGAGCTATTTTAACAGCAAATAATGCTTAACAATTTCTTGCTTATAGCAAAAAGAAACAGAATACCAGTTACAAATGGTTTATGTGGAGAAAGTATGTTGGCTGGTAATCTTATTCTGGTAGGTGAAGTTTTATTACGCTTAGTTACTTTTCGTACTGAAGCAGCTCTATGAAATTGGGCCCTGTAAATGGTCAAGTCAAGGGCGGGTTGAAATTCCAGTCATAACACTTGTGTCCTTGGTCAAGACACTCAAGATATTCATAAAGAGCACGTTGACTAGTGCATGAGTGTTATGAGCTAGCCTGTCTTCCATACACTCTATACATGAGTCCAAATCCCTACATTTATAGAGCATAAACCTTTGCCTGGTGCATCAGTATGATTTGCTAGCCTGTCTTCCATACACTCTTATGAAGTCCAAACTCTACATTTATAGAGAGCATAAACCTTTGCCTAGTGCATCAGTGTGATTCGCTAGCCTGTCTTTCACACACTCTTACCATGGAGCCCCAAACCCTACATTACCTTTGCCTAGTGCATCAGTGTGATGAGCTAGCCTGTCTTCCATACACTCTTACCATGGAGCCCAAAACCCTACATTACCTTTGCCAAGTGCATCAGTGTGATTCGCTAGCCTGACTTCCATGCACTCTTACCATGACGCCCAAAACCCTACTTTTCCTTTGCCTAGTGCACCAATGTGATTCGCTAGCCTGTCTTCCATACACTCTTAATGCCAATAAGCCCCAAACACTACAATTATAAAGAGCACATACCTTTGCCTAGTGCATCGGTGTGATGAGCTAGCCTGACTTCCATATACTCCGTCTTGAAGCCCAGTGAGAGGTCTGGTAGAAGTTGGGCTGAGAAGCAGGAGTCTACCCTCATGGAAGCTGCCAGAGCAGTCGGTGATACATTCAACCCGGGATGATTCTTTCTAGACAGTGGCTCATCATTGCTACGATAACCCCAATTTAAGAAGAATTGAGGAAAGTTTAAAGTTACTCCAAAAGTAATGCAAGAGTTAACACAAAAAATGCAAGGTTTGGATGCTTGCCAGGTTTTGTTTTTTCATCATTTATGCATTATGTGGCGTGTCATGGCTGAGCGATTTTGAGCACTGGACTCAAGCTCTGGTGTTTCTGATCAGCAGAGTGTGGGTTCGACTCCTGTTCGTGGCACTTGTGTCCTTGAGCAAGATACTTTACCATAATTTATTTTTGTCCTTCGGATGGGACATTAAGCCGTAGGTCCCGTGTACTAGGGTTGGTAGTGGATGTAAAGGAACCCAGAACACTCATAGTGGAAGACGAACCAGAATTTCTTAGCAAGCACCCTCGTTTACAGGTTTTCTCAAGCTTGTGAGCTACATGTACAGTGAGTAAGACATATATAGTAATAATAATCAATCCCTTAAAATACAATTTATAAACCACAGGGGAAACTGACTCTGTAAATTTGTAATAATTTTGGGTTGAACAAAGAAAATTGACTACAGCAGGACTTGAACCTGCGACCTCAGGATTACTGCCTGTGCTCTACCAACTGAGCTATCTACCCCTAATAACCAAGGATGAGTTGGAATCCACCTGTTCTGCACTACTGCCTCTAACCAGCGACCTCAGGATTACTGCCTGTGCTCTACCAACTGAGCTATCTACCCCTAATAACCAAGGATGAGTTGGAATCCACCTATTCTGCACTACTGCCTCTAACCAGCTACCTCAGGATTACTGCCTGTGCTGTACCAACTGAGCTATCTACCCCTAATAACCAAGGATGAGTTGGAATCCACCTGTTCTGCACTACTGCCTCTAACCAGCGACCTCAGGATTACTGCCTGTGCTCTACCAACTGAGCTATCTATCCCTAATAACCAAGGATGAGTTGGAATCCACCTGTTCTGCACTACTGCCTCTAACCAGCGACCTCAGGATTACTGCCTGTGCTCTACCAACTGAGCTATCTAGCCCTAATAACCAAGGACGAGTTGGAATCCACCTGTTCTGCACTACTGCCTCTAACCAGCGACCTCAGGATTACTGCCTGTGCTCTACCAACTGAGCTATCTACCCCTAATAACCAAGGATGAGTTGGAATCCACCTGTTCTGCACTACTGCCTCTAACCAGTGACCTCAGGATTACTGCCTGTGCTGTACCAACTGAGCTATCTACCCCTAATAACCAAGGATGAGTTGGAATCCACCTGTTCTGCACTACTGCCTCTAACCAGCTACCTCAGGATTACTGCCTGTGCTGTACCAACTGAGCTATCTAGCCCTAATAACCAAGGATGAGTTGGAATCCACCTGTTCTGCACTACTGCCTCTAACCAGCGACCTCAGGATTACTGCCTGTGCTGTACCAACTGAGCTATCTAGCCCTAATAACCAAGGATGAGTTGGAATCCACCTGTTCTGCACTACTGCCTCTAACCAGCGACCTCAGGATTACTGCCTGTGCTGTACCAACTGAGCTATCTATCCCTAATAACCAAGGATGAGTTGGAATCCACCTGTTCTGCACTACTGCCTCTAACCAGCGACCTCAGGATTACTGCCTGTGCTCTACCAACTGAGCTATCTACCCCTAATAACCAAGTATGAGTTGGAATCCACCTGTTCTGCACTACTGCCTCTAACCAGCGACCTCAGGATTACTGCCTGTGCTGTACCAACTGAGCTATCTACCCCTAATAACCAAGGATGAGTTGGAATCCACCTGTTCTGCACTACTGCCTCTAACCAGCGACCTCAGGATTACTGCCTGTGCTGTACCAACTGAGCTATCTACCCCTAATAACCAAGGATGAGTTGGAATCCACCTGTTCTGCACTACTGCCTCTAACCAGCTACCTCAGGATTACTGCCTGTGCTGTACCAACTGAGCTATCTATCCCTAATAACCAAGGATGAGTTGGAATCCACCTGTTCTGCACTACTGCCTCTAACCAGCGACCTCAGGATTACTGCCTGTGCTGTACCAACTGAGCTATCTATCCCTAATAACCAAGGATGAGTTGGAATCCACCTGTTCTGCACTACTGCCTCTAACCAGTGACCTCAGGATTACTGCCTGTGCTCTACCAACTGAGCTATCTATCCCTAATAACCAAGGATGAGTTGGAATCCACCTGTTCTGCACTACTGCCTCTAACCAGCGACCTCAGGATTACTGCCTGTGCTCTACCAACTGAGCTATCTATCCCTAATAACCAAGGATGAGTTGGAATCCACCTGTTCTGCACTACTGCCTCTAACCAGCGACCTCAGGATTACTGCCTGTGCTGTACCAACTGAGCTATCTACCCCTAATAACCAAGGATGAGTTGGAATCCACCTGTTCTGCACTACTGCCTCTAACCAGCGACCTCAGGATTACTGCCTGTGCTCTACCAACTGAGCTATCTAGCCCTAATAACCAAGGATGAGTTGGAATCCACCTGTTCTGCACTACTGCCTCTAACCAGCGACCTCAGGATTACTGCCTGTGCTGTACCAACTGAGCTATCTACCCCTAATAACCAAGGATGAGTTGGAATCCACCTGTTCTGCACTACTGCCTCTAACCAGTGACCTCAGGATTACTGCCTGTGCTGTACCAACTGAGCTATCTATCCCTAATAACCAAGGATGAGTTGGAATCCACCTGTTCTGCACTACTGCCTCTAACCAGCGACCTCAGGATTACTGCCTGTGCTGTACCAACTGAGCTATCTATCCCTAATAACCAAGGATGAGTTGGAATCCACCTGTTCTGCACTACTGCCTCTAACCAGCGACCTCAGGATTACTGCCTGTGCTGTACCAACTGAGCTATCTACCCCTAATAACCAAGGATGAGTTGGAATCCACCTGTTCTGCACTACTGCCTCTAACCAGCGACCTCAGGATTACTGCCTGTGCTGTACCAACTGAGCTATCTACCCCTAATAACCAAGGATGAGTTGGAATCCACCTGTTCTGCACTACTGCCTCTAACCAGCGACCTCAGGATTACTGCCTGTGCTGTACCAACTGAGCTATCTACCCCTAATAACCAAGGATGAGTTGGAATCCACCTGTTCTGCACTACTGCCTCTAACCAGCGACCTCAGGATTACTGTGCCTGTGCTGTACCAACTGAGCTATCTATCCCTAATAACCAAGGATGAGTTGGAATCCACCTGTTCTGCACTACTGCCTCTAACCTGCGACCTCAGGATTACTGCCTGTGCTGTACCAACTGAGCTATCTACCCCTAATAACCAAGGATGAGTTGGAATCCACCTGTTCTGCACTACTGCCTCTAACCAGCGACCTCAGGATTACTGCCTGTGCTGTACCAACTGAGCTATCTACCCCTAATAACCAAGGATGAGTTGGAATCCACCTGTTCTGCACTACTGCCTCTAACCAGCGACCTCAGGATTACTGCCTGTGCTGTACCAACTGAGCTATCTATCCCTAATAACCAAGGATGAGTTGGAATCCACCTGTTCTGCACTACTGCCTCTAACCAGCTACCTCAGGATTACTGCCTGCGCTGTACCAACTGAGCTATCTACCCCTAATAACCAAGGATGAGTTGGAATCCACCTGTTCTGCACTACTGCCTCTAACCAGCTACCTCAGGATTACTGCCTGTGCTGTACCAACTGAGCTATCTACCCCTAATAACCAAGGATGAGTTGGAATCCACCTGTTCTGCACTACTGCCTCTAACCAGCGACCTCAGGATTACTGCCTGTGCTGTACCAACTGAGCTATCTACCCCTAATAACCAAGGATGCCTCTCATAAGTGAACTTAGAATTTGGGTACCTCGGTGGCGTGGCAATGACATTTGCTCTAGCATGGCAAAGGTACGAATCCCACCCGAATGATATGCCTGTGGATTTATTTTCACGGAACTCGAGAAAGAACCAAATATACAGCAGTTAACACACATCTGTGTATGGGTAAAACCAAATAACATTCTTTATCCCTGATGTAAATTTAACATCCATTCAATTGATGCAGAAACCGCTGCTAAATTATAAAATATGAACTGACTCTAGCTACCAGGCAATATCAGTGGTCTAAAACCAAATGTTGTCAGTCTCCCTAAAAGTTTTTCGATCAGGCCCCAATTTCATAGAGTTGCTTAACAATTGTCTGCTAAGCAGAATTGAGCAGGATACCAGTCACAAAGTGTACATTTTACATGGTAGTTTTGCTGGTAACCTTACTCTGGTCAGCATAATTTTGATGTACTTAGCTACTTTTTGTGCTTAAGCCGCCCTATGAAATTAGGCCCAGAACTGTGAGTTGGAATCCACCTGTTCTGCACTACAGCGTTGAGGACCACTCTCCACAGTGATGACACAGCATGCCTGCAAGCCTTCTCATCTGCTGATGGTAAAGTAAGATGGTAGGAATGCACCTCCGATACGTAGAGCTGCTTGTAGATGCAGTAACCCTGCCTTAGATCATGCCAATACTCTAGGGTACAGGGGACCTGACGGGGAAAACAATGAAAATGGGATTGTTAAATAATATGGTGCACTCCCGACTCTGACCCCAGAGGTCAATAGGGTACCTTTACCAGGATAAATGTAAGGTGATATAGAACTTTTTATTGTTGATAAATAAACTGCGCCGGTTGGCATGGACGACCCAATGTTAGCAAAACATTCGATCAAGTTAACAGATGTTGTGACTAAATTCAACATTTTCTGCAAACTTTCAATTAAATAAATTGCCTTGAAAGATTGGTTGCTTTGTTTCCAACAAATTCAACACTACTTTTGAAATAATTATTTGTGTAACATTGTTGAGAACTGTGGCTTATCTGGTTTCATTGTGTATACTGTGATCGCAATGTGGTCCGTGTTTAGCGGAACTTCCGAGTGAATTATTTTGACATTTTATCCGAATTGTAAAAATGTAAACATATAACTTGACATTTAGTATTCAACAGTGTTGTAACAACCAAGTCATTTTTTCTCAAGTCAAGTAGCAAGCCATATTTGCTCAAGTCAAGTCAAGTAGCAAGCCATATTTGCTCAAGTCAAGTCAAGTAGCAAGCCATATTTGCTCAAGTCAAGTCAAGTAGCAAGCCATATTTGCTCAAGTCAAGTCAAGCAACGAGTCATTTTCGCTCATAAGTCAAGTCAAGTCGCGAGTCAATGAAATTGGCGACTCGAGTCTGACTCGAGTCCAAGTCACCGACTCGAGTCAACAACACTGGCACAGGGTGCCTGAACGTGATAGAAAAGTAAACGATATCTAACAGGGCATGGTGCACTTTACTCTGATACTTTAGAGTACAAGGTACCTGACCCTTGAAACTTTCTCAGTTGACTTCAAATATTAGAGTCACAATGTTATTATATCAAAATAAATGTCAAATTTAATCAAATTTGAAAATGACTTCTGAAGATTATCTTGAAAACTAAACATACCTCTTCTTCTGCTGTTGCATTGGACTCAGCAGCACCAGCCTGATGAAGCAGTATAGGAGTTACTGATACATGAGTCAGGATCCTAGGCTCAGGGTACGACCATGTCATTGCCCCCCAGTGACCTTTGACATAATGCTCCTGGGTTGGAGAGGAAAACACGATTTCGTTGGCTTTTGGTTGGAGTCCAATTCCATCTGCATAGAACAAGATAAACAAAATATTAATGCAGAATGCAGTGGGAGCTTTGGAATGCTACACAGTAAAAACGCTGTTTAAAATAGCGCTGATTAAAATGAATAGTTTAAAACTTTAAACAACGTTGCTCAGAAAGAATTCTTATTATTTAAACACGCGCTGTTTAAAACGCAATAGAGTGAATGAGTTATGTTTTAAACAACATTGTTTAAAATTACATCAAGCGTCGTCACGTGATGTATTTCCCGCCGATTGTATCTCATGTCATGGCGGCGGACAACGAGTTCTGGAAATCCTGGCAGATTGGGGTTTTGACACATTTAGAGGTAAGTTATTCGACATTTGATGTCATAAATCTATTGTTTCAAGAAATCTGACAAGAACTTTCCACTTTCGTTCTTCATTACGGGTTTGTTGTCCTTTAAACTAGAGTAAAAAATAAATAAAAAATGTGGGCGAAAGTACAGGATCACTGTACAGTACTACTACTACTTACCACCCCGCCTCCTGGGCTGAGCTTTTTATGGGGATGAATGAAATATTACTGTTGTA
The DNA here is from genome assembly GCA_037783415.1 of Leptasterias polaris. Classification (NCBI taxonomy): domain Eukaryota; kingdom Metazoa; phylum Echinodermata; class Asteroidea; order Forcipulatida; family Asteriidae; genus Leptasterias; species Leptasterias polaris. The sequence goes on along the minus strand of JAZGTN010000039.1, from coordinate 1,041,336 downwards.
TACATGGGCCTACCACTGCCGTCGAAGTCATCTGCTTACCTAAAAATTTCAGCTTATAATTTACAGCTGCAAGAATCAATTGTTGTAGTATTGTATGAACAATATTTGCGCTTCAAATTCAAAGGGTCAAAGGTTACAAAGTTTAGGGCTTGTGTGTACACAAACGTCCTGTGTGCATAATTATCGACTGCAATGTCGAATACGTGTACATGTAGTCAAACCGACAGAAGCCGTTCAGCGAAGACTTGTTTGTAGATAGTTACTGTGTAGCTGTAGTTCAGAAGATGTGGAAGGCCTAGCCCTAAGAAATATATGCCTATTTTTAAGGTATTTATTATTTGATCTGATCATTCATCTTTCATGGCTTACATAACTTCATAAGACAGACTTGGAGAGTTTCTTGTTGTTATTTGTTTAACGTTCAGCCTATTTTATTTTGTTACTGGCAGGCTAGCCCCACTCACTGTGTAGAGACTGGAATGCCTAGCTGCATGCTTAGCCCTCGCACTTGCTGGGACAAGAAATCTGGAGAAATTCTCTCTTTTTGGAGCTGTTAAAGAATAAAGGTACACTGTTTTGATACTTTATTTGTTTGGGCATTCTAATGTCCATATTTCTTGACATATGGAGTTTGACTCTATTACATATAGACATGAGTCAAACACATATTATATCCTAATTTTGTCAGATTTCTTCAACATGTTTTTTCACATTTTTCACTTTTGTTTGGGCACTGGCTTGGTGATCAGTCTTTTTTCTTTGTCGTTTTCTTCCATTCTGTGCTTTTTAACATGTGTCTGCGCCTTTGATCATTTTGTATGTAAGGGGCGCAATATAAATTTTAAATATTATTATTATTATTATTATTTTTACAGGACATTTTATGACATTACTTGAGAACTATCGACAAGACACTGTCATCACAACCTTACATCATGGCTGTATGATCGGCGCATCTTCCCCAGATGTTTGTTCAGGAAAAGACAGGCTATTGAATTCCAAGCGTTGACAAAAGCAGCAACTTTATTGAGGTTTAAAAAAAAAATATTTCATGTTTCAAATAGTTGAGTGCCAAAAAAGCTTCACAAAAGAAATACAACAATGTGGTAATAACTGTGAAACAGATGCCTTGGCTAGAAAAAGATGAAAACCTTGGTCTATTCTCTATAGGCCTTATTATTCAAGATGATACTCTCTTTCAGCAATTATCACAATGAACACCTTTTTTAATATTAGGAAACTTGGGTGTTTTTAAGACCGAAGGACTGAATTTGTTTCTTAAAATGGAACTTTATCTGAAAAGGAAAATGTATCATTTTAAAGACATGATATTGAAATGCTTATAAAAATTACAATATGTGGTTGTGGAAAAAATAATTAATTTACAGACCCAAAGATAATGTACAGAAATTACAGTATGGAAATTGCGAACAAAAAATATTCACATATTTGTGGACCCAAAGTTTCTCGTTTGGAATTAGAGCTATTCAAGGCTGTAGTAGATGAACAAACTGCTGTTTGACACAGGTAAAAACCATGGTTTTAGCAGACATGAAGCTTAAAATGTTTGTTTGACTTTCAGTGTAATAGTCGATAATTCCATAGAAAACGATTGGTTATTGGCTGTCAAAAAGTTACTGCAACTATACATGATCACACATTATACATTATTTAGACCAATAGAACCACCACACAATGTCTCGTAAAACATTTGGATGTAAAGAATTATTGTGAAAATAAATTTACAGAGTTGCCAACTCAAGTACGTTTCTGTGTGACAATTGTTAAGTGTAATTTCGCCTTTTAAAATTACAATTTGTATGAAGTACTGCAAGTACGTACTAAACAACCTCATTTAAACAACCAAAGTTGTTTTAAACAACCTCCAGTTGTTTAAAGGGAGTTGTTTAAGAAAATGTTTAAAATTTTGAACAACTAGATGTTTAAACTCTAAACAACACAGGTTGTTTAAACAACCATCTTTAAACAACCCCAGTTGTTTAAAAGTAGTTGTTTAAAAGATTGTTTAAAATTTTGAACAACCTGATGTTTAAACTCTAAACAACCCTGGTTGTTCAACAGTTTGAACAACAGTTGTTCATGTGCCCTGGTTAAACAGCGGTTGTTTAAAATGTTAAACAAGTTGCTTAAATATTTTTAACTGTGTAGACCAGACATACCTGGGCCCAATTTCATAAAGCATGTAAGCACAAAAACTTGCTATGCACAGAAAAATCTTTCTTAGCAGAAACAGGTTACCAGCCAAAAAACCATACAGTTTACATTGCTGTGACTGCATGGTACCCCACTCAATTCTTGCTAAGCAAAGAAATTTGCTCAAAAAAATGTTCTGTTCAACAGCTTTATGAAATTGGGTCCATTGTTTATGTAATGCTGAACATGCGCACATTCCCCAAAACAATGGATTTACTACAAGTCTGCTGCCACCTCTAGTGTCCAAAAATTAAGACTCCCATTTGTTAAACTGAAGTCGACAGGATCTGCACAGAATATCTGGAACCAATTTCTTAAAGCCTGTAATTAGGTTGGTCAGGTTCGGTGTAGAAGTATCTTTAGTTGGTGTAGAGGCATCTTTCCTCACCCTCCATCTCTTGGACCCAGGTTCGAATCACACCGGGGCACTATGTGGATTGGGTTTTCAGTCCCTACCTAATTGTGTGGGTTTTCCCTTATAATTTTGGGGTGTTTTTTTTCCACATCTAAAACTGAGACTTCTCTCCCCATTCTCTCCATTTGGGATCTTGGCTAGTACAGTGATTAATGAAAATGAAAGTGTAAGCTGACATTTTGTGCTTTACCAAGCAGCCCTTAGCACAACAAAGCAAACAAAACACTACCTTATTGGTAGTTTCTGTAAGTACTTTGTCACCCTTAAGGTGATCCTCTACTGATGATTCCATTACATTCAATTTGTTCTTACAATTGTACCATTCAGCTTTTAACCAATTTGGGGTTAAACAAAGACAAATTGACTGGAGCGGGATTGAACCAACGACCTCGGTTTAACGTGCCGGAGCTTTTAACATGTGACATGTTTTTGTATAACTGTGTTCAGCTCCTTAGAGCATGCCTACATGATTAGGACACTTTATAAATGTTGGTATTATTATTATTATTACCGAGTTACTGTACCCCGCTTATTTTTGTTTAGCAAGTTTTTCTTCTGAGCAGATTTATAAAAACAGATCCAGAGCCTAAGCGTGTGGCTTACCGGAATCTGTCACATAGTAGAATGTTCCTGCCCTGAGGTCTTCTTTGTAGTGTCTATCAGGCTGTTGTGATATGACTGTAGTGGAAGGAGCTAGGAGACTAGACAACGGCTGCTGGTGAGAAGCAGACCTTTGACTGCTGGACTGTCCCTGATTCTCCTTCTGAGATTATAGAAGAAAATTCAGTGGTTAATCACGTTACAATCTTTTTAGTAATCAATGTTTTCATTTCCTGATTGATTTTTCACAACTTGATATCTGAAGAGTTGGTTTTGTCAAAAGGAAATCTCAAAAACTATTGTATTTTTGCCATTTTGCCTAAAACAAAACTTAAAAGCAACTCAGGATATGGGGCTCAAAGGCAGGGGGACAAAATGTGAACCAAGAAAAGTAAAATTGAGAACACAAAAGTTGAGAACACAATACACTTCTGATTCCTGTAGTGACTTGGTACTAAGCCCCACCAAAGTTTAATACAACTCCAAATGTCACTCCTAACTCAAGTTACTGTCCGGAAACGAAAGTGCCTCGCCAAACAGACAGACGGCCATTATTGTGGATCAGACTCGTGGGGCGATTTCAATTAAATTTACCCCACTAGTAGAAAAAAAAGATATAGCTGGGATGGATTCGTCACCCCACACCATGGGTCTCGTAAGAGAAGCAAGAACGGACAGGCAGACAGACAGACAGACACCGACGGCAATGCCAATACACCTTCAGCCTATTGGTGGGCTGATGGGTATTAAGCTTTTTAAAAAAAATGAATAATTTCCAGTAACAATGGAGGATTTAAAAAACATTTTATAAGTAATGTTCAACTTTTTATTGTCTCAAACTTGCCTGTTTGTATTTATCCACGTACTCTGCAACATGGCACTGCATCAAGGATAAACAGTTCAGATGTTCCTGACCCAAGAATACAGTCACATGACCCAGGTTGACCCCGGCAGTCATACGCTTTACGGATGACCTATCTAAGGTCTGATGACCACTGGGTGCAGCCCATTGGCTGTTGCCCGTCATGGTGAGGTTGAACGGACCAATCAGAGGTCTTGTCTTACGGCCGATGGATGTCTTCAACAGAAGTTGCTGGAAGGCCAATCTGGCCTGGGTCTCTGAGATGATCCCTAAAAGAAAAATCCGGATAATTACAGTGGATTAGATTAGATTGATCCAATGACGCAGAAGTGTCACATTGGTATTTGTCAAAGACCAGTATCCACACTTGATGTGACTCAACATATACATAATATAACACACCTGTGAAAGTTTCAGCTAAATCAGTCATCGGAGTTAAGAGAAAACAGCTAAAACGCCCATTGTATGTTTTCGCTGTTTTCAAACATTGGGTTTTAGACTCTTGATAAAGACTTATTGTTTTACTCATTTCTTAAAAACTGTAGCATTTCAAGCGAAACTTTTTGAAGCGAAGTTTTCCACCATGGACATCTTTTTACCATGTAAAGTTATGTGCAAATCTGTGAACATTTATATTTTCAATCTTACCAATGTTGTATCCCACACCCTTTAAGCTCTACATGGGCCAATAAAAACCACTTTAAAGTTCAAGAAAATTCTAACATGGTGAAAATCCAATTACACCACTAGGGAAACTGACCTGGTAAATAAAAATAAAAAATTTTGGCTGAACAAAGAAAAATTGACTACAGCAAGATTTGAACCAATGACATCCAGCTTAACATGCCCACACTCTTTTAACTGAGCTATCTAGCCCTAATGTTGGTAGTCTCTCTATTTTGTTGATATCTTTGTCAGGGTAAAATTCCTTTACAACATGTAAAAAGCCACTCTTGGTTTCAGGGGCTGCAAGAAGAAAACATAAGATGAAAATAACTCAGGAGAGCTGAAGATAGGAATTGATTTCCCTTTTAAAACAGTCAAGATTGTAGGATGGTCCAAAAATGATAGTCCTCTTAAAACAGTCTACATTGTATGAAGGTCAGATAAAATACACACTACACTGTAAAGGGAATGTCTCCAAATTCTGACCGGTAGGAACGTTCTAATTGGACGGGACAAGTAATGCAGTGCATGCACATGGACCGTACTTTTGGATCGCTGGAACATTCCAATGGAAAGCTTAAAATACTAATGCCAAAAACAATTGTGTTGGATTTCTCCCAAACTTCGGCATAGTGGCAGGTCGTGGTCGAACGGGTAAGAGCAACGGACTCGAGCTCTGGTGTGGGTTCCAGTCCCAGTCGTGACGCTTGTGTCCTTAAGCAAGTAACTGTACCATTATTGCTTTGTCCTTTGTATGGGACGTATAGCCGTTGGTCCTGTGTGTTGTGTAATGCAAGAAAAAGAACCCAGTGCACTTATCAAAAAGAGAAGGGGTTCGCCGCAGTGTTCCTAGTTTGATTGGCTGCATATTGCGCCACAGCACCTTGTAAACCATTACATGGTGCTATGTAAAGGAATAGGTCTCATACTTCAAAACGTAGCTCAACATCTTGCAGGAAGTACTGACTGTTGAAGCGCCTTGAGCGTCACTGAGTGAGGGAATGAGCGCATTTTAAGAAACCACTATTATAACCATTATTATAATGATGCGGTCTTGCAAAACATTCTGGTGGTCCAATGGATTGTGGACGTGTGCCACCTGGAACATTGTGTTGTGCCTTGAACGTGCCTGACCTTTGAGTTGCTCCCGAACACACAGGGACATTGACTCCCAAAAAGTGCGACCAAGAATATTGTGATGAATTGTCAGGTGAATTGTATGCATGGATTGGGTTTTCAGTCAGGACAGAGGGGGGAAGAAGAGAGGTGGGGGAGAAATTACAAAAGGGAAACAATTCAGCAAACAAATATTATCAACGTCAAACTAAGATCTTACCTAATGCCTGCATAATGAGCTGGGCTTGACTCAGGGTGCCTGAGATAGCCTGGACTGCATTAGTTTGGGATAGTCTGACCTGCTCCAGGCTATAGATGGAGGCCTGCAGCACAGGCTGGCCAGATGGAAATGCCTTCACTGAAAATGAAATGTAACAAATAATTTTGTATGGTGGAGAAACAATCTAAAGAGGTTTATGGTAACACCCTGGACATATCTCCCATGAGTGGGATTTTAAACTTTGCGTGTGGGAGATACAATCTAGAGAGGTTTGTGGTAACACCATGTACATGAGTAGGATTTCAAACTTTGCATGGTGGAGATACAATCTAGAGAGATTCTTGGTAACACCATGTACATGAGTAGGATTTGAAACATTGCATGGTGGAGATACAATCTAGAGAGGTTTATGGTAACACGATGAAAATATCTCCCATGCGTAGGATTTGAAACTTAGCATGGTGGAGATACAATCTAGAGAGGTTTGTGGTAACACCATGGAAATATCTCCTATGAGTAGGATTTGAAACTTTGCAAAAGACACAAAATCTCTAATTTTGTCTGCAATCCATTTGAATCCATATGATAAGTAAGGTACCAACCTGATGGTTTGAAAACATCCTCCAGGAGGCTGGTTCTGGCTAGTCGAGACACTACCATCTGAGGCTGCTTACTAGACCAGGTGTTGTAGATATGCATCATGAGTAGACACTGGGCTTTGGTGGCATTCAATGATAAACCAGGCAGCTCCAGCATCACCTCAGAGTGAACAAGATTGTATTCATTCCTAAGAACAAAATGAAACGTCATTAAAAAAAAAAGTATTTGCTGAGAGTGATGGTTACTTTAGGCACCTTCTCAAATTTATTCCAGCTCCCGAATTCATGCAACTTTATGTGACTGCGTAAGTCCAAAAGCGCAACATTTATTGAGCAAGTTGTATACCACTAACACAAGAAATCTTCCACAAGTAAAGTTTTTGTGAGATCAGTTGCAGCACAAGTGTTTTGAGGCATTGCATGGTGAGGTATCAATTTATATTCTTTTTATAGTGTAGATTGTTCTTGAGAACTTGTCTTGCTATTCATTCGGAGTAGATTCAGAATTCAGGAGACGACTCATTTCACTGCAACAGTTGTAAGATTCTAATTGGTTTCAGCATTTCGACTAGCTTGCTCTAGTCCTCGTAAGGTTTCCTGAAATTAGAAGCAAAGAAGTTAATAACGAGAAGTCCCCCCGATCCATTAAGCAAACGTATTAGTCCGGGGCCGAATTCCTACAAGGCCCCCCCCCCCAGGTAGTACTTAGTAAGCTAAGTAGTCTTCCGAATTCCAAAATCTACTACGTGGTTTATGTTATTTTGGAAAAATTCCAAACGACAAGGGGTCTGTGTTCTCTAAATAAACTACTGAATGTATTTCATTCCCATGGAATGAGATTCACTCGGTGAAATCTGTCTTTTCCATTTTACTCAGTTTGACATCCTTGAATTGGTCGTAAATTGTTGAAAAGAAAAGCCTTGTTCCTATGTGAAAAATTAAAACTCGTATTTATAATTAACAAGCTATAAGAACAAAATAATGCAAGTGTGTGGCAAAAATTGTATTCCTATACAATAGGACAAATATAAATGTGTCCCTTTCTTACCTTTGAATGCTCAGTACTTTCCAAATAAACTTCTAAAATGGTAGCATTTTGGAAATGTGATGCAGATGTCCCTAGCATGATCAATGTTAACTGACAATCGCCAATCAACTGTTGATGTTGCTTGATACTTATACGAGTATACACTATCCACTAACTGTTTGATGATGCTATGTCACTGACTGGGGTGACAACCTGGGTCGACCCGGGAAAGCTAACCGAATGCACCTAGTGTTGGTGTAGCTCTAATCATACGCACACTTCCAAGAAAAAGCGGTTTACTGGACAAGTCTGCTGCCACAGTGTCCTAAAAAGTCTCCCATTGGTTTGTCCTTCAGTTGAGATGCTCAGCCATAGGTCCTGTGTACTAAGATATGTAGTACACAAAAACAACCCAGAAAGTTTTGAAGGAAATTAAAACAAAGGAGAGAGGAAAATCAAGAAAAGAACCTCCAGAAACGAACTTTAATTTAACCAACCAGCTTTCTTAACATATAGTAATATTAAGCAAAATTGCATTCAAACTTTCTGGTAGTTTATCTCCAAACCATGCAATCAAAATGTTTAATAATATAAACAAATTAAACCCTCAAAAGTAACCCTTACCACAAATCTAATCAATCTAAAATAAATTGCTCATATGGTCCTTTGGAAGTAATGATTAATCTACTAAAAATATATATGTCTAATATAAATAGTAATAAATTATAAATTTTAGATATTATTTACAATTACATGTAGTAGTTACCTTTTGATCACACTGTAAAATAATTGCACTACTCATCTCTATTGTGCCAAAAAGCAAGGAATAGGAAAACAAACTTACACCTCCTGAAGACAATCGTAGCATGCTGATTGAATCGTTGAGCTGTCAAACCACTGTTTCTTTTCAGAGAGATTGTTTTATTGTGTTACTGCAATGCCAATGAGGTTGTAGTCCCACAATGCAAAGTAAGTTCACTGGAGCTAGGTATTTTGTTGGGGTTACCGCAAACACTACTCGATTCTATTCCCAACTCGAACATTTTCAAGTCCTTCTTTAGCTGTTTTCTCAGAAAAAAATATTTGCAGGAAACTTTCGCTTATAGCAATACATGTACATGCTTTGTATTCTTAATCTTTTCATTACAACTGAATCACTTTGTTTCATATTGATCACATATATACAATTCATTTAATTTCCTGTAAGCACTTTGTATACTTTCAAAATATACATTAGTTCTTGCATGCAAACAGTTCTTGAAGCGATATAGCATGCTTTACAACAAATCTCATGTTGATTTCTGTGATATAGTACAACTTGAGTTTCTGTAAGCACAATGTATATCAGCAAAATATACATTAGTTCTTACTTGCGAATGGCTCCTGCACCCATAAACATAAACATGCTCCTTGGTGTCATTATATTAACCTAATTGTAGATTTCCATGATGAAGTGCAACTGAGTTCCGGTAAGAACAATGTATATCAGCTAAAGATACATAAGTTCTTACTGTTGCTAATGGTTCCAGCGACCATTATATCATGCATTACAATATACTTCTTGTCGGTTTCGGTGACATAGTGCAACTTTAGTTCCATTGAAAAACAATACCCGTACTACTAGGCCTAAACTGTTAGCAGATGATGTTGTGTGACATACATGTACAGCACACCTGCGTGCAATGCCACGGTTTGAGCAGATCTAGATTTTTCTATATTGCAAGAAACACAGAATAATCTTGATCAAGTAAAACAATATCGAACAAAGATATTGACAAAATATGGAGACCGCCAACATATGGCTAGATAGCTCAGTTGGTAGAGCACTTGCACGTTAACTCGGCGGTTGTTGGTTCAAATCCTGCTCTAGTCAGTTTCCTTGTGGTTTATTATTTGAAATCTAAAACAATATCAGTTAGGCTTCCTTACACATCCCTGAAGTACCTTTGCAACAATCCCATGAGTACATGACTGTAAATTTCCAGGTGGTCAGCTGATTTCCTAATTTGTCTTCTTTTTATTGCTAGGCAGTTTTGTCTATTTTTGCAATAACAAAATTGCATGTTTGGTTCAATAAGACACTCATGATAATCTAAAAAAGTATCTGCAATCCGTCCGTTACAAATTACAGAAGACTTCTTCCACCTTTACAAAATATCACACCGACAAAATAACCAATGATAAAAACTCCCAAAACACCCAAAGAACACAAAACAAAACATAACAAATCATATGAAATCATAAACCAATGAAAACAATAATTTAAATTATCCCCAAACAAAACAATAAAACAATAACTAATGAGGAAAAAGTTACCCAAAAAGCAAGGTAACTATTAATAGTTTAACCTCTCGATGCTGCAACTCCAAAGTTTAAAACTTGGAGTTTTCCTTACATCCTCAATTGTTTTTTTGAAGAGCATACTTTTAAAAACCTACAGTAGTAAGCTTGCTGTAAGTTCATTTTATCAAAATAACTAGCAGAGTCTAAGCCAGGGCCAAAGCTGAAGCCGTGGTTTAGAAAAGGACATATTTTTTCAGCTCTATCATCACCATCATTCAGCACAGACTTGCGTCCGTGGTCGATTCGCCCTCCGATTGTAATATGGGGTCGCAGCCTTCACCTGTTATTTTTCAATTGCTGCTATTCTAAGCTCTCGCACACTTCCACTTTGTCACATTGTCAATCCAGCGCAGCTTAGAGTGACCTCTTCCATGACTTGTACCCATAGGCAGACCGTCTATAAATGTGTCGGGTAGACCTCCCTGTCACATCACATGAGCGCACCACTTCGCCTTCCATTCTAACACCTCATCACCTGTAAGATACCGACGTCCCTCATTTAGAAAATCGTAGCCTTCATCTTTGAGAGGGCAACAACAAAATACATCCCGCTCATTTAAGTTTTGTTTTTCAACAAATCTCAAGAAGTCTGTAGAGGGTAGAGAAGAGGGTAGGTCCTCTTTCTACAAGCCTTCCAGTTGCATCTTGGTGCTGGTATGCCACATCTTAAAGCGGCTGAAGCCTGTATTATTTGTCTCGTCGTAGCAGAAACCCTTCCCAAGGAGCTTATTCTTTGCCTGTTGGAACAGACTGAGGAAAGTATCCCTGTAACAGGCCTGCTGCAAGAAGTACTGGTACGCCGTGGTACCCCTCGTATCATCCACTGTGTGTCCCCCTGGCAGGGAGGAGCCATCTGATTGGGTGTCAGAGCTGACCAATAGTTCAATGTCTAATGGATCACATGGTCTGGTGGCGATACCTCCAACGAAGTCAGCAACACGGCTGCTTGTCTCCTCCTTCTGGAATGATCAGAAAACAGTACAATCATTTGAAAAATGCTAAAGAAAAATAAGATTGACACTGGTGCATGGTCCAACTTCATAGAGCCATGATTAACCCTTTCCTTACCGTAGGTGACTTAGGCACTGGACACTTTTGGTAATTGTCAAAGACCAGTATTCTCACCTGGTGTATCCCAACATATGCATAAAATAACATACCTGTAAGAATTTGGCTCAATTGGTCATCGAAGTTGCAAGAAAATAATGAAAGAAAAAATAATGAAAGAAAAAACACCCTTGTTGCACAAATGTATGTGCTTTCAGATGCATCAAAAAGACTTCAGGCCTGAAGTCTTTTATTATTTTAGTGAGAAATAACCCCTTTCTCAAAAACTACGTTACTTCAGAGGGAGTGGTTTCTCACAATGTTTTATACTATCAACAGCTCTCCGTTGCTCATTACCAAGTAAGTTTTTATGCCAATATATATTTTGAGTAATTACCAAACGTGTCCAGGGCCTTTAAGCAGACTGCACTCATATCCACTCTTTCTTACCAACAGTTGGTTTGTTTGACCAACTTGTTCCACTGCAGTTGCACTTGCATGATGATTCCTCCAAAAGTCGACTTGAATAAAAACAGATTTCCAGAAACCAACATCAATTCGTCCTTTATAAGCCGGCCTTATGACATAAAAGCCCTTTCCACGAGACATAAAAATATCCATTGTCCCTTACTACCAATGTAGCCATATTTGAGAAGATTTCACTGGATTTCACCAACGACAGTCCAAACATTATTTTCCTTTCACACAAAATGCAATTTATAAAAATGTTCAACCATGCAAAAGTAAAGCAAGGGACCCCTGCTAAATTGCTCTCATGTTAAAAGGGTTGTAACAAACATACCTTCAGGACAGATGGTGATATTGGGCTCTTCACGGTAACACAAACTCCCTCTGTGCTCCCGGCCACAGGTGTGCACTCCAGTTCAAATATCGGGAAGACTTGCTGTTGGGTGTCCTCACTGGAGCTGACCACAAAGAGCACTTCGGGCGTTAGGAGTAGGCACCCCCCACGCTGTAAGCCGTGGAAGGTGATCGTTGTGATGTCACAGTGGATGAGGATGTCTGAGTTTGGAAGAGGCTGCAGCATTTTCCTTTGAAAAAATAACAAATTTGAGCAAAGAAACTTTTAAGTTATCCTGAAGGTGACAAATGGATAGAAAACCACACTCCAAGCTACCCTGATGGTAAAAATATACATCGATACCTCACCATGCAATGCGTTAAATCCGTATACCCTGATGGTATTAAGCAATAGGGCACATGTCACCACGGCAGGTGGTTAGACTGCAGGAGTTGCAATCACAAGGTTGTGGGTTTGAATCTGGCCAAGCTAACCGCTGAATTCACAATGACAAGGTGAGTATTTTGTCCTCTAGCTATTGAATCACAATATATTGACTTGTGCAATTTATAATCATAGATTTTAAGAAATTGCCCTCTAGCTTTCGCTGGTTCTTGCTGGTATTATAACATTAAAAAAATCGAGATAGCAAAGACAAAAATCGGGAAATGTTGGGAAGTAATAGTTTACTCGTCTTTGTGATTAAAAAATTACGATCCCTTTGTGCTATGGAAAGTGTTCTTAAACCATCACAATGATCCCTGTATGTGTTGATGTATCAGCAGTATGGGACGTGGCGAGCGTGTTTAATGTGAAAGATATGTTACGCCTTATGCGGCGGTGCGCCTTATCTGTTAACCCTTGAATCTTATTTTGGTAATTTGAGGGTACTGCGCCTTATACGCCGAGCACCTTATACGCAGGACATTACGGCATGTAGCACCTAATAATGGTTTTACTAGGTGCTGCTTAGTGCTTACCATTCAACAGCCACAAACAACGAGGCAAACGCCTTCTCTAGAGATAATTGTACTGAATTCTTTTACGTACATTACCCAACACATGGGATCTTTGGCTTTTTGTCGCAACGAAGCCTTCCTTCTAACCGAAGGTTAAGTGCCTTGCTTAAGGACACAAGTGTCGAGACCGGGACTCGAACATCATCATAGCGAAAAGTTTGTGTGTGTCATAACCAAAAACGCAAATACTCACCATATATACTTGAGTCTGCTATTTTTTGCCACTGCACTCAGTAGCGTTACGCACTCTCCCCTCGGTGTTCGTGTTTCAACCAATCCAGCGCTGTGTAATATACCTGAAACAAAACAATCCATTAATTCATTCATTGGAAAATAGGTCTTGCGAGGCTTGTTTAAATATTTTTGAATCCTCTAGGTCTGGATTGTCCAACAGCACAGTATCTGCTAAGCCTACCAACTAATTTGGGGCTATTTGCGTCCTCTATTTACATGTTTGTACATTATTTTATGCTGTAAAAACAAAGAACAATTTTTTGGGGTGTGTTTTATTTTTCTTACTGTGATTTTTGTGAATTTTGTTTTTGATGAGCATCCCCCCTCCCCCTTTGCCGAACACTAGTGCCTTACATGTAGGTGTACAGAATAATGGAACCTATAGGGCCTATGGAAAACTGGTGCTGCCTAGGGCCTATGGAATACTGGTGCCTTAGACCTTTGGAACTGGTGGTTGGGGCAAAGGGAAAACTGGTGCCTAGGAAACACTGGTGACTTTGGCCTGCGGAATACTGGTGCCTAGGGCCTTCAAAATACTGGTGCCTGGTGCCTATAGAGCAAACTGGTGCCTGAGGCGTATGAAACACTGGTGCCTAGAGCCTAAGGAGCACTTAATCAAGCCCCATCTGATTACCAGTTACACTGTTATAACCTGTGAAGGAAACATAATCGCACACTTCACAATTATTATTGCCTTGCAGTCTAGACCAGAAGTTAAGGATTGGCCCAAGTTACCTTGTCCAGTCTGTGAGACCAACTCTGCTGCCCCTCCCAGTGGCTTGATGACCACGCCCATCAGACCCTTGCCGACGCCTCGTATGACACCTGTTGCCTTCTGAGTGCGTGAGCTGATCGCTGGTGCTTGATAAAAGCTTTTGATTGGTTGGTCAGCGATGCCACCGATGGCTCCTATTGGTGGAATAACGTTTCAGAAATGATACATTGAGAGCTTAATGTTGATGTTATATTATGAAATCAAACTAAACCATAGCCCCCAAGAGTCCTTCGCTACAAATCCCCCATATCCTCAAAAGAAAACCTCCACACTACAACAGGTAACACCCTGTTCAGACAGGTGCTCCAGAGTCACGCTGAAACAAAAAGATAAGAAGCAACTCTTGGTCGACCCAAATAAATTTTGACCTCAGACAGCGGAGCTTAACATAACATTTACATTAGCTTCGGCTCATGACAAGATCGATGTCTAAAACCAAGATGCTCCAGAGTGTTTCTGAACGACACAACAGTCAATCCTTCGACCTCCAGTGCGTTCAGTCACTCGTAATTGTTTCAGTTGTCAAACTTTTCATGTACTTAAATCAATAACTTGGTTCGGTGTGACTCTGAAGCGCCTGTCTGAAGCGGGTATTACTCCACACTAAACCGTTTTGACATTTTCAAACTAGCGCATAATGTATCTCACCTAAAATAGCCTAAATTATTTATTTCAGTACATGAAAGGCTTAAATGCTAGTTAAAACACCTGAGGACCAGTCAGAATTCTCAACAAGAATTCTCAACTAGCTGGCTAGTTCCGTGTTTAAAAGCATTTCTATTTATTATGAAATATGGACAAATGAAAAAGCTGGTGGACTAGTAAAATAACAAGCTCACTGGTCCAGCTGGCTAGTCACTGAAAAGGTCAAGTGCAAACCCTGTGAGTGACCACATACATTAGCTAAGCAAAACAAAACAAAAATTATCTGCTTATCAAAAAAAGAAAGAAAAAGGTTACAACGGAAAACAGCCAATTCTGTTTGTGTGAATAGAGTTCAAACCCTTCCTGCCCCAGTATTAAATTAGACTGGTTGTTCTCACCTAGCAAGCTAATCCCAAACCCGCTAAGGCCTTGTAGGAGCCCGTCTGTCATCCGGTCTGGTACCCTGCGTCTCTGCTTCTCCTGCCGTGCAATGTGATCCTCATCCAGTGTGAGCCGGTCTAGGTTACGTGAGACACTGGATGCAAACATTGTGATGGACGTCAGTGTTCCTGTAGGAAGTAATCAAAATCGGGCCAATAACAACTCAACGTTTCCATCAGTATGCTCTGATCGTCTTCGGGAGGAAATCCTAGTGTTAATGTACTGTGACCGGTCAGACGGATAACGGTTAAAACTTCAGTAAGAAGAAACTGTCACCAACCTGCAGAGAGATGTTTCAGTAGAGAGGAGGTTCCACTGGTCACACCGGCTACGAACGCTGCCGGCCCTCGAGTCAGCCCCTCGTACGGCAGCAGAAAGGAGTCTGTCAGCCCACTACGGACATTGCGCAACAACCCAGCTGGGTTGCCTAGAATCTCGAGTGAGCCAAGGACCCAGCCTGCAAAAATTTGTAAAAAATCATATAAGAACTTTTCAAAAACATTCTTAAACAAAGTAGCCCATCCAACTGATCATTTCAGCGCCCAAGAAATTTGAATACTATGTCAACATACTACATCAGAAAATTTCATATGTGGCCATGACCTTGCGGCCATTTGCGGCCACTATGGACGTTTTGGTACAAGCCACTTAGGGCCACTATGGTCTCTAAAGGGTTAAGCAGGAAATATTGCTTGACAATTTTCTGCTAAGTAAAAAGGAGCAGGATACCAGTTACAGATGGTACATGTGGTACTTTGGGTGGTAACCTTATTCTGGAAAGCATATTTTTAGTTGTGGTTGGCTACCTTTAATGCTGAAGCAACTCTATGATATTGGACCTAGAGGGTCGAACATACCTGCTTTGAAGAGTGCTCCGGAGGTATAGTGTACTGTCAGAGCCTGCACCAGCTGTCGCGTTGTCGCAAACACTGGACCGCTGTCAAACTGTTTGAATGACAGTGGTGTGCTGTCCACGGCAATGAACAGTTTCAAGGATGCGTGGATACTTGCGAGCAATCTGACTGGCTGGATGAGGAACTGCCGCATGCTGATTGGCTCCTTCAGCGCGCTGCTAGCCACTCGAACCTTGGTGGGGAAGCTCTGCCGTGTGATTGGCTGGCATTGGTCATGCGACTTTGCAGGGAGGAAGGTTTGAATTTTAACGAGGAGATCGTACATGAGTACATCTTCGATGAACAACTCCAGCGGCTTAGCTTCAACTTCGACCGAGGCTAGTTTGAAAGATCCTGTGGTACAGCTCTCCAATAAAGTCAGCGCTACAAAAGCGTGGTGTTTACTATAAAACAATGCACGGTTCTCGATTGGCGCGTCATGAGGTACTTCGTCCTCCCCGCTTTTAAAAGTGTCCGGTAGGCTGCAAAGGATGACAGCAAAGTCATGGCTTCCGGCTTCTTTAAACAACTGGTTGTCGACCTGACAGGCCTGTGCCGAGACCTGCAGCTTTTGCTGTTGAACAGGACTCTTATTGCCATCCTCGACACATGGGAAGCTTAACAGTTGCACATCATCGACAGTGATGCGAAGCATCTCTGAGGTCTGTACGAGGTCTGTGACCTCATCCATCACCATGACGACAACACTCTCAGCAGATAATCGAAACCTATACTGCAATGGGTTTATAGGGGCTGTATCTTTCTCCAATGATAATGCAGATATTCCTTGATCAGCATCCCCCATCTCAACTGCTAATAAAGAGTTTGGTACAGAATTCCTAGGAGGCTCCATTGATGGTTGTATCCTACTACTGCCACTAGTTTTAGAGACATCCATACTAAGTGGATCTATGCGTACTTGTAACTGGGTTCCAACACAGTGACTGGATAGCAGGACATAGCCAACCCCAGCAACAGAAACTATCTCCGATCTTTCCTGGTGGTCTGTCGCCAACTGTATAGCCTCACTCCATGAATATTTACCCTGTTCAAGACAAAAAAGTCAAACAGTATCAAAAGATGCTACTCTAGCTAATCAAAATTAAAATTCATTATATATTTCCTTGTCTGTTCATTCAATACAATCTACATGGTTTTTACGACAAATAGGGTGATTGCCAACATTATGGCTAGAAAGCACAGTTGGTAGAGCGCCGGCACGTTAATCTGGAGGTCCCAGGTTCAAATCACTCTCTGATAGTTAATTTGTCTTTGTTCAATCCAAAATAATTTTAAGTTTAGCAAGTCACTTTCCCTTGTGGTTTATTACTTGACTATAAACAAAAATAATAACACAAACTAATTTTTATTAATGCATATAACAATAACAGATCATTGCACTTTACATTAGTGCCCTGGTCGTTGGGCCAATAACATTCCTGTAATCTTTCTCAGCTCCCTGGGGAGTATACAGCCCCGGGCTGCCGTGGCCCTCCGAAGGCTTTTTCAAACACAATATCAACCTCTACCCTTTCAGGTACCCATTTATACCCCTGGGTGAAGAGGAGCAATTATAGTTTAGCGTCTTGTCAAGGACACAAGTGTCATGACTAGAATTTGAAACCACATCTCGATGACTTAACTTGAATTCGATTCTTTAAACCGCTCAGTCTTAACTATGAAAACTTCATCACATCTTTGGGGGGCTTGTCGTGGAAAACAGAATATTCCTTACCTTTCTCTCCTCCTTGGGCAGCCTCTGTTCTCCGTTAGAGTCCTCAAGACATATGGCCACACCCAGAAAGCTCCCAAGACACAAGTGAATGCTTGGTAGGAATGGCTGAGGCTCAGAGTCGGGTGTTGAGCTGGTTGAAGGACGCTGGAGGTCATAGTGGACTAGACAGTGTGGGAGAACTAGAGGGATGGATGGCACAGGGCTTCTCTGCTCCAAAACTTCCACTGCAAATGGCAAATATAAATATTACCCATGATTAAATCATTTTAAACCATGTATAAAAGTGCGCCATATTGTTACTTCCCACATTTATCAGGCCTTATGCTTTTGTGAAACTATCTTAACTCCTTAGGATTGAGCAACACCGGCAATGAGCCTTACGCATTCAGGAAACTGTGTCACCTCCTTAGGAGTGTGCAGCTTCGGCAGCCAACGGGCCTTTTTTAAGCAAGCAGGAAACTATCTAGGCTCCTTAGGAGTGTGCAGCACCGGCAACCAAATGGGTGCACAGGTTGCTTATCATTCACATCAACAATCTCTTCCCTCACTTGTACCCATTTACTCCTGGGTGATGAGAAGCAATTCAAGACAAGCTCAAGTACACAAGTGTCAATGCCAAGATTTGAACTCACTCTCTGATGACACATCAATCAAACGGAGTCGGCCATTGCACACTACTCAATGATAAAATAGAAGACCTTACATACTACCACAAATAGATTTTTATATTTACATTTCTCTGTGACATCAAACGGATCAGTCTGTCCGAAGTGAATTGGGTAGGGACAGGTGTTGGAGACGGTCACCCTGGTCATTGAGTCGTCATCAAGGGTAAGGTACGTCACACCTTCTTGCTCTGCTAAGATGACAACGAGCGGTTGTGTTGCCATTGTTACCGTGGCACTGGTTGCTTTGGGTGAGGCCTGGCTGTACACTTGGTGAATCTGTTGAATTCGAAAATTACCACAAGACAGCAATATTAATAATACCAATATTAATAACACCATAGTGCATATATTCTGGTATCTAGATAAAGGCGCTTTACAACATTATTATCCCTGTTCATCAGGCATACTTACACCATTATTCTAACTTTCTCAACTCCATGGGGAGCAAACAACCTCAAGCCACTTATAATTAACAGGAGATTTTACGTTCATTCCTAACACACGGGATCAATGTCTTTGCGAAACTCACCGGTACTGCAATTGGTAGCCTTGGCCTCGATATGTCCACCAGAACCCATCTACTCCAGTGAGTCTGCTCCTGATTGGCCGCCTCTTTGATACCTGCATTCTGACTGGTCAGTTCTGAAGATAGTGAGAAGTACTGGCTCAAACTCTCCTGCTCGGCAGTGATTGGCTGACTGGTGGGTGGGACGTTCCACTGTGTAATGGGGATGTGTGTTTCTTGAGTTGTAGCTGAGGGGACCATCACCTCATGCAGTGATGATTCCTGTAGTGGGAGCTATTTATAAGAGAATGGAAAGAATTTGTAACATGTTAGTATGGTGTTTAAACCTCAAGTGAGGTTTGCGGTGTTACCATGTGCGTAAATCTCTTTTGAGTAGTGGTGGTTCTGAGAAGAACCTGTAGTTTGACAACTCGACGCTTCGATCAGTATGCTCTGATCATCTTCAGGAGAATGCCAGTCTCTATTGCTGCATGCTGCATAAGTATTGCCAAATATATTAACTGGCAGTGCGAAGTGCAAAATTTCAAATCCCACTGGTTTAAACCTTTAGAGACCAAAATGCACAGAGCGGCCGCAAACGACTGCAAGATCTGACCTATTTCTCTTAAACCAAAAAGGTTAAAGTAAAGGTCATGTTCCGAAACGATTAATTCAATTGCCTGTTCTGGCCAAGACATCCTTGAACTTTTAAAAACCCGGTTTATCAAGCTTCTGTTTGTGTGTCCATAAAAAATCTTCCGGCGTTGACCGGTTCACCACCATCAAACAGACTTAAATGCCCTGTAAATAAAATTGAGGCAAAATTCATTCATCAGTGATTTTTTGGGAGCCTTGGGTCCCAGGGTTAAGTAACGATCGATCTCACCTTATTTGTTGATGTTACATCCAACGTCCTCATCCTGATGGACTTCTTACACTTATTCCTGAGCACAAACTGAGGCAGTATTGTAATGACCCTGATGTTGTGTTTGACAGTGGAACGCACTGTCAGACGAACAACCTTCAAATAAAAATCACCATACAGTAAAATGAGCAAGTTTCATTGTTACTGTTCATTAAGTATAACATTTTCCAGCGATTTAATAGATGTTATACGCAGATTCGAATGAAACAAAGGAACAAGAATTGGAGCCATTGGTTGATTTTCCCTGCACCGCATATTATTGGCTCATTGTCAAAACTGTTTATATAACATAATTTGTAACACATTCACAATTATATTCTTTACCAATACATATACAGTAATATGTTTTCTGCCCGCGAAATTGTTGTGACCTAGATTTGTAAGAATTTACACAGTGGTCCCGCACGCACGTGAACCTTCAAGCCCACCTATGTTGTCAATGTTTGTCCATAATAAAACAACACGTGCAAATGCGTGCCGCTGTGACATGAATACTGCCTTCCCTGCGTATAAAGCATTCTATCGTTTAGGCGATAAAATGAAATAATTTTGCATCGGGTATACCCACTGCTAACACATAATGATTCAAACAGGCTAGCTCGGTGGTCTAGTGGTGAGACATCTGCTCCAGCAATGCCACGGGTCTGGGTTTGAATCCCATCCACGTGATTTGCAAATTGTTAGTCTCTATCTTCCTGTTAAAATATGTCAAAATGCCACTGTGTTTGATACCCTTCAAGTGCAAATTTGTCAATATTCAGAACGTTTGATGTAGTCACATTGCAAATATATGCTCTGCACGTTTTTGTACAGAGAATGTTTGGTTCATTCCTGAATTTGGATGATATTCAATCAAAACGGCATTGATATTGACTTTTCGACTGGCCCAAAAATTCCTTCTTGGAATGCACAAACCCATTTATGCTTGAATTATCAAATAAAATTACATTTTACACCATTTCCCCCAGACTTTCATGAGTACTCTATCTAATTGAAAATGAGTGCATTATAAAAAAAACTGAAGTTGACTTTGAAGCACCTCTTCAAAATATTACAAATAATAAAACATGATACAAAATACGAAAAACCACAGACAATCTACCACATACCCTGTTCTGTGCCAGCCCCATACGCTGCACAGACAAGCAGACATGGATGAACCCCTCTGATATAAGGGTCAGAGTTGAAGGGTCGTGACCTGTTGATGGGACAGATGCTGCTACAAGGTGTATGGGATTGGATTTAGTGCTGGTTGTGTACTTGGCTTTGCCGAGTTGAAGATGAAAGGCCTTCTGTGGAGTTCCATGATAAAAAGTATACAGATTCTATACTATTATTGGCTGTAATAATGGTTTGACTTTTCGGTAAATTACTAAATTCTGCATTACTTTTACAAAACGGTCGATGAAGAAACATAATTTTTACATGCAGGAGGAAAACCTAACGAGGAAAAACACTCGCAGGTTGGGACTGCAAAACTCAATTCATATGTGATGCTCTGACCCGAGGTGGGATTCGAACTCAGGTCCACAGAGGCAAAAGGAAGGGAAAGATATCACAAAGCCAATAGTTCATATACTTGGTTATTTACTTATTTATTTGTTACACATCAAACAGCAATAACAGGATGAATTGGAAACAAGAAGAAAAGTGTTTAGTTTTAGACGAAAACCAGGTCTAAGGTTGGATTCGAACTGGGGTCTTCACAGGTGAAAGGCAGGGCAAGACATCACAAAGCCAACAATGTATTTATCTATTACACATCAAACAGCACCAATAACAGGATGAATTGGAAACAATAAGAAATGTTCAGTTTAAGATGTGGGATGAAAGCCCCAGATGGGGTAAACCCACACAATCGGGTACGGTCTGAAAACCCAAACCACATGTAAGGCTTGAACTAGGGTCCAACGATGTAAACAACTGAAGCCAATCACTGAGCCAACCGGATCCCCAACTTGAAAGGGGTCCCTTTTTGTTACCTTGAATCTCTGCGGGGCGGTAACCTGCTGTTTCTGAACACACACCGGTTGACATCCTTGTTCCAAAACGTCAATATCTAAATCTGTTTCGTTGACAATCATACACCAGGGCAACACGTCCACCACGATGGTGTTGAGAAAGCGGCAGGGCTGCGTGATCGACACTTGAAGATCTGTGTTTGGCTGATGGACACTTCCGATGGGAGGTTCTTGCGGGTCTCCCTCTGTAGACTGTTTACTCGGGGGTAGTTCGGTGTGTCGTAAACTACCGGTGAATGATTTTGCACTGCAAAGGATGGACCATAGAGCTCAGTCTAACATGAGACACTTCTTGCAAAATCACTAAGTATTGGGCAGTTATTTTAAGGACTAATGCAGTTTTAGTTATCAATTAGAATTTTGTTAAAGCACATGTGTAACATTGGTAATTGTCAAAGACCAGGATCCACACTTGATGTGACCCATCATATGTACATGAAATAACAAACCTGTGAAAGTTTAAGCTAAATCGGTCATTGACGTCACAAGAAAAAAGGGTAACAAAACTGAGTTTTTGACTTACAAGATCAAAACTAATTATTTTACTCATAAAAAAAAAAAAAATGCATTTCAAGCAAGAATATTTCAAAGGGAGTATCCCATCATGACCAACTTTATACCCTGTATGTTGTGTGCTAATCTTTGAAGGTGCTACTTTGTCCTTATGCCAGGTCAACAGGAAAACAGGTGTTACCCAAACAGACAAATTGTGGTTATAAAAATGTGTCTTTGGCTACAGACCCTCCTGAATTTTCTAAAATACTCCACTCTTTGGTAACTCAACAATCAAACTGTTTGGACTATGATAAGATTGGAGGTACAGCACCATTCCATCAAAATACTCCACTCTATGGTAACTCAACAACCACATGTTTGGACTCTGATAATATTGGTATGCCTGGATCTAGGCTTAGAGTGGGTGGTGTGGAGGTTCAGTACCAAATCCATCAAAATACTCCACTCTATGGTAACTCAACATCCAAATGTTTGGACTCTAATAAGATTTGTATGCCTGTTCCAATGATAAGTACTTGTTATTAGGCCCCGCAGTTTCAAATCCTACAAAGTCATACAACTTCCTGAAGAGGATTTTGGAGGATTGCAACTGTTAGGGTTAAAGGTTAAACGTAAAATTCAAACCTGTTATAGTCAAGATGGTTGTATGGCCATGCGATTGTCATATCAAGTGGTTGACAGCGCCTAGCAACAGTCTCTATGGAAACGGGAGATGTATCATCAACATCTGACGGTGATCCAAGAATGAGATCATCGATCATGTCTGTGTTGATGGGAATGGAGGGGCTGGACATTTCTGCATCATGACTGAAAAGAAGAAATTCACATACATTTGAAAAGCTTTATATAAATGAGAAAAATGAAGGACTTCTTCAACAGGCAGAGTACAGGGTGGGTAATCATAACAAATTGATTAGTATTAATGTGAACGCTCAGTGATTGCTAGAACTGATCCTACAGAACAATGGTGTAACCTTCCCCTCCCCGCCCAAATGAGGTCAAACAAAAAATGCAAAAATGAATGGTTCAATTTAAGTACACCTCCCCCGTAAAAAAAAATAATAATGATTATAATAATAATAAATAAAAATATGAGGACTTGATCAATTGGAAAATGTGTGCCTCACAAAAAGGACTTTGACCTTAAAATTAATATGAATTAACAATATTCAGTACAATTTTGATATTACCTAATTTGGAAAGTTAAATTATGCCATGTATCTGGTGCAAACTGGTACAGCGATTGGTCAGAAGCTTGACCTTTGACCTCAATAACCTTCTGGTCATGCTGCTTGGCGATTTCAACATTCATGGTCAAGGGCCAAGGAAGGTGACACCGAACGATGAACAATGGGCTCAATAGTACCTAATTATAGAAAAGATAAAAACAACAAAAATTACTTTCAATTTTGGGGTCAATTTTTATTTTTATAGAATCATGGGATCTAAACCTGCAGCCCTCATATTAACAAGCCGGCACTCTACCAACTGAGCTATATAGTCCTAATGAGGAGGTCTCCTTATTTTGTCAGTATCTTTGTTCAGGGGGTGCAAGTCAGAAGCCATACACATGCAATTCCACTCCCAAAATGGCCGACCATGAGCAGACAGAAACCCTGTGTGACGTCAGTGGGTCTGTTAGAGTTATTTCATTTCAAGTGAAATCAAGTTATCACTACTTATTGTTTAGAATACTTGAATTGTCCTAATTAAGTCAGAATCATATGTGACTTACCAATAGCTGCACACTGCCCTGAATTTCTTCAGTGAAGATACGACACCACATATAGTGGAACACTCCATCCTGATTGCTCACCTTTAACACACAAAATGAAAGGAATGCTTGAATGTGACATGACAACAAACAGCAAAGTCTTGGCAGAAATACGTTCAACCAACTTTACTCATGTCGGTTGATTCTGGAGGATTGAGGCAGCAGGATCCAATATAAACTCATAATGGTTGATTTTGGAAGATTGAGGCAGCAGGATCCTGCATGAACTCATATTGGTTGATTTTGGAAGATTGAGGCAGCAGGATCCTGCATAAACTCATATTGGTTGATTTTGGAGGATTGAGGCAGCAGGATCCTGCATAAACTCATATTGGTTGATTTTGGAGGATTGAGGCAGCAGGATCCTGCATAAACTCATAATGGTTGATTTTTGGAGGATTGAGGCAGCAGGATCCTGCATAAACTCGTATTGGTTGATTTTGGAGGATTGAGGCAGCAGGATCCTGCATAAACTCATATTGGTTGATTCTGGAGGATTGAGGCAGCAGGATCCTGCATAAACTCATATTGGTTGATTTTGGAGGATTGAGGCAGCAGGATCCTGCATAAACTCATATTGGTTGATTTTGGAAGATTGAGGCAGCAGGATCCTGCATAAACTCATATTGGTTGATTTTGGAAGATTGAGGCAGCAGGATCCTGCATAAACTCATATTGGTTGATTTTGGAAGATTGAGGCAGCCGGATCCTACATAAACTCATATTGGTTGATTTTGGAGGATTGAGGCAGCCGGATCCTACATAAACTCATATTGGTTGATTTTGGAGGATTGAGGCAGCAGGATCCTGCATAAACTCGTATTGGTTGATTTTGGAGGATTGAGGCAGCAGGATCCTGCATAAACTCATATTGGTTGATTTTGGAAGATTGAGGCAGCCGGATCTTGCATAAACTCATATTGGTTGATTTTGGAGGATTGAGGCAGCAGGATCCTGCATAAACTCATATTGGTTGATTCTGGAGGATTGAGGCAGCAGGATCCTGCATAAACTCATATTGGTTGATTCTGGAGGATTGAGGCAGCAGGATCCTGCATAAACTCATATTGGTTGATTTTGGAGGATTGAGGCAGCAGGATCCTGCATAAACTCATATTGGTTGATTTTGGAAGATTGAGGCAGCAGGATCCTGCATAAACTCATATTGGTTGATTTTGGAAGATTGAGGCAGCAGGATCCTGCATAAACTCATATTGGTTGATTTTGGAAGATTGAGGCAGCCGGATCCTACATAAACTCATATTGGTTGATTTTGGAGGATTGAGGCAGCCGGATCCTACATAAACTCATATTGGTTGATTTTGGAGGATTGAGGCAGCAGGATCCTGCATAAACTCGTATTGGTTGATTTTGGAGGATTGAGGCAGCAGGATCCTGCATAAACTCATATTGGTTGATTTTGGAAGATTGAGGCAGCCGGATCCTGCATAAACTCATATTGGTTGATTTTGGAGGATTGAGGCAGCAGGATCCTGCATAAACTCATATTGGTTGATTCTGGAGGATTGAGGCAGCAGCATCCTGCATAAACTCATATTGGTTGATTCTGGAGGATTGAGGCAGCAGGATCCTGCATAAACTCATATCAGTTAATTTGGGAGGATTGAGGCAGTAGGGATTCTACGTAAACTCATATTGGTTGATTTTGAAGGATGTAGGCAGTAGGGATCCTACATAAACTCAAATCAGTTGATTTTGGAGGATTCCTGCAGGGGTATCTGAGATGTGAGCTTAGATTGATAATAGTGCTACAAAAGGAACAAATGCTTTGAGGGTTAAATCCATTACGGGAAAGCTCCATTAAAGAAAGAGGCTAGAATAAAACATCCTTTTCATCTGAAAACTCACATCTGTTATCTCCATGTTAATTGTTTTCCCAAACAGTGGAGTTATTGGATCATGCACACACCAGTAGGGCTGCTGACTGCCCAGGCAGATTACTGCCCAGGCAGATTACTGCTCATCCAGTAAGTTTAATGGCCCATTTAATTCAATGTTAACACACCTTATGGGTAAAAAGGGTGTATACTTTTTGATGGCAAAAACTTGAAAATGCTTAAATGGAGTTTTCATGTAATGCACTGCAAATTTATAGAGAAAGTAAAATTACCTTCAAAATAGACTGCTCACGACTCATCTCCCCGCTAATTGCAAACTGTTCTGACCAATCACAGCCATCTTTATCCAGCCTTATCTTGACCCCCGTGATGTCATTACTGCTACAGGTCAAAGAAGGCAAGCTGCTATTGGCAGACAGGTTTTGGAAATGCTTTGTGTCGATCACCTGACTGCCTATTCTGGCCAATCGGATCAGCTGTACTTCGAGGTCTAGGCTTAGCATGTTGGTGAAGATGTGCTGGCCACAGAAAATCACCTTTAAATAAAATGTCAAAATATAAAATACCAGACTGTTCTCCAGGTAACAATTTAGCAACTTTAGTAATTATTTCAATTTCTTATACTTGCATTAACTTACAGATAATATCAAGAAAATTTTAATTTTATTTTGGGGTGAACAAAAGACAAATTGTCTAGAACGGGATTTGAACCAGCAACTTCAAGATTAACGTGCTAGCGATCGATCTACCAACTGAGCTATCTAGCCCTTATGTTGGCGATCTCCCTATTTTGTCAATATCTTTGTTCAGGGTGCCAGTCAGAAGCCATACAACCTTGAACTGCCATATAGCCATGGATCACACCCAAGTTTATGATACAACCTGGGAGGTGGCAGCAGACGGACTGCCTTAAGGGGAAGCGACTTTTTAATAACGTTTTGAAAGACATCTAACACTCACAAAAATAGTTTTCTGTACATTTGTTACACTAATAAACAAGTTTGTAAAAAGTACAAATTCTGATTACAAAGCTGTATCTCCCATCATTAATAATCATAGGCAGGCCCTATTAAAAATGTCTTTAACAATTCCTTGAACTTCTGTCACGCCTGTCTCTGTAAGTATCTCTCACCTGTTTTTGTAGTGGTGATAGCTTTTTAATTTTGATGAACAGCGTAGCCGTTTGCTCTTGGTGCTGTAAGGTTCTCACAATCGTTCCTTCATGATCGAGGCTGAAGGGCTCAGACCAACGCCAGTTCCTCCATCCCTCAATACATACATGCAGGCGCTGTTGAATACAGTACAAAGGGGAAAAGTAGGACACCAACAGTTTAAATGATAGTGTTTTGGGTGGTAATCATATTCTGGTATTTAACTAAAATGTTTTATCTTCCACAAATTGTTGTACTTAAAGGTTTGATCATAGATTGGTTTTTGTCATCAACTTGTTGCATTTTCACAAGAATGTTGAATCCAACCACATTCAGCTGGTACCAACGCCATCTCTGGTTGCAGTATTCACAAACAGACACCCAAGAAATTTGAACCTTCAAAGGTTCCTTGAAGTCGATCTTTGAAGATTCAAATTGATCAACATAGTTTGATAAATTTTTATTCAACGGGAGCATTTCAGATGAAATCATTTCTCAGGATACTTTACCATTTCCATCTTTAAAAGAAGTAGGCTTTCTGATAACAAATACACAATTTTTTCAAGATCATTTACACTCTATTTCTTACATGCATTGTTTTTTTCCGTTTTTTTTGCGGTTGTCTTTGTTTTGTTTTGTTTTTGGGGGGATGGGGTGAGTTAAAGGGTGGGTAAAAGGGTTGGGGGGGCAGGAGAGGATGTGAAAGTATATTCCATAGACTGACCTGGCAATGATGTTTATGGGTTCTCCAGCTGTACTCATGAACCTTCCTACTTGCTAGGACCATTGACTCATCCGTGTGGACTTGGCCAAACCTCAGGGTCTCATCCGTATCGTTACAGACAGCATAGCTACAGAATAGCAAACGCTCCTGGTCCACTGCATTCGCCTGTATTAATGAAATGAGTGCCAAGTTAAAGTAGGGTTGGTAATATGGACTGGACTACGAGCAAAGTCCAGTGATTTTAGCAAAGAGCAACTAACTCCATCACGGGAAAGCTCCAATCAAGAGAGAGCCCAGAATTACACGTCCTTTTCATTGTACATTTGGTTTGCAGTAACGTCCACCATGTGTGTATCTACAATGGTGTTACCGCGAACCAAATATACATTGATACCTCACCATATACATTCTTTTCATCTTTACTTGTGCAAGCCCTGCCAACCATATAGTAACTGCCTAGCAACAGTGCCGTTAGACAAAAAAAACATGGGTACCAACTCACACCTATTATCTTTATGTAATTCCTTTTCCAAAGAGTGGACCCTAATCCTTTAGTTGGATCATGAACTTGTTTTAGAGTTAAAACCATTACGGGGAAGCTCCATTAAAGAAAGAGGCTAGAATGAAACATCCTTTTAGTCTGACAACTCACACCTGTTATCTCAATGTTAATCATTTTCCAAAGAGTGGACTTAATGGATCATGCACAAACCAGTAGGGCTGCTGACTGCCCCATGCAGATTAACTGCTCATCCATTAAGTTTAATGACCCAAGTAACACACTCACTCACTCAAAAGAATGTTTAGTTTCCGTGTTTTGGTGGCCAAACTCGAAAATTCTTTTAAAGAGCTTTCCCATAATGCAACAAATACACAACTTCTGCAGTCTTATGGATTCGCAGGTTACTGATATACACTCTCTTTTCAACCCAGTAAAAGCCTGTGATACACTGGTTCATTAGGCCCATGCCTAGACACACAGTGCCCAAAGACGTAAAACGTAAGTCTCCACTCGCGCAGCTTGTTTAGGTTTTTTATCCTGGATTTTGATTGTGTTTGGCTTTTGTTAGATGTTTTACTTCGCATATGGGTTTGTCATAGCAGCTGGCCTGACCAGGAATGAGATCATTACTATACCGAATCAATTCATTGCAATAGTGTGGCTATTGATTAATCTTATTCAACTACTTGTTGCTTTTTGTAAGCTCTTTGGTCTAGTTTATCTACGCAGAGTATTTTCAATTGCAATTATTAACATGCTTTGAGACCAAGGGCTTTGCACATTTACTAGAGAAACTTTGATCATTAAATTCAGGATTATAAGGATAGAAAGTCTGTATTTATGAAGTCAATTGAAACATAGAGTAAAGTTTCAATTTACAAATAGCTTTCTTATTTTCATGATGCAATAGAACCAGTCTGCCAAGAAGAATATAAATTGAACAATGTTTTTAAACAAACAGATTTACTTTAAAATGACATCTGAATAAAAACCAAACAGGTATTGCATTACATCTATGCTCCTGTCCAATGTTCAACAAACTGTTAATGATATGTCACCAAGTCCCAGTAATGTACATGTACATGTACATGTACAAGTACATGTACATGTACATGTACATGTACATGTACATGTACATGTACATGTAGGGGTCAGACACAAAGAACTTAAGATTGATATAATTCCAATGTGTAAATATGCCCTTAGTGTAGTATCAGTAGATATGTACAGTTATCACAAAGCTACAAACATAGGAGCTAAATTAAGAAACTGAAATTTCCACAGAGCAGTAATAAAAAGGGCCTGCTGTGCCAAAGTTTAACCAGAAGAGCTATGTATTAAACTCATTGTTAAAACAATTTAAATGTACAGAAGTGATACCATTCAGTGTGTTGTGCCAACATCGAACTGATCATTGCTGCAATTTCTTCTTCAACTACAAGATTTATTTTTGTTTTTGTGTTCCACAGCATATTCTTCCATCAAATACTGGTAAGTTATGTTAGCAGTTGCAATTATTTCTACATGTAGATATTTACAAAATTTAAATGCCTTATAGCTAGAAATGTTAATGTGGTTCTGTTTTTGTTTTATAGGCGTGGGTGCAATCTTCTTTTCTTATATCATTTATCTTTGATATTTAGGTGTACTTTTAAACAAAATTTATGTATTTTTTATTTTTAACTATTGTAATGACTCTGCAATTTGACCTTCGGGTCACGATGTATGTCAATTTTAATAAAATTCAAATTCAAATTCAATTCAAAATTACAACTTCGTAAATACATCCCAGACTCTGCATGGTCTTAACACTTTTCAAAATTTGGTTTGAAAAACAAAACATCCTGCTGTACTTTTCTCTTTTAAACCCAATGCCTGTATAATACTGATTCATTAAGCCCCACCTACCATATAGTTATATGGTAGGTGGGGCTGAAAGATATAAAATGTGTGTCTCAACTTGTACAGCGGCAAGGTCGCCAGAGGAAATCTAGCAAACTTTCAGCTGGGGCCAGTGGCCCCCCCTCCACCCATACCCTATTCAATCCGGTCCTAAATGCCTCGCTCGAACAATATGGCAGGATACATTATTGTTGTAATATGCATGCATTTTTATTGTAAAGCAAATTGGTCGTTTTGGAAATGCGCTTAATTAATCTTAAGGATAATAGAATTGTTTTGGAAATTATGATGCTGCAAAGTGTTGCTGTGCAGGGCCAATATTTATCCATGTATGTTTATATTATATTTTGGAGCGTCACAGATCACGGATGTAAATACATGGCAAAATGAAGTATAATTTGTGACCCGTGTTCTGCCAAAAAATGATAAGGATCTATGTGTGCAGGGTAATATATTTGACAAGCATGTCTCATTTTGTAAACAGCGATTGTAAAAAATGTGGACTATTTCCAAATGGAAAGTATAATATGACCATGAAATCAACTCTTCCATTGATGAAAAAGGCTATTGGTAGAAGGCATTGAACTAATTGAGTCAAATCTCTCTTTTAATTTACAGCTCAGCATTTCAGCAAGTATTTCCAATCAAAATGGCGTCAAATATAACAATTCAGTCAGTTCTAGCAGAGATAAGTCAAGAGCATCTTGAATGCCCAATTTGCAGTGAACGCTTCAAGCAACCCAAACTACTGGATTGTACTCATTCATTTTGTCATGAATGTCTTCAACAACTCAGACGGAATAGTCCTTGTACTACAAAGCTGTCCTGTCCGGTGTGTAGACAAGAAACTCTGTTAAAAGAAAGTGGCATTGATGGTCTGAAAACTGTCTTTAAGACCACTTCATTGATAGAGGCTTTCAAAAAACAAGAAACTCAACTGAAACAACAGCAAGAAAAACAACTACCCAGTCAGGAGTATAGTTCTAAATGTAGTAAGCATAAGGGCAAGGATCTTAACATGTTTTGTAACAAATGCAATGAAGTGATATGCACAACTTGCATTGTTAGAGATCACCAGTCCCATCATCTAATGGAAATTGATGAGGCTTCAGACGAGTGCGAACAACATGCCACAGAACTTGTAGCAAACATAAGAAAGAGTGTGAAAGCCTTCAACATTGCTATTCAAGAAATAGACACATCCCGCAAGACATTAGACTCTATGTTTGCTGCCACCAAAGACAAAATCTCCAAGAAGGCTGATGAAGAGATTGCCAAGGAGGTTGCCAGGATCACAGAGGAGAAGCAGAAACTGATGCAAGAGGCAGAACAGATTTATAAAGACAGAGTCAAGACAATGGAAACTGCCCGAGCTAAAAACAGCAAAGAGATGAACAGAGCAGAGCGCAAGAAAGATGAGGTTATTCAAATCATGGATCAACGAATCGAGATTGTACATCACATAGAACAACTCTTACAAGACCTCAAAGTATACAGAGACATGAAATCAACTAAAGTACCCGATGGGTTGACTTATATGAACTTTAAAGAAGGCCAGAAATCACTTGGGATACTGGTGCTGAAAGATGAACAACCAGTAGAATCAGCAACTTCTGCTCAGGCTAGAATGCCAACATCTCAATTCACTGACCACTTTCTTTGAGGCAAAGTAAAACAAGAAAATTATGATGAGACTAGAGTGCCAACATTTCAATCCATAAACCACTTGTATAAATGGAAATTAAAATATGACCTAAACTTTAGGGGAACATAAAACTAAAGACACTTCCTGCAGACAAATCTATTACCATGTTTAAAGATAACGTTATGCTGGACCACAAGAAGGAGTAACCTGACCTTAACTTTGTGGATCATAAAACTAAACTACATTCCTGAGAAGCTGTCAACTAAAAAGAATAAGGTCTAATATCATTCAGGTAAACTTTGAATATAAAAAGGAATATAATCTGCACGATGTAAAAACTACAGTATGCACTATTTTGTTAAGTGATTGTAAATATGGAATTTGATATTTTGATCATTGGGCATCCAAAGCAAACATGATCAAACTTATAGTTCACAGATAACACTGATTAAAGTTGCTTCACACTCAGTAGTGACCCAATTCAACTTATGTCATTATCACACTAATCTTGGTTGGACACTGAAGCATTACGGAAAAGCTCAGTAAAAGAATTTCCCAGTTTGCGAAAAAAATGACAAGTTAAGGGCCTACAGTATACATCCTTTTCACCCATAAGGCTCGTTTCCATTGAATTACTTGGGTCATTAAACTTGATGGATGAGTAGTTAATCTGTCTTTAAGGCAGTCAGCAGCCCTTCTGGTTTGTGCATGATCCAATTAATACGTCCATGTTTGAAAAAGGAATTACATGGATAAGCGCATAGAGACTTCCCTGTGAATGTGATATGCGCTATACAAGAATGGTTCATTATTATTATTATGGATATAACAAGTTAGATTGTCAGACTAAAAGGATGTTTTATTTTACCCCCTTTCTTTAATGGAGCTTTCCTGTATAAGGTGTCAATGTTTCCGTGTGTTTTACAGTGAAGTGCATATTTTAGATGAAACATGCATTGACACACTTTCAAGTTGACTCCCTAAATGTTGAGTGTAGCAGACAGTAGCCGAGTGTGACATTGGTGCAAGAGGTCAATACAGGGCAAAATTTGTGTGTAGCAAGAAAAATAATACACTTACCGTAATTTTCGGATTATAAACCGCCCGGCGTATAAACCGCAATGCTCCAAATTATGGAAAAAATATTTAGGTGTCAGCGTATAAACCGCGCGGGCGTATAAACCGCGGCCAAAATGTAAAAAAAACTAACAAACACGGAAGTGAAGTTCGCAAAACTGCGTATGGTAAGCTTTGGCGATATTGCATTTTTTCATTCACGATACATCGTCAAAAATATATCGCGATATTCGATGATATCGCGGTTAATTTGTGACGTGAGTTGATGAGGGAACCCACTTCAGATTTAAAAATAGTGTTAAAACTGAAGTGCCGCGAATTGGCTATTGAT
This sequence comes from Leptasterias polaris, assembly GCA_037783415.1. Taxonomy (NCBI): domain Eukaryota; kingdom Metazoa; phylum Echinodermata; class Asteroidea; order Forcipulatida; family Asteriidae; genus Leptasterias; species Leptasterias polaris. The sequence continues at coordinate 1,008,083 of JAZGTN010000039.1, read as the reverse complement.
GTAAGGAAATTTGATAAAGGCTGTAAGGCTCTCCATTCTAGCCATGGTTTTATTCTTCATGTTACCCGAAGCACCACGAGCGCAATTGGCACAGGCTGATTGGCTGATTCCTGACCGGCCGCTTTCCGATTGGCCGATCGCGTGAATAATTATGACGTGATGCTTCTCACAGCTTTCCGATTGGCCGATCGCGTGAATAATTATGACTTAGTGCTTCTCACAGCTTTCCGATTGGCCGATCGCGTGAATATTTATGACGTAGTGCTTCTCGCAGCACTGCCATAGTATTCATCACCTCGATCCCGCAGATGTGCTTGCATGCTCTAACGTGGTAAACTTTATAGTTAGGGGGTGAAGGAATGGCGGCGTGTAGCTGTGGGAACGAAAAGGCAAGGGAAATTCCCTTTGTGAGAAATCATGCACCTCGTGGTCGGAGGAATGTTTTTATACATACGTGCGTGAGCAATACCGCACAGTTTTCGTTTGTTTGATGTTGGTCTGTATGGGACCGTCTGTTCGGAGATATATCAGCATATGGAGATCGCTGGGATAAATAGACAGGGGACCAGTCTAGTCTAACTCGAGTTTCGCTGATTGTTCATCTCTGAGGGGTGACTGAACTCTAACAATAGGGCGGTTGATAAACATTTTATAAAGGCAACACGGAATACAAATGAGGCGGGATTTTCAACAGGCATTTTCAACAGGATTTTGTCACCACACAGGCATGTTTGCAGGATTTGTTATCGTTTAAGAACATTGTTTTTATTTAGAACATTTTACAAACGATCTTTCTTTATAAAAATGCTGTTTTTTCTCTTCCATATTTATACGTCGGCGTATAACCCACCCGGAAAATAAACCGCAGGAGTTCAAAAAAAAGTCAAAATCAACGTATAAACCGCGGTTTATAATCCGAAAATTACGGTAGATAATGATATTGATAAGTATCATACGCGAACATGTGTTTAATAGTAAACAAATTGATGAATATTTGATTTTTAAAAGGTCTTACAATGAGGAAATGCAAAAAAGAGAATGTGTGTTATCCTAAAATTGTTACTTCCTTTTACTGGGTTTATGTTTACTTCAAATACTTCCTTTGTATGAAACCTTTACAAACAGTCATAACATTTATAAAGTACAAGTTTAACTTTTGTAAAAAATTACATGAAAAGAATTTTCATTGATTTTCTGAGATGAAAAATTGTGCATGTACCAGTCTTTTTGACCAATCTGTTAATCGATGATGTGGACCAAATAAAGCAAACTCCAAACCCTAATTTAAAACAAAATTTCCTTTCCTGCCATACTTTAATTCAACAGAATTACTGGCTTGGAGTTCTGCGTAGCTGTGCGTACGCCGATTACCAAAAATACACTGCGCCGCTGCGCTATGGACATTTGGCTGACAGCAAAGTGGATGCTTTGTGTCAGCAGTCACCTCAGGGGTCGATTTCACGAAACTCTTCTTAACTTACGATGCATCGCAGCGCTTCGTGAAATCGACCCCAGGATAAGCATTACTGCAAGGTACTCGCGACGATGACCGAGTTTCCTCTGAAGTAAGAAAGTCTCCACTCCTTCCATGGTCCTTTCTCTATGGTGTAGCTGGGTTTTCTTTTATGTGCATTACACAACATAAGGGACCGTATAGCCTTACTGCTCGACCAATGCCACAATCAATTTGCTATAAACAATTATTAAAAGCCAAGCATGACTTTGTATTGCAATAATTCAAACAGGGACATTCATTCTTCTACTTATTTCTGGAGTGAGTAAAGAGCTGTTCCCTATGCAATGAAGATAATTACAGAGTTTCAAATAATTTGAATATTGAATTCGATTGGTACTGGTATCAAGTAACTCTACATAAACACTTTCAGATTATTGCCATGGCTTGTCTCAAATAAGTGCATATTTTTGCGATGAATTTACATCAACGATTGTTTATGTACAATGAAGCTGTGATTTTTTCGACAGTAGTTGAGTAGCTAATACTTTGCATTTTCTACTTGGAGTTTAATTAATAAAATAAAATAATGTAAAGTGGAAACTAAACTTGTCTTCAATTTATTCAGAGACTAAAGCTGCCTTTGTATTGGATTAACTTCTAACCAAAAACTACATAGGTAAGATTCCAACAGGCAAATATCCTACCAGCGTCTGCACTTGGATAATTAGATGTGAGTAAATTAACCGAGACGATGGCGAAATAAACCGATTAAATAAATATAATCACATGAGGACGCTATGCCAGTGACTCAACGGGGATGTGACAAAATACAAGACCTAGCTTGTAAGCAATGGTTAAACAGAAGCACACAAAATAAAAGTATAAAACAAAAAGGCAAGCAAAGTTGTGAATATCGCCGCGACAACATATAAAAACAACATATCAACACAAAAGACAGCTTTTAGAGTTGTTTTTATAAACCTTTAAACAATGTCATTTACTAATTTTATGTGGCTACCATTAAATTGAATTACAAAAAACCCAAACTAGCTGTTAAAGTTAAAACAAAGAAAGAGTTTTCAAAAAGATGCAATAGAATCAGTCTGATTAACAATCAAGTTGATTAAGCTTTTTAAAAAATGTCCTAGGAACGATTTTATTCTAAGACGACAAATGAATCAAAAACTTCCACACAGGAATGTAATCCAGTATGCTCCAGTGCAAGGTTCAACTACCTGTTATTTATAATTTAAGTCACCGAGTCCCAGTACTATGTATGAGTCTGACACCAAGACTTGGAGGTCAATGTCATTCCAGTATGTCATGCACTCAATGCAGTAATCCTATAACAATACGTCACACAGCGTATAAATAGAAACGGGGAATTCCACAGTACATGTACATGGGGAGTGTGGTGTGCAATAGTTTAACAATAGAGCTTCATGTACTTGTACATGTATGTAACTTGATGGTTATACATTATACAGTACGTACACCATTCACTGTGTTGTGCCATCATCTTACAGATCATTGCTGGAAGTTCCTCTCAATTCTACACGATTTGTTGCTGTGTTTCATGCCATTTTCCTCATCAATTACTGGTAAGTTTTATTTGCAGTTGTAATTTGTCACTTTTTCTACATGTAGAGAACAAGATTTAAATGCCTCATAACTATAGGAATTACACTTTCAAGTTTCATGTAGCCACGACTCTGCTGGTCTTTAACAGCCACTGAACACCAATTAACAGTGGTTTTTTTCCATTGAACAAGATTATACAATTATTTTTGAAGCACAACACACCATGTTTGATTTATCAATACTTGTTAAAGGGGCCAGTTTGGTTATGCATAGACAGATCACATTCACAACCTTTCTAGTTTTACAAGTAAATTGAAGTGAGCGCTGGTCTTACCACAATTCTCTTTATTTAATGCCTATGCAACCATGATGTGCAGACATAAACAATGCTGTTTGGTGCTGATTGGTATGCTTTGAAAACTAAGCAAAAGTTGCTCAGAATTGGTGTACACTAAAGTACAATGTTATACATACTGTACATTGGGTACAATTCAAAAGTCAATTAATTTGAGCCAGTCTTAACAGGAAATAGATCAGATTAAACTGTAGATACTCTCAGGAGCATTATGAGGTAAATATACAGAGTGACAAAATTAAAGATGATTCAGCATAAAAAGATGATTTAGTACACGCTCTACCATTTACACCCTATAGTTTTTGAGTGCGCTAGCCACGCGCACACACCCATAACGCACACGCATTACAAACAGACCTCAGAGTTAAGTTTAAACAAACAACAAGTATTTACTCTTCAACTATCATCAGCAGTAGACGTAGTCATCTTTCCCCTTCTCAAACCTCCAAATCACAGTCTTCTACGGTAAGTCCATTACAATTATTTTGTTTATTTCTTTGCAAGTTTTTTTTAAACCTTTGTTTTGATTCGTTTTCTTTTACCAGTTTTGTTCACTAAACAGTTCCCACCCCACATGCCCATTATAAATTTGTATAAAATACTTAACAGGCAGGTAGTGCAGTCTCATGAGACGAAACCTGCCAAGCCTCAAAGCATGCTGCACCTGACGAGTCGTGCTTTTTCAAAATAAATTTTTCTAAAAGAGGTGGTTAAGTACTTTAAATTGCCGGCTTTTCATACTAACTAAAACCCAACTCAACCCCTTCCCTATCCCATTTATTTATTAATTCAAATTTTTATTTTTTTAAACGTACTCTTTGTTTTGAAACTTTTTAGTTTCCCCTTTCTAAAATAACTTTCAGTACTTTATGTTTCATGAAGTATTTCAGGTTTCACAGACTAAATCTAGTCACAGGTCCTTATTGTTTCGCTCTTCAAATTTCCCTTTTCTAAAATGACCTTGACAACCTCAGGTTCCGTGTCGTAAGTCAGGTTTCATGGCGTAAGTCAGGTTTCACAGACTTAAATTGGTTACAGGTCCTTGTTTTTCACAAGTTCATATTTCCCTTTTCTAAAATGACCTTGACAACCTCAGGTTCCGTGTCGTAAGTCAGGTTTCATGGCGTAAGTCAGGTTTCACAGACTTAATTCGGTTACAGGTCTTTGTTTTTCACAAGTTCATATTTCCTTTATCTAAAATGACTTTGACAACCTCAGGTTCCGTGTAGTAAGTTAGGTTGCATGAAGTAAATCAAGTTTCACAGACTAATTATAAGTATTTTAATTTCTCATTCAGTAATGAACTTAATCAGGACCCATGCAAAACATTAAGCGTCCCCAACCACATCTCTTTTTTTCTTGTGCCTCCTCCACACAATACTTTTCATAATGACCAAAACTTTTGCTTCGTATATTTTTTATTTTTCTTCCCTTCATGCCGAGTGTATCCAATGTCTAGATCTTTTATAACTAGTCGGTGCACTCAATCTATGCATACTATGTTTAGTGAAATCCTTTATTCCGCGGTGGCGTTATAAACGTTTTTTTGTATACCGTGAGGTATGCGGAGGGCTGTTAGACTTTAGGTCTTACTTTACGAAAAATACAGAGTGACAAAATTAAAGATGATTCAGCATAAAAAGAAAAAATATCTGTATTGGTATTACACACTAGTTTACAGTAAATAATTATTGTGAAACATCTATTTAAGGATGCTAAGTGAAATACCTACTTTTAAATGTTCATTTTGTTGTAATCTGATTGATTAGTCTAGATCCTCTACACACTGCAAATATATTGATATATCCACATCTATTGCTGAAGTTGGGTTCAGGGTTGGGATTCTAGATGCTCTGGTGCGATCTCATGCAATATTTGACCAATTTTGTTTTTAGCAAGATCATAACTATCATTTTCGAGTTTGGAGTCATTGTATCAGTAATCTTGAGTTATAAAATCAAAAATGCAGGCTACAATTAATATTTATTCAGGGACAAAAAAGTGTTGAGTAGGACAAAGTGTTGAGTCAGAAAATCTAAATAAGTTCCTCTCAAAAAATGTCTGTCTCTTTAAAAATGTGAAGTACATTTGACTTCAATCCCTGCTAGATAAATGGTACAGTCCAACATTGCACTGTCACCCTCTAGAGAGGTTCATGAGAAGAACAATTTTTTGGCGGAAGATACGGGTATAGTTTCACCAATACATTTGAATGACCAATTAAAATGTAGCTTACAAAAGTATGTATATAAAAACCATAGAGAATAGGGTATATCATAGTATAGGTTTTCTCGGTCAATTTCGGCAAATGAGCAGCCAATTTAACCACCACGCTATTCTATTTCGCGCGAAATCGAATGCTACTAAAAAGGGTCATTCGATTTCGTTTTATGACTAGTAAAATGTACTGTTGCGTCATTCGATTTAACAAAATAATCATTCAATTTAACGATTCATCAAAGCAGCATTCAAATTCGCCGGAGCTTTTTGAGGCGTGTGTTTAGTCATTTCGTTAAGATGGCGACTAGCATGCAAGCCTTGTGCTGTGCTCTCACTTTTGTACTAAGTCTTGCTGTCCACAGCTCTCAAAGTGAGTTAAATTATATACCACATGACAGAGTAATGATCACTGATCAAACTGATCACTTTCATCAAGAAATTTTAGTCAGGGTGAGTGAAATCTGGAGTGATTTTCATCAAGATTTTCAGCATCTTCAGCCAGTGACTCAAGCCAATTGCTCTATTCAGTGCACGCGTGAGCAAACCCATTGTGCCAACTGTGAAGAGCCAAGCATCCTTTGTTCACCTATGGAGCTATCACCCCTGGCATCAGTGTGCTACACCAAGCTTCTTTGTACAGCAAAATGGCGGACTTCTGAAGTGAAAATCATCACTTCAAAACGCAGTAAGTTTGGTAGAGCCCCAGTTGCTTACTATTCCAACTCCACATCAACATTTAATCTCCCTCTGACTGTCTCTGGAGACATTGAACCCAACCCAGGTCCAATCAAGGATCCTTGTGGTGGATGCAACCGTCCTGTGAAATGTAATCAAAGATCCCTCCTCTGTGAAGACTGCAACAAATACTGGCACCAGAAATGTCTCCCCGATGTGTCCATTGCCCAGTACTCGACACTAATATCAAGCACAATTGACTGGTTCTGCCCGGGCTGCACCCCACAATTGCCCTTCATGTCATGTAGTGATACATCATTCCAGGACATCTACGGTGGCCCAACGGACCATGACGCATCACTGGGAATCGCCCCTAATCTCGACCCACATGTACCTCCCAAGAATACTCACAGTAACTCAGTCTCCGGTATTCTCATCAATGCTCGCAGCCTCCGCAGCAAACAGCAGGACATGCAATCATATTTGGAACTCAACCCCTTAGATATTGTCTGTATCACTGAAACGTGGATGTCAGCTGATAACACCGATTTCCTTTCTTGCTTGACGGGATACTCATCTATTCGAAGGGATCGTGACGGTCGGGGTGGTGGCATCATGGCACTCGTCAATGACATGCTACTCCCTTTGCAGCTCAAGCACCTTGACAATAAAGACATTGAACTGGTCTGGTTTTCCATCACTGTCAAGTGCTCCAAATGGATTGTAGGCGTTGTTTACCGACCTCCTAACTCTGACGCAACATTCTTGCAATCTTTACAAGATGCTTGTGATGCAGTCCAGTTGGATCTTCCCCAGTATGAAGGCATTATCCTGCTAGGTGACTTTAATATCAACTGGCAAGCTGATACTACTTCCACTGCTAATCTGCGAGACATCACTGACTCCATTGGTCTCACTCAGGTAGTGGAAGATGTGACTCGACCCTCAAGCAACTCCACCTCTACAGGAACTACTATTGACCTCATCTTCACCAATCGACCCGAGAAGTTTTCTGCAGTGGAGTCTGCTGCAAACCCAGTCTGTAGTGATCATCACGCAGTGTCCTTCTCATTTAGTGCCATCAAAGCTCCTCCACAACCTGCAGTTATCCGCTCCTTTCTGCAGTACAGAAAAGGTGACATGGCGCATTTGGAGACTCTCCTACATCTTGCTCCATGGTCAGCTTTTATGGATGATGACAATCCCGATGCATCTTGGGAAGGCTTTATGGACATCTTCGAAGCAGCCGTCCATGACAGCATACCCCGTAAGCAGTGTCGTCGTAGTAAGATCTCGCCTTGGATATCACAAGATCTTTAAAAACTTATCCACCTAAAGCATAAACTATTTAATAAAGCGAAATACTCCCGATCCAGTTCCGCATGGCTAGATTACAAGAATGTCCGGAATCAAGTGAAGTATGCGACTAAATTAGCCTACACTAACTATGTTGATGGTTTATTTGCAACTGCGGACAACAAGAGAAGTTTCTGGTGCTTTGTGAGAGACCAAAGAAAATCCAAGTGTCCTCCAGTCTTCCGTCAAGCCGACAAGGTGATCCACAAGCCTGCTGATATTGCTGAAGCCTTCAATACATTCTTCACCTCAGTTCATTCGCCTGCAGTCAATTGTCCAGCGACTCCACCACTGTGTTCCCTCCCTATCCCCGAACTCCCTCCAATCAGAATCAATCTAGGATTTCTGACCAAATCGCTTTTAACTCTCAACCCTCATAAAGCACCAGGCCCAGATGGAATCTCACCCACAATCCTACGAGCTACTGCATCATCAATTGCTCCCCCATTGTTGCGCTTGATGCATTCCTCACTTGCCCAGGGTACTCTCCCCATGGACTGGAAACTTTCAAACATCCCTCCTGTGTTCAAGTCCGCCAACCGAACTGATATTACAAACTACCGTCCAATTGCCCTAACTTCTGTTGTGTGCAAGGTGATTGAGAAGGCTGTGGCAGAGGGTATCCATGATCATGTGTCCTCCTTTTGCCTTGGCAATGATAAACAGCATGGTTTCTCAGCCCGAAAATCGTGTGTGACACAGCTAACTAATGCCATTCACGACTGGGCTACAATCCTGGACAAGCCACACCCACCTAGAATTGACATTGCTTGCCTAGACTTTTCTAAGGCATTTGACATGATGCCTCATCACACGTACTAGAGAAACTTGCCTGCAATTTCAACATACGAGGTCAACCTTGGATCTGGTTGAAATCTTTTTTGACAGGGCGTCAGCAACGCGTTATGTATCGTGGCTCTTTGTCATCATGGTCACCAGTCACATCCGGCGTCCCCCAAGGAAGTGTGCTCGGCCCTTTGCTATTCAACCTGTTTATCACCGATATCTCTAATAACCTTTCTTCTAAGTGTCTGCTTTTTGCAGATGACACCCTCATTTACCAGCCAATTCTTTCACCCCGAGATGAACTCAACTTTCAATCGGACCTTGATGCTCTTGCCAATTGGAGCATATCAAATGGAATGAAACTCAACCAGGGAAAGTCCAAGATAATGCACATGACACGTACAAAGAAAACAATAGTCCTCCCACTCTACACTCTCCAAGGAATACCCCTCACAGTTGCCCCTACCTTCAAGTATCTTGGAGTAACTGTGAACAATAAGCTAACATGGAATGACCACGTCGATGCTGTTGTGTCTAAAGCAAACAAAACTTTGGGCTTCATTTGGCATATTGCAGGTAGATCATCGTCCAAAGCTCTCTTATCACTCTACCGAACCCTAGTCTTGCCTGTGCTTGAGTACGGGTTACCTGCCTGGTGCCCGTACACAACCTTGTTGTCCGCCAAACTCGAGCGAGTTCAAAGACGAGCCACTAGGATGATCTTAAAGCAACAGAGAGGAGCCATGACCTATGAGGACAGACTCCATACACTGAACTGGTTAAGCCTTGAAACAAGACGACACAAACTCACTGTTCAATTTACTATTAAATGTTTGTTTGGCCTCATCGATTGTCTTAGTATAACATCCCATACAGTAGTTAATACCCGTCACCTGGACACAGTTTCCTTTATTCACCATTACGCCAGAACCCTAAGTCTAAGGAATTCCCCTGTTCATGCTTTTCCACGTATGTGGAGTAATCTCCCAACCCACATTAAGGACTCTTTGATACTTGATTCATTTCAGTGTTTTAATCGTAAATTATGTGCTCATTTTCTTGATGGTTAAATGCCTGTAATGTTTTGTCTATTATAGTTGTTTTTGATCTAAATTGTGTTTTGAATATTGGTTGAGTGGGGAGGTTTGGCTGAGTGGGGAGTCGGGCCCGGGACCTCTGGATTCCTGTTCCAGCGCTGGAACGGAAGTCCAGGGATCTCGGGTTCGGGTCCTGGTTTGGTTGGGTTTATTTGCTCAACTAATATTTATTTCAAACTTTACCAGTCAGTTTTCTTTCCTTCATGTATCATTATTTAAATTGTACAGGGTTCTCTATTTTGTTTGTTTGTTTGCTTGTTGCATGCAAAATTGTCTTATTTTTGAAACGTTTGTTACATTATTACATTATCTCATGTGTTTGAGTATGTGCTGAGGTTTATCTTTGATTGTTTGTGTGTCTGTGTTACCCGTCTGTCTATTAATTTGGTTGTTTGTTTTCTGCTACATTTAATCGTTTGTTGGTAATTTTTGATATTTATTTGTTCATTAATCATTATGGGTTGTCTGAATGTTTGTCGTTTTATGTTGCTTGTTAGTATGGTTGTTTGTGTTACGTTTGTATTAGACTGTTCGTATTATTGTAATGCTTGTTTACTCGCATGTGTACGGTATCTGTTATGGTTTTTCTGTATGGGTATGTCTGATTGTTCTTGTCTTTGTTTTGATCCATTTTTTTTTTCAGCTCGTTTGTATGTTGCAGTGCTTACTTGTTTATCACTAATTGTGTTTCTTTATGATTTATTTAATTTTATTTATGCTACTTTATTTTTCATTTAAATTCATTGACTTATTGAGCAGATATTTATTAATTTATTTACCTATTTAATTATTATTCATATATATTACCCTCAATTATAGCATTTTTAATTTCCAGATTTACTTTCTCATATTACATGTATTTATAGGTTTATATATATATTTATTTTGTTTGTAAAATTATTTCTTGTTACCAACCTATGATTGGATGAACAGGCTTTTGAGTCAGTGTTTTCACTTTTGTTCTTCCTGGCCATCTTAGATTGGATTGTCTTTACTCTGCTTGTTGTACTCCCTCCCACTTCCCCACTTCCCCAATCCGCTCCCCTTCTATACATTTCTCATCCCCACCCATACATGTATCTCATTCATACCTACTGTACCTCTATTACATCTATTCTTTTTGATTGGTATTTGTTATACAATTAATCTTTCATCTTGACTGTCCTTGATGTATGACATTTCTTACTTTGTATGTACATGTTTGTATTTAAGAATGTTTTGGCCGAATAAATAATAATAATAATAATTCAAATTCATTTTTGGGCAGTCATTTCTGTAATTTGTGCAATCTAAAAAACGCTTTGTTAATAAGGCATACGGTTCACTTATTTGCACTTGAGTCACTTTGTACTTCGAAGACGAGCTTTTGCTACAGTTTTACACGCATATTTCAATAGGTTTGCAGCTTGTGGTACAACCATACCTAAACATATACGCCAAGATGTCTGGCACGCCAACAGATTGATGGTTGAGGAAGAAACAACATAAACAACAAAAAAACATGAAAAACATAAAGAATCACCCCATTCAAACACAATACAAAATTAGGCCAGTTAACCAATAAAGATCCCCCCAAAAAAAGAATATAGGAGAAAACAAAGAAGAAAAAACATCATGGGCCCCATGTAAAGTCTCCTGGAACCGTAAATAAAGAAAATGAGGTTTGCCTGAATTAAAGTGAAGATACGAAACAGTTGCCTAATACAGATTATCTGTTTATTCGTATTTCTTTAGTCGTACTTATTTGAATTCTCATTTAGCGAAATTGATTGCCTCTTTACGAAATTGAAAAAAATTAAACCAGTAAAATCTCCAGTCGAACCAGCTTTGCTAAATTGAATGATGATTGTGCGTCACGAAAAAGAATGACGATATGCTAAATTGAACACAGTGCAAAAGGAATTTGAATGCCTCAATACGAAATTGAATGCCCGAATTTTGAATTTGAAACGCAGTAACAACTGGAGAGGCAAAATAGTTTTAATTCGAACGCACGAAAATGAAATCGGCTGCTCATTTGCCGAAAGTGACCGAGAAAACCTATATTAAACAGTTGGTATTAAGTTAGCATTATTATTCAGAATTAAAAAAGAGAATTCAGAATTAAAAAGAGCGCACCCAGCATGTTCACGTGTAACTCCTCATAAGACAATGTCTGTCAGTGAAATAATAGTGGTCCACATATGAAACAAAGTGTACAAGGTACGGGTTATTAGTTGGTTTGAAAAAAATACCAGGTATTTAATTAAGTCTATATCTTCCTCAATTTCCCCTTTTTTGGTGTCTCTTTCCCTTTTAAATTTGTTTCCCTGTAGGAAAAGTGGGCGTGCGCCCCCCATGCCCCCTGAATCCTGCATGTGACATGTGTTCCGCCAATCAAATGATATGGATCTATGGGTGCAGTAAATAAAAAATATATAAAAAACACAACACACCTACAACACACCTTACAACACCGCCTAAAGTCCCATCTAAAGGACGAGGCAATAATGGTTAAGTGGCTTGTTTAAGGTTACAAGTGCATGACCGGGACTAGCTCGATCCTACACTCTACTGATCAGAAACACCGGAGCTTGAGTCTGATGCTCTTAACTGCTCGGCCATTGCCTCAATCAACTTGCACACACAACTCAACTTGCTATAAACACCTGCCAATTAGTACAGGCCAAGCATGACTTTGTATTGGAGTAGTTAAACAAAAACTCAAGGGACATTCCAAATCCGTCTATATCCTCTTTGCTGAAATTAAGGATTTAGAAAGACTGAGGGTTGAAAGCCCAAATAACAATTGGTTATCACTGGGTCAGGCATAGTAAGGCAGATAGGTGATGGGATTGTGCCTTTGATGATACAAGTTTATTTGTCGAAAAGGCCAATGCAGACTTAACCTCTGAAAATAATATAGGTAGAATAACAATCAATGGCAGCCATTTTGAAAATTTGAAAACCACTTGTTCTAGCTATACTGTTTGATATTCTCTGTGCTAGATTCTTTGCTTGTTTGTATCATCAACGGCACAAATCTCCCAAATCCCTATCTGCCTCACTAGCAAGGTATTCCAATCTTATCCAAGTCCAGATAATATGGTGTGGAGTGACGTAGGACAGAAGATATTGGAGGATTGAGGTCACCTGTAGGTTAAAAGACCTATACAGAGTAAGGGTAAACAGGCTCTCTTTGTAAAATGGTAAACATGGTTTACATCCTTGGTAAAATGTACAAGAAGTAATTAACGAGTCATAGAGTAGTGACTTTTGACAAGCATGTCTTGTTTTGTAAACAGTGATTGTAAAAATTGTGGTTTATTCCCAAATGGAAAGTATACTATGATCATGTAATTAAAGGCACCTGGCAGTGGTATTTTTTCAAAATAAAGCTTTTGTCATTGATATATACATTTTTATGAGTGGAATGTGAATAAACAATTTACTAAGGTTAACAAATTGTATTTTTCTTGTAATTACAAATTAAAAAATAGGCCCCCCTTTACATGGCGCTGTTCGTGACGTCAATCGAGGCAGGAGAAAATGTGTAGTCTGGCCCCGTACATTACGTCTGGGTACCTGATCAGTATGATGCCTTTTCGTATTCGGACGTCACCACCCAATGCAATCCTAGGACAGTGTACAGTCGACTAATACGAGACGCCAGTTTATACGAGGTTTTTCACCGGTCCCGAACTGTCCCATGCGCGTTTCTATGTCTTAAAAACGGAAGATACGAGCATGATCATAACGAGAACACGGATAATACGAGGTATTGTTTTTCCACCAGAAACATTTCGCTGGTAACCTAAGCTTCACTGCAACTTCCCTTGCACACTACTACCAACGAAAAAATCCCCGGGCTATATCCAAGTGTTCGCTGTATAGCGCTGAAAACGACGTCGGACCGGACCACTTTGCCCTCGTTAGCCTAACTTTCGATGCCCGTAACTGCCTATATTTGGGATCTGCAGGAAAAAAATGCTGGCTGACCCCATCTTTAGTCGTTTTGCTGCATCCAGCAGCAATTTTCGCTGGAAAAATGCAAGAAAAAAAACCCCTTTTGGATAACCAAACGAAACGTACAATCTCACTACTGGCACGTGTATATACAACGTAAATGCAGGCAAGTTCGAGTAGGGTCGATGTTCAATCGAGGCGAAGTCTTCCTCGATTGACGTCACAAAAAGGCATGGGCGGAGTCGCCCCCAAACAACTTTATCTATTTTTTTAACATATAAATACTGACAAACAATTACGCAAAAAATTGTTTTATTGTTAATATACATATACTCTTATATTAAAAAAAAAAAATAATCTATTTCCAGGTGCCTTTAAGTCTTCCATTGATGGCATAACACATTGAAGTAATTGATTTGTTTTCCTCTTTTAATTCACAACTCAGCATTTTAGTTAACATTTACAATCAAAATGGCATCAAATGTAACAGCTCAGTCAGTGCTAGAAGATATTTATTTTGGAGCGTCAGAGATCAGGGATGTACATACATGTAAAACATGTAACATGTGTACCACTAATCAAATGATAAGGATCTATGGATGCAGTAAATAATAAATATATAATAACACAGCACACAGGACCTATACCACCTTACGTCCCATCTAAAGGACGAGGCAATAATGGTTAAGTGTCTTGCTTAAAGGGTGTTGGTAAGAGTAAAAATATAAATGTCCACAGATTCACACATAACTTACATGGTATATGGTCATGATGGGAAACTCCCTTGGAAATAGTTTTGCTTTAAATGCTATAGTTTTTGAGAAATGAGTAAAACAATTACTTTTGTTCTCTCAAGTCGAAAACTCGATGTTTGAAAACAGTGAAAACACTTAAGGTTTTCCCCCCACTTTTTGCTGGTGATTGCAATGACCGATTGAGCTTAAACTTTCACAGGTTTGTTGTTTCATGTATATGTTGGGATACCCCAAGTGAGGATACTAGGCCTTTAACATTTACCAAAAGTATAAACTCCCTTTAAGGTCACACATGCATGACCAGGACTCGCTCAAACATAGGAGTGACATAGGATAACAGGATATCTGCGAATTGAGGTCACCTGTAGGTTAAAAGACCTATACAGAGTAAGGGTAAATATAAATAGGCTTGTCTCTTTGTCAAATGGAAAACATGGTTTACATCCTTGGTAATATGTACAAGAAGTAAATAACAAATCATTAAGTAGTAACTTTTGACAAGCATGTATCATTTTGTAAGCAGTAATTTTAAAAATTGTGCTTTATTCCCAAATGAAAAGTATACTATGATCATGTAATCAAGTTTTCCATTGATGGCATAAGACATTGAACTAATTGAGTTATTTTTCTCTTTTAAATTACAGCTCAGCATTTCAGTAAGTACTTCCAATCAAAATGGCCTCCAATATAACAGCTCAGTCAGTGCTAGAAGAGATTAGTCAAAATCATCTTGAATGCTCAATTTGCAGTGAACGCTTCAAGCAACCCAAACTACTGGATTGTTCTCATTCATTTTGTCTTGAATGCCTTCAACAACTCAGACAGAATAGTCCTTGTACTACAAAACTGTCATGTCCAGTGTGTAGACAAGAAACTTTGGTAAAGGAAAATGACATTGATGGTCTGAAAACCGACTTTAAGACCATTTCAATGATAGAAGATGTTGAAAAACAGGAAACTCAACTGAAACAACTGCCAAGTCAGGAGTATACTTCTAAATGTAGTAAGCATAGGGGCAAGGATCTTATCATGTTTTGTAACAAATGCAATAATTTGGTATGCACAACTTGCATTGTTAGAGATCACCAGTCCCATCATCTAATGGAAATAAATGAGGCTTCAGACAAATGCAAACAACATGCCACAGAACTTGTAGCAAACATAAGACAGAGTGTCAAAGCCTTTAACATTGCTATTCAAGAAATAGACACGTCCCGTAAAACATTAGACTCTATGTTTGCTGCCACCAAAGACAAAATCTCCAAGAAGGCTGATGAAGAGATTGCCAAGGAGGTTGCCAGGATCACAGAGGAGAAGCAGAAACTGATGCAAGAGGCAGAACAGATCTACAAAGACAGAGTCAAGACAATGGAAACTGCACGAGCTACAAACAGCAAACAGTTCAACAGAGCAGAGCTCAAGCAAGATGA
This sequence comes from Leptasterias polaris, assembly GCA_037783415.1. Lineage (NCBI taxonomy): Eukaryota > Metazoa > Echinodermata > Asteroidea > Forcipulatida > Asteriidae > Leptasterias > Leptasterias polaris. Next base: position 992,427 of record JAZGTN010000039.1, on the reverse strand, counting down.
GGTTATTCAACTCATGGATCAACGAATCGAGATTGTACATCACATCGAACAACTCTTACATGACCTCAAACAATACAAAGACATGAAATCAACAAAAATACCTGATGGGTTGACTTACATGAACTTTACAGGAGGCCAGAAATCACTGGGGAGACTGGTGCTGAAAGATGAACAACCAGTAGAATCAGCAACTTCTGCTCAGGCTAGAATGCCAACATTTCAATCCATGAAACACTTGAAAGAAAAAAAATGGACATTAAAATCGGAAATAAATACAAACAAAAAAAACCCCCAAAAACAGGTAATGAGGATTTCCCCATGGGATATTGCTGCATACTCCAATAGTGATATTGTTGTGTCAAATATAATGAGTACCAGCTTGTTTACAATATCAACAGTGAGCAATCCTCGATCCACTGTCATCCCACAAGAACTACCAATCAGATGTCTTACCAGCCCAAGAGTAACTGTGAATAACAATGATGAGCTCATTGTTCTAGATATTGAAACAGTCAGGATCTTCAACAGGAGTTATCAGCTCCTCCATAAGTTCAATTCAGGCAGTGAACCATCATGTATTGCAGTGGATGACAACAATTTGATAGTAGTGGGTTATTCTGAAAAGGCAGAGATCTCTCTATATCAACCAGATGGATCCCTCATCAGAGCACTGCCTGCTCCAGGGATCAGTCAATACTTGACTTCATACAAACAACAACTCATCTACACTGATAACGGGGATGGCAGGAAGTTAGTATCAGTAGACTACAATGGTAGAGTGGTGTTCTCAGTAGATATCAGTCAGTATGGGTGGCCTCATAGTGTGTGTTGTGACAAGAATGGGAGCATCTATGTTGCTGTAAAGAGAGTGCCATTCTCATCATTGGGTGATATCCCATTGGGTGATATCCATCATTATAGTCCTGATGGCAAGTACATTAGATGTGTCATCAAGGATTGTGATCCCAATGGTCTCACATTCCTACCAGCAGGTGATCTGGTTGTGGCTACAAACAAGTCAGTTCAAATCTATCACCATGAGTAAAGACATCTATACAAATTATGCCAGACCACAACAATGGCAAAGCTAAATCGAACACAATGCAGTTAAGTTTTAGAAGATCTGTTAATCAGTTACTGTTATATGACTTTGAAATAAATGTTTCTCAGCTGATCAAGAATACTTGAATGTTTGTTAAATTCTAAACGTGATGTTTAGGTTTTGGAAAGAACCATTGTCATCATCGGGTAAGATCTATCCTTGCAGTCCTTATGGTAAACAGAATGGATGTACTTGTATCATTAACAGACGTATTCACACTCACACCAGCTGGGCCAAATTTCATACAGCTGCTTATTATTAAGCACAAAAAGAAACTTAGTAAAACAAATTCTTACCAGAATAAGGTTACCAGCCAGAATACCAACTCCATGTAGATTCTGCAGCTGGTATTCTGCTCTTTTTTGCTTAGCAGAATGTTTTGATGCAATGTTTTTTGCTCTAGGTCCTGGTTGTGGCTACAGACAAATCAGTTTACTAACATAAACTTTAGGGGGCCATCAAACTATTAAATACACTTCCTGCAGACAAATCTATTACTATGTTTAAAGATAACATTATGCTGGACCACAATACGGAGTAACCTGACCTTAACTTTGGGAGATCATAAAACTAAACATTATTCCTGACAAGCTGTCATCTAAAACAGAAAAAGGTCTACTTTCATTAATGTAAGCTTTTAATATAAAAGCTGAAATATAATATAATCTGTACCCATGTAAAAAGTACAGTATATGTACTAATTTGGTCAATAAGTGAGTGTAAATTTAGCATTTGATATTTTGATTGTTGGGCAACCAAAGCTGCTTCAAAGTCAGTAGTGGCCCAATTCTTACTAAATCTTACCAGTGTCTGCGCTAGGATTATTTGATTTAAGTAAACTAACCGAGACGAAGATGAAACAAACCAACTGACTAAATATAATCACATCAGGGCGCTACGCCAGTGATCTTTAACCGGATGTGACAAAATACATGACCTAGCTCGTAACAGTGGTTGGAGAGAAGCATAATAAATAAACGATAAACAAAACCAAGGCAAGCAAAGAAGTGTATATTGCCGCAACGACATAAATGAAAACACCTATAGAAGGATAAGATTGTCTACTTGAGATGTGCCTCTTATCAACACGTAACAATTTGTAAAAAGCTTTAGGATTTTTTTTTAACCTGTCAAACAATTTCAATTACTTGTATTATGTGGCTACCATTAAAGTAAAATAAAAAGAACCCAAGCTAGCTGTACATAGCAGTACATCAATTTTAATGTCATCGTTGAATTCAAGTGCAATGAAAGTCTGTGTTTATGTTGTCATTAATTAAAAATAAGGAACAAGTTTAAACAAGATGCAATAGGATCAGTCTGATTGTTTATCAACATGATGCAGATTTTAAAAAGGTTTCTTAACAAACGGTTTTATTCAAATAAGACATCTGAAAGTGTTCCTGTATGCTTCAGTGAAAGTTTCAACAACCTGTTATTTATAGATTATTCACCGAGTCCCAGTACTATGTATGGGTCCAATACCAAGACTTTGAGGTCAATGTTATTCTATGTGTGCACTCAATGCATTAATCATAATATGACAATACATCACACAGTGTATAAACAGAATCAGGGATTTGCACAATACATGGTGGGTGGTTTGCAATAGTTTAACAATAGAGCTACATGTATGTAACTCTATTGTTATACAATTTAAAGTATTGTGCCAACATCTAACAGATCATTGCTGATGGAAGTTCGTCTTAAACTACAAGATTTGTTGCTGTGCCTCATCAATTACTGGTAAGTTATATTTGCAGTTGTAATTTGTCAATTATTTCTACATGTAGAGAACAAGATCCAAATGCCTGATAACTAGAAAACTACAACTTAATGAACACATCCACGACTCTGCTGATCTTAAACGGCCACTAAACACTACTTGCCAGTTTTTTTAATATTCCATTTAACAAGAATAGACAAATTTTGTTTGAAGCACAATACATACACCAAGGATAATCTTTACTTTGATTTATCCATTCATGTTCAAGGGCCTTGTTTGGTTATGGGGGCCTATACAGTACTGGATAGTTGCGTAGACGAATCATTCACAACCTTTCTATTATTACAAGTAAATTGAAGTGATCGAGTACCACTATGTACTGCATGACTCTTTATATAATGCCTATGCAACCATGATGTACAGACACACACAATGCTGTTTGGTGCTGATTGTATGTTTGGAAACTAAGCTAAAGTTGCTCAGAAATAGTGTACACTACAGTACACTATACACACTGTACATTGGGTATAATTCCACAGTCAATTAATTCAAGCCAGTCTCAAGAGGACATAGATACTATTAGGCTGTAGATACTCTCTGGAGCAATATGAGGTCATTATACAGAGTGACATATTTAAAGATGTATTAGTATTACAAAAATGATCTGTTTTACACAAGTATACAGTTAATATTGTGAAACCTCTCTTTAAGGATGCCGTACATGTAAGTGAAATACCTACTGTTAAATGTTCATTTTTTGTTAATCTGATTGAATAGTCTAGACACTCTACACACTGCAAAGAAATTGATATATCCACTGATGGATATTTATTTATTATTTTATTTGTGGAGTTGGGTTTAGGATTGGGCTGGCCACCAGCACCAGCGGGAACCAGTGGCCCCTGCCTCTATTAAATCCAGGTTCCTATATGCCTGTTGACATTATGCTTTCCAATGAAACACTACCTTAACTCACTTGGACAATTTGGGGGGATACAATTGTTTTGGAAATGATGCTGCAAAGTGTTGCTGTGCAGAGCCAATATTGATTAACATTTATATTATATTTTGGAACGTGAGAGATCACAGATGTAAATTCATGGCAAAATAAAGTATAACATGTGACACATGTTCAAACAAAAGAATGAGGATCTATGGGTGCAGTAAATAATAAATATATAATAAAACAGCACATGGGACCTACTGCCTTACGTCCCATCTAAAGGCTGAGGCAATAATGGTTTAGTATGGTGGCCCTGAAGGGACATCGCATATCGCATACGTGTGCGCACACGTATGCAATGTCGTGAAACAATTCGCGAATATGTGCGCACACGTATGCAATGTCGTGAAACAATTCGCGAATATGTGCGCACACGTACGCAATGTCGTGAAACAAATCGCGAATGTGTGCGCACACGTATGCAATGTCGTGAAACAATTCGCGAATATGTGCCCACACGTCTGCAAATATATTTGCAATGTCGTGAACGTTTATTGCATACCAAGTTGCATACCTTTGAATAAAATGTCTAATGATCTGGGGGTTTCTTATGGTGGCCCTGTATAGCCATGCTTACAGGAGCCTGACTGTAGCGCCACGTACTCCCTATGTCTCTAACAAATTGTCTGCAACTATGACATCATCCCAAAGGTATGCAACTTGGTATGCAATAAACGTTCACGACATTGCAAATATATTTGCAGACGTGTGCGCACATATTCGCGAATTGTTTCACGACATTGCATACGTGTGCGCACATATTCGCGATTTGTTTCACGACATTGCATACGTGTGCGCACATATTTGCGATTTGTTTCACGACATTGCATACGTGTGCGCACATATTCGCGAATTGTTTCACGACATAGCATACGTGTGCGCAGATATTCGCGAATTGTTTCACGACATAGCATACGTGTGCGCAGATATTCGCGATTTGTTTCACGACATTGCATACGTGTGCGCACATATTCGCGATTTGTTTCACGACATTGCATACGTGTGCGCACATATTCGCGAATTGTTTCACGACATTGCATACGTGTGCGCACACGTATGCGATATGCGATGTCCCTTCAGGGCCACCATAGTTTAGTGTCTTGCTAAACGACACTCACAACCAGGACCCACTTGCACCCACACTCTACTGATCAGAAACACCTGAGCTCGAGTCCGGTGCTCTTAACTGCTCGGTCAATGCCAAAATCAACTTGCACACACAACCAACTTGCTATAAACACTAGGTCAATTATTACAGGCCAAGCATCACAATGTACTGCAGTAGTTTAAACACAAGCACAAGGGGCATTCATTCTTTTACTTACCTCTGGGCCCAATGTACTGCAGTAGTTTAAACACAAGCACAAGGGGCATTCATTCTTATACTTATCTCTGGGCCCAATGTACTGCAGTAGTTTAAACACAAGCACATAGGGGCATTCATTCTTATACTTATCTCTGGGCCCAATGTACTGCAGTAGTTTAAACACAAGCACATAGGGGCATTCATTCTTATACTTATCTCTGGGCCCAATGTACTGCAGTAGTTTAAACACAAGCACATAGGGGCATTCATTCTTATACTTATCTCTGGGCCCAATGTACTGCAGTAGTTTAAACACAAGCACAAGGGGCATTCATTCTTATACTTACCTCTGGGCCCAATGTACTGCAGTAGTTTAAACACAAGCACAAGGGGCATTCATTCTTATACTTATCTCTGGGCCCAATGTCATAGAGCTGCTTAAGCAGAAAATATTGCTTAACAACTATCCTTTAAGCAGAAACAAGCAGGATACCAATCACAAATTGCTTAACAACTATCCTTTAAGCAGAAACAAGCAGGATACCAATCACAAATTGCTTAACAACTGTCCTTTAAGCAGAAACAAGCAGGATACCAATCACAAATTGCTTAACAACTGTCCTTTAAGCAGAAACAAGCAGGATACCAATCACAAATTGCTTAACAACTGTCCTTTAAGCAGAAACAAGCAGGATACCAATCACAAATTGTATACCGTAATCTTCGGAATATAGGCCGCGGCTTATACATTGATTTTGGCCCTTTTCAACATTTCGGCAGCTTATATGCCGGGCGGCTTAAACAATGACGCATAAATCTTGTTTTGAAAAAGATCGTTTGTAAAATATTTCTGAAACAAAACAATTTTCTGAACCGTAAAAAAACCCCAAAACAAAACATGGCCTGTGTGAATTTACGAAACGAAAAGAGACCGACTTGACTGCAGACCATTCTAATAAAATTATTTAAATAACGATCGATGGTGTTAATTTCAGTACATTTTTACTTAAATGCAACGCAAGACGCACTTTGTGGCAAGGTACAATGACTTTGTGCCGCCCACTGTACATCACCACAGAGGACCGCAAACACGCACAGCCCCTCTGTGTGTGTAGTCACCACTGCGGCTTATACAGCGGGCGGCTTATATTCCGAAGATTACGGTATGTGACATGGTAGTTTAATCTTATACTGGTAAGCATAATTTTGCTGTGCTATAAGCTACTTGTTGTGCTTCAGCAGCTCTATGAAATTGGAACCTGGAGTGAGGAGCAGTTCTGTATGAAAGGAAGACATTTACGGAGAGTTTCAAATAATTTGAATATAGGATTAGTTTGAAACCCTCCCAAATCCTTCTATATCATCTTTGATGAAATAAAGGATTCAGAAGGACAGAGGGTTGAAAGCCAAAATAACAACTGCTTATCACTGGGTCAGGCATAGTGAGGCAGATAGGTGATGAGATTGTGCCTTTGATGATACAAGCATGGAATGTGGCGCAAAGTCAGAGTACATCATGAAAAATTGATTGTCAAAAGGACCAATGCAGATTTAACCTCTCAAAACAACATAGGTAGAATAACAATCAACTGCAGCCATTTTGAAATTTTGAAAACCGCTTGTTGTTCTACCTCTATTGTTTGTAATTCTTTGTGCTTGTATCATCAACGAGACAATTCTCCCTATCCCTATCTGCTGCACTAGCAAGGTATTCCAAACTTATCCAAGTCCCCAAAAATTTGAAAGGAGTGACATAGGATAGAAGGATATTGGAGAATTGAGGTCACCTGTAGAGTAAAAGACCTACAAAGAGTAAGTGTATATATAGGCTTGTCTCTTTGTAAAATGGCAAACATGGTTTACATCCTTGGTAAAATGTACAAGAAGTTATAAACAAATCATAAAAATGTAACATTTGACAAGCATGTACCATTTTGTAAAAAGTGATTGTAAAAATTGTTGACTATTGACTAATGGCAAGTATAATGTGACCATTATACTCTTCCATTTTTGAGAAAGGCCACTGGTATAAAACATTGAACTAACTGAGTCAATTCTCTATTTTAATTTACAGCTCAGCATTTCATGAAGTACCTCCAATCAGAATGGCATCCAATATAATGACTCAGTACTCAGTGTTAGCAGAGATTAGTCAGGATCATCTTGAATGCCCAATTTGCAGTGAACGTTTCAAGCAACCCAAACTATTGGATTGTTCTCATTCATTTTGTCTTGAATGTCTTCAACAACTCAGACAGAATAGCCCAAGTTCTGCAAAACTTTCATGTCCGGTGTGTAGACAACAAACTCTGTTAAAGGAAAATTACATTGATGGTCTGAAAACTGACTTTAAGACTGTTTCATTGATAGAAGCTTTTGAAAAACAGGAAACTCAACTGAAACAACAGCAAGAAAAACAACTAACCAGTCAGGTGTATATTTCTAAATGTAGAAAGCATAAAGACAAGGATCTTATCATGTTTTGTAACAAATGCAATAAGTTGGTATGCACAACTTGCCTTGTTAGAGATCACCAGTCCCACCATCTAATGGAAATAAATGAGGCTTCAGACAAATGCAAACAACATGCCACAGAACTTGTAGCAAACATAAGACAGAATGTCAAAACCTTCAACACTGCCATTCAAGAAATAGACACATCCCGTAAGACATTGGACTCTATGTTTGCTGCCACCAAAGACAAAATCTCCAAGAAGGCTGATGAGGAGATTACCAAGGAGGTTGCCAGGATCAGAGAAGAGAAGCAGAAACTGATGCAAGAGGCAGAACAGATTTATAAAGACAGAGTCAAGACAATGGAAACTGCACGAGCTACAAACAGCAACGAGATCAACAGAGCAGAGCTCAAGCTGGATGAGGTTATTCAACTCATGGATCAACGGATCGAGATTGTACATCACATCGAACAACTCTTACAAGACCTCAAAGAATACAGAGACATGAAATCAACAAAAGTACCTGATGGGTTGACTTATATGGACTTTACAGGAGGCCAGAAATCACTGGGGAGACTGGTGCTGAAAGATGAACAACCAGTAGAATCAGCAACTTCTGCTCAGGCTAGAATGCCAACATTTCAATCCATGAAACACTTGAAACAAAATAAATGGACATTAAAATCGGAAATAAATACATACAATAACATAAAAAAACAACAGATAATGAGGATTTCCCCATGGGATATTGCTGCATACTCCAATAGTGATATTGTTGTGTCAGATATGGTGAGTACCAGCTTGTTTACAATATCAACAGTGAGCAATCCTCGATCCACTGTCATGGAACTACCAATAAAAGGTCTTATCGAAGCAAGCAAAGTAACTGTGAACAAGAATGATGAGCTTATTGTTCTAGATAATGAAACAGTCAAGATCTTCAACAGGAATTATCAGCTGCTCCATCAGTTCAATCCAGGCAGAAAACCATCATGTATTGCAGTGGATGACAACAATTTGATAGTAGTGGGTTATTCTGAAAAGGCAGAGATCTCTCTACACAAACCAGATGGATCCCTCATCAGCACAGTGCCTGCTCCAGGGGTTGGTGCATACATAACTACCTACAAACAAAGATTCATCTACACCAACTGGGATAGCAGGAAGTTAGTATCAGTAGACTACAATGGTGAAGTTTTATTCTCAGTAGGTATCAATCAGTCTGGGAATCCTCGTGGTGTGTGTTGTGACAAGGATGGGAGTATCTATGTTGCTGTAAGAAGAAGACCATTGTCACTAGAATGTGATATCCACCATTACAGTCCTGATAGCAAGTACATTGGATGTATCAACAAGGATTGTGTTAGTTCCTGTTGTATCACAGTCACACCAGCTGGTGATCTGGTTGTGGCTATACGCAATACAGTTCAAATCTATCAGCATGAGTAAAGACATCAATAAACATTATGCAGGACAACAACAATGTCAAAGCCAAGATGAACAAAATTCAGTTAAGCTTTAGAAGATCTGTAAATCAGTAACTTTTATATCACTTCTGTATTATGCTGCCATGAAATAAATGTTTCTGAGCTGATCAAGAATACTACTAGATATTGTATGATTGTTGAATCCTTAACAATACGTCTGGTTTCAATGAACTGTACGATGATATTAATTGAAAAGAACCATTTTCAACATCAGACGAGATCCATCCCTAATGGCAAACAGAATGGATGTACACATGTATACATATTATTCACACTCACACCAGCTCAAAAAGAAGCTAAGTATACAACGAATGCAAACCAGAATAAGGTTACCAGCCAAAATAGCAATTCCATCTAGATTCCTGGACTGGTAACCTGCTCATTTTGCTTAGCAGCATGTTTTGATGCAATGTTTTTTTGTTCTGGGCCCTGATTGTGGCTGCAGACAAATCTATTACCATGATTAAAGATAATATTAATCTAGTCAACACACAATAAGGAGTAATCTGACCTTAACTTTGGGGATCAAAAACTAAACAACATTCCTGAGAAGCCGTCAACTAAAAAGAAGAAGGTCTAATTTCATTCATGTAAACCTTGAATAAAAAAGGAATATAATCTGTACCTTTGTAAAAACTACAGTATATGCACTAATTTGGTAAATAAGCGAGTGTAAATATGGAATTTGATATTTTGATCATTGGGCAATCAAAGCAAACATGATCAAACTAATAGTTCACAGATGAGACTGATTAAAGTAGTGACCCAATTCAACTGATGTCATTATCACATTAATCTTGGTTGGACACTTTTGCATTTTATCGCAAAGATCCATTAAAGAATTTCTGAGTTTGGCCACAAAAACTCAGAAAGTATAGGGCCTACATCCTTTTCAAAGAGTGGGTGTATTTACATTGAATTACATGGGTCATTAAACTTAATGGACTAGCAGTTAATCTGCCTGCAGCAGTCAGTAGCCCTTATGGTTTTTGCATGATCCAATTAATATATCAACTGTTTAGAAAAGGAATTACATGGATATAACAAGTGTGAGTTGTCTGTCGAAAAGGATGTTTCATTTTAGCCTCTTTCTTTAATGGAGCTTTCCCGTACTGGGGTGTCAAGGTTTCCATGTGTTATACAGTGAAGTGCATATTTTAGGTCATGCAGCATTGACACACTTTGACTCCCTAAATGCCGAGTGTGACGTTGGTGCAAGAGGTCAATACAGGGCAAAATTTGTGTGCAGCAAAACAAATAATACATAAAAAAAAAAAGTATTGATAAGTTTCCTATGCGTACATGTATTAAGTAAGCAAATTTATGAGTATTGGATTTTTAAAAAAGATCTTACAATGAGGAAATGAAGAAATGTTGGAAAAAAAATCAAAAACGGAATCTGTTATCCTAAAATGTTTACTTCCATTTACTGGGTTTATCTTTACTTCAAGTATTTCTTCTGTACGAGATCTTAACAAACAGTAATAACATTTTATGTTTATAAAATACAAGTTTGTGTTTAGTTGCATATTTTTTGCCAAACTACATGCAAAAGTCTCTTCAATAAGAAAATCCTTACTCACTACTTCAGGCTGTTTTGCTGTCAGGGCAGTGTGTTGGGAAATTTTTTATAGGAGTAGCACAAAGGAAACTGAAGTTATTGCTGACTGTTATTCAGAAAATGTTGAACTATCAAAGACCATTTTCATTTTGCAATGGGCACTTCCATTGGAAATTGTAAAAGTCTATGAAAAACGTTTGAAAGGGCATCAAGGCCAAGACCAGGGCAACTGAAGCGATGGCCTCCGTGGCCTCCGTGGCCTCTGGGTAATTCAAGACCTGAATAGACTGCGCCAGTCATGTGCGTATTTGAACGTCAAAGTGTGTGACCTCAAAGTGTGTCTATTGTGTTTCCTTCACAGGTTTAAAGCAGTGTACATGGAAAGGTTCCTGTGAAGGTACTACTTTATATGCACAGCGCATTAATACACTGTGACCTCCATATGTCACTAGGTCATTCCATGTACTTGTATAACTGTTATCTTGTAAGATTCAGTCACGTCATGTTGATAGTAATAAAACATTACATTCTACTCCATAATACAAGTCTACCGATATAGTATTATTACTGTTCCCAAGAAAGTTTGTGTGCCAGACTTCTGTGCATCTGTCCAATTTTTCAATAAAACCCTCCTATACACTGGTACCATAAAGTACCATACCTTCTAGGCTAGCATGGGGTATATAGATTTCCTGTGTTTATGCAGCTGGTATAATGTGGAAACCCCATGGCACGGGCCAGTTGGGAAGGAGAGTTTGGTGTTAGTGGCTTGTGTACTTTGGACTTAGTCTCCACAGTCTCCTGTGGTATTCCGTGGCACGGGCCAGTTGGGCTGGAGAGTTTGGTGTTAGTGGCTTGTGTACTTTGGACTTAGTCTCCACAGTCTCCTGTGGTATTCCGTGGCACGGGCCAGTTGGGCTGGAGAGTTTGGTGTTAGTGGCTTGTGTACTTTGGACTTAGTCTCCACAGTCTCCTGTGGTATTCCGTGGCATGGGCCAGTTGGGAAGGAGAGTATGCCGATATTGACAGGTTTAATAGGGGGCCCTAAAATGTCTAGACTCCTACATACCTGTTTTATTGCTTGCAGTGCCATGTTGAGAGTGTGCACAGTTTCCTGTCCAAAGATGACCAACTGACTCCATGTCAACATGGCCCTCGACCCCTTGACCCCAGGTCGAATCCACAGTGGCAGTCACACCCATTGGATGTAATAGTGTTGACATGGTGAGTGGTTGACATCTACAAGATGGGATTAAAATAAGACTTATTTTTTTAATATCCTCTAAAATCAACACCCCAGTTGGATGGGTTCAGCCTATTTTGCAAAGGGCCAGGTACACCAACTGGGACAAAATATTTGGTTCGAATCCCACCCGAGTGATATGCCTGCGTTATTTTATCACCAGGACTCAAGGAAAGGACTGAGTGTATATTGGTGTAAGAGTAAAACCACATAATAAAAATATTTTGAGTGCAATCTGAACGTGCAGATAAGTTTTCATCATTGCGAAGGTTTTCAGAGTCAGAATCACTACTGCAGTACATTTCAGCTATGAGGAGATTTTATTTAATCACACCCTGTTTCTCAACAACCAACAGAAAGTCAAGTTTCTAGAAAAATCTCTTTTTTTTTAAATGAAAACAATTTATACAAAACAAACAAACTTAAACAAAAGCCATGTTTACTCATTTTCATGACTGAACAATTTACGATCTCTTTACGTTATGGCAAGTGTCGTTATACCAAGACAATGACCCCTGTCTGTGGTGATATACGAACAGTAAGTGGTACTTGGCAAGCCTCTGTTTAAGAAGTCAAATTGTATCTTATACAGCTGAGCACCATACATGTGACCCCTGTCTGTGGTGATATACGAACAGTAAGTGGTACTTGGCAAGCCTCTGTTTAAGAAGTCAAATTGTATCTTATACAGCTGAGCACCATACATGTGACCCCTGTCTGTGGTGATATACGAACAGTAAGTGGTACTTGGCAAGCCTCTGTTTAAGAAGTCAAATTGTATCTTATACAGCTGAGCACCATACATGTGACCCCTGTCTGTGGTGATATACGAACAGTAAGTGGTACTTGGCAAGCCTCTGTTTAAGAAGTCAAATTGTATCTTATACAGCTGAGCACCATACATGTGACCCCTGTCTGTGGTGATATACGAACAGTAAGTGGTACTTGGCAAGCCTCTGTTTAAGAAGTCAAATTGTATCTTATACAGCTGAGCACCATACATGTGACCCCTGTCTGTGGTGATATACGAACAGTAAGTGGTACTTGGCAAGCCTCTGTTTAAGAAGTCAAATTGTATCTTATACAGCTGAGCACCATACATGTGACCCCTGTCTGTGGTGATAAACGAACAGTAAGTGGTACTTGGCAAGCCTCTGTTTAAGAAGTCAAATTGTATCTTATACAGCTGAGCACCATACATGTGACCCCTGTCTGTGGTGATATACGAACAGTAAGTGGTACTTGGCAAGCCTCTGTTTAAGAAGTCAAATTGTATCTTACAGCTGAGCACCATACATGTGACCCCTGTCTGTGGTGATATACGAATAGTAAGTGGTACTTGGCAAGCTTCTGTTTAAGAAGTCAAATTGTATCTTATACAGCTGAGCACCATACATGTGACCCCTGTCTGTGGTGATATACGAACAGTAAGTGGTACTTGGCAAGCCTCTGTTTAAGAAGTCAAATTGTATCTTACAGCTGAGCACCATACATGTGACCCCTGTCTGTGGTGATATACGAACAGTAAGTGGTACTTGGAAAGCCTCTGTTTAAGAAGTCAAATTGTATCTTACAGCTGAGCACCATACATGTGACCCCTGTCTGTGGTGATATACGAACAGTAAGTGGTACTTGGAAAGCTTCTGTTTAAGAAGTCAAATTGTATCTTATACAGCTGAGCACCATACATGTGACCCCTGTCTGTGGTGATATACGAACAGTAAGTGGTACTTGGCAAGCCTCTGTTTAAGAAGTCAAATTGTATCTTACAGCTGAGCACCATACATGTGACCCCTGTCTGTGGTGATATACGAACAGTAAGTGGTACTTGGAAAGCCTCTGTTTAAGAAGTCAAATTGTATCTTATACAGCTGAGCACCATATACGTGAACACTTGAATCTTGTTTGGTGATTTTGGGGTTCAACGCCTTACACACCAAGCGCCTTTATATGCAGGAATAAAGACAGTTCTGTGCAGTTATTCCACCTTACCAATTCTGTGCAATGTAACGGTTTTAAATGTTTGGTCAATGCACTAACAAACGATACTGCGAGAAGGAAAGATAATTTTTAAATGTTTACTTTATTTCATTCTGAGAGAGCTCCATTAAAGAATTTCCGAGTTTGGCCAGAAAAACTGGGAAAGTATTTATCCATAATTAGTGTTGAGTGTACACAGACAGTAGCCGAGTGTGATGTTGGTGCACGAGTTCAATACAGGGCAAAATTTGTGGGTAGCAAGAAAAATAATACACTTAAAAAAATTATACTGATGTATAATGACACTAAGTAATGTGAAGACTGTCAATCTTTCTGACCTGTATGTTGGTGTTGGCTTGAGAGGCTCTCCAGTGATTGATGAACATATCCGAGGACCTCAGCCGTAGGACCATCATCTCTTGGTCAGCTGGATGGGGACAGTCCATCCAACACAAAAGGCTCCATCCACTTTGGCCGGCCTGCAAATAAACAAAATAATCGTTTAACTTACAGACTCAAACTTACAGACACTGGGCCAAATTCATGGAGCTATTTTAACAGCAAATAATGCTTAACAATTTCTTGCTTATAGCAAAAAGAAACAGAATACCAGTTACAAATGGTTTATGTGGAGAAAGTATGTAGGCTGGTAATCTTATTCTGGTAGGTAGAGTTTTATTACGCTTAGTTACTTTTCATACTTAAGCAGCTCTATGAAATTGGGCCCTGTAAATGGTCAAGTCAAGGGCGGGTTGAAATTCCGGTCATAACACTTGTGTCCTTGGTCAAGACATTCAAGACACTTAACTATATTTAGAGTCTACATTCATAAAGAGCACATACCTTTGACTAGTGCATCAGTATGATTTGCTAGCCTGTCTTTCACACACTCTTACCATGGAGCCCCAAACCCTACATTACCTTTGCCTAGTGCATCAGTGTGATGAGCTAGCCTGTCTTCCATACACTCTTAATGCCAATAATTAAGCCCCAAACACTACATTTATAAAGAGCACATACCTTTGCCTAGTGCATCGGTGTGATGAGCTAGCCTGACTTCCATACACTCCATCTTGAAGCCCAGTGAGAGATCTGGTAGAAGTTTGGCTGAGAAGCAGGAGTCTACCCTCATATGGAGCCTGCCAGAGCAGTCGGTGATACAATCAACCTGGGATGATTCTTTCTAGACAGTGGCTCATCATTGCTACGATAACCCCAATTTAAGAAGAATTGAGGAAAGTTTAAAGTTACTCCAAAAGTAATGCAAGAGTTAACACAAAAAATGCAAGGTTTGGATGCTTGCCAGGTTTTGTTTTTTCATCAATTATGCATTATGTGGCGTGTCATGGCCGAGCGATTTTGAGCACTGGACTCAAGATCTGGTGTTTCTGATCAGCAGAGTGTGGGTTCGACTCCTGTTCGTGGCACTTGTGTCCTTGAGAGAGATACTTTACCATAATTTATTTTTGTCCTTCGGATGGGACATTAAGCCGTAGGTCCCGTGTACTAGGGTTGGTAGTGGATGTAAAGGAACCCAGAACACTCATAGTGGAAGAGAACCAGAATTTCTTAGCAAGCACCCTCGTTTACAGGTTTTCTCAAGCTTGTGAGCTACAGTGAGTAAGACATATATAGTAATAATAATCAATCCATAAAAATACAATTTATAAACCACAGGGGAAACTGACTCTGTAAATTGTTTATAATTTTGGGTTGAACAAAGAAAATTGACTACAGCAGGACTTGAACCAGCGACCTCAGGATTACTGTGCCTGTGCTGTACCAACTGAGCTATCTATCCCTAATAACCAAGTATGCCTCTCATAAGTGAACTTAGAATTTGGGTACCTCGATGGCGTGGCAATGACATTTACTCTAGCATGGCAAAGGTACGAATCCCACCCGAATGATATGCCTGTGGATTTATTTTCACAGAACTCGAGAAAGAACCAAATATACAGCAGTTAACACACATCTGTGTATGGGTAAAACCAAATAACATTCTTTATCCCTGATGTAAATTTAACATCTATTCAATTGATGCAGAAACCGCTGCTAAATTATAAGATATGAACTGACTCTAGCTACCAGGCAATATCAGTGGTCTAAAACCAAATGTTGTCAGTCTCCCTAAAAGTTTTTCGATCAGGCCCCAATTTCATAGAGTTGCTTAACAATTGTCTGCTAAAAAAAAAAACTCTTAAACTCCATTATTTTGATAAGTTGCAGCTCCAGGAGGACGCATTGTTTGTAGTTGGTTAATTTATTCTTTTGTTCATTAGAACAGTACTCGTGGTGACACAGTAGCCGGGCCAGGTGACACAAATCAATTTGTTTGTTGTTGGGTGTCTTGGTCGCTTGTTCCATTTGTTTTATTTCATGTGCAATTTTCTAGTCAAAGTTTTATAATTGTATTTTACCGTGTCTTCAGTGTTTTGTATGTATTTTTATTTTGTATAGAGGACCACAATGGAAATAAGCTTATTTTAGCTTTTTTGTGTTATCCTCGACAATTCCTCAGATTCAAATGTCTTTTCCCTTCTTGTATATTATATCTGTTTTTGTCCAATTGTTGTATTTTAAAGAATTCTGTGGAGATTGTCTAATAAACAAACAAACAAACAAACAAACAAGCAAAATTGAGCAGGATACCAGTCACAAAGTGTACATTTTACATGGTAGTTTTGCTGGTAACCTTACTCTGGTCAGCATAATTTTGATGTACTGAGCTACTTTTTGTGCTTAAGCCGCCCTATGAAATTAGGCCCAGAACTACGAGTTGGAATCCACCTGTTCTGCACTACAGCGTTGAGGACCACTCTCCACAGTGATGACACAGCCTGCCTGCAAGCCTTCTCATCTGCTGATGGTAAAGTAAGATGGTAGGAATGCACCTCCGATACGTAGAGCTGCTTGTAGATGCAGTAACCTTGCCTTAGATCATCCCAATACTCTAGGGTACAGGGGACCTGACGGGGGAAAACAATGAAAAGGGGATTGTTAAATAGTATGGTGCACTCCCAACTCTGACCCCAGAGGTCAATAGGGTACCTTTATCAGGATAAATGTAAGGTGATATAGAACTTTTTATTGTTGATAAACAAACTGCGCCGGTTGGCATGGACGACCCAATGTTAGCAAAACATTCAATCAAGTTAACAGATGTTGTGACTAAAATCAACATTTTCTGCAAACTTTCAATTAAATAAAATGCCTTGATTGGTTGCTTTGTTTCCAAAAAATTCAACACTACTTTTGAAATAATTATTTGTGTAACATTGTTAAGAACTGTGGCTACCTAGGTTTCATTGTGGGACTATACTGTGATCGCAATGTGGTCCGTGTTTAGCAGAACTTCCGAGTGATTTTTATCCGAATTGTAAAAATGTAAACATATAACTTGACATTTAGTATTCAACAGTGTTGTAACAACCAAGTCATTTTTTCTCAAGTCAAGTACTCTCTTAATTCTGAAGATTGATAATTTCAATCTTTGAAGAGATTGAGTTTTTTTTCAATCTAATAGACTGAATTTTGATTGAAAACGATTGAGATTATCGTCATGCACAGAATCTTCGTGCCAATCGTGAAAAAGATTGAAAGCCGTCTCAATCTTTAATACGTTTGAAAACTTGAACCAATCAAGCCATATTTGCTCAAGTCAAGTCAAGCTGCAAGCCATATTTGCTCAAGTCAAGTCAAGTAGCAAGCCATATTTGCTCAAGTCAAGTCAAGTAGCAAGCCATATTTGCTCAAGTCAAGTCAAGTAGCAAGCCATATTTGCTCGAGTCAAGTCAAGCTGCAAGCCATATTTGCTCGAGTCAAGTCAAGCTGCAAGCCATATTTGCTCAAGTCAAGTCAAGCTGCAAGCCATATTTGCTCAAGTCAAGTCAAGTAGCAAGCCATATTTGCTCAAGTCAAGTCAAGCTGCAAGCCATATTTGCTCAAGTCAAGTCAAGCTGCAAGCCATATTTGCTCAAGTCAAGTCAAGCTGCAAGCCATATTTGCTCAAGTCAAGTCAAGCTGCAAGTCATTATTTGCTCAAGTCAAGTCAAGTAGCAAGCCATATTTGCTGAAGTCAATTCAAGCTGCAAGTCATTATTTGCTCAAGTCAAGTCAAGCAACGAGTCATTTTCGCTCAAGTCAAGTCAAGTCGCGAGTCAATGAAATTGGCGACTCAAGTCTGACTCGAGTCCAAGTCACCGACTCGAGTCAACAACACTGGCACAGGGTGCCTGAACGTGATAGAAAAGTAAACGATATCTAACAGGGCATGGTGCACTTTACTCTGATACTTTAGAGTACAAGGTACCTGACCCTTGAAACTTTCTCAGTTGACTTCAAATATTAGAGTCACAATGTTATTATATCAAAATAAATGTCAAATTTAATCAAATTTGAAAATGACTTCTGAAGATTATCTTGAAAACTAAACATACCTCTTCTTCTGCTGTTGCATTGGACTCAACAGCACCAGCCTGATGAAGCGGTATAGGAGTAACTGATACATGAGTCGATCAGGATCCTAGGCTCAGGGTACGACCATGTCATTAAGCCCCAGTGACCTTTGACATAATGCTCCTGGGTTGGAGAGGAAAACATGATTTCGTTGGCATTTGGTTAGAGTCCAATCCATCTGCATAGAACAAGATAAACAAAATATTAATGCAGAATGCAGTGGGAGCTTTGGAATGCTAGACGAGACATACCTAGCTGGGCCCAATTTCATAAAGCATGTAAGCACAAAAACTTGCTATGCACAGAAAAATCTTTCTTAGCAGAAACAGGTTACCAGCCATAGTACCATACAGTTTACATTGCTGTGAATGGTACCCCACTCAATTCTTGCTAAGCAAAGAAATTTGCTCAACAAAATGTTCTGTTCAACAGCTTTATGAAATTGGGCCCAGGTAAGTTTCCATTGTTTATGTAATGCTGAACATGCGCACATTCCCCAAAACAATGGATTTGCTACAAGTCTGCTGCCACCTCTAGTGTCCGAAAATTAAGACTCCCATTTGTTAAACTGAAGTCGACAGGATCTGCACAGAATATCTGGAACCAATTTCTTAAAGCCTGTAAAGGTTGGTCAGGTTGGTGTTGAAGTATCTTTAGTTGGTGTAGAGGCATCTTTCCTCACCCTCCATCTCTAGGACCCCGGTTCAAATCACACCGGGGCACTATATGTGGATTGGGTTTTCAGTCCCTACCTAATTGTGTGGATTTTCCCTGGAATAATTTGGGGTTTTTTTTTCCACATCTAAAACTGAGACTTCTCCCCATTCTCTCCATTTGGGATCTTGGCTAGTACAGTGATTAATGAATATGAAAGTGTAGGCTGACACTTTGTGCTTTACCAAGCAGCCCTTAGCACAACAAAGCAAACAAAACACTATCTTATTGGTAGTTTCTGTAAGTACTTTATCACCCTTACGGTGATCCTCTACTGCTGATTCCATTACTTTCAATTTGTCCTTACAATTGTACCATTCAGCTTTTAACCAATTTGGGGTTAAACCAAAGACAAATTGACTGGAGAGGGATTAAACCAACGACCTCGGTTTAATGTTCCGGAGCTTTTAACATGTGACATGTTTTTGTAAAACTGTGTTCAGCTCCTTAGAGCATGCCTACATGATTAGGACGCTTTATAAATGTTGGTATTATTATTATTATTACCGAGTTACATGGTACCCTGCTTATTTTTGTTTAGCAAGTTTTTCTTCTGAGCAGATTTATAAAAACAGATCCAGAGCCTAAGCGTGTGGCTTACCGAAAGTGGAATGTTCCTGCCCTGAGGTCTTCTTTGTAGTGTCTATCAGGCTATTGTGATATGACAGTACTGGAAGGAGCTAGGAGACTAGACAACGGCTGCTGGTGAGAAGCAGACCTTTGATTGCTGGACTGTCCCTGATTCTCCTTCTGAGATTATAGAGGAAAATTCAGTGGTTAATCACGTTACAATCTTTTTAGTAATCAGTGTTTTCATTTCCTGATTGATTTTTCACAACTTGATATCTGAAGAGTTGGTTTTGTCAAAAGGAAATCTCAAAAAATATTTTATTTTTGCCATTTTGCCTAAAACAAAACTTAAAGCAACTCAGGATATGGGGCTCAAAGGCAGGGGGACAAAATGTGAACCAAGAAAAGTAAAATTGAGAACACAAAAGTTGAGAACACAATACACTTCTGATTCCTGTAGTGACTTGGTACTAAGCCCCACCAAAGTTTAATACAACTCCAAATGTCACTCCTAACTCAAGTTACTGTCCGGAAACGAAAGTGCCTCGCCAAACAGACAGACGGCCATTATTGTGGATCAGACTCGTGGGGTGATTTCAATTAAATTTACCCCACTAGTAGAAAAATAAGGTATGGCTGGGATGGATTCGTCACCCCACACCATGGGTCTTGTAAGAGAAGCAAGAACGGACGGACAGGCAGACAGACAGACACCAATGCCAATACACCTTTAGCCTATTGGTGGGCTGATGGGTATTAAGCTTTTAAAAAAATTATAATTTCCAGTAACAATGGAGGATTTAAAAAACATTTTATAAGTAATGTTCAACTTTTTATTGTCTCAAACTTGCCTGTTTGTATTTATCCACGTACTCTGCAACATGGCACTGCATCAAGGATAAACAGTTCAGATGTTCCTGACCCAAGATTACAGTCACATGACCCAGGTTGACCCCGGCAGTCATACGCTTTACGGATGACCTATCTAGGGTCTGATGACCACTGGGTACAGCCCATTGGCTGTTGCTCGTCATGGTGAGGTTGAACGGACCAATCAGAGGTCTTGTCTTACGGTCGATGGATGTCTTCAACAGAAGTTGCTGGAAGGCCAGTCTGGCCTGGGTCTCTGAGATGATCCCTAAAAGAAAAATCCGGATAATTACAGTGGATTAGATTAGATTAGATTGATCCATTGACGCAGAAGTGTCACATTGGTATTTGTCAAAGACCAGTATCCACACTTGATGTGACTCAACATATACATAATATAACACACCTGTGAAAGTTTCAGCTACATCAGTCATCGAAGTTAAGAGAAAACGGCTAAAACGCCCATTGTATGTTTTCGCTGTTTTCAAACATTGGGTTTTAGACTCTTGATAAAGACTTATTGTTTCACTCATTTCTTAAAAACTGTAGCATTTCAAGCGAAACTTTTTGAAGCGAAGTTTTCCACCATGGACATCTTTTTACCATGTAAAGTTATGTGCAAATCTGTGAACATTTATATTTTCAATCTCACCAATGTTGTATCCCACACCCTTTAAGCTCTACATGGGCCAATAAAAACCACTTTAAAGTTCAAGAAAATTCTAACATGGTGAAAATCCAATTACACCACTAGGGAAACTGACCTGGTAAATAAAATTAAAAAAATTTGGCTGAACAAAGAAAAATTGACTAGAGCAGGATTTGAACCAATGACATCCAGCTTAACATGCCCACACTCTTTTAACTGAGCTATCTAGCCCTAATGTTGGTAGTCTCTCTATTTTGTTGATATCTTTGTTAGGGTAAAATTCCTTTACAACATGTAAAAAGCCACTCTTTGTTTCAGGGGCTGCAAGAAGAAAACATAAGATGAAAATAACTCAGGAGAGCTGAAGATAGGAATTGATTTCCCTTTTAAAACAGTCAAGATTGTAGGATGGTCCAAAAATGATAGTCCTCTTAAAACAGTCCACATTGTAGGAAGGTCAGATAAAATACACACTACACTGTAAAGGGAATGTCTCCAAACTCTGACCGGTAGGAACGTTCTAATTGGACGGGACAAGTATTGCAGTGCATGCACATGGACCGTACTTTTGGATCGCTGGAACATTCCAATGGAAAGCTTAAAATACTAATGCCAAAAACAATTGTGTTGGATTTCTCCCAAACTTCGGCATAGTGGCAGGTCGTGGTCGAGCGGGTAAGAGCAGCGGGTAAGAGCAACGGACTCGAGCTCTGGTGTGGGTTCCAGTCCCAGTCGTGACGCTTGTGTCCTTAAGCAAGTAACTGTACCATTATTGCTTTGTCCTTTGTATGGGACGTATAGCCGTTGGTCCTGTGTGTTGTGTAATGCAAGAAAAAGAACCCAGTGCACTTATCAAAAAGAAAAGGGGTTCGCCGCAGTGTTCCTGGTTTGATTGGCTGCATATTGCGCCACAGCACCTTGTAAACCATCACATGGTGCTATGTAAAGGAATAGGTCTCATACTTCAAAACGTAGCTCAACATCTTGCAGGAAGTACTGACTGTTGAAGCGCCTTGAGCGTCACTGAGTGAGGGAATGAGCGCATTTTAAGAAACCACTATTATTATAATGATTGCGGTCTTGCAAAACATTCTGGTGGTCCAATGGATTGTGGACGTGTGCCACCTGGAACATTGTGTTGTGCCTTGAACATGCCTGACCTTTGAGTTGCTCCCGAACACACAGGGACATTGACTCCCAAAAAGTGCGACCAAGAATATTGTGATGAATTGTCAGGTGAATTGTATGCATGGATTGGGTTTTCAGTCAGGACAGAGAGGGGAAGAAGAGAGGTGGGGGAGAAATTACAAAAGGTAAACAATTCAGCAAACAAATATTATCAACGTCAAACTAAGATCTTACCTAATGCCTGCATAATGAGCTGGGCTTGACTCAGGGTGCCTGAGATAGCCTGGACTGCATTAGTTTGGGATAGTCTGACCTGCTCCAGGCTATAGATGGAGGCCTGCAGCACAGGCTGGCCAGATGGAAATGCCTTCACTGAAAATGAAATGTAACAAATAATTTTGTATGGTGGAGAAACAATCTAAAGAGGTTTATGGTAACACCCTGGACATATCTCCCATGAGTGGGATTTTAAACTTTGCGTGTGGGAGATACAATCTAGAGAGGTTTGTGGTAACACCATGTACATGAGTAGGATTTCAAACTTTGCATGGTGGAGATACAATCTAGAGAGATTCTTGGTAACACCATGTACATGAGTAGGATTTGAAACATTGCATGGTGGAGATACAATCTAGAGAGGTTTATGGTAACACGATGAAAATATCTCCCATGAGTAGGATTTGAAACATTGCATGGTGGAGATATAATCTAGAGAGATTCTTGGTAACACCATGTACATGAGTAGGATTTGAAACTTTGCATGGTGGAGATACAATCTAGAGAGGTTTGTGGTAACACAATGGAAATATCTCCCATGAGTAGGATTTGAAACATTGCATGGTGGAGATACAATCTAGAGAGGTTTGTGGTAACACAATGGAAATATCTCCCATGAGTAGGATTTGAAACTCTGCATGGTGGAGATACAATCTAGAAAGGTTTGTGGTAACACCATGGAAATATCTCCTATGAGTACGATTTGAAATTTTGCAAAAGACACAAAATCTCTAATTTTGTCTGCAATCCATTTGAATCCATATGATAAGTAAGGTACCAACCTGATGGTTTGAAAACATCCTCCAGGAGGCTGGTTCTGGCTAGTCGAGACACTACCATCTGAGGCTGCTTACTTGACCAGGTGTTGTAGATATGCATCATGAGTAGACACTGGGCTTTGGTGGCATTCAATGATAAACCAGGCAGCTCCAGCATCACCTCAGAGTGAACAAGTTTGACATCCTTGAATTGGTCGTAAATTGTTAAAAAGAAAAGCCTTGTTCCTATGTGAAAAATTAAAAACTCGTATTTATACTAACAAGCTATAAGAACAAAATAATGCAAGTGTGTGGCAAAAATTGTATTCCTATACAATAGGACAAATATAAATGTGTCCCCTTTCTTACCTTTGAATGCTCAGTACTTTCCAAATAAACTTCTAAAATGGTAGCATTTTGGAAATGTGATGCAGATGTCCCTAGCATGATCAATGTTAACTGACAATCGCCAATCAACTGCTGATGTTGCTTGATATTTATACGAGTATGCACTATCCACTAACTGTTTGATGATGCTATGTCACTGACTGGGGTCACAACCTGGGTCGACCCGGGAAAGCTAACCGAATGCACCTAGTGTTGGTGTAGTTCTAATCATACGCACACTTCCAAGAAAAAGCGGTTTACTGGACAAGTCTCCTGCGACATAGTGTCCTAAAAAGTCTCCCATTGGTTTGTCCTTCAGTTGGGATTGCTAAGCCATAGGCACTGTGTACTAAGATATGTAGTACACAAAAACAACCCAGAAAGTTTTGAAGGAAATTAAAACAAAGGAGAGAGGAAAATCAAGAAAAGAACCTCCAGAAACGACTTTAATTTAACCAACCAGCTTTCTTAACATATAGTAATATTAAGCAAAATTGCATTCAAATCCTCTGGTAGTTTATCCCCAAACCATGCAATCAAATTGTTTACTAATAATAAAAAATATTAAACCTTGAAAAGTAACTCTATAACCACAAATCTAATCAATCTAAAAGAAATTGCTCATTCCTAGATCCTTTGGAAGTGATGAAGTGATACTAAAAATATATATGGCTAAAATATAGTAATAAATTATAAATTTTAGATATTATTTACAATTACATGTAGTAGTTACCTTTTGATCACACTGTAAAATAATTGCACTACTCATCTCTATTGTGCCAAAAAGCAAGGAATAGGAAAACAAACTTACACCTCCTGAAGACAATCGTAGCATGCTGATTGAATCGTTGAGCTGTCAAACCACTGTTTCTTTTCAGAGAGATTGTTTTATTGTGTTACTGCAATGCCAATGAGGTTGTAGTCCCACAATGCAAAGTTTCACTGGAGCTAGGTATTTTGTTGGGGTTACCGCAAACACTACTCGATTCTATTCCCAACTCGAACATTTTCAAGTCCTTCTTTAGCTGTTTTCTCAGAAAAAAAATATTTGCAGCAAACTTTCGCTTATAGCATTACATGCTTTGTAGTGTTAATCTTTTCATTACAACTAAATCACTTTGTTTCATATTGATCACATATATACAATTCATTTAGTTTCCTGTAAGCACTTTGTATACTTTCAAAATATACATTAGTTCTTGCATGCAAACAGTTCTTGAAGCGATATAGCATGCTTTACAACAAATCTCATGTTGATTTCTGTGATATAGTACAACTTGAGGTTCTGTAAGCACAATGTATATTAGCAAAATATACATTAGTTCTTACTTGCGAATGGCTCCTGCACCCATAAACATAAACATGCTCCTTGGTGTCATTATATTAACCTAATTGTAGATTTCCATGATGAAGTGCAACTGAGTTCCGGTAAGAACAATGTATATCAGCTAAATATACATAAGTTCTTATACTGTTGCTAATGGTTCCAGCGACCATTATATCATGCATTACAATATACTTCTTGTCGGTTTCGGTGACATAGTGCAACTTTAGTTCCATTGAAAAACAATACCCGTACTACTAGGCCTAAACTGTTAGCAGATGATGTACTTGTTGTGTGACATACATGTTCAGCGCACCTGCGTGCAATGCCACGGTTTGAGATCTAGATTTTTCTATATTGCAAGAAACACAGAATAATCTTGATCAAGTAAAACAATATCAAACAAAGATATTGACAAATATGTTGGAGACCGCCAACATATGGCTAGATAGCTCAGTTGGTAGAGCACTTGCACGTTAACTCGGAGGTTGTTGGTTCAAATCCTGCTCTAGTCAGTTTCCTTGTGGTTTATTATTTGAAATCTAAAACAATATCAGTTAGGCTTCCTTACACATCCCTGAAGTACCTTTGCAACAATCCCATGAGTACATGACTGTACATTTCCAGGTGGTCAGCTGATTTCCTAATTTGTCTTCTTTTTATTGCTAGGCAGTTTTGTCTTTTTTTGCAACAACAAAATTGCATGTTTGGTTCAATAAGACACTCATGATAATCTAAAAAAGTATCTGCAATCCTTCCGTTACAAATTACAGAAGACTTCTTCCACCTTTACAAAATATCACACCGACAAAATAACCAATGATAAAAACTCAAAAAACACCCAAAGAACACAAAACAAAACATAAAAAATCATATGAAATCATAAACCAATGAAAACAATAATTTAAATGATCCCCAAACAAAACAATAAAACAAAAACTAACGAGGAAAAAGTTACCCAAAAAGCAAGGTCACTATTAATAATTTAACCTCTCGATGCTGCAACTCCAAAGTTTAAAACTTGGAGTTTTCCTTACATCCTCAATTGTTTTTTTGAAGAGCATACTTTTAAAAACCTACAGTAGTAAGCTTGCTGGAAGTTCATGTTGTCAAAATAACTAGCAGAGTCTAAGCCAGGGCCAAAGCTGAAGCCGTGGTTTAGAAAAGGACATATTTTTTCAGCTCTATCGTCATCATCATTCAGCACAGACTTGCGTCCGTGGTCGATTCGCCCTCCGATTGTAATATGGGGTCACCGCCTTCACCTGTTATTTTTCAATTGCTGCTATTCTAAGCTCTCGCACACTTCCACTTTGTCACATTGTCAATCCAGCGCAGCTTAGAGTGACCTCTGCCATGACTTGTACCCATAGGCAGACCGTCTATAAATGGGTCGGGTAGACCTCCCTGTCACATCACATGAGCGCACCACTTCGCCTTCCGTTCTAATTCACCTCATCACCTGTAAGATACCGACCTCCCTCATTTAGAAAATCGTAGCCTTCATCTTTGAGAGGGCAACAACAAAAGACATCCCGCTCATTTAAGTTTTGTTTTTCAACAAATCTCAAGAAGTCTGAAGAGAGTAGAGAAGAGAGTAGGTCCTCTTTCTACAAGCCTTCCAGTTGCATCTTGGTGCTGGTATGCCACATCTTAAAGCGGCTGAAGCCTGTATTATTCGTCTCGTCGTAGCAGAAACCCTTCCCAAGGAGCTTATTCTTTGCCTGTTGGAACAGACTGAGGAAAGTATCCCTGTAACAGGCCTGCTGCAAGAAGTACTGGTACGCCGTGGTACCCCTCGTATCATCCACTGTGTGTCCCCCTGGCAGGGAGGAGCCATCTGATTGGGTGTCAGAGCTGACCAATAGGTCAATGTCTAATGGATCACATGGTCTGGTGGCGATACCCCCAACGAAGTCAGCAACACGGCTGCTTGTCTCCTCCTTCTGGAATGATCAGAAAACAGTACAATCATTTGAAAAATGCTAAAGAAAAATAAGATTGACACTGGTGCATGGTCCAACTTCATAGAGCCATGATTAACCCTTTCCTTACCGTAGGTGACTTAGGCACTGGACACTTTTGGTAATTGTCAAAGACCAGTATTCTCACCTGGTGTATCCCAACATATGCATAAAATAACATACCTGTAAAAATTTGAGCTTAATTGGTCATCGAAGTTGCAAGAAAATAATGAAAGAAAAAACACCCTTGTTGCACAAATGTATGTGCTTTCAGATGCATCAAAAAGACTTCAGGCCTGAAGTCTTTTATTATTTTAGTGAGAAATAACCCCTTTCTCAAAAACTACGTTACTTCAGAGGGAGTGGTTTCTCACAATGTTTTATACTATCAACAGCTCTCTGTTGCTCGTTACCAAGTAAGTTTTTATGCCAATATATATTTTGAGTAATTACCAAACGTGTCCAGTGCCTTTAAGCAGACTGCACTCATATCCACTCTTTCTTACCAACAGTTGGTTTGTTTGACCAACTTGTTCCACTGCAGTTGCACTTGCATGATGATTCCTCAAAAACTTGACTTGAATAAAAACAGATTTCCAGAAACCAACATCAATTCGTCCTTTATAAGCCGGCCTTATGACATAAAAGCCCTTTCCACGAGACATAAAAATATCCATTGTCCCTTACTACCAATGTAGCCATATTTGAGAAGATTTCACCAAGGACAGTCCAAACATTATTTTCCTTTCACACAAAATGCAATTTATAACAATTTTTAACCATGCAAAAGTAAAGCAAGGGACCCCTGCTAAATTGCTCTCATGTGAAAAGGGTTGTAACAAACATACCTTCAGGACGGATAGTGATATCAGGCTCTTCACAGTAACACAAACTCCCTCTGAGCTCCCGGCCACAGGTGTGCACTCCAGTTCAAATATCGGGAAGACTTGCTGTTGGGTGTCCTCACTGGAGCTGACCACAAAGAGCACTTCGGGCGTTAGGAGTAGGCACCCCCCACACTGTAAGCCGTGGAAGGTGATCGTTGTGATGTCACAGTGGATGAGGATGTCTGAATTTGGAAGAGGCTGCAGCATTTTCCTTTGAAAAAATAAAAAATTTGAGCAAAGAAACTTTTAAGTTATCCTGAAGGTGACAAATGGATAGAAAACCACACTCCAAGCTACCCTGATGGTAAAAATATACATCGATACCTCACCATGCAATGCGCTAAATCCCGTATACCCTGATGGTATTAAGCAACAGGGCACATGTCACCACGGCAGGTGGTTAGACTGCAGGAGTTGCAATCACAAGGTTGTGGGTTTGAATCTGGCCAAGCTAACCGCTGAATTCACAATGACAAGGTGAGTATTGTCGTCTAGCTATTGAATCACAATTTATTGACTTGTGCAATTTATAATCATAGATTTTCAGAAATTGCCCTCTAGCTTTCGCTGGTTCTTGCTGGTATTATAACATTCAAAAAATCGAGCTAGCAAAGACTAAAATCGGGAAATGTTGGGAAGTAATAGTTTACACTTTGTTTGTGATTAAAAAATTACGATTCCTTTGTGCTATGGAAAGTGTTCTTAATAATAATAATAATAGTGGCTTCTCATGCGCTCAGGTCCGTCACTCAGTGACGCTCATGGCGCTTCAACATTATTACCCCTGGTCACTGGGCCATTTTTGTGTCATTCCTTCAACCATCTCAGCTCCCTGGGGAGTATACAGCCTGTGCTGCCAAATATGTAGCGCATCAAGCTAAATCAATCACAAGAACCATCTCTGCCCTCACAGGTACCCATTTACTCCTGGGTGATGAGAAGCAATTATAGGACACAAGTGTCACGACCGGGACTCGAACCCACACTCTGCTGATCAGAAACACCAGAGCCATGGATCCGGTGTTCTTATCCGCTCGGCCACGACACGCTACCTTAAACCATCATAATGATCCCTGTATGTGTTGATGTATCAGCAGTATGGGACGTGGCGAGCGTGTAAATTGTGATAGTAATGTTGCACCTTATGCGGCGGTGCACCTTATCTGTTAACGCTTGAATCTTATTTTGGTAATTTGAGGGTACTGCGCCTTATACGCCAAGCGCCATACAGACGAAGTTACCGCATGTAGCACCTAATAATGGTTTTACTAGGTGCTGCTGACCATTCGACAGCCACTGCCATAAACAACGAGGCAATTAACACCTTCTCTAGCGATAGTTGTACTGAATTCTTTTACGTGCATTACCCAACACACGGGACCTATGGCTTTTTGTCGCCAGAACATGTTCCATCCAAAGGTTAAGTGCTTTGCCTAAGAACACAAGTGTCGAGACCGGGACTCGAACATCACTGTAGCGAAAGGTTTGTTCGTGTCATAACCCAAGACTCAAATACTCACCATGTATACAATGTACTTGAGTCTGCTGTTTTTTGCCATTGCACTCAGTAGCGTTACGCACTCTCCCCTCGGTGTTCGTGTTTCAACCAATCCAGCGCTGTGTAATATATCTGAAACAAAACAATCCATTAATTCATTCATTGGAAAATAGGTCTTGCGAGGCTTGTTTAAATATTTTTGAAACCTCTAAGTTTCAGGTCTGGATTGTCCAACAGCACGGATCCCAAGACCAACCAAAAAATCAAATTTGGAGTTGTAATGCAAAGTCTTTATTTTGTTTTAGCCATATATGACCTTGACATTTAACAAAGGGGGTCCAAAAACAACAGGCTTCTTGGGGATCCCAAGACCAATCCACAAATTAAGTTTGGAGTTGATTTGCCAAGTCCTTCTTGAGTTATCACTCAGACAACATTTCTTGAGATAATGATTGGACGATGAACACAAGCACATCCAAACTTACGGATCAGGTATGTGGGGTCCTGCTATTGTTGTTCTATTATTCCCTTTTCAAAAAAAAAAATCTCTGTTGGGATTCTTGAAAGTCCCCTGTAAGTTGGCGTGTGTTAGGGCACACACATACCTACACACTTTGTGCCCCTTCAGCTTGCATTGCTGGCAGGGCATAAAAACAGCTTTTAGGTGTGTTTTTTTTACTTGTTAAACAATTTCAACTACTAGTTTTATGTGGCTACCATTAATATGAAATACAAAAAACCTAAGGTATCTGTGAAAAGCGGTACATCAATTAAAATATGATCGTTGAATTCAAAAATATCAGAATACGAGAAGTCTGTGTTTATAAATGTCATTAATTAAAACAAGGAACAATTTTCAACAAGATGCAATAGAATCAGTCGGCTTAATTATCAAGTTGTTTGAATTATAAGATTATAGTGTTTTAACAAACGGTTTTATTCCAAAATGATATCAGCATAAAAAACTATGCAGGAAAGTATTCCAGTATGCTCCAGTGCAAGGTTCAGCAACCTGTTATTTATATTATGTCACAGTCCCAGTACCAGGTCCTGACACCAAAACTTTGAGGTCATTGTCATTATATGTGTGCACTCAATGCAGCAATCCTATGACAATACGTCACACAGCATATAACTAGAAACAGGGATTTCCACAATACATGGGGAGTGGTGTGCAATAGTTTAACAATACATGTATATACATCTATGGTTATACATTATACAGAACGTACACCATTCACTGTGTTGTGCCATCATCTAACAGATCATTGCTGGAAGTTCCTCTCAAACTACAAGATTTGTCGCTGTGTTTCACGCGATTTTCCTCATCAATTACTGGTAAGTTATATTTGCAGTTGTACTTTGTCAATTAGTTCTACATATAGAGAATATGATTTAAATGCCTCATAACTAGAAAAGTACAACTTCATACAGCCGCGACTCTGCTGGTAAACACCACTTAACAGTTTTTTATATTCCATTTAACAAGAATAGACAAAAATTGTTTGAAGCACAACAAAAACACCAAGGGTATAATTTTTACTTTGATTTATCAATTCATGTTCAAGGGCCTTGTTTGGTTAATTATGGGGGCTTACAGTACTGGATAGTTGCAAAGACAGATCACATTCACAACTTTTCTATTTTCATAAGTTATTTGAACTGAATACCAGTATGTACCGCATTACTCTTTATATAATGCCTATGAAACCATTATGTGCAGACACACACAATGCTGTTTGGAGCTGAATGTATATTGAAAACTAAGCTTTAGTTGCTCAGATATCGTGTACACTATAGCACACAGTACATATGGGTAAAGGTCCAAAGTCAATTAATTCAAGCCAGTCTGAACACTATAGGTACTAGGCTGTAGATACTATCAGGAGCAATATGAAGTAATTATACAGAGTGACATTATTAAAGATGTATCAGTATTAAAACATTGTTTCTGTATTACACAGTATACAGTAAATATCATAGAATCAAGGGGGGGGGGAGACTGTCTCATCCAACAGCTGCTGTCATTATGGTTATCATTCCATACAAAGGCATGTGACCAAAGAGAGGCTCGATGGAGGGAAATTAGGCTGGCTCTCTTCATGGGAGGGTGAAAACGTCTTTTGAAGGATGCAGTATAAAGGGAAATAACTGCTTTCAAATGTTCATTTTCCGTTGTGATCTTATTGATTACTCTAGACACTCTGCAAAGATATTGATATTTCCACATATGGATATTTATTTATTTTATTTTTGGATTTGGGTTTAGGGTTGGGCTGGCCACCAACACCAGCGGGGGCCAGAGGCGGGAAAGATTTTTTCGGAAATGCTGCTGCAAAGTGTTGCTGTGCAGGGCCAATAATTATCAGTGTATATTTATAATTACATTTTATTTTAGGAGCGTCAGAGATCATGGATGTAAATACAAGGCAAAATAAAGTATAACATTTCAGGGGCGGATCCGGGATTTTCCAAACAGTGGGAGGGGGGGCGTGAAAATGTACCAAGCAGCAAATGGTGAATGCAATTTGTGGCGCCGTGGATCAAGACATGAAGCACTACTGGCATGGGTTCCAGGGCCGGCTTGAAATCTGAAACAGTTAGCGTTCTAGATGCTCTGTGGTGCGATCTCATGCAATATCTGACCACTTTAATCAATTTTCTTTTAGCAAGATCATTATTTTAACATCATTTTCGAGTTGGGAGTCATTGAGTCAGCCATCCTGAGTTATAAAATCAAAATGCAGGCTACAATTAATATTTATTCAGGGACAAAAAAGTGTTGGGTGAGACAAACGACATGATAGTGCAATTTTCAAAACAATTAACCGAATTAACCTTTCCATCGTGACACGACCTAAACTCGCTCTGACAAAATGGGGGCATATAATTGTTTCAGAAACTACGCTGCAAAGTGTTGCTATGCACGGCAAATATTTATCAATATTTATATTATATTTTGGAGCGTCAGAGATTACAAATGTAAATATATGGCAAAATAAAGTATAACATGTGACACGTACGTTCCAACAATAGAATGAAGAGGATCCATGGGTCCAGTAGGTAATAAATATATAATAACACAGCACATGGGACCTACCGCTTTACGTCCAATCTAAAGGACGAGGCAATAATGGTTAAGTGTTTTGCTTAATGACACAAGTGTCATGACCAGGATCCACTTGCACCCACACTCCACTGATCAGAAACACCAGAGCTTGAGTCCGATGCTCCTGATCATGCTCGGTCAATGCCAAAATCTACTTGCACACACAATCAACTTGCTATAAACACTAGGCCAATTATTACAGGCCAAGTATGACATTGTATTGCAGTAGTTTAAACACAAACACAAGGGGCATTCATTCTTATTTTGGTTTTTCTGGGCCCAATTTCATAGAGCTGCTTAAGCAAACAGTATTGCTTAACTGTCCTTTTAGCAGCAACAAGCAGAAAACAAATCACAAAGAGTACATGTGACATGGTAGTTTGGCTGGTAACTTTATTCTGGTAAGCGTTATTTTGTTGTGCTTAGCTTCTTTTTGTGCTGAAGCATCTCTAAGAAATTGGGCCTTGGAGTGAGGAGCAGATCTGTATGAAATGAAAACATTTACAGAGAGTTTCAAATAATTTGAATATAAGATTAGTTTGAAACCCTCCCAAATCCTTCTATATCCTCTTTGCTGAAATAAAGGATTCAGAAGGACAGAGGGTTGAAAGCCAAAATAACAACTGCTTATCATTGGGTCAGGAATAGTGAGGCAGATAGGTGATGAGATTGTGCCTTTGATGATACAAGCATGGAATGTGGCGCAAAGTCAGAGTACATCAAGAAAAATTGATTGTCAAAAGGACCAATGCAGATTTAAATAACCTCTGAAAACAACATAGGTAGAATAACAATCAACTGCAGCCATTTTGAAATTTTGAAAACCGCTTGTTGTTCTACCTCATTTGTAATTCTTTGTGCTAGATTCTATGCTTGTATCATCAACGAGACAATTCTCCCAAATCCCTATCTGCCTCACTAGCAAGGTATTCCATACTGATCCAAGTCCCCAAAAATTTGAGTGACATAGGATAGAAGGATATTGGAGAATTGAGGTCACCTGTAGAGTAAAAGACCTATACAGAGTAGGGGTAAATATAAATAGGCTTGTCTCTTTGTAAAATGGAAAACATGGTTTAGATCCTTGGTAAAATGTACAAGAAGTTATAAACAAATCATAAAAATGTAACATATGACAAGCATGTACCATTTTGTAAAAAGTGATTGTACAAATTGTTCACTATTGACTAATGGCAAGTATAATGTGACCATTATACTCTTCCATTTATGAGAAAGGCCACTGGTATAAAACATTGAACTAACTGAGTCAATTCTCTATTTTAATTTACAGCTCAGCATTTCAGGAAGTACTTCCAATCAGAATGGCATCCAATATAATGACTCAGTACTCAGTGTTAGCAGAGATTAGTCAGGATCATCTTGAATGCCCAATTTGCAGTGAACGCTTCAAGCAACCCAAACTATTGGATTGTTCTCATTCATTTTGTCTTGAATGTCTTCAACAACTCAGACAGAATAGCCCAAGTTCTGCAAAGCTGTCATGTCCAGTGTGTAGACAAGAAACTCTGTTAAAGGAAAATGACATTGATGGTCTGAAAACCGACTTCAA
Source organism: Leptasterias polaris (assembly GCA_037783415.1). Lineage (NCBI taxonomy): Eukaryota > Metazoa > Echinodermata > Asteroidea > Forcipulatida > Asteriidae > Leptasterias > Leptasterias polaris. Next base: position 958,401 of record JAZGTN010000039.1, on the reverse strand, counting down.
GACCGCTTCATTGATAGAAGCTTTTGAAAAACAGGAAACTCAACTGAAACAACAGCAAGAAAAACAACTAACCAGTCAGGTGTATATTTCTAAATGTAGAAAGCATGAGGGCAAGGATCTTATCATGTTTTGTAACAAATGCAATAAGTTGGTATGCACAACTTGCATTGTTAGAAATCATCAGTCCCACGATCTAATGGAAATAAATGAGGCTTTAGACAAATGCAAACAACATGCCACAGAACTTGTAGCAAACGTAAGACAGAATGTGAAAACCTTCAACATTGCCATTCAAGAAATAGACATGTCCTGTAAGACATTGGACTCTATGTTTGCTGCCACCAAAGACAAAATCTCCAAGAAGGCTGATGAAGAGATTGCCAAGGAGGTTGCCAGGATCACAGAGGAGAAGCAGAAAATGATGCAAGAGGCAGAACAGATTTATAAAGACAGAGTCAAGACAATGAAAACTGCACGAGCTACAAACAGCAACGAGATCAACAGAGCAGAGCTCAAGAATGATGAGGTTATTCAACTCATGGATCAACGGATTGAGATTGTATATCACATCCAACAACTCTTACAAGACCTCAAAGAATACAGAGACATGAAATCAACAAAAGTACCTGATGGGTTGACTTATATGGACTTTAAAGAAGGCCAGAAATCACTAGGGAGACTGGTGCTAAAAGATGAACAACAAGTAGAATCAGCAACTTCTGATGAGACTAGAGTGCCAACATCTCAATCCATAAAACATGCGAATAAATGGAAATTAAAATCTGAAATAATTACATACAAAAACAGAAAACAACTATATTTGCTGGAGATTTATCCAGGGGATGTTGCTGTAAACTCAAATAGTAATATCGTTGTATCAGATACGGCGAGAAACTGCTTGTTTAAAATATCAGCAGCGAGCAATCCTCAATCCACTGTCATCTCACAAGAACTACCAATCAAATGTCTTACCAGCCCAAGAGTAACTGTGAATAACAATGATGAGCTCATTGTTCTAGATAATGAAACAGTCAAGATCTTCAACAGGAATTATCAGCTCCTCCATCAGTTCAATCCAGGCAATAAACCATCAAGTATTGCAATGGATGACAACAATCTGATATTATTGGGTTATTCTAACAAAGCAGAGATCTCTCTACACAAACCAGATGGATTCTTCATCAGAAAACTGCCTGCTCTAGGGATCGGTCAACACTTGATTACCTACAAACAGCAACTCATCTACACCAACTGGGATGGCAGGAAGTTAGTATCAGTAGACTACAATGGTGAAGTTCTATTCTCAGTAGGTATCAATCAGTCTGGCTGGCCTCTTGGTGTATGTTGTGATAAGGATGGGAGCATCTATGTTGCTGTAAGGAGTGAAAAAATCTCACCACTGGGTGATATCCATCATTACAGTCCTGATGGCAAGTACATCGGATGTATCATCAAGGATTGTGTTAATACCGTTGGTCTTACAGTTACACCAGCTGGGGATCTGGTTGTGGGTACATCCAGATCAGTTCAAATCTATCACCATGAGGTTACCAACCAAATACCTACTCCATATAGAATCTGCAGCTGGTAACCAGCTCATTTTGCTTAGCAGAATGTTTTGATGCAATGTTTTTTGCTCTAGGCCCTGGTGATCTGGTTGTGGCTGCAGACAAATCAGTTTACCTGACCTAAACTTTAGGGGACCATCAAACTAAACACACTTCCTGCAGACAAATTTATTACCATGTTTAGAGATAAAATTATGCTGGACCACAATAAGGTGTAACCTGACCTTAACTTAACTGTTGATTTTGAGGCGTTGTGTTCTTGTAGAGCGCCATAAAAACGCCTTATATTATTATTAACTTTCGGAGATCATAAAACTAAACAACATTCCTGATAAGCTGTCATCTTAAAAGAAAATGATCTAATGTCATTCATGTAAAAAAAGGAATATAATCTGTACCAATGTAAAAACTACAGTTCATGCACTAATTTGGTAAATAAGAGAGTGTAAATTTGGAATTTGTTAATTGGGCAACCAAAGCAAACATGATTAAACTAATAGTTTACAGACGAGACTGATTAAAGTTGATCCACAGTCAGTAGTGACCTAAATCAACTTATGTCATTATCACACTAATCTTGGTTGGACACTTTTGCATTCCAGAAAAAGCTTCACTAAAGAATTTCCGAGTTTGGCCAAATTTTAGTATAGTTTAGGGTCTACATCCTTTTCAAAGAGTGGGTGCATTTACATTGAATTACTTGGGTTGTTAAACATAATGGATCAGTGGTTAATCTGCCTGGGGCAGTCTGCAGCTCTTCTGGTTTGTGCATGATCCAATACTTCCACTGTTTGGAAAAGGAGTTACATGGATATTACATGGGGTGTCAATGTTTCGGTGTGTTAAACAGTGAAGTGCATATTTTAGGTGAATGGCATTGACACACTTACACTTTGACATCCTAAATGTTGAGTGTAGCAGACAGTAGCCCAGTGTGACGTTGGTGCAAGAGGTCAATACAGGGCAAAATTTGTGTGTAGCAAAACAAATAATACATTTTTAAAAAAGTATTGATAAGTTTCCTATGGGTAGATGTATTAAGTAAGCAAATTTATGAGTATTGGATTTTTTAAAAAGATCTTACAATGAGGAAATGAAGACATGTTGAACCAAAAAAAAAAACGGAATGTGTATTATCCTAAAATGTTTACTTCCATTTACTGGGTTTATCTTTACTTCAAGTATTTCTTCTGTATGAAATCTTAACAAACAGTAATAACATTTTATGTTTATAAAATACAAGTTTGTGTTTAGTTGCATATTTTTTGCCGAACTACATGCAAAAGTCTCTTCAATAAGAAAATCCTTACTCACTACTTGAGGCTGTTTTGCTGTCAGGGCAGTGTGTTGGGAAATTTTGTATAGGAGTAGCACAAAGGAAACTGAAGTTATTGCTGGCTGTTATTCAGAAAATGTTGAACTATCAAAGACCATTTTCATTTTGCAATGGGCACTTCCATTGGAAATTGTAAAAGTCTATGAAAAACGTTTGAAAGGGCATCAAGGAAGACCAGGGCAACTGAAGCGATGGCCTCAGTGGCCTCCGGGTAATTCAAGACCTGAATAGACTGCGACAGTCATGTGCGTATTTGAACGTTTAAGTGTGTGACCTCAAAGTGTGTCTATTGTGTTTCCTTCACAGGTTTAAAGCAGTGTACATGGAAAGGTTCCTGTGAAGGTACTTTATATGCACAGCGCATTAATACACTGTGATCACTAGGTCATTCCATGTACTTGTATAACTGTTATCTTGTAAGATTCAGTCACGTCATGTTGGTAGTAATAAAACATTACATTCTACTCCATAATACAAGTCTACCGATATAGTATTATTACTGTTCCCAAGAAAGTTTGTGTGCCAGACTTCTGTGCATCTGTCTAATTTTTCAATAAAACCCTCCTATACACTGGTACCATAAAGTACCATACCTTCTAGGCTAGCATGGGGTATATAGATTTCTTGTGTTTATGCGGCTGGTATAATGTGGAAACCCCATGGCACGGGCCAGTTGGGCTGGAGAGTTTGGTGTTGGCTTGTGTACTTTGGACAGTCTCCACAGTCTCCTGTGGTATTCCGTGGCACGGGCCAGTTGGGCAGGAGAGTATGCCAATAATGACAGGTTTAATAGGGGGGCCCTAAAATGTCTAGACTCCTACATGTACATACCTGTTTTACTGCTTGCAGTGCCATGTTGAGAGTGTTCACAGTTTCCTGTCCAACGATGACCTTAACTGACTCCATGTCAACATGGCCCTCGACCCCTTGACCCCAGGTCGAATCCACAGTGGCAGTCACACCCATTGGATGTAATAGTGTTGACATGGTGAGTGGTTGACATCTACAAGATGGGGTTAAAATAAGACTTTTTTTTTTTAAATCCTCTAAAATCAACACCCCAGTTAGACGGGTTCAGCCTATTTTGCAAAGGGCCAGGTACACCAACTGGGACAAAACATTTGGTTCGAATCCCACCCGAGTGATATGCCTGCGTTATTTTCTCACCAGGACTCAAGGAAAGGACTGAGTGTATATTGGTGTAAGAGTAAAACCAAATAATAAAAATATTTTGATTGCAATCTGAACGTGCAGATAAGTTTTCATCATTGCGAAGGTTTTCAGAGTCAGAATCACTACTGCAGTACATTTCAGCTATGAGGAGATTTTATTTAATCACACCCTGTTTCTCAACAACCAACAGAAAGTCAAGTTTCTAGAAAAATCTCTTTTTTTTTAAATGAAAACAATTTATACAAAACAAACAAACTTAAACAAAAGCCATGTTTACTCATTTTCATGACTGAACAATTTACGATCTCTTTACGTTATGGCAAGTGTCGTTATACCAAGACAATGACCCCTGTCTGTGGTGATATACGAACAGTAAGTGGTACTTGGCAAGCCTCTGTTTAAGAAGTCAAATTGTATCTTATACAGCTGAGCACCATATACGTGAACACTTGAAACTTGTTTGGTGATTTTGGGGTTCAACGCCTTACACACCAAGCGCCTTTATATGCAGGAATAAAGACAGTTATGTACAGTTATTCCACCATACCAATTCTGTGCAATGTAACGGTTTTAAATGTTTGGTCAATGCACTAACAAACGATACTGCGAGAAGGAAAGTTAATTTTAAAATGTTTACTTCATTTCATTCTGAGAGAGCTCCATTAAAGAATTTCCGAGTTTGGCCAGAAAAACTGGGAAAGTATTTATCCATTAGTGTTGAGTGTACAGACAGTAGACGAGTGTGATGTTGGTGCACGAGTTCAATACAGGGCAAAATTTGTGGGTAGCAAGAAAAATAATACACTTAAAAAAATAATACTGATGTAATGACACTAAGTAATGTGAAGATTGTCAATCTTTCTGACCTGTATGTTGGTGTTGGATTTAGAGGCTCTCCAGCGATTGATGAACATATCTGAGGACCTCAGCCGTAGGACCATCATCTCTTGGTCAGCTGGGGACAGTCCATCCAACACAAGGCTCCAGCCACTTTGGCCGGCCTGCAAATAAACAAATTAATCGATTAACTTACAGACTCAAACTTACAGACACAGGCCCAAATTCATGGAGCTATTTTAACAGCAAATAATGCTTAACAATTTCTTGCTTATTATAGCAAAAAGAAACAGAATACCAGTTACAAATGGTTTATGTGGAGAAAGTATGTAGGCTGGTAATCTTATTCTGGTAGGTAGAGTTTTATTACACTTAGTTACTTTTTGTACTCAAGCAGCTCTATGAAATTGGGCCCTGTAAATGGTCAAGTCAAGGGCGGGTTGAAATTCCGGTCATAACACTTGTGTCCTTGGTCAAGACATTCAAGACACTTAACTATATTTAGAGTCTATATACATTCATAAAGAGCACATACCTTTGCCTAGTGCATCGGTGTGATGAGCTAGCCTGACTTCCATACACTCCATCTTGAAGCCCAGTGAAAGGTCTGGTAGAAGTTGGGCTGAGAAGCAGGAGTCTACCCTCATGGAGGCTGCCAGAGCAGTCGGTGATACAATCAACCCGGGATGATTCTTTCTAGACAGTGGCTCATCATTGCTACGATAACCCCAATTTAAGAAGAATTGAGGAAAGTTTTTGAAGTTACTCCAAAAGTATAATGCAAGAGTTAACACAAAAAATGTAAGGTTTGGATGCTTGCCAGGTTTTGTTTTTTCATCATTTATGCATTATGTGGCGTGTCATGGCCGAGCGATTTTGAGCACTGGACTCAAGCTCTGGTGTTTCTGATCAGCAGAGTGTGGGTTCGACTCCTGTTTGTGGCACTTGTGTCCTTGAGCAAGATACTTTACCATAATTTATTTTTGTCCTTCGGATGGGACATTAGGCCGTAGGTCCCGTGTACTAGGGTTGGTAGTGGATGTAAAGGAACCCAGAACACTCATAGTGGAAGAGAACAAGAGTTTCTTAGCAAGCACCCTCGTTTACAGGTTTTCTCAAGCTTGTGAGCTACAGTGAGTAAGACATATATAGTAATAATAATCAATCCCTTAAAATACAATTTATAAACCACAGGGGAAACTGACTGTGTACATTTTTAATAATTTTGGGTTGAACAAAGAAAATTGACTACAGCAGGACTTGAACCAGCGACCTCAGGATTACTGTGCCTGTGCTGTACCAACTGAGCTATCTATCCCTAATAACCAAGTATGCCTCTCATAAGTGAACTTAGAATGTGGGTACCTCGGTGGCGTGGCAATGACATTTGCTCCAGCATGGCAAAGGTACGAATCCCACCCGAATGATATGCCTGTGGATTTTTTTCACAGAACTCGAGAAAGAACCAAAAATACAGCAGTTAACACACATCTGTGTAAGGGTAAAACCAAATAACATTCTTTATCCCTGATGTAAATTTAACATCTATTCAATTGTTGCGGTAACCGCTGCTAAATTATAAGATATGAACTGACTCTAGGTACTAGGCAATATCAGTGGTCTAAAACTAAATGTTGTCAGTCTCCCTAAATGTTTTTCGATCAGGCCCCAATTTCATAAAGTTGCTTAACAATTGTCTGCTAAGCAGAATTGAGCAGGATACCAGTCACAAAGTGCACATTTTACATGGTAGTTTTGCTGGTAACCTTACTCTGGTCAGCATAATTTTGATGTACTTAGCTACTTTTTGTGCTTAAGCCGCCCTATGAAATTAGGCCCAGAACTATGAGTTGGAATCCACCTGTTCTGCACTACAGCGTTGAGGACCACTCTCCACAGTGATGACACAGCCTGCCTGCAAGCCTTCTCATCTGCTGATGGTAAAGTAAGATGGTAGGAATGCACCTCTGATACGTAGAGCTGCTTGTAGATGCAGTAACCCTGCCTTAGATCATCCCAATACTCTAGGGTACAGGGGACCTGACGGGGGAAAACAACGAAAAAGGGCATGTTAAATAGTATGGTGCACTTAACTCTGACACCCAAGGTCATAAGGGGTCAAATGGCTTGGTGCACCTTACTCTTACACTATAGAGTACAGGGTACCAGACCGTGATAGATAAGTAAATGATATCTAATAGGGCATGGTGCACTTTACTCTGATACTTTAGAGTACAAGAGGTACCTGAACCTTGAAACTTTCTCAGTTGACTTCAAATATTAGAGTCACAATGTTATTATATCAAATTAAATGTCAAATTTAATCAAATTTGAAAATGACTTCTGAAGATTATCTTGAAAACTAAACATACCTCTTCTTCTGCTGTTGCATTGGACTCAGCAGCACCAGCCTGATGAAGCGGTATAGGAGTTACTGATACATGAGTCAGGATCCTAGGCTCAGGGTACGACCATGTCATTGCCCCCCAGTGACCTTTGACATAATGCTCCTGGGTTGGAGAGGAAAACATAATTTCGTTGGCATTTGGTTAGAGTCCAATTCCATCTGCATAGAACAAGATAAACAAAATATTAATGCAGAATGCAGTGGGAGCTTTGGAATGCTAGACCAGACATACCTGGGCCCAATTTCATAAAGCATGTAAGCACAAAAACTTGCTATGCACAGAAAAATCTTTCTTAGCAGAAACAGGTTACCAGCCAAAGTACCATACAGTTTACATTGCTGTGACTGGTACCCCACTCAATTCTTGCTAAGCAAAGAAATTTGCTCAACAAAATGTTCTGTTCAACAGCTTTATGAAATTGGGCCCAGGTAAGTTTCCATTGTTTATGTAATGCTGAACATGCGCACATTCCCCAAAACAATGGATTTACTACAAGTCTGCTGCCACCTCTAGTGTCCGAAAATTAAGACTCCCATTTGTTAAACTGAAGTCAACAGGATCTGCACAGAATATCTGGAACCAAATTCTTAAAGCCTGTAAAGGTTGGTCAGGTTGGTGTTGAAGTATCTTTAGTTGGTGTAGAGGCATCTTTCCTCACCCTCCATCTCTAGGACCCCAGTTCGAATCACACCGGGGCACTATGTGGATTGGGTTTTCAGTCCCTACCTAATTGTGTGGGTTTTCCCTGCAATAATGTTTTTTTTTTTTTTTGGGGGGGGGGGGGTTTCCACATCTAAAACTGAGACTTCTCCCCATTCTCTCCATTTGGGATCTTGGCTAGGACAGTGATTAATGAATATGAAAGTGTAAGCAGACACTTTGTGCTTTACCAAGCAGCCCTTAGCACAACAAAGCAAACAAAACACTACCTTATTGGTAGTTTCTGTAAGTACTTTATCACCCTTACGGTGATTCTCTACTGCTGATTCCATTACTTTCAATTTGTTCTTACATTTGTACCATTCAGCTTTTAACCAATTTGGGGTTAAACAAAGACAAATTGACTGGAGCGAGATTGAACCAACGACCTCGGTTTAACGTGCCGGAGCTTTTAACATGTGACATGTTTTTGTATAACTGTGTTCAGCTCCTTAGAGCATGCCTACATGATTAGGACACTTTATAAATGTTGGTATTATTATTATTATTACCGAGTTACTGGTACCCCACTTATTTTTGTTTAGCAAGTTTTTCTTCTGAGCAGATTTATAAAAACAGATCCAGAGCCTAAAAAGCGTGTGGCTTACTGAAATCTGTCACATAGTGGAATGTTCCTGCCCTGAGGTCTTCTTTGTAGTGCCTATCAGGCTATTGTGATATGACTGTACTGGAAGGAGCTAGGAGACTAGACAACGGCTGCTGGTGAGAAGCAGACCTTTGATTGCTGGACTGTCCCTGATTCTCCTTCTGAGATTATAGAGGAAAATTCAGTGGTTAATCACGTTACACTCTTTTTAGGAATCAGTGTTTTCATTTCCTGATTGATTTTTCACAACTTGATATCTGAAGAGTTGGTTTTGTCAAAAGGAAATCTCAAAAACTATTGTATTTTTGACATTTTGCCTAAAACAAAACTTAAAGCAACTCAGGATATGGGGCTCAAAGGCAGGGGGACAAAATGTGAACCAAGAAAAGTAAAATTGAGAACACAAAAGTTGAGAACACAATACACTTCTGATTCCTGTAGTGACTTGGTACTAAGCCCCAACAAAGTTTAATACAACTCCAAATGTCACTCCTAACTCAAGTTACTGTCCGGAAACGAAAGTGCCTCGCCAAACAGACAGACGGCCAATTCGGTTACAGGTCCTTGCCTTTTCACAAGTTTATATTTCCCTTTTCTAAAATGACCCTCAAAACCACAGGTTACGTGTAATAAGTCAGGTTCCAAGACTCAATTCGGTTTCAGATCCTTGTTTTTTCACGAGTTTATATTCCCTTTTATAAAAAGACCTTCAAAACTGCAGATTCCATGTGATAAGTCAACTTTCAAAACTCAATTCGGTTACAGGTCCTTGCCTTTTCACAAGTTTATAATTCCGTTTTCTAAAATGACCCTCAAAACCACAGGTTACATATAATAAGTCAGGTTTCAAGACTCGATTCGGTTACAGATCCTTATTTCTTCACAAGTTTATATTTCCCTTTTCCAAAATGACCCTCAAAACCACAGGTTCCGTGTAATAAGTCAGGTTCCAAGACCTCAGCTTCCATACCCACTAATTTATAAAATTAACCAGCAAAATCAATTCGATCGATAGTCCTTATTTATTCACACTTGTTAATTCCCTTATTTAAAAACATAACCACCAAAGATGTTTTATAGCTCTATTAATTATATACCACTTCTTCTTACACCTATCACCCCTACCAATTCCCCACTCCCTCCATTATCCAATCTTTCCACACTACTAACCCCTTACCACAACCCCACCTTCCCTCATACCCCATATATTATTACCACCCCCCTTTGACACCCTCCCTTACACCATCATCAACCACTCTCATCCATCTCCCTCACTAATTAACCCCTAACACTAAACCCTACCTACACCCCTCACTTTCAACCCCTCAATTATGACCCTCCCTCGTTCCCCTTTTTATTATTATCCCTCGTCCTCTTTTTATTATTAATCCCTCGTCCTCTTTTTTATTATTTAAATCTCCCCTCCCTTACAAACATTCACAACCCCCACATTGTGTAACCCCCCCTCCCCCTCTTACCATTCATACACAATTACATCCCTCATACACACTAATAAATTTCTTCCCCCCTCACTCATTTTCACACCAGACATAAAACACTGCAAAACTTACTAATTTTTTCATTTTTCTTCATTTCATGCCGAGTGTATCAATGTCTAGACCTTTTATAACTAGTCGGTGCACTCAATCTATGCATACTATTGTTACGAACCTCACATTGATCCATATGCATTTCTAGCGCCCTCTTTTGAGTAGCCAATAGTTATCAATGTAACAACTTAAGATCAATGTTCGATTCGATATAATCTAGAATTGCTAGCTTGCAACTTTCACCAACCTCACAAGACTCCCCCGTCCAGTCAGCACATTTTAATGCCGGACGTACCCTCGATCGTCCGAGCATGGTTCGAGGGACCAGTGCTACACCCGCTCATGTATATTCAGTGCCAGAGCCTTGTGAGCGATCTCTAAGCCACTCCCTCAATCAGCTAAAGAATAGCCATTACCTTATCACAGCGCAATGCTTTGTGTATTACTCTCGCCTGTGTACAAAAGTCGAATGCCATAACGATGTGCGTACTACACGAATCCCATGGGATTATACTCTTGCCTGTGTACAAAAGTCGAATGCCATAACGATGTGCGTAATCGGTGTACTACACGAATCCCATGCCATAACGATGTGCGTGATCGTTGTACACGAAGCCCATGGGATTATCCCTCCCGCCAGCGTGTGCAAGGTGCATGCAATGTGCTTTGTACACGCAACCCAATTGCGTGTATTCCTAACGTAGTAGCATTTGGTACGCAAGTGATCTGGTGTGTTATTTCCAATGTAATATCCTTATGCACATTCTGAATTGTACACAAGCAATGGCAAGCACCGCCCTTTACGTTAGTTGTCACTCACTGTACTCTTGCAACCCACCACTCCTTATTTGGGTTATCAACTTACCACGTCCGATGACCTTCCAGCATGGCAGTTTTCTATTGGTCAAGACCCCATACTTGGCTAATGTTTTATTCATTTCTATACTCTAGATTCCTATATAAACCCCAGATTTCCTTCGTCCAGGACGCGAATCATGATCAGTCTGGATGCACTCACGTAAGCGAATCATGATCAGTCTGGATGTACTCACGTACACGAATCATGATAAGTTTGAATGCACTCAGTCATATAAACAGCCAGTCTTTACCCTATGGTAAGACTCAGATCTCAGCGAAATAGCTCAGTATACCTTTATCAGTTAGACCACGTTATACCATTTGCCTTATGGAACTCTCTAGAACAAGTAGCATTACTTACGCTACCAATATTGTAATGTTATAAGTTATGTGAACAATAAAACAGTTAATGAATTTGTCACAAGTCAGACTCCCGCAATCTCTTTATAATAATTATTGCCATTCCCCGTTTGGAGAAGCCTGCCCACTCGCCCCATAAGAGGAATGCAACACTATGTTTAGTGAAATCCTTTATTCCGCGGTGGTGTTATAAACGTTTTCTGTGTACCGTGAGGTATGCAAGGGTTGTTCGACTTTAGGTCTTACTTTACGAAAAAAGTAGCAAGCCATATATGCTCAAATCAAGTCAAGCTGCAAGTCATTATTTGCTCAAGTCAAGTCAAGTCGCGAGTCATTTTCGCTCAAGTCAAGTCAAGTCGCGAGTCAATGAAATTGGCGACTCGAGTCTGACTCGAGTCCAAGTCACCGACTCGAGTCAACAACACTGGCACAGGGTGCCTGAACGTGATAGAAAAGTAAACGATATCTAACAGGGCATGGTGCACTTTACTCTGATACTTTAGAGTACAGGGTACCAGACCGTGATAGATAAGTAAACGATATCTAACAGGGCATGGTGCACTTTACTCTGATACTTTAGAGTACAAGGTACCTGACCCTTGAAACTTTCTCAGTTGACTTCAAATATTAGAGTCACAATGTTATTATATCAAAATAAATGTCAAATTTAATCAAATTTGAAAATGACTTCTGAAGATTATCTTGAAAACTAAACATACCTCTTCCTCTGCTGTTGTATTAGACTCAACAGCACCAGCCTGATGAAGCGGTATAGGAGTAACTGATACATGAGTCAGGATCCTAGGCTCAGGGTACGACCATGTCCTTGCGCCCCAGTGACCTTTGACATTATGCTCCTGGGTTGGAGAGGAAAACATGATTTCGTTGGCATTTGGTTAGAGTCCAATTCCATCTGCATAGAACTGGGAGCTTTGGAATGCTAGACCAGACATACCTGGGCCCAATTTCATAAAGCATGTAAGCACAAAAACTTGCTATCGAAAATCTTTCTTAGCAGAAACAGGTTACCAGCCAAAGTACCATACAGTTTACATTGATGTGACTGGTACTCCACTCAATTCTTGCTAAGCAAAGAAATTTGCTCAACAAAATGTTCTGTTCAACAGCTTTATGAAATTGGGCCCAGGTAAGTTTCCATTGTTTATGTAATGCTGAACATGCGCACATTCCCCAAAACAACGGATTTAATACTACAAGTCTGCTGCCACCTCTAGTGTCCGAAACTTAAGACTCCCATTTGTTAAACTGAAGTCAACAGGATCTGCACAGAATATCTGGAACCAAATTCTTAAAGCCTGTAAAGGTTGGTCAGGTTGGTGTAGAAGTATCTTTAGTTGGTGTAGAGGCATCTTTCCTCACCCTCCATCTCTAGGACCTCGGTTCGAATCACACCGGAGCACTATGTGGATTGGGTTTTCAATCCCTACCTATTTGTGTGGGTTTTCCCTGCAATAATTCTATTTTTTTGGGGGGGGGGGGGGTTTCCACATCTAAAACTGAGACTTGTCTTCTCTCCATTTGGGATCTTGGCTAGTACAGTGATTAATGAATATGAAAGTGTAAGCAGACACTTTGTGCTTTACCAAGCAGCCCTTAGCACAACAAAGCAAACAAAACACTACCTTATTGGTAGTTTCTGTAAGTACTTTATCACCCTTACGGTGATCCTCTACGTACTGCTGATTCCATTACATTCAATTTGTCCTTACAATTGTACCATTCAGCTTTTAACCAATTTGGGGTTAAACCAAAGACAAATTGACTGGAGCGGGATTGAACCAACGACCTCGGTTTAACGTGCCGGAGCTTTTAACATGTGACATGTTTTTGTATAACTGTGCTCAGCTCCTTAGAGCATGCCTACATGATTAGGACGCTTTATAAATGTTGGTATTATTATTATTATTACCGAGTTACTGGTACCCCGCTTATTTTTGTTTAGCAAGTTTTTCTTCTGAGCAGATTTATAAAAACAGATCCAGAGCCTAAGCGTGTGGCTTACCGAAATCTGTCACATAGTGGAATGTTCCTGCCCTGAGGTCTTCTTTGTAGTGTCTATCAGGCTATTGTGATATGACAGTACTGGAAGGAGCTAGGAGACTAGACAACGGCTGCTGGTGAGAAGCAGACCTTTGATTGCTGGACTGTCCCTGATTCTCCTTCTGAGATTATAGAGGAAAATTCAGTGGTTAATCACGTTACACTCTTTTTAGGAATCAGTGTTTTCATTTCCTGATTGATTTTTCACAACTTGATATCTGAAGAGTTGGTTTTGTCAAAAGGAAATCTCAAAAACTATTGTATTTTTGACATTTTGCCTAAAACAAAACTTAAAAGCAACTCAGGATATGGGGCTCAAAGGCAGGGGGACAAAATGTGAACCAAGAAAAGTAAAATTGAGAACACAAAAGTTGAGAACACAATACACTTCTGATTCCTGTAGTGACTTGGTACTAAGCCCCACCAAAGTTTAATACAACTCCAAATGTCACTCCTAACTCAAGTTACTGTCCGGAAACGAAAGTGCCTCGCCAAACAGACAGACGGCCATTATTGTGGATCAGACTCGTGGGGTGATTTCAATTAAAATTACCCCACTAGTAGAAAAATAAGGTATAGCTGGGATGGATTTGTCACCCCACACCATGGGTCTCGTAAGAGAAGCAATAACGGACGGACAGGCAGACGGACGGACAGGCAGACAGACAGACACCGACGGCAAGGATACAGTCACATGACCCAAGGATACAGTCACATGACCCAAGGATACAGTCACATGACCCAGGTTGACCCCGGCAGTCATACGCTTTACGGATGACCTATCTAGGGTCTGATGACCACTGGGTGCAGCCCATTGGCTGTTGCCCGTCATGGTGAGGTTGAACGGACCAATCAGAGGTCTTGTCTTACGGCCGATGGATGTCTTCAACAGAAGTTGCTGGAAGGCCAGTCTGGCCTGGGTCTCTGAGATGATCCCTAAAAGAAAAATCCGGATAATTACAGTGAATTAGATTAGATTGATCCATTGACGCAGAAGTGTCACATTGGTATTTGTCAAAGACCAGTATCCACACTTGATGTGACTCAACATATACATAATATAACACACCTGTGAAAGTTTCAGCTAAATCAGTCATCGGAGTCAAGAGAAAACAGCTAAAACGCCCATTGTATGTTTTCGCTGTTTTCAAACATTGGGTTTTAGACTCTTGATAAAGACTTATTGTTTTACTCATTTCTTAAAAACTGTAGCATTTCAAGCAAAACTTTTTCAAGCGAAGTTTTCCACCATGGCCATCTTTATACCATGTAAAGTTATGTGCAAATCTGTGAACATTTATATTTTCAATCTAACCAATGTTGTACACACCCTTTAAGCTCTACATGGGCCAATCAAAACCACTTTAAAGTTCAAGAAAAGTCTAACATGGTGAAAATCCAATTACACCACTAGGGAAACTGACCTGGTAAATAAAAAATAAAATTTTGGGCTGAACAAAGAAAAATTGACTACAGCAGGATTTGAACCAATGACATCCAGATTAACATGCCCACACTCTTTTAACTGAGCTATCTAGCCCTAATGTTGGTAGTCTCTCTATTTTGTTGATATCTTTGTTGGGGTAAAATTCCTTTACAACATGTAAAAAGCCACTCTTGGTTTCAGGGGCTACAAGAAGAAAACATTTAAGAAGAAAATAACTCAGGAGAGCTGAAGATAGGAATTGATTTTCCTTTTAAAACAGTCAAGATTGTAGGATGGTCCAAAATTGATAGTCCTCTTAAAACAGTCTACATTGTAGGATGGTCAGATAAAATACACACTACACTGTAAAGAGAATGTCTCCAAATTCTGACCGGTAGGAACGTTCTAATTGAACGGGACAAGTAATGCAGTGCATGCACATGGACCGTACTTTTGGATCGCTGGAACATTCCAATGGAAAGCTCAAAATACTAATGCCAAAATCAATTGTGTAGGATTTCTCCCAAATTTCGGCATAGTGGCAGGTCGTGGTTGAGCGGGTAAGAGCAACGGACTCAAGCTCTGGTGTGGGTTCCAGTCCCAGTCGTGACGCTTGTGTCCTTAAGCAAGTAACTGTACCATTATTGCTTTGTCCTTTGTATGGGACGTATAGCCGTTGGTCCTGTGTGTTGTGTGAATGCAAGAAAAAGAACCCAGTGCACTTATCAAAAAGAGAAGGGGTTCGCCGCAGTGTTCCTGGTTTGATTGGCTGCATATTGCGCCACAGCACCTAGTAAACCATTACATGGTGCTATGTAAAGGAATAGGTCTCATACTTCAAAACATAGCTCAACATCTTGCAGGAAGTACTGACTGTTGAAGCGCCTTGAGCGTCACTGAGTGAGGGAATGAGCGCATTTTAAGAAACCACTATTGTAACCATTATTATAATGATGCGGTCTTGCAAAACATTCTGGTGGTCCAATGGATTGTGGACATGTGCCACCTGGAACATTGTGTTGTGCCTTGAACATGCCTGACCTTTGAGTTGCTCCCGAACACACACGGACATTGACTCCCAAAAAGTGCAACCAAGAATATTGTGATGAATTGTCAGGTGAATTGTATGCATGGATTGGGTTTTCAGTCAGGACAGAGGGGGGAAGAAGAGAGGTGGGGGAGAAATTACAAAAGGGAAACAATTCAGCAAACAAATATTATCAACGTCAAACTAAGATCTTACCTAATGCCTGCATAATGAGCTGGGCTTGACTCAGGGTGCCTGAGATAGCCTGGACTGCATTAGTTTGGGTTAGTCTGACCTGCTCCAGGCTATAGATGGAGGCCTGCAGCACAGGCTGGCCAGATGGAAATGCCTTCACTGAAAATGAAATGTAACAAATAATTTTGTATGGTGGAGAAACAATCTAAAGAGGTTTATGGTAACACCCTGGACATATTGTCAGGTGAATTGTATGCATGGATTGTATGCATGAAGCTTCAAAGTGTTGCTGTGCAGGGCCAATATTGTAATGTAAAGCGCATTGAGACGTTATTGTGAAATGTGCTATATAAGAACTAGTTGTTATTAGCTGTTCCGACTTCTGTCGGAACAGGTGTTGTTTTCGTCGAGATTTATATTATTTTTCTTATACATTTGTTTCCGCCTAAATCCCGCCATAGCATTTGTACACATTTTTGTATACACCTAATATCCTAGTGCGTAAATATGAAAGAGTTAGATCCTATATCAAATTGAAGCTTTGTACATGAACTTAACTCTCAATGTAAATCTTTTTTAAATTCTTAATTAATTAGCCACTTAACAGCGAGGTGAATATTTAATTAGCCAATCTTGAGACCACTATATCTCAAAGACTACACAACCGATTTTCAAAAGTTTTTAAGTTATAGACTTCTTGGGCATTGAAGATTAGCCTTGAGTAACCGTGACCCCATGTTGACCTTTACTTCTGGGTCAAGCGGAAGTGAGACCATATCTCAAGAACTGAAATGATGGTGAAATAAACCGAATGAATAAATATAATCACATGAGGGCGCTACGCCAGTGACCTTTGCCCTGAAGTTACAAAATACATGACCTAGCTTTTAAGCAATGGTTGAAGAGAAGCACACAAAATGAACTTAAGTGAAAACAAACAAGGCAAAAAAGCAAAGTTGTGTATTGCTGCGAAAACATCAATGCAAAACAACTTATTAGAAGGATAAGATTGTCTACTTGAGATGTGCCTCTTATCAACACATTAAAGAAACAAGAATGGTGTGTTGACAAACACAAAAGCCCTGCTGAGATCATTCTCATTCTTGACTAATCGCTTTGCCAACGTTTCTTTGTTTTAACCATACTGACCTTAACATTTGACCTGGGGTTCAAAAACAATAGTTTTCTGGGGGATCCCAAGACCAACCAAATTGGGAGTTGTAATGCAAAGTCTTTCTTGAGCTATCGCTCCGTCAACATTTATTTTGTTTTAGCCATATTGACCTTGACATTTACCAAAGGGGGTCCAAAAACAACAGGCTTCTGGGGCATGTGGGGTCCTGCTATTGTTGTTATTATTCCCTTTTCAAAAAAATCTCTGTTGGGATTCTTGAAAGTCCCCTGTAAGTTGGCGTGTGTTACTGTTAGGGCACACATACCTACACACGTTTGTGCCCCCTTCAGCTTGCATTGCTGGCAGGGCATAAAAACAGCTTTTAGGTGTTTTTTTAAAACTTGTTAAACTATTTAAACTACTAGTTTTATGTGGCTACCATTAATATGAAATACAAAAAACCTAAGGTATCTGTGAAAAGCGGTACATCAATTAAAATATGATCGTTGAATTCAAAATTATCAGAATACGAGAAGTCTGTGTTTATAAATGTCATTAATTAAAACATGGAACAATTTTCAACAAGATGCAATAGAATCAGTCGGCTTAATTATCAAGTTGTTTGAATTATAAGATTATAGTGTTTTAACAAACGGTTTTATTCAAAAATGATATCAGCATCAAAAACTATGCAGGAAAGTATTCCATCAGTATGCTCCAGTGCAAGGTTCAGCAACCTGTTATTTATATTATATTTATATTATGTGTGTGCACTCAATGCAGCAATCCTATGACAATATGTCACACAGCATATAAATAGAAACAGGGATTTTCACAATACATGGGGAGTGGTGTGCAATAGTTTAACCATACATGTATATACACCTATGGTTATACAATATACAGAACGTACACCATTCACTGTGTTGTGCCATCATCTAACAGATCATTGCTGGAAGTTCCTCTCAAACTACAAGATTTGTCGCTATGTTTCACGCGATTTTCCTCATCAATTACTGGTAAGTTATATTTGCAGTTGTACTTTGTCAATTAGTTCGACATATAGAGAACATGATTTAAATGCCTCATAACTAGAAAAGTACAACTTCATACAGCCGCGACTCTGCTGGTAAACACCACTTAACAGTTTTTTATATTCCATTTAACAAGAATAGACAAAAATTGTTTGAAGCACAACAAAAACACCAAGGGTAATCTTTACTTTGATTTATCAATTCATGTTCAAGGGCCTTGTTTGGTTGTGGGGGCTTACAGTACTGGATAGTTGCATAGACAGATCACATTCACAAACTTTCTATTTTCATAAGTTATTTGAATTGAATACCAGTATGTACCGCATTACTCTTTATATAATGCCTATGAAACCATTATGTGCAGACACACACAATGCTGTTTGGAGCTGAATGTATGTTTTGAAAACTAAGCTTAAGTTGCTCAGATATCGTGTACACTATAGCACACAGTACATATGGGTAAAAGTCCAAAGTCAATTAATTCAAGCCAGTCTTAACATAGGTACTAGGCTGTAGATACTATCAGGAGTAATATGAAGTAATTATACAGAGTGACATTATTAAAGATGTATCAGTATTAAAACATTGTTTCTGTTACACAGTATACAGTAAATATCATTGTGAAAACGTCTTTTGAAGGATGCAGTATTGTATAAAGGGAAATAACTGCTTTCAAATGTTCATTTTCCGTTGTGATCTTATTGATTACTCTAGACACTCTGCAAAGATATTGATATTTTCACATATGGATATTTATTTATTTTATTTTTGGATTTGGGTTTAGGGTTGGGCTGGCCACCAACACCAGCAGGGGCCAGAGGCGGAAAAGATTGTTTCCGAAATACTGCTGCAAAGTGTTGCTGTGCAGGGCCAATAATTATCAGTGTATATTTATAATTACATTTTATTTTGGGAGCGTCAGAGATCATGCATGTAAATACAAGGCAAAATAAAGTATAACATTTCAGGGGCGGATCCGGGATTTTCCAAACGGCGGGAGGGGGGGGGCGTGAAAATGTACCAAGAAGCAAATGGTGAATGCAATTTGTGGCGCCGTGGATCAAGACATGAAGCACTACTTGCATGGGTTCTGGGTTCTCATGCAATATCTGACCACTTTAATCAAGTTTCTTTTAGCAAGATCATTATTTTAACATAATTTTCGAGTTGGGAGTCATCAAATCAAAATGCAGGCTACAATTAATATTTATTCAGGGACAAAAAAGTGTTGGGTGAGACAAACGATATGATAGTGCAATTTTCTAAAACGATTAACCAAATAGGGTCTCTTTGTCTATTAGTTTTCATATACTTGAGGATTAGAATGTAGCACAAAATATGTTTTAACTGATAAGAACAATTCACTTAATGGGCCATTTAATGAGTACTCAGTTGAGATCTGGTCTTTCATAATCATGCTCACAAGAATGTTGACTCTGTAGTACAATTATAAACTCATTTGTAAAAAAAATAATGGCCAAGGGCTCCCCAATGGGTGGTGAACCCTTCAATAAAAAGGGGCGACATATTTATGGACTGATTTAGCAACTAAATCAATTCATAAATGTTTTACACAAATTCAATTCTATCAATCACAAAATTGGGCTTTTAGGAATACTTAGTTCTCGACCTAACCTTAGGTCCCTCTGATAAAGTTGAGCATTTAGGCTAAGTACTACAAAGAACTAGGAGTACTAGTTGTTATTAAATCTAAAAAGTAAAAACATAGGCCTAATCATTCTCAGGATCAAGTTGTGCTTGTCTTCAGTGATAGCGCGATCAAGCAACAATAACATTAATGAGACCTAGCCCCCTCCCCAAGCCCTTTTAAGGTGTACTAACTGCACAATTAATAATTACTAGTTTGAAAGAAACACAATGGATATTTACACTCTGTCTTGAATCTGAAAAAAAATCTGTGATTTTTGAACAGAGGGAGACTCCATGATTATACGATGTTATGTCTTCACTAATCTTTCAATAGTTTCGAAGTTCACACTGTAAATGTCACATTGTATTTAGCGCGCGTGCTGACCTTCTTTGCACAATGTACACACATACAGGTTGCATGGTCGACTCGAGCTGCAAGTGAATGATCTTTAACCCTAGACCCTGTCGATCAATATTTTGATACCAAGCAGATACTATTGAATATTAAATGATTTTTGAACAGAGGGAGACTCCATGATTATACGATGTTATGTCTTCACTAATCTTTCAATAGTTTCGAAGTTCATACTGTAAATGTCACATTGTATTTAGCGCGCGTGCTGACCTTCTTTGCACAATGTACACACATGTACACACATACAGGTTGCATGGTCGACTCGAGCTGCAAGTGAATGATCTTTAACCCTAGACCCTGTTGATCAATATTTTGATAACAAGCAGATACTATTGAGAATTATAAAATGAGATTTTGCTATCAAAAGAACACAGAATAAGTATTTTAACAAACAAGTCAGAAAATTAAAATTGGTTCCTCTAAAAAAGTGTCTGTGTCTCATTAACTTCAATCACTGCTAGATAAATGGTACGGTCCAACATTGCATTGTTGCCCTCTAGCTAAAAGCAGATCCCGGCGGAGAGGTTGATGAGAAGAATACTTTGTTTGGTGAAAGGTTGAGGTTTAGTTTCACCAATACTCTTGAATTACCAATTAAAATGAAGCTTATAAAATTATGTATATCCATAGAGAATGGGTATATCATAGTATTAAGTTATCATTTTTATTCAGAATTTTAAAAGAGCACCAGGCTGTGTGCAGGTGTTTCGGCTTATGTTCAGTGTGAGAAACACGCTGTCCAATCACACACAGATTCACATGTAACTCCTCATGAGTCAATGTCTGTCAGTGAAATAAGAGTGGTCCACAAATGAAACAAAGTTTCTGAGGTACGGGTTATTAGTAGCTTTTTGGGGGAAAAATGCCAGGTATGTAATGAATTTTGTCTCCCCCTCATTTTCCCCTTTTTTGAGTCTTCCTCTATTTTTTTCTCCTGAAGGAAAAGGATGTGGGCTTATCTATGGTGTCCATCCTTGGTTAAATGTACCAGAAATAATTAACAAATCATAAAGTAGTAACTTTTGACAAACATGTCTCATTTTGTAAACAGTGATTGTATAAATTGTTGACTAATGACTAAAGGCAAGTATAATATGATCATGTAATCAACTCTTCCATTGATGAGAAAGGCTACTGGTATAAGACCTTGAACTATTGAGTCAAATCTCTCTTTTAATTCGCAGCTCAGCACTTCAGGAAACACTACCAATCAAAATGGCATCAAATGTAACAAACACACACAAAATGCTGTTTGGTGCTGAGTGTATCTTATAAAAACTAAGCTAATTAATTTGCTCGAAAATGGTGTACACTATAAGACAATTCCACAGTCAATTAATTCAAGCCAGTCTCAACAG
Organism: Leptasterias polaris; assembly: GCA_037783415.1. Lineage (NCBI taxonomy): Eukaryota > Metazoa > Echinodermata > Asteroidea > Forcipulatida > Asteriidae > Leptasterias > Leptasterias polaris. The sequence goes on along the minus strand of JAZGTN010000039.1, from coordinate 936,725 downwards.
GACATAGATACTATTAGGCTGTAGATACTCTCAGGAGCAATATGAGGTGATTATACAGAGTTACATAAATAAAGATTTATCGGTAATAAAAAAAACAAATTTTCTGTAATACACAGTATACAGTTAATATTGTGAAACGTCTCTTGAAGGATGACGTAGGTGAAATAACTGCTTTTAAATGTTCATTTTTCGCTGTGATCTAATTGATAAGTTGACACACTCTACACACTGCAAAGATATTGATATATCCACTATGAATATTTATTTATTATTCTATTTTTGGAGTTGGTTCCGGGGCCGGCTTGAATTCTGAAACAGTTAGCGTTCTAGATGCTCTGTGGTGCAATTTTCAAAACAATTAACCAAATTAACCTTTCCATCGTGACACGACCTAAACTCGCTCTGACAAATTGGGGGGATATAATTGTTTCAGAAACTACGCTGCAAAGTGTCATGACCAGGATCCACTTGCACCCACACTCCACTGATTAGAAACACCAGAGCTTGAGTCTGATGCTCTTAACTGATCATGCTCGGTCAATGCCAAAATCTACTTGCACACACAATCAACTTGCTATAAACACTAGGCCAATTATTACAGGCCAAGTATGACATTGTATTGCAGTAGTTTAAACACAAACACAAGGGGCATTCATTCTTATTTTGGTTTTTCTGGGCCCTATTTCATAGAGCTGCTTAAGCAAACAGTATTGCTTAACTGTCCTTTTAGCAGCAACAAGCAGAAAACAAAGAGTACATGTGACATGGTAGTTTGACTGGTAACTTTATTCTGGTAAGCGTTATTTTGTTGTGCTTAGCTTCTTTTTGTGCTGAAGCATCTCTAAGAAATTGGGCTATGGAGTGAGGAGCAGATCTGTATGAAATTAAAACATTTACAGAGAGTTTCAAATAATTTGAATATAGGATTAGTTTGAAACCCTCCCAAATCCGTCTATATCCTCTTTGCTGAAATAAAGGATTCAGAAGGACAGAGGGTTGAAAGCCAAAATAACAATTGCTTATCATTGGGTCAGGAATAGTGAGGCAGATAGGTGATGAGATTGTGCCTTTGATGATACAGGCATGGAATGTGGCGCAAAGTCAGAGTACACATACCTGCCAACATTCGAAACCCAGAAATAGGGACAAAATGGCGACCGCAACACCCGTGTACCATCCAGGCCACGACGTCGTCGACGAAGCAAATACATGTGCATAACGTATTATGTACATGTACATGTATGTACACACGCACACACTCACGCACCGCATGTATTGGCTTGACACAATAAACTTGGTACAAGTCCTCTCCACGAATCTCTCTACGCGTACAATGTTGTTGCACGGACTAAACGGACACTTTTTGAGGGAGCGCATGTTTCAACAAGTCTATGATACAACTAAACTCTTCATCAGTCGTTTACAACATTTGTTTTTATTGATATACACACACACACGCACACACCACATGCTTGACAAATGATTTAATAAACTTGATACAAGTCCTCCACACGAATCTCCCTCTACACGTGCGTACTTGTTCACTCACACGGCTACTTTGGGATGAAATGCACGTTCGCTCAGCAAGTCTAAAATACATCTACTCTTGTTCTCAGCCGTTCATCATCAATTTTCTTACTTTTTAATAATAAAATCGTGAAATCTGAGAAACCGGGACAGTCCCGATTTTAGGCGTCTTTGAAACTCAGAAACCGGGACTGTCCCGGGAAAATCGGGACAGTTGGCAGGTATGAGTACATCATGACAAAGTTATTTGTCTAAAGGGCCGATGCAGATTTAACTTCTGAAAACAATATAGGTAGAATAACAGTCAATATCAATGTCAGCCATTTTGAAAAATTGAAAACCGCTTGTTATTCTACATATATTTGTTGATGTTCTCTGTGCTAGATTCTATGCTTGTACTGTATCATCAACAACAACACAATTCTCCCAAATCCCTATCTACCTCACTAGCAAGGTATTCAAATCTTATCCAAGTCCCCAAAAATTGGAACGGAGTGACATAGGATAGAAGGATATTGGAGAATTGAGGTCACCTGTAGGCTAAAAGGCCTATACAGAGTAAGGGTTATAAATAGGCTTGTCTCTTTGTAAATTGGTAAAATGTACAAGAAGTTATAATAATAATAATAATAATAATACAAGCATTTGTAAAGCGCCATCTATCTATGTAAACATATTCCGAGGCGCTTTAAGAAAAGAAACTGTCCAGAACTCTACAAATAATTAATACCCATGTACATGTATGTATACTTGAAACAAAACCAGCAATCTAATTATAAGTTGAGTTAAACAGGAATGTTTTAAGAAGGCATTTGAAGGTATGTAAAGATTGACAGCTACGAATTTCCTGAGGCAAAGAGTTCCATAGAGTGGGCGCCGTAACTGAGAAGGCATGGTCCCCATACGATGTTCTAGTTCTTGGTGTCACAAGAAGATGTTTGTCAGATGACCTTAGGTGGCGATTAGGTGAATACTGGGTGAAGAGATCCTGCAGATATGTTGGTGCGCTGTCATTGAGGGCTTTCCAGGTAAGTAGGATTATTTTGAAGGCAACCCTCTGTTTGACAGGAAGCCAGTGAAGATTTCTCAGGACTGGAGTAATGTGGTCAAATTTCCGTGTTCGGGATAAGACACGAGCCGCAGTGTTTTGAACATGTTGAAGTTTGCACATTAGAGTGTTGGTGATTCCAAACAGAAGTGAGTTGCCATTATCCAACCTTGATGTCACGAGAGCATGGATAAGGATGGCAGCCGACTCATCAGTCAGGATTCGGCGGATGCTGTTGATGTTTCTAATATGGTAGTATGACGTTTGGCAAACTTTCTTGACATGTGATTCCATTGACATCGTGCTGTCAAACATGATGCCAAGATTACGTGCAGTCGTAGAACGTTGAATATTAGAAGTCCCAATTTGCATCTGGTTGCATCTGATTTTATCCTGGCTACGTTTGGAAGTGATGATTAGAAGTTCGGTCTTGTCGTCGTTAAATTTTAATTTATTCCTGGTCATCCATTGCTTAAGATCACAAACACATTGTTCAATACGCTGTCTCACGGAATGTTCGTCGTCTTGGTTTCCTAGATGAAACGATCCATATATCTGTGTGTCGTCTGCATAGCAATGAACTTGAAGTTGATGCCTTCGTACAATAGCGGCAATAGGCTCGGAGTATATTGTGAAGAATAAGGGACCTAATACTGATCCTTGAGGGACGCCAGAGGAAAGCGAGATAGGAGATGATAAAGTTCCATTGATGTTCACAGTCTGTGTTCGATGACATATATATGATCTAATCCATTGCAGGGCAGGACCAGTAACACCGATGGACTGAAGGCGGTGGAATAAAACATCATAGTCTATAGTGTCAAATGCTGCAGAGAGATCAAGGAGAACAAGGAACACACCACGCTTATCGTCAACTGCCCGGAGAATATCGTTCTTAACTCTTAGAAGAGCAGTCTCTGTTCCATGTAGTTTTCTATATGCAGATTGCAATGGTTCATGTAGATTGTGTTCAGTCAGATGATCATTAATTTGGGAATAAACAACCTTCTCTATTACTTTGGATATGAATGAAAGGTTGGATACGGGACGGAAGTTCTTGAGGTTTTCAGGATCGAGGGTGGGTTTTTTCAGCAGAGGAGTCACCAGGGCATTTCTAAATTGCTGTGGGAATTCAGAAGATTGAAGAGACAGGTTGACAATTTTGGAGATAACTGGAGTCAAAATATTCAGATTGTTCTTTAGGAGCCAGGTAGGAATAGGATCCAAATCGCACGTCTTTGATGGTGATGATTTGATGATTTTCCTGATTTCCTCATCCAGAGCTGGTGTGAATTCTTCCAATGGTGTAATATCAGAGTGAGATGATTCAGTGGTATACGGCTGCATACAATCTAGATCGCGATCAAGTTTATTACGAATGTTCCGAATCTTTGTTATGAAATAATCACTAAAAGTTGTCGCCAATTCCTGTTTATTGTCGTGTGTGGGTAGTTTAGTTTTTCCTTTGTTGTGGAGTAGAGATTCAACAATTTTGTAGAGCTCTCTCTGGTTCCCACAGCTGGCTAGTTTTTCTTTGAAGTAAGATGATTTGGCACTGTTGATCATATTAACAACACAGAGTCGTTGCGCTTTAAATTGGTTTCTATCAGGTTCTGATTTGGTTTTTCTCCAGCGTCTCTCCAATTTCTTGCGGAGTCTCTTGGCATCGGCGATCTCCGGGGAATACCATGGATTGGCTGGTCTAATGGTAATACAGCGAGTTTTCAGTGGAGCATGCTTTTCCAGAATAGACTTCAGTGTGGAGTTGTACTGATCTATGAGTGTTTGGAGGTCATTGGACGGGTTGGTAAACAATTCTGACTGGCTAATATCGTTGGAAAAACTGTCATGGTCTAGGGATCCATATTTCCGATAGGAAATATGCTTCTTAGTCGGTTGAGGTTTAGTCAGATTCAGTGCACAATGCAAAGCAGCATGATCTGTCAGAAAACATGCAACATCCACTGAATCAATTAGGTTGTCTGTGGGTCGTGCAAAGACAAGGTCCAATATATGGCCACTCATGTGTGTAGGAGCACATACAAACTGTTTCAAGTTAGTGTTTTGAATTATATCATTGAGGTGGCGAGCACCAGAATCATCTGTATCCCAGTGGAAATTAAAATCCCCAACAATCAGCAACTTGCTCGGGGATGCCGAGAGTACACTGACATATTCGGAGAAATCGTCAAGGAACATTGTAGGTGTTATACGATTCTTTGAGCTGTATGGTGGTCTATAGATGATTACCAGCTTCACGGATGAGAAAGTTCCTTTGACAGTCACATCACAACATAGACTTTCAAAATTACCACTACTGTGTGATGTTATTGGGCCGTGTTTGATTTTAGTCTTATATATGAGAGCAATACCCCCACCAGTTCCATTTGGACGAGGTACATGACACATGTCATACCCAGGAATGCATAATTCACCAATTATTTTATCATGTTTATCAGTAGCTGATAACCAAGTTTCAGTCAGTGCAATCAAATCAAAATCATGTTCAATAAAGTAGTCAGTCAGTAGGTTGGTTTTGTTGCACACAGACTGGGCATTTAGGACACACAGTTTGGAGAGCATGGGTTGTTTCAGACTACTGTCTGTTGATGTTGGCGGTGTTGATATATCATTGTCTGATGAGGATACAGTTGGTATTGCATGTACCACTTGCGTTGGGGGGTCAGAACGGTTTCCTCTACGTGACGGTCGCTTTGAGTTTATTCGTAGGTCTTTCAAGGTGGACCATGTAGCTGGAGAAACGGGTATAGTCTTACATCTTAAACCGATACTCAGGAGATTATCTCGCTCATACCTTTGAGTAGGTTTGTTGATAACTGCAGCTGTAGTTATTTCACTAACAGGACCGGGGTTGGGGTTTATATCCCCACAGATTAACAGGGCAATGTTGAAATTTGAAGAAGAATTCTGATAGTATGGAATAGGTGTTTTCAGGTAACACTTGATGGTCAATCTCTTCCATGTTGGGCCATATGCTGGAGAGTATGCATATCTGGCAGACTGTTCACTTGCTAATCCCTGCACATCACACACCAGAACAAAGGCAAACAGGAAGCTCCAAGTTAACACCTCCATTGTGTAAGGCAGTGCACATGGGCAGGAGACAAATAAACAGCAACTCCTCTATTGTTCAAGCATGGTCAGGCTTGTGGCTTGGCTGATGAGTCATGATCCGTGGTTTTGCATGGCTGAAAAGCCCATCGATGAATATTACCTTCCAGCGAGCAAAAATTGAAGATTTCTAACATCAATATTTCAACTAGAAGAGAAGATCACAGCATGTAGATAGCACCAGAAGATTCCTTGGCGTTAGCTGTTCAAGGTGATATAAAACATCCAACAAACTAATGTGAATAGCAGGATATAATACATGAAATATACAGAGCGAAAAAAGTGTGCAGCTTGCGCGCACAACCCAGACTTCACAAATCATAAAGTAGTTACTTTTTGACAAGCATGTCTCGTTTTGTAAGCAATGATTTTTAAAATGTTGGTTTATTCCCAAATGGAATATATACTATGATCATGTCATAAAGTTTTCCATTGATGGCATAAGACATTGAAGTAATTGAGTTATTTTCCTTTTTTAATTCACAGCTCAGCATTTCAAGAAGTACTTCCAATCAAAATGGCATCCAATATAACAGTTCAGTCAGTGCTAGAAGAGATTAGTCAAAATCATCTTGAATGCTCAATTTGCAGTGAACGCTTCAAGCAACCCAAACTACTGGAATGTTCTCATTCATTTTGTCTTGAATGCCTTCAACAACTCGGACAGAATAGTCCTTGTACTACAAAGCTGTCCTGTCCAGTGTGTAGACAAGAAACTTTGGTAAAGGAAAATGACATTGATGGTCTGAAAACCGACTTTAAGACCGTTTCAATGATAGAAGATGTTGAAAAACAGGAAACTCAACTGAAACAACTACCCAGTCAGGAGTATACTTCTAAATGTAGAAAGCATAAGGGCAAGGATCTTAACATGTTTTGTAACAAATGCAATAAAGTGATATGCACAACTTGCATTGTTAGAGATCACCAGTCCCATCATCTAATGGAAATTAATGAGGCTTCAGACAAATGCAAACAACATGCTACAGAACTTGTAGCAAACATAAAACAGAGTGTGAAAGCCTTCAACATTGCTATTCAAGAAGTAGACGCGTCCCGTAAGACATTGGACTCTATGTTTGCTGCCACCAAAGAGAAAATCTCCAAGAAGGCTGATGAGGAGATTTCCAAGGAGGTTGCAAGGATCACAGAGGAGAAGCAGAAACTGATGCAAGAGGCAGAACAGATCTACAAAGACAGAGTCAAGACAATGGAAACTGCACGAGCTACAAACAGCAAAGAGTTCAACAGAGCAGAGCTCAAGCAAGATGAGGTTATTCAACTCATGGATCAACGGATCGAGATTGTACATCACATCGAACAACTCTTACAAGACCTCAAAGAATACAGAGACATGAAATCAACAAAAGTACCTGATGGGTCAACTTATATGGACTTTACAGGAGGCCAGAAATCACTAGGGAGACTGGTGCTGAAAGATGAACAACCAGTAGAATCAGCAACTTCTGCTCAGGCTAGAATGCCAACATTTCAATCCATGAAACACTTGAAACAAAAAAAATGGACATTAAAATCGGAAATAAATACATACAATAACATAAAAAAACAACGGATAATGAGGATTTCCCCATGGGATATTGCCGCATACTCCAATAGTGATATTATTGTGTCAGATGAGAGAAACGGCTTGTTTGCAATATCAACAGTGAGCAATCCTCAATCCATTGTCACCCCAAAAGTACTACCAATCGCAGGTCTTACCACACTAACCAAAGTAATTACTGTGAACAAGAATGATGAGCTCATTGTTCTAGATAATAAAACAGTCAAGATCTTCAACAGGAATTATGAGCTGCTCCATCAGTTCAATCCAGGCAGAAAACCATCATGTATTGCAGTGGATGACAACAATTTGATAGTAGTGGGTTATTCTACCAAGGCAGTGATCTCTCTACATCAACCAGATGGATACCACATCAGAACACTGCCTGCTCCAGGGATCGGTCAATACCTGACTTCATACAAACAGCAACTCATCTACACTGATAACGGGGATGGCAGGAAGTTAGTATCAGTTGACTACAATGGTAGAGTGGTGTTCTCAGTAGGTATCAATCAGTCTGGGAGGCCTAGTGGTGTGTGTTGTGACAAGGATGGGAGCATCTATGTTGCTGTAGGGAGAGTGCCATTCTCATCATTGGGTGATATCCATCATTATAGTCCTGATGGCAAGTACATTGGATGTATCATCAAGGTTTGTGATTATCCCCATAGTCTCACATTCCTACCAGCAGGTGATCTGGTTGTGGCTACAGCCAAATCAGTTCAAATCTATCACCATGAATAAAGACATCTATACAAATTATGCCAGACCACAACAATGGCAAAGCTAAATCGAACACAATTCAGTTAAGTTTGAGAAGGATGAACACAATGCAGTTAAGTTTGAGAAGGATGAACACAATGCAGTTAAGTTTGAGAAGGATGAACACAATGCAGTTAAGTTTGAGAAGGATGAACACAATGCAGTTAAGTTTGAGAAGGATGAACACAATGCAGTTAAGTTTGAGAAGGATGAACACAATGCAGTTAAGTTTGAGAAGGATGAACACAATGCAGTTAAGTTTGAGAAGGATGAACACAATGCAGTTAAGTTTGAGAAGGATGAACACAATGCAGTTAAGTTTGAGAAGGATGAACACAATGCAGTTAAGTTTGAGAAGGATGAACACAATGCAGTTAAGTTTGAGAAGGATGAACACAATGCAGTTAAGTTTGAGAAGGATGAACACAATGCAGTTAAGTTTGAGAAGGATGAACACAATGCAGTTAAGTTTGAGAAGGATGAACACAATGCAGTTAAGTTTGAGAAGGATGAACACAATGCAGTTAAGTTTGAGAAGGATGAACACAATGCAGTTAAGTTTGAGAAGGATGAACACAATGCAGTTAAGTTTGAGAAGGATGAACACAATGCAGTTAAGTTTGAGAAGGATGAACACAATGCAGTTAAGTTTGAGAAGGATGAACACAATGCAGTTAAGTTTGAGAAGGATGAACACAATGCAGTTAAGTTTGAGAAGGATGAACACAATGCAGTTAAGTTTGAGAAGGATGAACACAATGCAGTTAAGTTTGAGAAGGATGAACACAATGCAGTTAAGTTTGAGAAGGATGAACACAATGCAGTTAAGTTTGAGAAGGATGAACACAATGCAGTTAAGTTTGAGAAGGATGAACACAATGCAGTTAAGTTTGAGAAGGATGAACACAATGCAGTTAAGTTTGAGAAGGATGAACACAATGCAGTTAAGTTTGAGAAGGATGAACACAATGCAGTTAAGTTTGAGAAGGATGAACACAATGCAGTTAAGTTTGAGAAGGATGAACACAATGCAGTTAAGTTTGAGAAGGATGAACACAATGCAGTTAAGTTTGAGAAGGATGAACACAATGCAGTTAAGTTTGAGAAGGATGAACACAATGCAGTTAAGTTTGAGAAGGATGAACACAATGCAGTTAAGTTTGAGAAGGATGAACACAATGCAGTTAAGTTTGAGAAGGATGAACACAATGCAGTTAAGTTTGAGAAGGATGAACACAATGCAGTTAAGTTTGAGAAGGATGAACACAATGCAGTTAAGTTTGAGAAGGATGAACACAATGCAGTTAAGTTTGAGAAGGATGAACACAATGCAGTTAAGTTTGAGAAGGATGAACACAATGCAGTTAAGTTTGAGAAGGATGAACACAATGCAGTTAAGTTTGAGAAGGATGAACACAATGCAGTTAAGTTTGAGAAGGATGAACACAATGCAGTTAAGTTTGAGAAGGATGAACACAATGCAGTTAAGTTTGAGAAGGATGAACACAATGCAGTTAAGTTTGAGAAGGATGAACACAATGCAGTTAAGTTTGAGAAGGATGAACACAATGCAGTTAAGTTTGAGAAGGATGAACACAATGCAGTTAAGTTTGAGAAGGATGAACACAATGCAGTTAAGTTTGAGAAGGATGAACACAATGCAGTTAAGTTTGAGAAGGATGAACACAATGCAGTTAAGTTTGAGAAGGATGAACACAATGCAGTTAAGTTTGAGAAGGATGAACACAATGCAGTTAAGTTTGAGAAGGATGAACACAATGCAGTTAAGTTTGAGAAGGATGAACACAATGCAGTTAAGTTTGAGAAGGATGAACACAATGCAGTTAAGTTTGAGAAGGATGAACACAATGCAGTTAAGTTTGAGAAGGATGAACACAATGCAGTTAAGTTTGAGAAGGATGAACACAATGCAGTTAAGTTTGAGAAGGATGAACACAATGCAGTTAAGTTTGAGAAGGATGAACACAATGCAGTTAAGTTTGAGAAGGATGAACACAATGCAGTTAAGTTTGAGAAGGATGAACACAATGCAGTTAAGTTTGAGAAGGATGAACACAATGCAGTTAAGTTTGAGAAGGATGAACACAATGCAGTTAAGTTTGAGAAGGATGAACACAATGCAGTTAAGTTTGAGAAGGATGAACACAATGCAGTTAAGTTTGAGAAGGATGAACACAATGCAGTTAAGTTTGAGAAGGATGAACACAATGCAGTTAAGTTTGAGAAGGATGAACACAATGCAGTTAAGTTTGAGAAGGATGAACACAATGCAGTTAAGTTTGAGAAGGATGAACACAATGCAGTTAAGTTTGAGAAGGATGAACACAATGCAGTTAAGTTTGAGAAGGATGAACACAATGCAGTTAAGTTTGAGAAGGATGAACACAATGCAGTTAAGTTTGAGAAGGATGAACACAATGCAGTTAAGTTTGAGAAGGATGAACACAATGCAGTTAAGTTTGAGAAGGATGAACACAATGCAGTTAAGTTTGAGAAGGATGAACACAATGCAGTTAAGTTTGAGAAGGATGAACACAATGCAGTTAAGTTTGAGAAGGATGAACACAATGCAGTTAAGTTTGAGAAGGATGAACACAATTCAGTTAAGTTTGAGAAGGATGAACACAATGCAGTTAAGTTTGAGAAGGATGAACACAATGCAGTTAAGTTTGAGAAGGATGAACACAATGCAGTTAAGTTTGAGAAGGATGAACACAATGCAGTTCAGTTTGAGAAGGATGAACACAATGCAGTTCAGTTTGAGAAGGATGAACACAATGCAGTTAAGTTTGAGAAGGATGAACACAATGCAGTTAAGTTTGAGAAGGATGAACACAATGCAGTTAAGTTTGAGAAGGATGAACACAATGCAGTTCAGTTTGAGAAGGATGAACACAATGCAGTTCAGTTTGAGAAGGATGAACACAATGCAGTTCAGTTTGAGAAGGATGAACACAATGCAGTTAAGTTTGAGAAGGATGAACACAATGCAGTTAAGTTTGAGAAGGATGAACACAATGCAGTTAAGTTTTAGAAGATCTGTTAATCAGTTACTGTTATATGACTTTGAAACAAATGTTTCTGAGCTGATCAAGAATACTACCAGATATTGAATGTTTGTTAAATTCTAAACGTGATGTTTAGGTTTTCAATGAACTGTTTGATGTTATTGAATAGAAAGAACCATTGTCATCATCGGGTAAGATCCATCCTTACAGTCCTTATGGTAAACAGAATGGATGTATCATTAATGGACGTATTCACACTCACACCAGCTAGGCCAAATTTCATACAGCTGCTTATTATTAAGCACAAAAAGAAACTTAGTAAAACAAATTCTTACCAGAATAAGGTTACCAGCCAGAATACCAACTCCATGTAGATTATTCTGCAGCTGGTATTCTGCTCTTTTTTGCTTAGCAGAATGTTTTGATGCAATGTTTTTTGCTCTAGGTCCTGGTTGTGGCTGCAGACAAATCAGTTTACTAACATAAACTTTAGGGGGCCATCAAACTATTAAATACACTTCCTGCAGACAAATCTATTACTATGTTTAAAGATAACATTATGCTGGACCACAATACAGAGTAACCTGACCTTAACTTTGGGAGATCATAAAACTAAACATTATTCCTGACAAGCTGTCATCTAAAACAGAAAAAGGTCTACTTTCATTAATAACAGAAAAAGGTCTACTTTCATTAATGTAAGCTTTTAATATAAAAGCTGAAATATAATATAATCTGTACCCATGTAAAAAGTACAGTATATGTACTAATTTGGTAAATAAGTGAGTGTAAATTTAGCATTTGATATTTTGATTGTTGGGCAACCAAAGCTGCTTCAAAGTCAGTAGTGTCCCAATTCTTACTAAATCTTACCAGTGTCTGCTTTAGAGTTATTTGATTTAAGTAAACTAACCGAAACGAAGATGAAACAAACCAACTGACTAAATATAATCACATCAGGGCGCTACGCCAGTGATCTTTAACCGGATGTGACAAAATACATGACCTAGCTCGTAACAGTGGTTGGAGAGAAGCATAATAAATAAACGATAAACAAAACCAAGACAAGCAAAGAAGTGTATATTGCCGCAACGACATAAATGAAAACAGCATTAGAAGGATAAGATTGTCTACTTGAGATGTGCCTCTTATCAACACGTAACAATTTGTAAAAAGCTTTAGGATTTGTTTTTAACCTGTCAAACAATTTCAATTACTTGTATTATGTGGCTACCATTAAAGTAAAATAAAAAGAGCCCAAGCTAGCTGTACATAGCAGTACATCAATTTTAATGTGATCGTTGAATTCAAGTGCAATGAAAGTCTGTGTTTATGTTGTCATAATTAAAAATAAGGAACAAGTTTCAACAAGATGCAATAGGATCAGTCTGATTATTTATCAACATGATTCAGATTTTAAAAAGGTTTCTTAACAAACGCTTTTATTCAAAGAAGACATCTGAAGAAAAAAAACAATACAGGAAAGTGTTCCTGTATGCTTCAGTGAAAGTTTCAACAACCTGTTATTTATAGATTATTCACTGAGTCCCAGTACTATGTATGGGTCCAATACCAAGACTTTGAGGTCAATGCTATTCTATGTGTGCACTCAATGCATTAATCATATGACAATACGTCAACCAGCATACAGTACTGCCAACAATTTTTTGGCACACGAACATGGTCTTCGCAAACCACGAAACATTATAATGAGGTTCATCCCATCTTGTTCCGTGTTTCATACAACGAACTTCATATAAACACAGCGTATAAACAGAATCAGGGATTTCCACAATACATGGTGAGGATGAGTGGTTTGCAATAGTGATAGAGCTACATACATGTATGTAACTCTATTGTTATAGAAATTAAAGTATTGTGCCAACATCTAACAGATCATTGCTGATGGAAGTTCCTCTTGAACTACAAGATTTGTTGCTGTGCCTCATCAATTACTGGTAAGTTATATTTGCAGTTGTAATTTGTCAATTATTTCTACATGTAGAGAACAAGATCCAAATGCCTGATAACTAGAAAACTACAACTTAATGAACACTGTAGCCACGACTCTGCTGATCTTAAACGACCACTGAACACTACTTGCCAGGTTTTTTTTATATTCCATTTAACAAGAATAGACAAATTTGGTTTGAAGCACAATACATACACCAAGGATAATCTTTACTTTGATTTATCCATTCATGTTCAAGGGCCTTGTTTGGTTATGGGGGCCTACAGTAATGGATAGTTGCGTAGACAGATCATTCACAACCTTTCTATTATTACAAGTAAATTGAAGTGAGTACCACTATGTACTGCATGACTCTTTATATAATGCCTATGCAACCATGATGTACAGACACACACAATGCCATTTGGTGCTGATTGTATGTTTTGAAAACTAAGCTAAAGTTGCTCAGAAATAGTGTACACTACAGTACACTATAGCACATATGCGTAAAAGATTTCCAGAAACCAACATCAATTCGTCCTTTATAAGCCGGCCTTATGACATAAAAGCCCTTTCCACGAGACATAAAAATATCCATTGTCCCTTACTACCAATGAAGCCATATTTGAGAAGATTTCACTTGATTTCACCAAGGACAGTCCAAACATTATTTTCCTTTCACACAAAATGCAATTTATAAAAATGTTCAACCATGCAAAAGTAAAGCAAGGGACCCCTGCTATATTGCTCTCATGTGAAAAGGGTTGTAACAAACATACCTTCAGGACAGATGGTGATATTGGGCTCTTCACAGTAACACAAACTCCCTCTGAGCTCCCGGCCACAGGGGTGCACTCCAGTTCAAATATCGGGAAGACTTGCTGTTGGGTGTCCTCACTGGAGCTGACCACAAAGAGCACTTCGGGCGTCAGGAGTAGGCACCCCCCACGCTGTAAGCCGTGGAAGGTGATCGTTGTGATGTCACAGTGGATGAGGATGTCTGAGTTTGGAAGAGGCTGCAGCATTTTCCTTTGAAAAAATAACAAATTTGAGCAAAGAAACTTTTAAGTTATCCTGAAGGTGACAAATGGATAGAAAACCACACTCCAAGCTACCCTGATGGTAAAAATATACATCGATACCTCACCATGCAATGCGTTAAATCCCATATACCCTGATGGTTTTAAGCAATAGGGCACATGTCACCACGGCAGGTGGTTAGACTGCAGGAGTTGCAATCACAAGGTTGTGGGTTTGAATCTGGCCAAGCTAACTGCTGAATTCACAATGACAAGGTGAGTATTGTCGTCTAGCTATTGAATCACAATTTATTGACTTGTGCAATTTATAATCCTAGATTTTAAGAAATTGCCCTCTAGCTTTCGCTGGTTCTTGCTGGTATTATAAGATTCCAAAAATCGAGCTAGCAAAGACTAAAATCGGGAAATGTTGGGAAGTAATAGTTTACTCGTCTGTGATTAAAAAATTACGATTCCTTTGTGCTATGGAAAGTGTTCTTAATAATAATAATAGTGGCTTCTCCTGCGCTCAGGTCCGTCACTCAGTGACGCTCATGGTGCTTCAACATTATTACCCCTGGTCACTGGGCCATTTTTGTGTCATTCCTTTAACCATATCAGCTCCCTGGGGAGTATACAGCCTGTGCTACCAAATATGTAGCGCATCAAGCTAAATCAATCACAAGAACCATCTCTGCCCTCAGATCACAGGTACCCATTTACTCCTGGGTGATGAAAAGCAATTATAGTTAAGTGTCTTGCTCAAGGACACAAGTGTCACGACCGGGACTCGAACCCACACTCTGCTGATCAGAAACACCAGAGCTTGGATCCGGTGCTCTTATCCGCTCGGCCACGACACGCTACCTTAAACCATCACAATGATCCCTGTATGTGTTGATGTATCAGCAGTATGGGACGTGGCGAGCGTGTAAATTGTGATAGTAATGTTGCACCTTATCTGTTAACGCTTGAATCTTATTTTGGTAATTTGAGGGTACTGCGCCTTATACACCGAGCACCTTATACGCAGGACATTACGGCATGTAGAACCTAATAATGGTTTTACTAGGTGCATGCTTACCATTCAACAGCCAGAAACAACGAGGCAAACACCTTCTCTAGTGATAATTGTACTGAATTCTTTTACGTACATTACCCAACACATGGGATCTTTGGCTTTTTGTCACCAGAACATGTTCCATCCAAAGGTTAAGTGCTTTGCCTAAGAACACAAGTGTCGAGACCGGGACTCGAACATCACTGTAGCGAAAGGTTTGTTCGTGTCACTGTCATAACCCAAGACTCAAATACTCACCATGTATACAATGTACTTGAGTCTGCTGTTTTTTGCCATTGCACTCAGTAGCGTTACACACTCTCCCCTCGGTGTTCGTGTTTCAACCAATCCAGCGCTATGTAATATACCTGAAACAAAACAATCCATTAATTCATTCATTGGAAAATAGGTCTTGCAAGGCTTGTTTAATAATTTTGGAACCTCAAGGTTTCAGGTCTGGATTGTCCAACAGCACGGTATCTGCTAAAGCCTACCAACTAATTTGGGGCTATTTGCGTCCTCTATTTACATGTTTGTACATTATTTTATGCTGTAAAAACAAAGAACAATTTTTTGGGGGTGTGTTTTATTTTTCTTACTGTGATTTTTGTGAATTTTGTTTTTGATGGGCATCCCCCCCTCCCCCTTTGACGAACACTAGTGCCTTAGGTGTACAGAATAATGGAACCTAGAGCTAGAGGGCCTATGGAATACTGGTGCCTTAGACCTTTGGAACTGGTGGTTGGGGCAAAGAGAAAACTGGTGCCTGGTGCCTAGGAAACACTGGTGACTTTGGCCTGCGGAATACTGGTGCCTAGGGCCTGAAAATACTGGTGCCTGGTGCCTATAGAACAAACTGGTGCCTGGGGCGTATGGAACACTGGTGCCTAGAGCCTAAGGAGCACTTAATCAAGCCCCATCTGATTACCAGTTACACTGTTATAACCTGTGAAGGAAACATAATCGCACACTTCACAATTATTATTGCCTTGCAGTCTAGACCAGTAGTTAAGGATTGGCCCAAGTTACCTTGTCCAGTCTGTGAGACCAACTCTGCTGCCCCTCCCAGTAGCTTGATGACCCCGCCCATCAGACCCTTGCCGACGCCTCGTATGACACCTGTTGCCTTCTGAGTGCGTGAGCTGATCGCTGGTGCTTGATAAAAGCTTTTGATTGGTTGGTCAGCGATGCCACCGATGGCTCCTATTGGTGGAATAACGTTTCAGAAATGATACATTGAGAGCTTAATGATGATGTTATATTATGAAATCAAACTAAACCATAGCCCCCAAGAGTCCTTCGCTACAAATCCCCCATATCCTCAAAAAAAACACCCTGTTCAGACAGGTGCTCCAGAGCTGATCACGCTGAAACAAAAAGATAAGAAGCAACTCTAGGTCGACCCAAATAAATTTTGACCTCAGACAGCGGAGCTTAACATAACATTACATACATACATACATTTTTATATAGCTCCATAATTATGCCCCGCCCAGCATGTAACTGTCTAACCACTGTCCCCAAAGATGTAAATTGTGTGTCACCACTTGCACAGCGGCAAGGTCGCTGCAGAAAAAATACAAAATGTAGAACTCCAAATGGGTTTTGATTGTGTTGGGCTTTTTTGTTGTTGATGTTTTGCTTTGCAGTTGTGTTCGCCACAGCAGCTGGCCTGAAATGTCATCATCTGATATTGATGAAATTAACAGATTAATTTGTATTTGATAAAATTAATTCTACACCTTTTCATCCAAAATGCAAACTGACCACTTCAGGAATTAGATCAGTACTCATTTAATGAATTCATCGCAATAGTGTGGATTTCACTGAAATCATGTTTCAATTACTTTTTTTTTTTTTTTAAGCTCTGTGGTTTAGTTTAGTGGTCAGAGCATCTTCAAATGCAATTATTAATGTTTTGAAACCAAGTGCTTTGCACATTTACCAGAGAAACTTTGATCATTAAATTCAGGATTAATATAAGAATAATGAAAGTCTGTATTTATGAAGTTTCAATTTACAAATAGCTTTCTTATTTTCATTAAGATGCAATAGAACCAGTCTGCCAAGAATATAAATTGAATGAAGTTTCTAAACAAACAGATTTACTTTAAAATGACATCTGAATAAAAACCAAACAGATATTGCAGTACATCTATGCTTTAGTCCAATGTTCAACAAACTGTTAATGATATGTCACCGAGTCCAATGTACATGTAGGGGTCAGACATCAAGAACTTGAGATTGATATAATTCCAATGTGTACATATGCCCTAAGTGTACACACAGCTACAAACATAGGAGCTAAATTAAGAAACTGGAATTTCCACAGAGCAGTAATAAAAAGGGTGTGTTGTGCCAAAGTTGAACCATGAGCTGTGTAACTCTATGGCAATACAATATACAGAAGGGACACCATTCAGTGTGTTGTGCCAACATGTAACAGATCATTGCTGCTATTTCGTCTCTAACTACAAGATTTGTTTTTTGTGTTTCATGCCATATCAAATACTGGTAAGTTATGCTTGCAGTTGTAATATGTAAATTATTTCCACATGTAGATTTAAAATATCAATGTCCAAAGATTTGCACAAAGCTTACATGGTATAAAGATCGTCATGGTAGAAAACTTCCCTTTAAATAGTTTTGCTTGAAATGCCATATTTTTTAGGAAATGTGTACAAAAAAAAATCCTTATCCTGCAGGATAATATCCGTTGTTTGAAAAAAAAATTAACCTATGAAAATAAAGAGCTGCAAGTGAATGATCTTTAACCCTAGACCCTGTCGATCAATATTTTGATACCAAGCAGATACTATTGAATATTAAATGAGATTTTGCTATCAAAAGAACACAGAATAAGTATTTTAACAAACAAGTCAGAAAATTAAAATTGGTTCCTCTAAAAAAGTGTCTGTGTCTCATTAACTTCAATCACTGCTAGATAAATGGTACGGTCCAACATTGCATTGTCGCCCTCTAGCTAAAAGCAGATCCCGGCGGAGAGGTTGATGAGAAGAATACTTTGTTTGGTGAAAGGTAGAGGTTTAGTTTCACCAATACTCTTGAATTACCAATTAAAATGAAGCTTATAAAAGTATGTATATCCATAGAGAAAGGGTATATCATAGTATTAAGTTATAATTTTTATTCAGAATTTTAAAAGAGAGCACCAGGCTGTGTGCAGGTGTTTCGGCTTATGTTCAGTGTGAGAAACACGCTGTCCAATCACACACAGATTCACATGTAACTCCTATGAGTCATTGAAATAAGAGTGGTCCACAAATGAAACAAAGTTTCTGAAGTACAGGTTATTAGTAGCTTTTTGGGGGGAAAATGCCAGGTATGTAATGAATTTTGTCTCCCCCTCATTTTCCCCTTTTTTGAGTCTCCCTCTCTTTTTTCTCCTGAAGGAAAAGGATGTGGGCTTATCTAGCCTATGGTGTCCATCCTTGGTTAAATGTACCAGAAATAATTAACAAATCATAAAGTAGTAACTTTTGACAAGCATGTCTCTTTTTGTAAACAGTGATTGTATAAATTGTTGACTATTGACTAAAGGCAAGTATAATATGACCGTGAAATCAACTCTTCCATTGATGAGAAAGGCTACTGGTATAAGACCTTGAACTATTGAGTCAAATCTCTCTTTTAATTCGCAGCTCAGCACTTCAGGAAACACTACCAATCAAAATGGCATCAAATGTAACAAACACACACAAAATGCTGTTTGGTGCTGAGTGTATCTTATAAAAACTAAGCTAATTAAATTGCTCGAAAATGGTGTACACTATAAGACAATTCCACAGTCAATTAATTTGAGCCAGTCTTAACAGGACATAGATACTATTAGGCTGTAGATATATACTCTCAGGAGCAATATGAGGTGATTATACAGAGTGACATAAATAAAGATTTATCGGTAATAAAAAAAACAAATTTTCTGTAATCCACAGTATACAGTTAATAATAATATTGTGAAACGTCTCTTGAAGGATGACGTAGGTGAAATAACTGCTTTTAAATGTTCATTTTTCGCTGTGATCTAATTGATAAGTTGACACACTCTACACACTGCAAAGATATTGATATATCCATTATGAATATTTATTTATTATTCTATTTTTGGAGTTGGTTCCGGGGCCGGCTTGAATTCTGAAACAGTTAGCGTTCTAGATGCTCTGTGGTGCGATCTCATGCAATATCTGACCACTTTAATCAATTTTCTTTTAGCAAGATCATTATTTTAACATCATTTTCGAGTTGGGAGTCATTGAGTCAGCCATCCTGAGTTATCAAATCAAAATGCAGGCTACAATTAATATTTATTCAGGGACAAAAAAGTGTTGGGTGAGACAAACGATATGATAGTGCAATTTTCAAAACAATTAACCAAATTAACCTTTCCATCGTGACACGACCTAAACTCGCTCTGACAAATTGGGGGATATAATTGTTTCAGAAACTACGCTGCAAAGTGTTGCTATGCACGGCAAATATTTATCAATATTTATATTATATTTTGGAGCGTCAGAGATTACAAATGTAAATATATGGCAAAATAAAGTATAACATGTGACACGTGTTCCACCAATAGAATGATGAGAATCCATGGGTCCAGTAGGTAATAAATATATAATAACACAGCACATGGGACCTACCGCTTTACGTCCAATCTAAAGGACGAGGCAATAATGGTTAAGTGTCTTGCTTAATGACACAAGTGTCATGACCAGGATCCACTTGCACCCACACTCCACTGATCAGAAACACCAGAGCTTGAGTCCGATGCTCCTGATCATGCTCGGTCAATGCCAAAATCTACTTGCACACACAATCAACTTGCTATAAACACTAGGCCAAATATTACAGGCCAAGTATGACATTGTATTGCAGTAGTTTAAACACAAACACAAGGGGCATTCATTCTTATTTTGGTTTTTCTGGGCCCAATTTCATAGAGCTGCTTAAGCAAACAGTATTGCTTAACTGTCCTTTTAGCAGCAACAAGCAGAAAACAAATCACAAAGAGTACATGTGACATGGTAGTTTGGCTGGTAACTTTATTCTGGTAAGCGTTATTTTGTTGTGCTTAGCTTCTTTTTGTGCTGAAGCATCTCTAAGAAATTGGGCCTTGGAGTGAGGAGCAGATCTGTATGAAATGAAAACATTTACAGAGAGTTTCAAATAATTTGAATATAGGATTAGTTTGAAACCCTTCTATATCATCTTTGATGAAATAAAGGATTCAGAAGGACAGAGGGTTGAAAGCCAAAATAACAATTGCTTATCATTGGGTCAGGAATAGTAAGGCAGATAGGTGATGAGATTGTGCCTTTGATGGCATGGATGTGGCGCAAAGTCAGAGTACATCATGACAAAGTTATTTGTCTAAAGGGCCAATGCAGATTTAACTTCTGAAAACAATAGAGGTAGAATAATAATCAATATCAATGGCAGCCATTTTGAAAAATTGAAAACCGCTTGTTGTTCTACCTCTATTGTTTGTAATTCTTTGTGCTAGATTCTATGCTTGTATCATCAACAACACAATTCTCCCAAATCCCTATCTACCTCACTAGCAAGGTATTCAAATCTTATCCAAGTCCCCAAAAATTGGAACGGAGTGACATAGGATAGAAGGATATTGGAGGATTGAGGTCACCTGTAGGCTAAAAGGCCTATACAGAGTAAGGGTTATAAATAGGCTTGTCTCTTTTTAAAATGGAAAACATGGTTTAGATCCTTGGTAAAATGTACAAGAAGTAATTAACAAATCATAAAGTAGTTACTTTTTGACAAGCATGTCTCGTTTTGTAAGCAATGATTTTTAAAATGTTGGTTTATTCCCAAATGGAAAAAATACTATGATCATGTAATCAAGTTTTCCATTGATGGCATAAGACAAGGAACTAATTGAGTTATTTTTCTCTTTTAAATTACAGCTCAGCATTTCAAGAAGTACTTCCAATCAAAATGGCATCCAATATAACAGTTCAGTCAGTGCTAGAAGAGATTAGTCAAAATCATCTTGAATGCTCAATTTGCAGTGAACGCTTCAAGCAACCCAAACTACTGGAGTGTTCTCATTCATTTTGTCTTGAATGCCTTCAACAACTCAGACAGAATAGTCCTTGTACTACACAACTGTCATGTCCAGTGTGTAGACAAGAAACTTTGGTTAAGGAAAATGACATTGATGGTCTGAAAACCGACTTTAAGGCCATTTCATTGATAGAAGATGTTGAAAAACAGGAAACTCAACTGAAACAACTGCCAAGTCAGGAGTATACTTCTAAATGTAGAAAGCATAGGGGCAAGGATCTTATCATGTTTTGTAACAAATGCAATAAGTTGGTATGCACAACTTGCATTGTTAGAGATCATCAGTCCCACAATCTAATGGAAATAAATGAGGCTTTAGACAAATGCAAACAACATGCCACAGAACTTGTAGCAAACGTAAGACAGAATGTCAAAACCTTCAACATTGCCATTCAAGAAATAGACATGTCCCGTAAGACATTAGACTCTATGTTTGCTGCCACCAAAGACAAAATCTCCAAGAAGGCTGATGAAGATATTGCCAAGGAGGTTGCCAGGATCACAGAAGAGAAGCAGAAACTGATGCAAGAGGCAGAACAGATTTATAAAGACAGAGTCAAGACAATGGAAACTGCACGAGCTACAAACAGCAACGAGATCAACAGAGCAAAGCTCAAGCAGGATGAGGTTATTCAACTCATGGATCAACGGATAGAGATTGTACATCACATCGAACAACTCTTACAAGACCTCAAAGAATTCAGAGACATGAAATCAACAAAAGTACCTGATGGGTTGACTTATATGGACTTTACAGGAGGCCAGAAATCACTGGGTAGACTGGTGCTGAAAGATGAACAACCAGTAGAATCAGCAACTTCTGCTCAGGCTAGAATGCCAACATTTCAATCCATGAAACACTTGAAACAAAATAAATGGACATTAAAATCGGAAATAAATACATACAATAACATAAACCAACAACAGATTGCGACTTCCCCACATGATGTTGCCGCATACTCCAATAGTGATATTATTGTGTCAGATTTGAGAAACGGCTTGTTTGTAATATCAGCAGTGAGCAATCCTCAATCCACTGTCACCCCAAAAGTACGACCAATCGCAGGTCTTACCACACTAACCAAAGTAACTGTGAACAAGAATGATGAGCTCATTGTTCTAGATAATGAAACAGTCAAGATCTTCAACAGGAATTATCAGCTGCTCCATCCTCAGTTCAATCCAGGCAGAAAACCATCATGTATTGCAGTGGATGACAACAATCTGATAGTATTGGGTTATTCTACCAAGGCGGTGATCTCTCTACATCAACCAGATGGATCCCTCATCAGAACACTGCGTGCTCCAGGGATCGCTCAATACTTGACTTCATACAAACAGCAACTCATCTACATTGATAATGGCAGGAAGTTAGTATCAGTTGACTACAATGGTAGAGTGGTGTTCTCAGTAGGTATCAGTCAGCCTGGGTGGCTTCGTGGTATGTGTTGTGATAAGGATGGGAGCATCTATGTTGCTGTAAGTAGAAATAAATGCTTTTTAGAATATGGAGATATCCTCCATTACAGTCCTGATGGCAAGTACATTAGATGTGTCATCAAGGGTTGTAATTATCCCAGTGGTCTCACATTCCTACCAGCAGGTGATCTGGTTGTGGTTACAGCCAAATCAGTTCAAATCTATCACCATGAGTAAAGACATCTATACAAATTATGCCAGAGCTAAATCGAACACAATTCATTTAAGTTTGAGAAGGATGAACACAATGCAGTTAAGTTTTAGAAGATCTGTTAATCAGTTACTGTTATATGACTTTGAAATAAATGTTTCTGAGCTGATCAAGAATACTACCAGATATTGAATGTTTGTTAAATTCTAAACGTGATGTTTAGGTTTTCAATGAACTGTTTGATGTTATTGAATGGAAAGAACAATTGTCATCATCGGGTAAGATCCATCCTTACAGTCCTTATGGTAAACAGAATGGATGTACTTGTATGCGTTAGTTGACTGTAACGAAAGTGACAGCTATAGCGCCAAGAAAAACTGCCGCCGTTAAAGCGAGAGACATGATTGGCTAAATGTATCAATTTTTTAATATCCCGCCAAATAAATTCAATACGTTGAAAGCAACAACACTTGACCTTGAAATCAATGTTTATAGTAACGATCCATGACCTAGAATTTGCTTTCAAGAACAGCACTGCGCGCGCGCGTACGTGACATATTCTGATCTATAAATAAAAGTGGGTCAAGGCCAGTCCGGCGACGCAGCCGCAAAAAGGTGTACCTCGCTGAGCATAAGGCATTTTATCATTAATAAATGAACGATAAAAGGAATTAACGGATGTATTCACACTCACACCAGCTGGGCCAAATTTCATACAGCTGCTTATTATTAAGCACAAAAAGAAACTTAGTAAAACAAATTCTTACCAGAATAAGGTAATACCAGCCAGAATACCAACTCCATGTAGATTCTGCAGCTGGTATTCTGCTCTTTTTTGCTTAGCAGAATGTTTTGATGCAATGTTTTTTGCTCTAGGTCCTGGTTGTGGCTGCAGACAAATCAGTTTACTAACATAAACTTTAGAGGGCCATCAAACTATTAAATACACTTCCTGCAGACAAATGTTTAAAGATAACATTATGCTGGACCACAATACGGAGTAACCTGACCTTAACTTTGGGAGATCATAAAACTAAACATTATTCCTGACAGGCTGTCATCTAAAACAGAAAAAGGTCTACTTTCATTAATGTAAGCTTTTAATATAAAAGCTGAAATATAATATAATCTGTACCTATGTAAAAAGTACAGTATATGTACTAATTTGTTTGTATGTACAATTCGTTGCAATTTTGCCTCTGGCAACAAATTCGGATTTTTAATAAACCATAAATATATAATTTGTTAAATAATTTAGTGTAAATTTAGCATTTGATATTTTGATTGTTGGGCAACCAAAGCTGCTTCAAAGTCAGTAGTGGCCCAATTCTTACTAAATCTTACCAGTGTCTGCTTTAGAGTTATTTGATTTAAGTAAACTAACCGAGACGAAGATGAAACAAACCAACTGACTAAATATAATCACATCAGGGCGCTACGCCAGTGATCTTTAACCGGATGTGACAAAATACATGACCTAGCTCGTAACAGTGGTTGAAGAGACTATAAACGATAAACAAAACCAAGGCAAGCAAAGAAGTGTATATTGCCGCAACGACATAAATGAAAACAGCATTAGAAGGATAAGATTGTCTACTTGAGATGTGCCTCTTATCAACACGTAACAATTTGTAAAAAGCTTTAGGATTTTTTGTTAACCTGTCAAACAATTTCAATTACTTGTATTATGTGGCTACCATTAAAGTAAAATAAAAAGAACCCAAGCTAGCTGTACATAGCAGTACATCAATTTTAATGTGATCGTTGAATTCAAGTGCAATGAAAGTCTGTGTTTATGTTGTCATTAATTAAAAATAAGGAACAAGTTTAAACAAGATGCAATAGGATCAGTCTGATTATTTATCAACATGATTCAGATTTTAAAAAGGTTTCTTAACAAACGGTTTTATTCAAACAAGACATCTGAAAGTGTTCCTGTATGCTTCAGTGAAAGTTTCAACAACCTGTTATTTATAGATTATTCGCTGAGTCCCAGTACTATATATGGGTCCAATACCAAGACTTTGAGGTCAATGTTATTCTATGTGTGCACTCAATGCATTAATCATATGACAATACGTCAACCAGCATACAGTACTGCCAACAATTATTTGGCACACAAACAAGGTCTTCGCAAACCACGAAACATTATAATGAGGTTTATCCCATCTTGTTCCGTGTTTCATACAACGAACTTCGTATAAACACAGTGTATAAACAGAATCAGGGATTTCCACAATACATGGTGAGTGGTTTGCAATAGTTTAACCACAGAGCTACATGCATGTAACTCTATTGTTATACAATTTACAGTATTGTGCCAACATCTAACAGATCATTGCTGATGGAAGTTCCTCTTAAACTACAAGATTTGTTGCTGTGCCTCATCAATTACTGGTAAGTTATATTTGCAGTTGTAATTTGTCAATTATTTCTACATGTAGAGAACAAGATCCAAATGCCTGAAACTAGAAAACTACAACTTAATGAACACAGCCACGACTCTGCTGATCTTAAACGGCTACTAAACACTACTTGCCAGTTTTTTAAATATTCCATTCAACAAGAATCGACAAATTTTGATTGAAGCACAATACATACACCAAGGATAATCTTTACTTTGATTTATCCATTCATGTTCAAGGGCCTTGTTTGTTTATGGGGGCCTACAGTACTGGATAGTTGCGTAGACAGATCATTCACAACCTTTCTATTATTACAAGTAAATTGAAGTGATCGAGTACCACTATGTACTGCACTTGCCTTCAATTTATTCATATAGACTAAAGCTGCCTTCGTATTGGATTAGTATCTAACCAAATACCACATTTAAAGATTCCAACAGGCAAATCCTGCCGGTGTCTTCACTCAGATATAAACAAACAGCAAAGAGTTCAACATATGACAGCAAGGTCCTCTGAAGTAAGGAAGTTGCAACTCCTTCCGTGGTCCTTTTTCTATGGTGTAGTGCATTACACAACACATGTGACCTACTGCCTTACAGCCCATCCAAAGAAAGAGGCAATAATCTACTGAACAGAAATACCAGAGCTCGAGTCAGGTGCTCTTCATTGCTCGGCCAATTCCACAATCAACTTGCTATAAATAATTATTAAAGGCCAAGCATGACTTTGTATTGCAGTAGTTCAAACAGGGACATTCATTCTTCTACTTAATTTTATGTATTAGTGTATCACGTAGCCAGACTTCCTCCTGTAAGACGTTTTGTTTTCATGGAATATGGATATTAAATTCAGTGTTTTTACCTCAGCAGTTTATCAATACAGTCAAGTCTTGTTTGTTTATAAATATTCCATTTAACAAGAAAAGACAAATTTTGTTTGAAGCACAATACATACACCAAGGATAATCTTTACATTGGTTTATCCATTCATGTTCAAGGGCCTTGTTTAGTTATGGGGGCCTACAGTACTGGATATATACATGTAGTTAGTTACGTTGACAGATCATTCACAACCTTTCTATTATTACAAGTAAATTGAAGTGATCGAGTACCACTATGTACTGCATGACTCTTTATATAATGCCTATGCAACCATGATGTACAAACACACACAATGCTGTTTGGTGCCGATTGTATGTTTTGAAAACTAAGCTAAAGTTGCTCAGAAATAGTGTACACTACAGTACACTATACACACTGTACATTGGGTATAATTCCACAGTCAATTAATTCAAGCCAGTCTTTAACAGGACATAGATACTATTATCTTAGGCTGTAGATACTCTACGTAGCAATATGAGGTCATTATACAGAGTGACATATTTAAAGATGTATTAGTATTAAACAAATTATTCTGTTTTACACAAGTATACAGTTAATATTGTGAAACCTCTCTTTAAGGATGCCGTACATGTAAGTGAAATACCTACTGTTAAATGTTCATTTTTTGTTAATCTGATTGAATAGTCTAGACACTCTACACACTGCAAAGAAATTGATATATGGGTATGTCCATGAAGTTGGGATAAATGGGGTAAAATGCAATCTAACATATTTTAGTTAAAATTTTAAACTAAATTAACCAACAAATACCACAAATTGTTTTCTTAGATGAAAGCCAGTATGTGGAAGATTAAGACAGTGAACAAATTTTTTTAAATAATAATCAATAATTTGATCAAATTTGTCAAAAACTGTTGGTGTCCAGTGCCAATTTTTAATGAAACACCGTGACATCAAAACAGTATAATTTAAAACCTTGTATTTTACATGGAGTGAAATGAGAAAAATGAATTAAACCATACAAACATATTGTCTGTAGATCGCTCTTATTTGCTGATGTTTCGATGTGTCTGTGTGCATTGCTGATTTCCAGCACGGAGCGGCCAATTTCCGGAGACCCGATGCTACGCGCGGTGTCCATGAAAAAATGCGCGTAGGATCGGGTCCTTCCACTTCCGTGCAAATTTTTGTGAACGTTTACTTAAACGAGTTTTGGTCTACGGTAACGAGAATATACTGCAAAGAATTTGTGCTAAATAAACATTCAAAATGTACCCAAGTGTTCATGTCTAGAACGAAAGTATATCGCTGCGTCGATCTCGTGTCCAAGCACTAAAATGTAGCATCGGTATAAACACGCAGCGCCAGCGGGCAAACTCCACACCCCTTAAAAATGGAACCGTCCAAAATGCCTTGGGGACGGCCCAGACATGTTCTAAATAGCACGGACGTATGGGTTTTGTTGTCGTCGCTTCATGTGATAATCACATGTACAATCGTGGTGTCCATGCGTAGCGTTGGTCGGCTGCGTAGCATCGGCACTGTTTCACATCGATGATTTGTGTTGAGAATCATCAAAAGTGAGTATGATTTTTGCTTTACATAGTATGTTTGTTTGTTTTGTGTACGGGAACATAGATATTTGCCAACAAAATTGTTCTTTTGAAGTACTGTGTTCGGTTTTGTTTCGTGTAGTCGAAAATGGACACTGTGTACGAAGTAGCAACGTGCTGCTCTGAAACGAGTCAACTCGACCTGTATGTATTCTAACGCACTAACCAATTCGTCATGCAAATTGGTCAACTCGTACGCGAACTGTTTTTCTCGTGCACATACCAACTCGCACGGTTATTTTTATCGTAGGCCAAACGAAAAAGTGGTTTGGTTTCCTATTACCCTACTCTATCTAAAAAAACACGCTTTTATTAAACAAAAGAACAAAAATTAAAACTTATGGTGCCCACCCTACCCTTTTATTTCTGTTGACATCCTTCTGTAATTTTTTATTTATTTTTGTTGAATTTTTAAAAGTTTCTTCTTCAGACATTCTTAAACTTCAATGTAACCTTAATAAGAAACAGCTATTTATTTATTTATTTTTGGCCTTGGATACTTTTAACTACATGTCGCTCCAAAGGCCTTAATTTTACTGCAGGAAGTAACATTCCATTAATAACTGTTGCTGTGGTTAGGTTATTTTTTGATCCAACATCAATTTAACTAGCATACAAAAATACACACAAAAACAAATTCCCTACCTACCTACCTTGAGTTGGCTTGTAATCGTTAGCAGAACTATTTTTATTACTCAAATTAACACATTTCTCACAAAAAGTTGTTATTTAAATAGGACTATCCAACAAATTGTAAAAAGCAAAAACTTAAAAGTTAGTTTAGGCAATCTAATTGGTTGAAACCTGTCACACGGATACTTTTTATTTTGCAAATGGTCTAACTGGCTATTTAATCTTTAAAGTGTATGTTTCTTTCTGATTATTATTTCAGTTGGTGAATACGTAGCGGTCATATTTGATGATGCTTGGTGGGCAGGGGAAGTGACTAATGTCTCTGATGAAATGTGCTTGGTCAACTTTCTAACGAGGAAGGGGGAAAACCACTTTGCTTGGCCATCACAGAAAGATGATGCGTGGATTCAAAAGAAGGGCATTTTTAAACAATTGCCATCTCCACCAACACCAGTTACAAGTCGCTACCTTGGATTTGATCCTGGAGTATTTAAAGATGTAACGTCTGCCGTTTCTAGGTACCTGCAAGAAAACGAACATTAGATAAATTGCCCACTAGTTTTGTTCAGAGTGATCAGTGTTTTGTCGTTATTAATGTTGATGAACTTTTGGTCATGGATTGCTCACCTCAGATTGTTATTCAGTAAGTAATTCTGCCTCAATTTTGGATGTGATTTTTACCCATACTCGTGAAGAATAGTTAATTATACAAATATGGTTCAGAGTGGTATGGGAGGAATATTGTCTTAAGGTAAAATCTGGACTGAATCCATTTCACGAGGTGGAGCCGAGTGAAATGGATTCAGTCCAGATTTTACCGAGCGATAATGTTCCTCCCATACCACGAATTGAAGCTACTCAATATTTGTTTTGTATAACTGACATACAGATACTTGTCATTTGATTGTAATTGTAAATGTCACAAGATGTGAGTTCCACTAATCAAATGACAGGGCTCTGTATGTCAGTTACATGTATAATAAGAAATAACACACAAACAAGTCAGAAAGTAATGAAACAAGTAATGAAGCACTTACCAACACCCCAGGGCAGTAGTTTTGCTGTAGTTTGTCGTAACAAGAACAATGATGTCCATGTAGCATAGGTATTGTCTTCTTCCTACATTACCCAACACTTCAGGACTCAGTAGATTTGTTCAGAGTGAACAGTGTTATTGACGTTATTAATGTTGTTGAACTTTTGGTCAGATTGTTATGCGTTTACCTTTTTCTTAATTGGAGGGGTTTACTTTAACAGTTCTAAATGTATATAATTTTAAAATAGTAAATGAACTAAAAATGACATGATCTGACTTGGTTGGTTTGTAGTCGGTCATGTTACGGTAAAATTGCGCATGGCCCATTTCATAGTTGACGCTGATGCCTCAGCGACCATAGACTGCATTGAAAATTTTCAGCGTATAGCGTACAGTGATCATCATAGCACAACCGATTATAAACCAGCGCACACAATAACAAACCATGACATCATCAGTACTTTAGTCTTGAGTAATAGATTAAAAATAACATGGTTACAATTGGGTGTAGGAAATGAATTAAAACTATTCCATATATGACATGTACCTAATGCTACACGAACATGGTGTCCGTGTAGCATAGGTACTCAATAGTTATACCACAGTTATTTAACTGGTTACCATTGAGTTATCTTTAACTAAATATGTGTGGATTTTATCAGTAATAAATGAACCATCAATAACATGGTTACAATTGGGTGTAGGAAATGAATTAACACTACATGTATTCCATATATGACATGTACCTAATGCTACACGAACATGGTGTCCATGTAGCATACATGTAGGTACTCAATAGTTATTTAACTGGTTACCAGTGAGTTATCTTTAACTAAATATGTGTGGATTTTATCAGTAATAAATGAACCATCAATAACATGGTTACAATTGGGTGTAGGAAATGAATTAACACTACATGTATTCCATATAATTTATGACATGTACCTATATGCTACACGAACATGGTGTCCATGTAGCATAGGTACTCAATAGTTATTTAACTGGTTACCAGTGAGTTATCTTTAACTAAATATGTGTGGATTTTATCAGTAATAAATGAACCATCAATAACATGGTTACAATTGGGTGTAGGAAATAATCTAACACTTTTCCATATATTACATGTACCTATGCTACACAGACACGGTGCATTACGTGAATCGCCCATTAAAAGTGAACCCGAGTTTGCCTATGACAAACTCGGGTTGGTACCTACCGGTTTGGGTTGGAGCTGGTTTGAAACACGATCTCTCTATTCTGATTGTGATTAATCACTTGTGAACTTGTGGTTTTTTGTGTACCACTGCCTGTGAGTTTACTGACAAAAAAATTTACACAATTTGACCAGGTTCTTGTTTTTTCTGTAAAGTATTTGGAAAAGTGTCAAAAGTTATTATGTGAGCAACTTCGAATCATAAAAATTGACCAGATATATCCTGAAAAACTAAATAAGAGAACAGTCAGACTTCACAAATTACTTCAACGTTTCATGCTTTGATACAAGCCAGCCCCCAGGCTAGCCTCTGATGATAATGTGTGGTTGGCGTATGAATATCTGAACATGTTTGGGGTTGCATATCAATGGCCTTTATACTAACACACTTTTAGAAGTCAATTTAGATATTTAAAAATATAGATTACCAACAAGTTTCGCTATTTAAACTTTAGAATATTAATGCTAATAGCTGAACTGGCACTTTAGCTTGATGAAATGAAACCCTATCTGTAATAAACCATCAGATTATTTGGGACTATATTTTCTGTCGGATGAGCACATCCAGACATCTGTGATGCAAGGTGTTAAAAATAGCTCTTCTTCTGGGGGATTTCCTAGTTCACCAAATATAGGTCATAGGTCAACTACCAGTATTGCATTTAGGTTTACTTTTAAAAGAAAATAAACATTTTAAAGGCCGACTTGTAGTTTGATAGTGTAAAATAAAGAATTATAATGTAAGTTGTTTTTCTTCACAATTAAATGCAAAAATTGGGTAGTTGGTAATACCTCCATGGTTGAGATATCTGTTTTTATATTTCCTGTATTTCCTTGCAAACAGCAATAAGTCACCCCTCAAGAGTGTGGTCCTATCCTACAGTCACCACAAGTAACCACCCCCCCCCCCCCCAAGAGTGTGGTCCTATCCTACAGTCACCACAAGTAACCACCCCCCCCCCCCCACCCTGCATATATTGTGCACTTTATAATTAATCAGAGACCTGACCCCCAAGTATGTAATAGTAATTTACACAGTTTATGTACCTTTTGTACAATTGACTAAGTGAATGCACTATACACTACAAATAAGAGTTTTAAAATTTGATTAGAAAACTGAGTATTGTTTATTGAGGGTTGCTAGATTGCAGATTTAATTTCCGCTTGGGGAATTGTGGTAGCAGCACTATATTTGGCTCTGCTCTGTTTGTCTGACCTTCATGACCTTCATGACCTTCATTTGCTTTATAATCTGACACAATCTAAATGTACTTGTTGGGCTGTTCAGTCTTACCTCATTCACTCAGTGTTACCATGATAAGACATGATATAACAGCCCAACAAGGTAGGCTCAGGTACTTATAATAAATATTAAGTGATGGAGTTAGGTTTTGCATCACGTTCAGAACAAAAGTTGCCTGAACGTTATTTGATACTAATACTACACATTTTATTTCATACAACGGAACACTGTGTGTATGTTTTGTTTATTTACTATTAAAGGGAGTTTATACTTTTGGTAAATGTCAAAGACCAGTATCCTCACTTGGTGTATCCCAACATATACATGAAACAACAAACCTGTGAAAGTTTAAGCTCAATCGGTCATTGCAATCACCAGAAAAAAGTGGGGAAAAACCTTAAGTATTTTCACTCTTTTCAAACATCGAGTTTTCGACTCATGAGATCAAAACTAATTGTTTTACTCATTTCTCAAAAACTATAGCATTTAAAGCAAAAATATTTCAAAGGGAGTATTCATGACCATCTTTATACCAAGTTATGTGTGAATCTGTGACAATTATATTTTTACTTTTTACCAATGTTACAAACACAAACACCCTAAAAAATAGTACAATAAATAATATTTAAAATGGTTGTTCCTCTGATTTAAATATTTTTCTTTCGCTCGTATTCATGTGTTTTTGTTTTGGGTGGTCCCCCATCTGTGATTCACATAAATGCATTTCCCCCAAAATTTACTAAGTTTTGTTAGCTTACACTTTTGTGATCGAGTTACAACCCCTGTATATATCGATGATAATGGGAAAGGATAATCACACACACACAAAGTTCATTGAAATTGAAAAAAAAAAAATGCATGTTGAGAGAGAATTTATTTAATTTCAGGATTAAAAGGTTTGGAGCAGCTGCATATAAAAACCTTTAAAAGCAGATGCAGAAAACCCGATATCAGAGCTGGAATGGAGTGTCGGGTTAGGTTGGTAGTCCTATGGGGTGAAGTCTATACTGAGAAAAGAAGCCCTTTCATTCATGCTACACTTTCATATAGTTAATAGTTCAAGCATAGTGGTTGGGTTCATGAGTTCATGGGTTCCCTGATGGTCTCGAGGTATGTGTATAATAGTATACAGTGTCGTAGGCTACACATAATTTGCTGGTAGCTGAGAAAGTAGTCCCGGTACCCCAAGAGTCACAGGCCTTTGGGAGGTGCCAGGGGCAAAGTTGATCTTATTATTAATAACAACTGACAAGAGTCAGAATGAAACCGGTGAGTAAAATTCAGAGTTTTTGGTTAATGGGAGTTTCACGTAATGGTCTGTGTAGCATAGGTACTCAAACCTTAAACAATTTTGTATAACATGTAACAGACGTTCAAGATCATATTACTTGTTTCATGGTATTAAATATTGTTTAATGGTTACTATGTGTTAAGATTCTAAAAATGTGTTACAATATTCCATTGTGTTGCTCATGATCAGCAATTTTAAAGTTAATTGGTGTGTTCTTCTAAATAAAAACATACAATTCAAAGATCAATATAGTTATTTTTTGAAATTATTGTATACTTGTGACAGCTTATGTTTTCCCCCAATATAAGACCATCCTCGGAAGGTTAATTATCAATATACAAAAGCCATGGTAACATAAACCTATATAAGGAACAAATGATATGAAACCTTAAAATGGTGTCCGTGTAGCATAGGTATTTTTGTTAAGGGATAACCTGCTATTTCACCACAACAATCGTTTTTATCGATGCATTTTGGCAACAATTGTTTATTTCCCGAAAAGTACAATAGTTTGAGTAAATTAATAAGGTATTACTATGACAATTTACCTCTTTTGAAATTTTTACCTTCATGTCACACTTTTTGCCCCAACTTCATGGACATACCCATATCCACTGATGGATATTTATTTATTATTTTATTTGTGGAGTTGGGTTTAGGATTGGGCTGGCCACCAGCGGGAACCAGTGGCCCCTGCCTCTATTAAATCCAGGTTCCTATATGCCTGTTGACATTATGCTTTCCACTGAAACACTACCTTAACTCGCTTGGACAATTTGGGGGGATACAATTGTTTTGGAAATGATGCTGCAAAGTGTTGCTGTGCAGAGCCAATATTGATCAACATTTATATTATATTTTGGAACATGAGAGATCACAGATGTAAAATCATGGTAAAATAAAGTACAACATGTGACACATGTTCCAACAATAGAATGAGGATCTATGGGTGCAGTAAATAATAAATATATAATAAAACAGCACATGGGACCTACTGCCTTATGTCCCATCTAAAGGCTGAGGCAATAATGGTTTAGTGTCTTGCTAAACGACACTCACAACCAGGACCCACTTGCACCCACACTCTACTAATCAGAAACACCGGTGCTCTTGCTGCTCGGTCAATGCCAAAATCAACTTGCACACACAGCCAACTTGCTATAAACACAAGGTCAATTATTACAGGTCAAGCATCACAATGTACTGCAGTAGTTTAAACACAAGCACATAGGGGCATTCATTCTTATACTTATCTCTGGGCCCAATGTCATAGAGCTGCTTAAGCAGAAAATATTGCTTAACAACTGTCCTTTAAGCAGAAACAAGCAGGATACCAATCACAAATTGTATACCGTAATCTTCGGAATATAGGCCGCGGCTTATACATTGATTTTGGCCCTTTTCAACATTTCGGCGGCTTATATGCCGGGCGGCTTAAACAATGACGCATAAATCTTGTTTTGAAAAAGATCGTTTGTAAAATAATTCTGAAACAAAACAATTTTCTGAACCGTAAAAAAACCCCAAAACAAAACATGGCCTGTGTGAATTTACGAAACGAAAAGAGACCGACTTGACTGCAGACCATTCTAATAAAATTATTTAAATAACGATCGATGGTGTTAATTTCAGTACATTTTTACTTAAATACAACGCAAGACGCACTTTGTGGCAATGTACAATGACTTTGTGCCGCCCGCTAGTCACTGTACATCACCACAGAGGACCGCAAACACGCACAGCCCCTCTGTGTGTGTAGTCACCACTGCGGCTTATACAGCGGGCGGCTTATATTCCGAAGATTACGGTATGTGACATGGTAGTTTATTCTTATACTGGTAAGCATAATTTTGCTGTGCTAAGCTACTTGTTGTGCTTCAGCAGCTCTATGAAATTGGAACCTGGAGTGAGGAGCAGTTCTGTATGAAAGGAAGACATTTACGGAGAGTTTCAAATAATTTGAATATAGGATTAGTTTCAAACCCTCCCAAATCCGTCTATATCCTCTTTGCTGAAATAAAGGATTCAGAAGGACACAGGGTTGAAAGCCAAAATAACAACTGCTTATCATTGGGTCAGCCATAGTAAGGCAGATAGGTGATGAGATTGTGCCTTTGATGATACAAGCATGGAATGTGGCGCAAAGTCAGAGTACATCATGACAAAGTTATTGTCAAAAGGACCAATGCAGATTTAACCTCTGAAAACAACATAGGTAGAATAACAATCAACTGCAGCCATTTTGAAATTTTGAAAACCGCTTGTTGTTCTACCTCTATTGTTTGTAATTCTTTGTGCTTGTATCATCAACGAGACAATTCTCCCTATCCCTATCTGCTGCACTAGCAAGGTATTCCAAACTTATCCAAGTCCCCAAAAATTTGAAAGGAGTGACATAGGATAGAAGGATATTGGAGAATTGAGGTCACCTGTAGAGTAAAAGACCTACAAAGAGTAAGTGTATATATATAGGCTTGTCTCTTTGTAAAATGGCAAACATGGTTTACATCCTTGGTAAAATGTACAAGAAGTTATAAACAAATCATAAAAATGTAACATTTGACAAGCATGTACCATTTTGTAAAAAGTGATTGTAAAAATTGTTGACTATTGACTAATGGCAAGTATAATGTGACCATTATACTCTTCCATTTATGAGAAAGGCC
Organism: Leptasterias polaris; assembly: GCA_037783415.1. Taxonomy (NCBI): domain Eukaryota; kingdom Metazoa; phylum Echinodermata; class Asteroidea; order Forcipulatida; family Asteriidae; genus Leptasterias; species Leptasterias polaris. Next base: position 900,956 of record JAZGTN010000039.1, on the reverse strand, counting down.
ACTGGTATAAAACATTGAACTAACTGAGTCAATTCTCTATTTTAATTTACAGCTCAGCATTTCATGAAGTACCTCCAATCAGAATGGCATCCAATATAATGACTCAGTACTCAGTGTTAGCAGAGATTAGTCAGGATCATCTTGAATGCCCAATTTGCAGTGAACGTTTCAAGCAACCCAAACTATTGGATTGTTCTCATTCATTTTGTCTTGAATGTCTTCAACAACTCAGACAGAATAGCCCAAGTTCTGCAAAACTTTCATGTCCGGTGTGTAGACAACAAACTCTGTTAAAGGAAAATTACATTGATGGTCTGAAAACTGACTTTAAGACTGTTTCATTGATAGAAGCTTTTGAAAAACAGTAAACTCAACTGAAACAACAGCAAGAAAAACAACTAACCAGTCAGGTGTATACTTCTAATTGTAGAAAGCATAGGGGCAAGGATCTTATCATGTTTTGTAACAAATGCAATAAGTTGGTATGCACAACTTGCATTGTTAAAGATCATCAGTCCCACAATCTAATGGAAATAAATGAGGCTTTAGACAAATGCAAACAACATGCCACAGAACTTGTAGCAAACATAAGACAGAATGTCAAAACCTTCAACAATGCCATTCAAGAAATAGACATGTCCCGTAAGACTTTAGACTCTATGTTTGCTGCCACCAAAGACAAAATCTCCACGAAAGCTGATGAAGATATTGCCAAGAAGGTTGCCAGGATAACAGAGGAGAAGCAGAAACTGATGCAAGAGGCAGAACAGATTTATAAAGACAGAGTCAAGACAATGGAAACTGCACGAGCTACAAACAGCAACGAGATCAACAGAGCAGAGCTCAAGAAAGATGAGGTTATTCAACTCATGGATCAACGGATCGAGATTGTACATCACATCGAACAACTCTTACAAGACCTCAAAGAATACAGAGACATGAAATCAACAAAAGTACCTGATGGGTTGACTTATATGGACTTTACAGGAGGCCAGAAATCACTAGGGATACTGGTGCTGAAAGATGAACAACAAGTAGAATCCATGAAACACTTGAAACAAAATAAATGGACATTAAAATCGGAAATAAATACATACAATAACATAAACCAACAACAGATTGCGACTTCACTACGGGATGTTGCCGCATACTCCAATAGTGATATTATTGTGTCAGATGAGAGAAATGGCTTGTTTGTAATATCAGCAGTGAGCAATCCTCAATCCATTGTCATCCCACAAGAACTACCAATAAAAGGTCTTACCAGACTAACCAAAGTAACTGTGAACAAGAATGATGAGCTCATTGTTCTAAATAATAGAGCCGTCAAGATATTCAACAGGAACTATCAGCTCCTCCATCGGTTCAATCCAGGCAGTAAACCATCATGTATTGCAGTGGATGACAACAATCTGATAGCAGTGGGTTATTCTAACAAGGAAGAGATCTCTCTACATCAACCAGATGGATCCCTCATCAGAACACTGCGTGCTCCAGCTATCGGTCAATACTTGACTTCATACAAACAGCAACTCATCTACACTGATAACAGGGATGGCATGAAGTTAGTATCAGTTGACTACAATGGTAGAGTGGTGTTCTCAGTAGGTATCAGTCAGTCTGGGTGGCCTCATGGTGTGTGTTGTGACAAGGATGGGAGTATCTATGTTGCTGTAAGGAGAAATTCATTCTTTTTAGGATATGGAGATATCCTCCATTACAGTCCTGATGGCAAGTACATTGGATGTGTCATCAAGGGTTGTAATTATCCCAATGGTCTCACATTCCTACCAGCAGGTGATCTGGTTGTGGCTAAAAACAAGTCTGTTCAAATCTATCACCATGAGTAAAGACATCTATACAAATTATGCCAGACCACAACAATGGCAAAGCTAAATCGAACACAATTCAGTTAAGTTTGAGAAGGATGAACACAATGCAGTTAAGTTTTAGAAGATCTGTTAATCAGTTACTGTTATATGACTTTGAAATAAATGTTTCTGAGCTGATCAAGAATACTACCAGATATTGAATGTTTGTTAAATTCTAAACGTGATGTTTAGGTTTTCAATGAACTGTTTGATGTTATTGAATGGAAAGAACCATTGTCATCATCGGGTAAGATCCATCCTTACAGTCCTTATGGTAAACAGAATGGATGTACTTGTATCATTAACGGACGTATTCACACTCACACCAGCTGGGCCAAATTTCATACAGCTGCTTATTATTAAGCACAAAAAGAAACTTAGTAAAACAAATTCTTACCAGAATAAGGTTACCAGCCAGAATACCAACTCCATGTAGATTCTGCAGCTGGTATTCTGCTCTTTTTTGCTTAGCAGAATGTTTTGATGCAATGTTTTTTGCTCTAGGTCCTGGTTGTGGCTGCAGACAAATCAGTTTACTAACATAAACTTTAGGGGGCCATCAAACTATTAAATACACTTCCTGCAGACAAATCTATTACTATGTTTAAAGATAACATTATGCTGGACCACAATACAGAGTAACCTGACCTTAACTTTGGGAGATCATAAAACTAAACATTATTCCTGACAAGCTGTCATCTAAAACAGAAAAAGGTCTACTTTCATTAATGTAAGCTTTTAATATAATCTGTACCCATGTAAAAAGTACAGTATATGTACTAATTTGGTAAATAAGTGAGTGTAAATTTAGCATTTGATATTTTGATTGTTGGGCAACCAAAGCTGCTTCAAAGTCAGTAGTGGCCCAATTCTTACTAAATCTTACCAGTGTCTGCTTTAGAGTTATTTGATTTAAGTAAACTAACCGAGACGAAGATGAAACAAACCAACTGACTAAATATAATCACATCAGGGCGCTACGCCAGTGATCTTTAACCGGATGTGACAAAATACATGACCTAGCTCGTAACAGTGGTTGAAGAGACTATAAACGATAAACAAAACCAAGGCAAGCAAAGAAGTGTATATTGCCGCAACGACATAAATGAAAACAGCATTAGAAGGATAAGATTGTCTACTTGAGATGTGCCTCTTATCAACACGTAACAAATTGTAAAAAGCTTTAAAATTTTTTGTTAACCTGTCAAACAATTTCAATTACTTGTATTATGTGGCTACCATTAAAGTAAAATAAAAAGAACCCAAGCTAGCTGTACATAGCAGTACATCAATTTTAATGTGATCGTTGAATTCAAGTGCAATGAAAGTCTTTGTTTATGTTGTCATTAATTAAAAATAAGGAACAAGTTTAAACAAGATGCAATAGGATCAGTCTGATTATTTATCAACATGATTCAGATTTTAAAAAGGTTTCTTAACAAACGGTTTTATTCAAACAAGACATCTGAAAGTGTTCCTGTATGCTTCAGTGAAAGTTTCAACAACCTGTTATTTATAGATTATTCGCTGAGTCCCAGTACTATATATGGGTCCAATACCAAGACTTTGAGGTCAATGTTATTCTATGTGTGCACTCAATGCATTAATCATATGACAATACGTCAACCAGCATACAGTACTGCCAACAATTATTTGGCACACAAACAAGGTCTTCGCAAACCACGAAACATTATAATGAGGTTCATCCCATCTTGTTCCGTGTTTCATACAACGAACTTCGTATAAACACAGCGTATAAACAGAATCAGGGATTTCCACAATACATGGTGAGTGGTTTGCAATAGTTTAACCATAGAGCTACATGTATGTAACTCTATTGTTATACAATTTAAAGTATTGTGCCAACATCTAACAGATCATTGCTGATGGAAGTTCCTCTTAAACTACAAGATTTGTTGCTGTGCCTCATCAATTACTGGTAAGTTATATTTGCAGTTGTAATTTGTCAATTATTTCTACATGTAGAGAACAAGATCCAAATGCCTGATAACTAGAAAACTACAACTTAATGAACACAGCCACGACTCTGCTGATCTTAAACGGCCACTGAACACTACTTACCAGTTTTTTTAATATTCCATTTAACAAGAATAGAAAAATTTTGTTTGAAGCACAATACATACACCAAGGATAATCTTTACTTTGATTTATCCATTCATGTTCAAGGGCCTTGTTTGGTTATGGGGCCTACAGTACTGGATAGTTGCGTAGACGGATCATTCACAACCTTTCTATTATTACAAGTAAATTGAAGTGATCCAGTACCACTATGTACTGCATGACTCTTTATATAATGCCTATGCAACCATGATGTACAGACACACACAATGCCGTTTGGTGCCGATTGTATGTTTTGAAAACTAAGCTAAAGTTGCTCAGAAATAGTGTACACTACAGTACACTATAGCACATATGCGTAAAAGATTTCCAGAAACCAACATCAATTCGTCCTTTATAAGCCGGCCTTATGACATAAAAGCCCTTTCCACGAGACATAAAAATATCCATTGTCCCTTACTACAAATGTAGCCATATTTGAGAAGATTTCACTTGATTTCACCAAGGACAGTCCAAACATTATTTTCCTTTCACACAAAATGCAATTTATAAAAATGTTCAACCATGCAAAAGTAAAGCAAGGGACCCCTGCTAAATTGCTCTCATGTGAAAAGGGTTGTAACAAACATACCTTCAGGACAGATGGTGATATTGGGCTCTTCACGGTAGCACAAACTCCCTCTGTGCTCCCGGCCACAGGGGTGCACTCCAGTTCAAATATCGGGAAGACTTGCTGTTGGGTGTCCTCACTGGAGCTGACCACAAAGAGCACTTCGGGCGTCAGGAGTAGGCACCCCCCACGCTGTAAGCCGTGGAAGGTGATCGTTGTGATGTCACAGTGGATGAGGATGTCTGAGTTTGGAAGAGGCTGCAGCATTTTCCTTTGAAAAAATAACAAATTTGAGCAAAGAAACTTTTAAGTTATCCTGAAGGTGACAAATGGATAGAAAACCACACTCCAAGCTACCCTGATGGTAAAAATATACATCGATACCTCACCATGCAATGCGTTAAATCCCATATACCCTGATGGTATTAAGCAATAGGGCACATGTCACCACGGCAGGTGGTTATACTACAGGAGTTGCAATCACAAGGTTGTGGGTTCTAATTTGGCCAAGCTAACTGCTGAATTCACAATGACAAGGTGAGTATTTTGTCCTCTAGCTATTGAATCACAATTTATTGACTTGTGCAATTTATAATCCTAGATTTTAAGAAATTGCCCTCTAGCTTTCGCTGGTTCTTGCTGGTATTATAACATTCCAAAAATCGAGCTAGCAAAGACTAAAATCGGAAAATGTTGGGAAGTAATAGTTTACTCGTCTTTGTGTTTAAAAAATTACGATCCCTTTGTAAGTGTTCTTAATAATAATAATAGTGGCTTCTCATGCGCTCAGGTCCGTCACTCATTGACGCTCATGGCGCTTCAACATTATCACCCCTGGTCACTGGGCCATTTTTGTGTCATTCCTTCAACCATCTCAGCTCCCTGGGGAGTATACAGCCTGTGCTGCCAAATATGTAGCGCATCAAGCTAAATCAATCACAAGAACCATCTCTGCCCTCACAGGTACCCATTTACTCCTGGGTGATGAGAAGCAATTATAGGACACAAGTGTCACGACCGGGACTCGAACCCACACTCTGCTGATCAGAAACACCAGAGCTTGGATCCGGTGCTCTTATCCGCTCGGCCACGACACGCTACCTTAAACCATCATAATGATCCCTGAATGTGTTGATGTATCAGCAGTATGGGACGTGGCGAGCGTGTAAATTGTGATAGTAATGTTGCACCTTATGCGGCGGTGCACCTTATCTGTTAACGCTTGAATCTTATTTTGGTAATTTGAGGGTACTGCGCCTTATACGCCATACAGACGAAGTTACCGCATGTAGCACCTAATAATGGTTTTACTAGGTGCTGCTTACCATTCGACAGCCACAAACAACGAGGCAAACACCTTCTCTAGCGATAATTGTACTGAATTCTTTTACGTACATTACCCAACACATGGGATCTATGGCTTTTTGTCGCCAGAACATGTTCCATCCAAAGGTTAATGCTTTGCCTAAGAACACAAGTGTCGAGACCGGGACTCGAACATCACTGCAGCGAAAGGTTTGTTCGTGTCATAACCCAAGACTCAAATACTCACCATGTATAAAATGTACTTGAGTCTGCTGTTTTTTGCCATTGCACTCAGTAGCGTTAAGCACTCTCCCCTCGGTGTTCGTGTTTCAACCAATCCAGCGCTGTGTAATATACCTGAAACAAAACAATCCATTAATTCATTCATTGGAAAATAGGTCTTGCGAGGCTTGTTTAAATATTTTTGAAACCTCTAAGTTTCAGGTCTGGATTGTCCAACAGCACGGATCCCAAGACCAACCAACAAATCAAATTTGGAGTTGTAATATGCAAAGTCTTTATTTTGTTTTAGCCATAATGACCTTGACATTTAACAAAGGGGGTCCAAAAACAACAGGCTTCTTGGGGATCCCAAAACCAATCCACAAATTAAGTTTGGAGTTGATTTGCCAAGTCCTTTATTATCAATCGAACAACTTGTTTCTTTTTTTTTGCCATAATGACCTTGATATTTGTTGAAGGGGGTCCGGAGGATCCAAAGATCGAGCCACAAATCTGAGTTTGGAGAGGATATGCCAAGTCCTTCTTGAGTTATCGCTCAGACAACATTTCTTGAGATAATGATTGGACGATGAACACAAGCACACCCAAACTTACGGATCAGGTATGTGGGGTCCTGCTGTTGTTCTATTATTCTCTTTTCAAAAAAAAAAATCTCTGTTGGGATTCTTGAAAGTCCCCTGTAAGTTGGCGTGTGTAGGGCACGCACACACACACACAAGTGTGTAACAGCCTGCAATCGTGGACCCTCCTTTGTTCAACTCTTTGTGATAGCAACCGTGGACCACAAAGCTTTCCTTTGTGATAGCAACCGTGGACCTATTGTCCTCTTTTGTTATAGGTCCCCGGTTTGGTTACCTACTCATACCTACACACTTTGTGCCCCCTTCAGGCTTGCATGTTGCTGGCAGGGCATAAAAACAGCTTTTAGGTGTTTTTTTTTTACTTGTTAAACAATTTCAACTACTAGTTTTATGTGGCTACCATTAATATGAAATACAAAAAACCTAAGGTATCTGTGAAAAGCGGTACATCAATTAAAATATGATCGTTGAATTCAAAATTATCAGAATACGAGAAGTCTGTGTTTATAAATGTCATTAATTAAAACAAGGAACAATTTTCAACAAGATGCAATAGAATCAGTCGGCTTAATTATCAAGTTGTTTGAATTATAAGATTATAGTGTTTTAACAAACGGTTTTATTCAAAAATGATATCAGCATCAAAAACTATGCAGGAAAGTATTACAGTATGCTCCAGTGCAAGGTTCAGCAACCTGTTACTTATATTATGTCACTGAGTCCCAGTACCAGGTATGAGTCTGACACCCAAACTTTGAGGTCATTGTCATTATATGTGTGCACTCAATGCAGCAATCCTATGACAATACGTCACACAGCATATAAATAGAAACGGGGATTTCCACAATACATGGGGAGTGGTGTGCAATAGTTTAACCATACATACAAATTGTACACCATTCACTGTGTTGTGCCATCATCTAACAGATCATTGCTGGAAGTTCCTCTCAAACTACAAGATTTGTCGCTGTGTTTCACGCGATTTTCCTCATCAATTACTGGTAAGTTATATTTGCAGTTGTACTTTGTCAATTAGTTCGACATTTGGAGAACATGATTTAAATGCCTCATAACTAGAAAAGTACAACTTCATACAGATGCGACTCTGCTGGTAAACACCACTTAACAGTTTTTTATATTCCATTTAACAAGAATAGACAAAAATTGTTTGAAGCACAACAAAAACACCAAGGGTAATCTTTACTTTGATTTATCAATTCATGTTCAATTGGGCCTTGTTTGGTTATGGGGGCTTACAGTACTGGATAGTTGCATAGACAGATCACATCATTCACAAACTTTCTATTTTTATAAGTTATTTGAAGTGAATACCAGTATGTACCGCATGACTCTTTACATAATGCCTATGAAACCATTATGTGCAGACAAACACAATGCTGTTTGGAGCTGAATGTATGTTTTGAAAACTAAGCTTAAGTTGCTCAGATATTGTGTACACTATAGCACAAAGTACATATGGGTAAAAGTCCAAAGTCAATTAATTCAAGCACTAGGGTGTAGATACTATCAGGAGCAATATGAAGTAATTATACAGAGTGACATTTAAAGATGTCAGTATTAAAACATTGTTTCTGTATTACACAGTATACAGTTAATATTGTGAACCATCCCTTGAAGGATGCAGTATAAAGGGAAATAACTGCTTTCAAATGTTCATTTTCCATTGTGATCTTATTGATTACTCTAGACACTCTGCAAAGATATTGATATTTCTACATATGGATATTTATTTATTTTATTTTTGGATTTGGGTTTAGGGTTGGGCTGGCCACCAACACCAGCGGGGGCCAGAGGCGGGAAAGATTGTTTCGGAAATGCTGCTGCAAAGTGTTGCTGTGCAGGGCCAATAATTATCAGTGTATATTTATAATTACATTATGTCAGAGATCACGAATTGTAAATACAAGGCAAAATAAAGTATAACATTTCAAAGGCGGATCCAGGATTTTCCAAACGGCGGGAGGGGGGGCGTGAAAATGTACCAAGCAGCAAATGGTGAATGCAATTTGTGGCGCCGTGGATCAAGACACTGGCATGGGTTCTGGGGCCGGCTTGAATTCTGAAACAGTTAGCGTTCTAGATGCTCTGTGGTGCGATCTCATGCAATATCTGACCACTTTATTCAATTTACTTTTAGCAAGATCATTATTTTAACATTATTTTCGAGTTGGGAGTCATTGTGTCAGCCATCCTGAGTTATAAAATCAAAATGCAGGCTACAATTAAAATTTATTAAGGGACAAAAAAGTGTTGGGTGAGACAAACGATAATATGATAGTGCAATTTTCAAAACAAATAACCAAATTAACCTTTCCATCGTGACACGACCTAAACTCGCTCTGACAAATTGGGGGGATATAATTGTTTCAGAAACTACACTGCAAAGTGTTGCTATGCACGGCAAATATTTATCAATATTTATATTATATTTTGGAGCGTAAGAGATTACAAATGTAAATATATGGCAAAATAAAGTATAACATGTGACACGTAGGTTCCAACAATAGAATGATGAGGATCCATGGGTCCAGTAGGTAATAAATATATAATAACACAGCACATGGGACCTACCGCTTTACGTCCAATCTAAAGGACGAGGCAATAATGGTTAAGTGTCTTGCTTAATGACACAAGTGTCATGACCAGGATCCACTTGCACCCACACTCCACTGATCAGAAACACCGGAGCTTGAGTCCGGTGCTCTTAACTGATCATGCTCGGTCAATGCCAAAATCTACTTGCACACACAATCAACTTGCTATAAACACTAGGCCAATTATTACAGGCCAAGTATGACATTGTATTGCAGTAGTTTAAACACAAACACAAGGGGCATTCATTCTTATTTTGGTTTTTCTGGGCCCAATTTCATAGAGCTGCTTAAGCAAACAGTATTGCTTAACTGTCCTTTTAGCAGCAACAAGCAGAAAACAAATCACAAAGAGTACATGTGACATGGTAGTTTGGCCGGTAACTTTATTCTGGTAAGCGTTATTTTGTTGTGCTTAGCTTCTTTTTGTGCTGAAGCATCTCTAAGAAATTGGGCCTTGGAGTGAGGCGCAGTTCTGTATGAAATGAAAACATTTACAGAGAGTTTCAAATAATTTGAATATAGGATTAGTTTGAAACCCTTCTATATCATCTTTGATGAAATAAAGGATTCAGAAGGACAGAGGTTTGAAAGCCAAATTAACAACTGCTTATCGTTGGGTCAGGCATAGTAAGGCAGATAGGTGATGAGATTGTGCCTTTGATGATACAAGCATGGAATGTGGCGCAAAGTCAGAGTACATCATGAAAAAGTTATTGTCAAAAGGACCAATGCAGATTCAACCTCTGAAAACAACATAGGTAGAATAACAATCAACTGCAGCCATTTTGAAATTTTGAAAACCGCTTGTTGTTCTACCTCTTGTTTGTAATTCTTTGTGCTAGATTCTATGCTTGTATCATCAACGAGACAATTCTCCCATATCCCTATCTGCCTCACTAGCAAGGTATTCCATACTTATCCAAGTCCCCAAAAATTTGAGTGACATAGGATAGAAGGATATTGGAGAATTGAGGTCACCTGTAGAGTAAAAGACCTACAAAGAGTAAGTGTATATATAATAGGCTTGTCTCTTTGTAAAATGCAAACATGGTTTACATCCTTGGTAAAATGTACAAGTTATAAAAAAATCATAAAAATGTAACATATGACAAGCATGTACCATTTTGTAAAAAGTGATTGTACAAATTGTTGACTATTGACTAATGGCAAGTATAATGTTACCATTATACTCTTCCATTTATGAGAAAGGCCACTGGTATAAAACATTGAACTAACTGAGTCAATTCTCTATTTTAATTTACAGCTCAGCATTTCATGAAGTACTTCCAATCAGAATGGCATCCAATATAATGACTCAGTACTCAGTGTTAGCAGAGATTAGTCAGGATCATCTTGAATGCCCAATTTGCAGTGAACGCTTCAAGCAACCCAAACTATTGGATTGTTCTCATTCATTTTGTCTTGAATGTCTTCAACAACTCAGACAGAATAGCCCAAGTTCTGCAAAACTTTCATGTCCGGTGTGTAGACAAGAAACTCTGTTAAAGGAAAATGACATTGATGGTCTGAAAACTGACTTTAAGACTGTTTCATTGATAGAAGCTTTTGAAAAACAGGAAACTCAACTGAAACAACAGCAAGAAAAACAACTAACCAGTCAGGTGTATATCTCTAAATGTAGAAAGCATGAGGGCAAGGATCTCATCATGTTTTGTAACAAATGCAATAAGTTGGTATGCACAACTTGCATTGTTAAAGATCATCAGTCCCACAATCTAATGGAAATAAATGAGGCTTCATACAAATGCAAACAACATGCCACAGAACTTGTAGCAAACATAAGAAATAGTGTGAAAGCCTTCAACATTGCTATTCAAGAAGTAGACACATCCCGTAAGACATTGGACTCTATGTTTACTGCCACCAAAGAGAAAATCTCCAAGAAGGCTGATGAAGAGATTTCCAAGGAGGTTGCCAGGATCAGAGAGGAGAAGCAGAAACTGATGCAAGAGGCAGAACTGATTTATAAAGACAGAGTCAAGACAATGGAAACTGCACGAGCTACAAACAGCAACGAGATCAACAGAGCAGAGCTCAAGAAAGATGAGGTTATTCAACTCATGGATCAACGGATCGAGATTGTACATCACATCGAACAACTCTTACAAGACCTCAAAGAATACAGAGACATGAAATCAACAAAAGTACCTGATGGGTTGACTTATATGGACTTTACAGGAGGCCAGAAATCACTGGGGAGACTGGTGCTGAAAGATGAACAATCAGTAGAATCAGCAACTTCTGCTCAGGCTAGAATGCCAACATTTCAATCCATGAAACACTTAAAACAAAATAAATGGACATTAAAATCGGAAATAAATACATACAGTAACATAAAAAAACAACAGATAATGAGGATTTCCCCATGGGATATTGCTGCATACTCCAATAGTGATATTGTTGTGTCAGATATAATGAGTACCAGCTTGTTTACAATATCAACAGTGAGCAATCCTCGATCCACTGTCATCCCAGAACTACCAATAAAAGGTCTTATCGTAGCAAGCAAAGTAACTGTGAACAAGAATGATGAGCTTATTGTTCTAGATAATGAAACAGTCAAGATCTTCAACAGGAATTATCAGCTGCTCCATCAGTTCAATCCAGGCAGAAAACCATCATGTATTGCAGTGGATGACAACAATTTGATAGTAGTGGGTTATTCTGAAAAGGCAAAGATCTCTCTACACAAACCAGATGGATCCCTCATCAGCACAGTGCCTGCTCCAGGGGTTGGTGCATACATAACTACATACAAACAAGGATTCATCTACACCAACATGGATAGCAAGAAGTTAGTATCAGTAGACTACAATGGTGAAGTTTTATTCTCAGTAGATATCAATCAGTCTGGGAATCCTCGTGGTGTGTGTTGTGACAAGGATGGGAGTATCTATGTTGCTGTAAGAAGAAGCCCATTGTCACTAGAATGTGATATCCACCATTACAGTCCTGATGGCAAGTACATTGGATGTATCGTCAAGGGCTGTAGTTATTCCGAAGTTCTCACAGTCACACCAGCTGGTGATCTGGTTCTGGCTCTACGCAGTTCAGTTCAAATCTATCAGCATGAGTAAAGACATCAATAAACATTATGATGCACCACAACAATGTCAAAGCTAAGACGAACATAATTTAGTTAAGTTTTAGAATATCTGTATATCAGTTTTCACGATCACTTTTGTATTATGCTGCCATGAAATAAATGTTTCTGAGCTGATCAAGAATACTACTAGATATTGTATGATTGTTGAATCCATAACAATACGTCTAGTTTCAATGAACTGTACGATGATATTAATTGAAAAGAACCATTTTCAACATCAGACGAGATCCATCCCTAATGGCAAACAGAATGGATGTACACATGTATACATATTATTCACACTCACACCAGCTCAAAAAGAAGTTAAGTATACAACGAATGCAAACCAGAATAAGGTTAACAGCCAAAATAGCAATTCCATCTAGATTCCTGGACTGGTAACCTGCTCATTTTCCTTAGCAGCATGTTTTGATGCAATGTTTTTTTGTTCTGGGCCCTGATTGTGGCTGCAGACAAATCTATTACCATAATTAAAGATAATATTAATCTAGTCAACACACAATAAGGAGTAATCTGACCTTAACTTTGGGGATCAAAAACTAAACAACATTCCTGAGAAGCCGTCAACTAAAAAGAAGAAGGTCTAATTTCATTCATGTAAACCTTGAATAAAAAAGGAATATAATCTGTACCTTTGTAAAAACTACAGTATATGCACTAATTTGGTAAATAAGCAAGTGTAAATATGGAATTTGATATTTTGATCATTGGGCAATCAAAGCAAACATGATCAAACTAATAGTTCACAGATGAGACTGATTAAAGTAGTGACCCAATTCAACTTATGTCATTTTTCAAAGAGTGGGTGTATTTACATTGAATTACATGGGTCATTCAACTTAATGGACTAGCAGTTAATCTGCCTGCGGCAATTAATATATCAACTGTTTAGAAAAGGAATTACATGGATATAACAAGTGTGAGTTGTCGGTCGAAAAGGATGTTTCATTTTAGCCTCTTTCTGTAATGGAGCTTTCCCGTACTATACTGGGGTGTCAATGTTTCCATGTGTTTACAGTGAAGTGCATATTTTAGGTCATGCAGCATTGACACACTTTGACTCCCTAAATGTTGAGTGTATACAGACAGTAGCTGAGTGTGACGTTGGTGCAAGAGGTCAATACAGGGCAAAATTTGTGTGTAGCAAAACAAATAATACATTTAAAAAAAAGTATTGATAAGTTTCCTATGCGTACATGTATTAAGTAAGCAAATTTATGAGTATTTGATTTTAAAAAAAGATCTTACAATGAGGAAATGAAGAAATGTTGAACAAAAAATCAAAAACGGAATGTGTTATCCTAAAATGTTTACTTCCATTTACTGGATTTATCTTTACTTCAAGTATTTCTTCTGTATGAAATCTTAACAAACAGAAATAACATTTTATGTTTATAAAATACAAGTTTGTGTTTAGTTGCATATTTTTTGCCGAACTACATGCAAAAGTCTCTTCAAAAAGAAAATCCTTACTCACTACTTGAGGCTGTTTTGCTGTCAGGGCAGTGTGTTGGGATTTTTTTTTATAGGAGTAGCACAAAGGAAACTGAAGTTATTGCTGGCTGTTATTCAGAAAATGTTGAACTATCAAAGACCATTTTCATTTTGCAATGGGCACTTCCATTGGAAATTGTAAAAGTCTATGAAAAACGTTTGAAAGGGCGTCAAGGCCAAGACCAGGGCAACTGAAGCGATGGCCTCCGTGGCCTCCGGGTAATTCAAGACCTGAATAGACTGCGCCAGTCATGTGCGTATTTAAACGTCAAAGTGTGTGACCTCAAAGTGTGTCTATTGTGTTTCCTTCACAGGTTTAAAGCAGTGTACATGGAAAGGTTCCTGTGAAGGTACTACTTTATATGCACAGCGCATTAATACACTGTGACCTCCATACGTCACTAGGTCATTCCATGTACTTGTATAACTGTTATCTTGTAAGATTCAGTCACGTCATGTTGGTAGTAATAAAACATTACATTCTACTCCATAATACAAGTCTACCGATATAGTATTATTACTGTTCCCAAGAAAGTTTGTGTGCCAGACGTCTGTGCATCTGTCTAATTTTTCAATAAAACCCTCCTATACACTGGTACCATAAAGTACCATACCTTCTAGGCTAGCATGGGGTATATAGATTTCCTGTGTTTATGCGGCTGGTATAATGTGGAAACCCCATGGCACGGGCCAGTTGGGCTGGAGAGTTTGGTGTTAGTGGCTTGTGTACTTTGGACTTAGTCTCCACAGTCTCCTGTGGTATTCCATGGCACGGGCCAGTTGGGAAGGAGAGTATGCCGATAATGACAGGTTTAATAGGGGGCCCTAAAATGTCTAGACTCCTACATACCTGTTTTATTGCTTGCAATGCCATGTTGACAGTGTGCACAGTTTCCTGTCCAACGATGACCTTAACTGACTCCATGTCAACATGGCCCTCGACCCCTTGACCCCAGGTCGAATCCACGGTGGCAGTCACACTCATTGGATGTAATAGTGTTGACATGGTGAGTGGTTGACATCTACAAGATGGGATTAAAATAAGACTTATTTTTTTTAAATCCTCTAAAATCAACACCCCAGTTGGACGGGTTCAGCCTATTTTGCAAAGGGCCAGGTACACCAACTGGGACAAAACATTTGGTTCGAATCCCACCCGAGTGATATGCCTGCGTTATTTTCTCACCAGGACTCAAGGAAAGGACTGAGTGTATATTGGCGTAAGAGTAAAACCAAATAATAAAAATATTTTGATTGCAATCTGAACGTGCAGATAAGTTTTCATCATTGCGAAGGTTTTCAGAGTCAGAATCACTACTGCAGTAAATTTCAGCTATGAGGAGATTTTATTTAATCACACCCTGTTTCTCAACAACCAACAGAAAGTCATGAAGCGATGTTTCTAGAAAAATCTTTTAAACAAAATGAAAAAAATTAAACAAAACAAACAAACTTAAACAAAAGCCACGTTTACTCATTTTCATGACTGAACAATTTACGATCTCTTTACGTTATGGCAAGTGTCGTTATACCAAGACAATGACCCCTGTCTGTGGTGATATACGAACAGTAAGTGGTACTTGGCAAGCCTCTGTTTAAGAAGTCAAATTGTATCTTATACAGCTGAGCACCATACATGTGACCCCTGTCTGTGGTGATATACGAACAGTAAGCGGTACTTGGCAAGCCTCTGTTTAAGAAGTCAAATTGTATCTTATACAGCTGAGCACCATATACGTGAACACTTGAATCTTGTTTGGTGATTTTGGGGTTCAACGCCTTACACACCAAGCGCCTTTATATGCAGGAATAAAGACAGTTCTGTGCAGTTATTCCACCATACCAATTCTGTGCAATGTAACGGTTTTAAATGTTTGGTCAATGCACTAACAAACGATACTGCGAGAAGGAAAGTTAATTTTTTAATGTTTACTACATTTCATTCTGAGAGAGCTCCATTAAAGAATTTCCGAGTTTGGCCAGAAAAACTGGGAAAGTATTTATCCATAATTAGTGTTGAGTGTATACAGACAGTAGACGAGTGTGATGTTGGTGCACGAGTTCAATACAGGGCAAAATTTGTGGGTAGCAAGAAAAATAATACACTTAAAAAAATGATACTGATGTAATGACACTAAGTAATGTGAAGATTGTCAATCTTTCTGACCTGTATGTTGGTGTTGGATTGAGAGGCTCTCCAGTGATTGATGAACATATCCGAGGACCTCAGCCGTAGGACCATCATCTCTTGGTCAGCTGGGGACAATCCATCCAACACAAAAGGCTCCAGCCACTTTGGCCGGCCTGCAAATAAACAAATTAATCGTTTAACTTACAGACTCAAACTTACAGACACAGGCCCAAATTCATGCTTATAGCAAAAAGAAACAGAATACCAGTTACAAATGGTTTATGTGGAGAAAGTATGTAGGCTGGTAATCTTATTCTGGTAGGTAGAGTTTTATTACGCTTAGTTACTTTTCGTACTGAAGCAGCTCTATGAAATTGGGCCCTGTAAATGGTCAAGTCAAGGGCGGGTTGAAATTCCAGTCATAACACTTGTGTCCTTGGTCAAGACATTCAAGACACTTAACTATATTTAGAGTCTACATTCATAAAGAGCACGTACCTTTGACTAGTGCATGAGTGTTATGAGCTAGCCTGTCTTCCATACACTCTTACCATGACGCCCAAAACCCTACTTTACCTTTGCCTATGCACCAATGTGATTCGCTAGCCTGTCTTCCACACACTCTTACCAATAAGCCCCAAACACTACATTTATAAAGAGCACAAACCTTTGCCGAGTGCATCGGTGTGATGAGCTAGCCTGACTTCCATACACTCCATCTTGAAGCCCAGTGAGAGGTCTGGTAGAAGTTGGGCTGAGAAGCAGGAGTCTACCCTCATGGAGGCTGCCAGAGCAGTCGGTGATACAATCAACCCTGGATGATTTTTTCTAGACAGTGGCTCATCATTGCTACGATAACCCCAATTTAAGAAGAATTGAGGAAAGTTTTTAAAGTTACTCCAAAAGTATAATGCAAGAGTTAACACAAAAAATGTGAGGTTTGGATGTTTGCCAGGTTTTGTTTTTTCATCATTTATGCATTATGTGGCGTGTCATGGCCGAGCGATTTTGAGCACTGGACTCAAGCTCTGGTGTTTCTGATCAGCAGAGTGTGGGTTCGACTCCTGTTCGTGGCACTTGTGTCCTTGAGCAAGATACTTTACCATAATTTATTTTTGTCCTTCGGATGGGACATTAAGCCGTAGGTCCCGTGTACTAACCATGAGTCCAAATCCCTACATTTATAGAGCATAAACTTTTGCCTAGTGCATCAGTGTGATTCGCTAGCCTGTCTTTCACACACTCTTACTATGGAACCCCACTCTTACCATGAAGCCCAAAACCCTACATTTCTAGAAAGTACATACCTTTGCCAAGATCAGTGTGATTCGCTAGCCCGACTTCCATACACTCCTACCATGACGCCCAAAACCCTACTTTTCCTTTGCCTAGTGCACCAATGTGATTCGCTAGCCTGTCTTCCATACACTCTTAATGCCAATAAGCCCCAAACACTACATTTATTATAAAGAGCACATACCTTTGCCTAGTGCATCAGTGTGATGAGCTAGCCTGACTTACATACACTCCATCTTGAAGCCCAGTGAGAGATCTGGTTGAAGTTTGGCTGAGAAGCAGGAGTCTACCCTCATGGAGGCTGCCAGAGCAGTCGGTGATACAATCAACCCGGGATGATTCTTTCTAGACAGTGGCTCATCATTGCTACCAATTTAAGAAGAATTGAGGAAAGTTTTTAAAGTTACTCCAAAAGTATAATGCAAGAGTTAACACAAAAAATGCAAGGTTTGGATGCTTGCCAGGTTTTGTTTTTTCATCATTTATGCATTATGTGGCGTGTCATGGCCGAGCGATTTTGAGCACTGGACTCAAGCTCTGGTGTTTCTGATCAGCAGAGTGTGGGTTCGACTCCTGTTCATGGCACTTGTGTCCTTGAGCAAGATACTTTACCATAATTTAATTTTGTCCTTCGGATGGGACATTAAGCCGTAGGTCCCGTGTACTAGGGTTGGTAGTGGATGTAAAGGAACCCAGAACACTCATAGTGGATGTAAAGGAACCCAGAACACTCATAGTGGATGTAAAGGAACCCAGAACACTCATAGTGGATGTAAAGGAACCCAGAACACTCATAGTGGATGTAAAGGAACCCAGAACACTCATAGTGGATGTAAAGGAACCCAGAACACTCATAGTGGATGTAAAGGAACCCAGAACACTCATAGTGGATGTAAAGGAACCCAGAACACTCATAGTGGATGTAAAGGAACCCAGAACACTCATAGTGGAAGAGAACCAGAATTTCTTAGCAAGCACCCTCGTTTACAGGTTTTCTCAAGCTTGTGAGCTACAGTGAGTAAGACATATATAGTAATAATAATCAATCCCTAAAAATACAATTTATAAACCACAGGGGAAACTGACTCTGTAAAAAAAATTCTAATTTTGGGTTGAACAAAGAAAAATTGACTACAGCAGGACTTGAACCTGCGACCTCAGGATTACTGTGCCTGTGCTGTACCAACTGAGCTATCTATGAAAGCAAAGTTGATTTGGAGAGTTATCACAACAATTCAAAATATGAGCACCTGAAACGGGCACTTGTCCAAGATCTTGAACCTTCCAATTCAATTCAAATTAATTTCTTTTATTTCCACGCGTAATGTCAATAACCAAACGCTGGTGACAATGGAGGGAAGCCACAGTCAAACGTCAACAAGGCTTGCAGCACGGTGTTTCCACTGGCTTAGGCTATACCCGAAACCAAGGATGCCTCTCATAAGTGAACTTAGAATTTGGGTACCTCGGTGGCGTGGCAATGACATTTGCTCTAGCATAGCAAAGGTACGAATCCCACCCGAATGATATGCCTGTGGATTTATTTCACGAAACTCGAGAAAGAACCAAATATACAGCAGTTAACACACATCTGTGTAAGGGTAAAACCAAATAACATTCTTTATCCCTGATGTAAATTTAACATTTAACTATTCAATTGATGCAGAAACCGCTGCTAAATTATAAGATATGAACTGACTCTAGCTACCAGGCAATATCAGTGGTCTAAAACCAAATGTTGTCAGTCTCCCTAAAAGTTTTTCGATCAGGCCCCAATTTCATAGAGTTGCTTAACAATTGTCTGCTAAGCAGAATTGAGCAGGATACCAGTCACAAAGTGTACATTTTACATGGTAGTTTTGCTGGTAACCTTACTCTGGTCAGCTTAATTTTGATGTACTTAGCTACTTTTTGTGCTTAAGCCGCCCTATGAAATTAGGCCCAGAACTATGAGTTGGAATCCACCTGTTCTGCACTACAGCGTTGAGGACCATTCTCCACAGTGATGACACAGCCTGCCTGCAAGCCTTCTCATCTGCTGATGGTAAAGTAAGATGGTAGGAATGCACCTCCGATACGTAGAGCTGCTTGTAGATGCAGTAACCCTGCCTTAGATCATCCCAATACTCTAGGGTACAGGGGACCTGACGGGGAAAACAATGAAAAGGGGATTGTTAAATAGTATGGTGCACTCCGCAACTCTGACCCCAGAGGTCAATAGGGTACCTTTACCAGGATAAATGTAAGGTGATATAGAACTTTTTATTGTTGATAAACAAACTGCGCCGGTTGGCATGAACAACCCAATGTTAGCAAAACATTCAATCAAGTTAACAGATGTTGTGACTAAAATCAACATTTTCTGCAAACTTTCAATTAAATAAAATGCCTTGATTGGTTGCTTTGTTTCCAAAAAATTCAACACTACTTTTGAAATAATTATTTGTGTAACATTGTTAAGAACTGTGGCTACCTGGTTTCATTGTGTATACTGTGATCGCAATGTGGTCCGAGTGAATTTTTTTGACATTTTATCCGAATTGTAAAAATGTAAACATATAACTTGACATTTAGTATTCAACAGTGTTGTAACAACCAAGTCATTTTTTCTCAAGTCAAGTAGCAAGCCATATTTGCTCAAGTCAAGTCAAGCTGCAAGCCATATTTGCTCAAGTCAAGTCAAGTCGCGAGTCAATGAAATTGGCGACTCGAGTCCGACTCGAGTCCAAGTCCAACTCGAGTCCAAGTCACCGACTCGAGTCAACAACACTGGCACAGGGTGCCTGAACGTGATGGAAAAGTAAACGATATCTAACAGGGCATGGTGCACTTTACTCTGATACTTTAGAGTACAAGGTACCTGACCCTTGAAACTTTCTCAGTTGACTTCAAATATTAGAGTCACAATGTTATTATATAAAAATAAATGTCAAATTTAATCAAATTTGAAAATGACTTCTGAAGATTATCTTGAAAACTAAACATACCTCTTCTTCTGCTGTTGCATTGGACTCAGCAGCACCAGCCTGATGAAGCGGTATAGGAGTAACTGATACATGAGTCAGGATCCTAGGCTCAGGGTACGACCATGTCATTGCCCCCCAGTGACCTTTGACATAATGCTCCTGGGTTGGAGAGGAAAACATGATTTCGTTGGCATTTGGTTAGAGTCCAATTCCATCTGCATAGAACAAGATAAACAAAATATTAATGCAGAATGCAGTGGGAGCTTTGGAATGCTAGACCAGACATCCCTGGGCCCAATTTCATAAAGCATGTAAGCACAAAAACTTGCTAGGCACAGAAAAATCTTTCTTAGCAGAAACAGGTTACCAGCCAAAGTACCAATACAGTTTACATTGCTGTGACTGGTACCCCACTCAATTCTTGCTAAGCAAAGAAATTTGCTCAACAAAATGTTCTGTTCAACAGCTTTATGAAATTGGGCCCAGGTAAGTTTCCATTGTTTATGTAATGCTGAACATGCGCACATTCCCCAAAACAATGGATTTACTACAAGTCTGCTGCCACCTCTAGTGTCCGAAAATTAAGACTCCCATTTGTTAAACTGAAGTAGACAGGATCTGCACAGAATATCTGGAACCAATTTCTTAAAGCCTGTGAAGGTTGGTCAGGTTGGTGTAGAAGTATCTTTAGTTGGTGTAGAGGCATCTTTCCTCATCCTCCACCTCTAGGACCCCGGTTCGAATCACACCGGGGCACTATGTGGATTGGGTTTTCAGTCCCTACCTAATTGTGTGGGTTTTCCCTGGAATAATTTTGGGGGGGTTTTTCCCCATCTAAAACTGAGACTTCTCCCCATTCTCTCCATTTGGGATCTTGGCTAGTACAGTGATGAATGAATATGAAAGTGTAAGCAGACACTTTGTGCTTTACCAAGCAGCCCTTAGCACAACAAAGCAAACAAAACACTTTCTTTATTGGTAGTTTCTGTAAGTACTTTATCACCCTCACGGTGATCCTCTACTGCTGATTCCATTACTTTCAATTTGTCCTTACAATTGTACCATTCAGCTTTTAACCAATTTGGGGTTAAACAAAGACAAATTGACTTGAGCGGGATTGAACCAACGACCTCGGTTTAACGTGCCGGAGCTTTTAACATGTGACATGTTTTTGTATAACTGCATGTGTTCAGCTCCTTTGAGCATGCCTACATGATTAGGACGCTTTATAAATGTTGGTATTATTATTATTATTACCGAGTTACTGGTACCCCGCTTATTTTTGTTTGGCAAGTTTTTCTTCTGAGCAGATTTATAAAAACAGATCCAGAGCCTGAGCGTGTGGCTTACCGAAATCTGTCACATAGTGGAATGTTCCTGCCCTGAGGTCTTCTTTGTAGTGCCTATCAGGCTGTTGTGATATGACTGTAGTGGAAGGAGCTAGGAGACTAGACAACGGCTGCTGGTGAGAAGCAGACCTTTGATTGCTGAACTGTCCCTAATTCTCCTTCTGAGATTATAGAGGAAAATTCAGTGGTTAATCACGTTACACTCTTTTTAGGAATCAGTGTTTTCATTTCCCGATTGATTTTTCCCAACTTGATATCTGAAGAGTTGGTTTTGTCAAAAGGAAATCTCAAAAACTATTGTATTTTTGCCATTTTGCCTAAAACAAAACTTAAAAGCAACTCAGGATATGGGGCTCAAAGGCTGGGGGACAAAATGTGAACCAAGAAAAGTAAAATTGAGAACACAAACACAAAAGTTGAGAATGCAATACACTTCTGATTCCTGTAGTGACTTGATACTAAGCCCCACCAAAGTTTAATACAACTCCAAATGTCACTCCTAACTCAAGTTACTGTCCGGAAACGAAAGTGCCTCGCCAAACAGACAGACGGCCATTATTGTGGATCAGACTCGTGGGGTGATTTCAATTAAATTTACCCCACTTGTAGAAAAATAAGGTATAGCTGGGATGGATTCGTCACCCCACACCATGGGTCTCGTAAGAGAAGCAAGAACGGACAGGCAGACAGACAGACACCGACGGCAATGCCAATACCCCTTCAGCCTATTGGTGGGCTGATGGGTATAAAGCTTTTTAAAAAAATTGAATAATTTCCAGTAACAATGGAGGATTTAAAAAACATTTTATAAGTAATGTTTAACTTTTTATTGTGTCAAACTTGCCTGTTTGTACTTATCCACGTACTCTGCAACATGGCACTGCATCAAGGATAAACAGTTCAGATGTTCCTGACCCAAGAATACAGTCACATGACCCAGGTTGACCCCGGCAGTCATACGCTTTACGGATGACCTATCTAAGGTCTGATGACCACTGGGTGCAGCCCATTGGCTGTTGCCTGTCATGGTGAGGTTGAACGGACCAATCAGAGGTCTTGTCTTACGGCCGATGGATGTCTTCAACAGAAGTTGCTGGAAGGCCAGTCTGGCCTGGACCTCTGAGATGATCCCTAAAAGAAAAAGCCGGATAATTACAGTGGATTAGATTAGATTGATCCATTGACGCAGAAGTGTCACATTGGTATTTGTCAAAGACCAGTATCCACACTTGATGTGACTCAACATATACATAATATAACACACCTGTGAAAGTTTCAGCTAAATCAGTCATCGGTGTTAAGAGAAAGCGAAGTTTTCCACCATGACCATCTTTATACCATGTAAGTTATGTGCAAATCTGTGAACATTTACATTTTCAATCTTACCAATGTTGTACACACTCTTTAAGCTCTACATGGGCCAATAAAAACCACTTTAAAGTTCAAGAAAAGTCTGACATGGTGAAAATCCAATTACACCACCAGGGAAATTGACTTGGTCAATTTTAAATAATTTTGGGTTGAATATAATTGACTAGAGCAGGATTTGAACCAATGACATCCAGCTTAACATGCCCACACTCTTTTAACTGAGCTATCTAGCCCTAATGTTGGTAGTCTCTCTATTTTGTTGATATCTTTGTCAGGGTAAAATTCCTTTACAACATGTAAAAAGCCACTCTTGGTTTCAGGGGCTGCAAGAAGAAAACATTTAAGATGAAAATAACTCAGGAGAGCTGAAGATAGGAATTGATTTTCCTTTTAAAACAGTCAAGATTGTAGGATGGTCCAAAATTGATAGTCCTCTTAAAACAGTCTACATTGTAGGATGGTCAGATAAAATACACACTACACTGTAAAGGGAATGTCTCAAAATTCTGACCGGTAGGAACGTTCTAATTGGACGGGACAAGTATTGCAGTGCATGCACATGGACCGTACTTTTGGATCGCTGGAACATTCCAATGGAAAGCTCAAAATACTAATGCCAAAATCAATTGTGTAGGATTTCTCCCAAACTTCAGCATAGTGGCAGGTCGTGGCCGAGCGGATAAGAGCAACGGACTCAAGCTCTGGTGTTTCTGTTACAGCAGAGTGTAGGTTCCAGTCCCAGTCGTGACGCTTGTGTCCTTATAAGCAAGTAACTGTACCATTATTGCTTTGTCCTTTGTATGGGACATATCATAGCCGTTGGTCCTGTGTGTTGTGTAATGCAAGTAAAAGAACCCAGTGCACTTATCAAAAAGAGAAGGGGTTCGCCGCAGTGTTCCTGGTTTGATTGGCTGCATATTGCGCCACAGCACCTAGTAAACCATCAATTCAATTCAATTCAATTCAATTCAATTCAATTCAATTCAATTCAATGCACATTTATTTTTCATGCTGACAATGACAATTAAACATACAGTTGAAACAAATAACAATGAGTATAATTATGAGAAGATGGATGCCACTTAATTCAACAATAAGATTTATAGAAATTTCAAAAATAGGCCTAATATCAAGTGTAATTAACATGCTAGCCAACATGCAGGGAAAAAAGTTAAGCATAATGCTTTTGTACATTTCCCTGTGACAGACAAGGACTTGGACACGACAAGGACAAAAATAACAATGACAATGACAATGACATTGAGACCAGACCAGTCAAATTAAATAATTATCAAAACAAACAGTCTTTGTACAAGTGTGTACTAGATCTACAAATGCATATTCAAGAGGTGATGTTTTAGTTTGTTAGAGAATGACTTGAGTGAACGAGACTTTTTAATATCCGAGTTGAGGTTATTCCAGAATAGGGTACCACGAGATACAATGTTGTTTTTTGAAAACGTTGTTCGGTTAAATTTTGTATACAAATCACCTTTTGATACTGCACGAGTTGAATACGTATGGACTGATGAACACAGGGTAAAAAGATCATTAAATTCGTTAGGCAAAAAGCCACTTTTATATTTATACATGAATTTACCTAAATTAAAATTGTACAAATCATCAAATTTAAGGACCTTCAAGGCTAGAAACAGAGGCGCAGTGTGATCCAAGTATCCAGTTTTACTGATAATTCGAACAGCCTTCTTTTGTAGGAGAGTGAGTTTTTTACATTGTGTGATTGTTACGTTACCCCAATTAATTATTGCATAGTTTAAATACGACAAGATGAGAGAATTATATAATGTTAAAAGAATACTTGTAGGTAGAACAAACTTCAGTCTATTCATAACGCCAATGTTTTTAGAAACTTTACCTGCCAAAACATTTACATGCTTGTTCCATGAAAGGTTTTCGTCAATATGTATTCAATATGTATTCACATGGTGCTATGTAAAGGAATAGGTCTCATACTTCAAAACGATCGCTCCACATCTTGCAGGAAGTACTGACTGTTGAAGCGCCACTGAGTGAGGGATATGAGCGCATTTTAAGAAACCACAATTATAACCATTATTATAATGATGCGGTCTTGCAAAACATTCTGGTGGTCCAATGGATTGTGGACGTGTGCCACCTGGAACATTGTTGTGCCTTGAACATGCCTGACCTTTGACTAATTGCTCCCGAACACACAGGACATGACTCCCAAAATGTGCGACCAAGAATATTGTGATGAATTGTCAGGTGAATTGTATGTGGATTGGGTTTTCAGTCAGGACAGAGGGGGAAGAAGAGAGGTGGGGGAGAAATTACAAAAGGGAAACAATTCAGCAAACAAATATTATCAACGTCAAACTAAGATCTTACCTAATGCCTGCATAATGAGCTGGGCTTGACTGAGGGTGCCTGAGATAGCCTGGACTGCATTAGTTTGGGACAGTCTGACCTCCAGGCTATAGATGGAGGCCTGCAGCACAGGCTGACCAGATGGAAATGCCTTCACTGAAAATGAAATGTAACAAATAAGTTTGTATGGTGGAGAAACAATCTAAAGAGGTTTATGGTAACACCCTGGACATATCTCCCATGAGTGGGATTTTAAACTTCATTGATAGAGGCTTTCGAAAAACAAGAAACTCAACTGAAACAACTACCCAGAAAGAAGTATATTTCTAAATGTAGTAAGCATAAGGGCAAGGATCTTAACATGTTTTGTAACAAATGCAATAAAGTGATATGCACAACTTGCATTGTTAGAGATCACCAGTCCCATCATCTAATGGAAACTCATGAGGCTTTAGACAAATGCGAACAACATGCTACAGAACTTGTAGCAAACTTAAGACAGAATGTGAAAACCTTCAACATTGCTATTCAAGAAATAGACACATCCCGTAAGACATTAGACTCTATGTTTGCTGCCACCAAAGACAAAATCTCCAAGAAGGCTGATGAAGATATTGCCAAGGAGGTTGCCAGGATCACAGAGGAAAAGCAGAAACTGATGCAAGAGGCAGAACAGATTTATAAAGACAGAGTCAAGACAATGGTAACAGCCCGAGCTACAAACAGCAAAGAGATGAACAGAGCAGAGCGCAAGAAAGATGAGGTTATTCAAATCATGGATCAACGGATCGAGATTGTATATCACATAGAACAACTCTTACAAGACCTCAAAGTATACAGAGAGATGAAATCAACTAAAGTACCTAATGGGTTGACTTATATGGACTTTGTAGGAGGCCAGAAATCACTGGGGAGACTGATGCTAAAAGACGAACAAGCAGAATCAGCAACTTCTGCTCAGGCTAGAATGTCAAAATATCAATTCATGAAACACTGGAAACAAAATAAATGGACATTAAAATCAGAAATAAATACATACAATAACATTTAAAAAAACAGATAATGAGGATTTCCCCATGGGATATTGCTGCATACTCCAATAGTGATATTGTTGTGTCAGATAGGTTCAGTACCAGCTTGTTGACAATATCAACAGTGAGCAATCCTCGATCCACTGTCATCCCACAAGAACTACCAATAAAAGGTCTTATCGAAGCAAGCAAAGTAACTGTGAACAAGAATGATGAGCTTATTGTTCTAGATAATGAAACAGTCAAGATCTTCAACAGGAATTATCAGCTGCTCCATCAGTTCAATCCAGGCAGAAAACCATCATGTATTGCAGTGGATGACAACAATTTGATAGTAGTGGGTTATTCTGAAAAGGCAGAGATCTCTCTACACAAACCAGATGGATCCCTCATCAGCACAGTGCCTGCTCCAGGGGTTGGTTCATACATAACTACCTACAAACAAGGATTCATCTACATCAACATGGATAGCAAGAAGTTAGTATCAGTTGACTACAATGGCAGAGTGGTATTCTCAGTAGGTATCAATCAGTCTGGGAGGCCTCCTAGCTGGTGTGTGTTGTGACAAGTATGGGAGCATCTATGTTGCTGTAAGGAGAGCGCCATTCTCATCATTGGGTGATATCCATCATTATAGTCCTGATGGCAAGTACATTAGAAGTATTATCAAGGAATGTACTGATCCCTTTCGTCTCATAATAGTCACACCAGCTGGTGATCTGGTTGTGGGTACAACCAATTCAGTCCAAATCTATCACCATGAGTAAAGACATCAGCAAACATTATGCTGGACAACGGTGTCAAAGCCAAGATGGACGTAATTCAGTTAAGTTTTAGATGATCCAAAATCAGTTACTCTTATATCACTTTTTTATTATGCTGCCATCAAATAAATGTTTCTGAGCTGATCAAGAATACTACTAGACGTGAATGTTTGTTGAATCCTAAACGTGACGTTCATGTTTTCAATGAACTGTACGATGTTATTGAATGGAAAAAACATTTTCATCATCAGGTGAGATCCATCCTTACAGTCCTGATTATACAGCTACTTCTAGGCACAGAAAAGAAAAACAAATGCTTACCAGAATAAGGTTACCATTCAAAATACCTACTCCATATAGAATCTGCAGCTGGTATTCTGCTCATTTTGCTTAGCAGAATGTTTTGAGGCAATATATATTGTTCTATGCCCTGGTGATCTGGTTGTTGCTGCAGACAAATCAGTTTACCTGACTTAAACTTTACAGGACCATCAAACTAAACACACTTCCTGCAGACAAATCTATTACCATTAGAGATAACATTATGATGGACCACAATAAGGTGTAACCTGACCTTAACTTAACTGTTGATTTTGAGGCGTTGTGTTCTTGTAGAGCGCCATAAAAACGCCTTGTATTATATTAACTTTCGGAGATCATAAAACTAAACAACATTCATGATAAGCTGTCATCTTAAAAGAAAAAGGTCTGATTTCATTCATGTATAAAAGGAATGTAATCTGTACCTATGAAAAAACTACAGTTCATGCACTAATTGGTAAATAAGAGAGTGTAAATATGAAATTTGATATTTTGATCATTAGGCAACTAAACCAAACATGATTCAACAAATTGTTCACAGATTAGACTGACTAAAGTAGCTTCACATTCAGAAGTGACCTAATTCAACTTATGTCATTATCACACTAATCTTGGTTGGACACTTTTGCATTCTAGGAAAGCTCCATTAAAGAATTTCCGAGTTTGGCAAAAACAAATTTGAAAGTAAAGGGTCTACATTCTTTTCAAAGAGTGGGTGCATTTACATTGAATTACTTGGGTTGTTAAACTTAATTGATCAGCAGTTAATCTGCCTGGGGCAGTCAGCAGCTCTTCTGGTTTGTGCATGATCCAATTAAGACTTCCACTGTTTGGAAAAGGAATTACATGGATATATCAAATGTGAAATGTCAGATGAAAAGTAAGTTTAATTTTAGATGTAATGGGGTGTCAATGTTTCGGTGTGTTAAACAGTGAAGTGCATATTTTAGGTGACGTGGCTTTGACACACTTACATATTAACATCCTAAATTTTGAGTGTAGCAGACAGTAGCCCAGTGCGACGTTGGTGCAAGAGGTCAATACAAAAAATTGATATTAATAACAAATTGATGAGTATTTGATTTAAAAAAAGATCTTACAAGGATGAAATGAAGAAATGTGTATTATCCTAAAATTGTTACTTCCATTTTAATACTGGGTTTATGTTTACTTCAAATTTTTCTTATGTTTGGAATCTTTAAAAACAGTCATAACACTTTGTTTATAAAATACGAGTCTACTTTGGTTTAAAATTACATGAATACAATTTTCATGGATTTTTTGAGATGAAAATTTGTGCATCTTGCAGGTAATGAGTTTGTCTTTTTGACCAATTTGTTAATGGATGACGTGGACCAACCGTACCCAACTCCAAACCCTGATTCAAAACATTTTAAGACTGCAAATATTGTTTTCCTGTCATGCTTTAATTCAACAGAACTACTGGTTTAAGGTTCTGTGTACGCCATCTACCAAAAATACACTGCCGCTGCACTAAGAACAATTTGCTGACCGCAAAGTGCATGTTTGTGTCAGTAATCACATTAGGATAAGCATCTGACTGCAAGGTCCTATGAAGTAAGAAAGTTTCAACTCTTTACTAAGGGTCTTTTTTCTATGGTCTAACTGGGTTCTTTTTTGTGTACATAATGACACAACACATGGGATCTTCGGACTTACGTCCCATCCGACAGACAAGCCATTAGTTTACTGATCATAAACATAAGAGGGTGAGTCAGGTGTTCATAACTGCTCGGCCAACACCCCAATCAACTTGCTATAAACAATAATTAAAGGCCAAAGATAACTTTGAATTTCAGTAGTTTAAACAGGGACACTCATTCTTCTACTTTTTTCTGGCTTGAGTAAAGAGCTATTTTGTATGCAAAGATGATATTAACAGAAAGTTTCAAATAATTGGATCATTGGATTAGATTGGTACTGGTATCAAGTAACTCTACACTAAAATTTTCTGATTATTGCCATGGATTGTCTTAAATGAGTGTACTATTTTGTGATGACTGAATTCACAGCAACGATTGTTTATGTACAATAGTTGTGATTTTTTTTCTAAAAAGATTTGAAGTTTTTAATGCAAGAAGCCAAGTTAGAAAAGTTATAGCCTACACACAGAGTTTATGTATAGCAGTATACTTCGACAGTAATTGAGTAGCTAGTACATGTACTCGCCTTCGTATTGGATTAATATCTATAACCAAAAACCAAATAGGTAAGATTCCAACAGGCAAATCCTGCCAATGTCTTCACTTGGATAATTATAGATGTGAGTCAACTAACCAAGACGAAGGTGAAATAAACCAACTGAATTAATATAATCATATGAGGGCACTATCCCATGCCAGTGACCTTTAACCGGATGTGACAAAATACAAGACCTAGCTTGTAAGCAATGGTTATAAACAGAAGCACACAAAATAAAAGTAAAACAAAAAGGCAAGCAAAGTTGTGAATATATCGCCGCGACAACATAAATGAAAACAACATATCAACACAAAAAACAGCTTTTAGAGTTGTTTTTATAAACCTTTAAACAAGGTCAATTACTAATTTTATGTGGCTACCATTAAATTGAATTACAAAAAGAACCCAAACTAGCTGTTAAAGTTAAAACTAAGGAAGAGTTTTCAAAAAGATGCAATAGAATCATGCAGTCTGATTAACAATCAAGTTGATTAAGCTTTTAAACAAATGTCCTAGGAACGATTTTATTCTAAGACGACAAATGAATCAAAAACCACGCAGGAATGTAATCCAGTATGCTCCAGTGCAAGGTTCAACTACCTGTTATTTATAATTTAAGTCACTGAGTCCCAGTACTATGTATGAGTCTGACACCAAGACTTTAAGGTCAATGTCATTCCAGTAAGTCATGCACTCAATGCAGTAATCCTATAACAATACGTCACACAGCGTATAAATAGAAACGGGGAATTCCACAATACATGTACATGGGGAGTGGGGTGCAATAGTTTAACAATAGAGCTTCATGTACATGTATGTAACTTGATGGTTATACATTATACAGTACGTACACCATTCACTGTATTGTGCCAACATCTAACAGATCATTGCTGGAAGTTCCTCTTAAACTACACGATTTGTCGCTGTGTTTCATGCCATTTTCCTCATCAATTACTGGTAAGTTTTATTTGCAGTTGTAATTTGTCACTTTTTCTACATGTAGAGAACAAGATTTAAATGCCTCATAACTATAGGAATTACACTTTCATGTAGCCAGGACTCTGCTGGTCTTTAACAGCCACTGAACACCAATTAACAGTGGTTTTTTTCCATTGAACAAGATTATACAATTATTTTTGAAGCACAACACACCATGTTTGATTTATCAATACTTGTTAAAGGGGCCAGTTTGGTTATGCATAGACAGATCACATTCACAACCTTTCTAGTTTTACAAGTAAATTGAAGTGAGCGCCGGTCTTACCACAATTCTCTTTATTTAATGCCTATGCAACCATGATGTGCAGACATATAAACAATGCCGTTTGGTGCTGATTGTATGCTTTGAAAACTAAGCAAAAGTTGCTCAGAATTGGTGTACACTGAAGTACAATGTTATACATACTGTACATTGGGTACAATTCAAAAGTCAATTAATTTGAGCCAGTCTTAACAGGAAATAGATCAGATTAAACTGTAGATACTCTCAGGAGCATTATGAGGTAAATATACAGAGTGACAAAATTAAAGATGATTCAGCATAAAAAGAAAAATCTCTGTATTGGTATTACACAGTTTACAGTAAATAATTATTGTGAAACATCTATTTAAGGATGCTAAGTGAAACACCTGCTTTTAAATGTTCATTTCGTTGTGATCTGATTGATTAGTCTAGACACTCTACACACTGCAAATATATTGATATAGCCACATATCTATTGTTGAAGTTGGGTTCAGGGTTGGGATTCTAGATGCTCTGGTGCGATCTCATGCAATATTTGACCAATTTTGTTTTTAGCAAGATCATTACTTAACTATCATTTTCGAGTTTGGAGTCATTGTATCAGTAATCTTGAGTTATAAAATCAAAAATGCAGGCTACAATTAATATTTATTCAGGAACAAAAAAGTGTTGGGTAAGACAAACGATATGATAGTGCAATTTTCAAAAAAATTAAACAAATGTCTATTAGTTTTCAAACACTTGAAGATTAGAATGTAACACAAAATATGTTTCTACTGATGAGAACACTTCGCTTAATGGGCCATTTAATGAGTGCTCATTGGATTTAAGAAGCGAATTCGGCGGGGGTGTTTTCTGCTGTAGGTGTCGCTCTGGACTTTCATAATCATGCTCACGAGCACGCTCGGCTCAGTAGTACAATTACAAACTTCCTTAGTACAAAACAAAATGGCCAGGGTTCCCGTTACGGGTGGTGAGCCCTTCAATAAAAAAGGATCTAATATTCATGAACTGATTTAGCAACTAAATCAATTCATAAATGTTTTATACAAATTAAATTCTATCAATCTTAAAATTAGGCTTAGGAATACTAAGGTTTTGGCCTAAACCTTAGTTAGCTCCCTCTGATAAAGTTTAGTATTTAGGCTACTACAAAGAACTAGGAGTACTAGTTGTTATTAAATCTAACAAGTAAAAACATAGGCCTAATCTTTCTCAGGATCAAGTTGTGCTTGTCTTCAGTGATAGCGCGATCAAGCAACAATAACATTAATGAGGCCTAGCCCCCTCCCCAAGCCCTGTATAGGTGTACTAACTGCACAATTAATAATTACTAGTTTGAAAGAAACACAATGGATATTTACCCTCTTTCTTGAATGTGAAAAAAAATCTGTGATTTTCTGAACAGGGTGGTGCCATGATTATCCGACGCTATGACTTCACTAATCTTTCAATAGTTTCAGAAGTTCATACTGTAAAAGTCACATTGTATTTAGCCAGAAACTTTTGTGCACAATGTACACAAACAGGTTGCATGGTCGACTCACGCTGCAGGTGAATAATCTTTACCCCCGGACCCTGTCATTCAATGTTTTGATACCAAGCAGATACTATGGAAAGTTAAATGATATTTCGCTATCAAAAGAACACAGACTAAGTATTTCAGCAAACAAGTCAGAAAATCTAAATAAGTTCCTCTCAAAAAATGTCTGTCTCTTTAAAAATGTGAAGTACATTTGACTTCAATCCCTGCTAGATAAATGGTACAGTCCAACATTGCACTGTCACCCTCTAGGCTGAAAGCAGATCCGGCAGAGAGGTTCATACCAATCTTATCATAGCCCAAGTCTTGTTACTCAAAAATAAAAGGGTGTTTGTAACATTGGTAAGAGTAAAAATATAAATGTCCACAGATTCACACATAACTTACATGGTATAAAGATGGTCATATGGGAAACTCCCTTTAAAATATTTTTGCTTTAAATGCTATAGTTTTTGAGAAATGAGTAAAACAATTACTTTTGTTCTCTCAAGTCGAAAACTCGATGTTTGAAAACAGTGAAAACACTTAAGGTTTTCCCCCACTTTTTTCTGGTGATTGCAATGACCGATTGAGCTTAAACTTTCACAGGTTTGTTGTTTCATGTATATGTTGGGATACACCAAGTGAGGATACTGGTCTTTGACATTTACCAAAAGTATAAACTCCCTTTAAGGTCACACATGCATGACCAGGACTCGCTCAAACATAGGAGTGACATAGGATAACAGGATATCTGCGAATTGAGGTCACCTGTAGGTTAAAAGGCCTATACAGAGTAAGGGTAAATATAAATAGGCTTGTCTCTTTGTAAAATGGAAAACATGGTTTACATCCTTGGTAAAATGTACAAAAAGTAAATAACAAATCATGAAGTAGTAACTTTTGACAAGCATGTATCATTTTGTAAGCAGTAATTTTAAAAATTGTGGTTTATTCCCAAATGAAAAGTATACTATGATCATGTAATCAAGTTTTCCATTGATGGCATAAGACAAGGAACTAATTGACTTATTTTTCTCTTTTAAATTACAGCTCAGCATTTCAGTAAGTACTTCCAATCAAAATGGCATCCAATATAACAGCTCAGTCAGTGCTAGAAGAGATTAGTCAAAATCATCTTGAATGCTCAATTTGCAGTGAACGCTTCAAGCAACCCAAACTACTGGAGTGTTCTCATTCATTTTGTCTTGAATGCTTTCAACAACTCAGACAGAATAGTCCTTGTACTACAAAACTGTCATGTCCAGTGTGTAGACAAGAAACTCTGTTAAAGGAAAATGACATTGATGGTCTGAAAACCGACTTTAAGACCATTTCATTGATAGAAGATGTTGAAAAACAGGAAACTCAACTGAAACAACTGCCAAGTCAGGAGTATACTTCTAAATGTAGAAAGCATAAGGACAAGGATCTTAACATGTTTTGTAACAAATGCAATAAAGTGATATGCACAACTTGCATTGTTAGAGATCACCAGTCCCACCATCTAATGGAAATTAATGAGGCTTTAGACAAATGCAAACAACATGCTACAGAACTTGTAGCAAACGTAAGACAGAGTGTCAAAACCTTCAACATTGCTATTCAAGAAATAGACACATCCCGTAAGACATTAGACTCTATGTTTGCTGCCACCAAAGACAAAATCTCCAAGAAGGCTGATGAGGAGATTACCAAGGAGGTTGCCAGGATCAGAGAGGAGAAGCAGAAACTGATGCAAGAGGCAGAACAGATCTACAAAGACAGAGTCAAGACAATGGAAACTGCACGAGCTACAAACAGCAAAGAGTTCAACAGAGCAGAGCTCAAGAAAGATGAGGTTATTCAACTCATGGATCAACGGACCGAGATTGTATATCACATCGAACAACTCTTACATGACCTCAAAGAATACAGAGACATGAAATCAATCAAAGTACCTGATGGGTTGACTTATATGGACTTTACAGGAGGCCAGAAATCACTGGGGAGACTGGTGCTGAAAGATGAACAGCAAGTAGAATCAGCAAATTCTGCTCAGACTAGAATGCCAACATTTCAATCCATGAAACACTTGAAACAAAATAAATGGACATTAAAATCGGAAATAAATACATACAATAACATAAACAAACAACATATAATGAGTATTTCCCCATGGGATATTGCTGCATACTCCAATAGTGATATTGCTGCATACTCCAATAGTGATATTGTTGTGTCAGATATGATATATACCAGCTTGTTTACAATATCAACAGTGAGCAATCCTCGATCCACTGTCATCCCACAAGAACTACCTATAAAAGGTCTTATCGAAGCAAGCAAAGTAACTGTGAACAACAATGATGAGCTTATTGTTCTAAATAATGGAATAGTCAGGTTCTTCAACAGGAGTTATCGGCTCCTCCATCAGTTCAATCCAGGCAGTGAACCATCATGTATTGCAGTGGATGACAACAATCTGATAGTAGTGGGTTATTCTACCAAGGCGGTGATCTCTCTACATCAACCAGATGGATTCCTCATCAGAACACTGCCTGCTCCAGGGATCGGTCAATACCTGACTTCATACAAACAGCAACTCATCTACACTGCCAGTAATAGCACGAAGTTAGTATCAGTTGACTACAATGGTAGAGTGGTATTCTCAGTAGGTATCAGTCAGTATGGGTGGCCTCGTGGTGTGTGTTGTGACAAGAATGGGAGTATCTATGTTGCTGTAAGAAGAAATAATTTATTTTTACCATTGGGAGATATCCTCCATTACAGTCCTGATGGCAAGTACATTGGATGTGTCATCAAGGATTGTGATTATCCCAGTGGTCTCACATTCCTACCAGCAGGTGATCTGGTTGTGGCTGCAAACAAGTCAGTTCAAATCTATCACCATGAGTAAAGACATCTATGCAAATTATGCCAGACCACAACAATGGCAAAGCTAAATCGAACACAATTCATTTAAGTTTGAGAAGGATGAACACAATTCATTTAAGTTTTAGAAGATCTGTTAATCAGTTACCGTTATATGACTTTGAAATAAATGTTTCTGAGCTGATCAAGAATACTACCAGATATTGAATGTTTGATGTTTAGGTTTTCAATGAACTGTTTGATGTTATTGAATGGAAAGAACCATTGTCATCATCGGGTAAGATCCATCCTTACAGTCCTTATGGTAAACAGAATGGATGTACTTGTATCATTAACGGACGTATTCACACTCACACCAGCTAGGCCAAATTTCATACAGCTGCTTATTATTAAGCACAAAAAGAAACTTAGTAAAACAAATTCTTACCAGAATAAGGTTACCAGCCAGAATACTGTAACGTGCCTTTGCTCTAGTATTTTACCTTAGCTATAGAATTATATGCAGCCTTATTAATCATCACACTAAAAAAAGGGACAAAAAGTATAGAAGGAAACGCTTCTGAGTTTAACGGGAATGTAACGTTTTATTGGGGATAACTCTTACTTACATGTATTCTACGTACTAGTGAGTACAACTTCTACAACTGTTTGGCGGTATTAAAATGAATGGTTCCTTGTTCTACTAAAAACTAACTAACAAGATAGATGGGTACCGTCTGACTTCACTTGTCGCTAACTGGTCTAAGACTAATCATATCGAATCATACAACACTATCTTTACAATAAACTAGGTTTTGCAACAGCTACGCACGCACGCATAGACCACGAAGTGTGCATGTGATCAGAACGTGCTGTCATCCAGGCTTCGCCTATACGTTGCGTATCCCCACGTCACGTAGGCCATGGCTGTAGTGCGCCAACAACGGTGCAGCTCGCCACAATACCAACTCCATGTAGATTCTGCAGCTGGTATTCTGCTCTTTTTTGCTTAGCAGAATGTTTTGATGCAATGTTTTTAGCTCTAGGTCCTGGTTGTGGCTGCAGACAAATCAGTTTACTAACATAAACTTTAGGGGGCCATCAAACTATTAAATACACTTCCTGCAGACAAATGTTTAAAGATAACATTATGCTGGACCACAATACGGAGTAACCTGACCTTAACTTTGGGAGATCATAAAACTAAACATTATTCCTGACAGGCTGTCATCTAAAACAGAAAAAGGTCTACTTTCATTAATGTAAGCTTTTAATATAAAAGCTGAAATAAAATATAATCTGTACCTATGTAAAAAGTACAGTATATGTACTAATTTGTTTGTATGTACAATTCGTTGCAATTTTGCCTCTGGCAACAAATTCGGATTTTTAATAAACCATGAATATATAATTTGGTAAATAAGTGAGTGTAAATTTAGCATTTGATATTTTGATTGTTGGGCAACCAAAGCTGCTTCAAAGTCAGTAGTGACCCAATTCTTACTAAATCTTACCAGTGTCTGCTTTAGAGTTATTTGATTTAAGTAAACTAACCGAGACGAAGATGAAACAAACCAACTGACTAAATATAATAACATCAGGGCGCTACGCCAGTGATCTTTAACCGGATGTGACAAAATACATGACCTAGCTCGTAACAGTGGTTGAAGAGACTATAAACGATAAACAAAACCAAGGCAAGCAAAGATGTGTATATTGCCGCAACGACATAAATGAAAACACCATTAGAAGGATAAGACTGTCTAATTGAGATGTGCCTCTTATCAACACGTAACAATTTGTAAAAAGCTTTAGGATTTTTTTTTAACCTGTCAAACAATTTCAATTACTCGTATTATGTGGCTACCATTGAAGTAAAATAAAAAGAACCCAAGCTAGCCGTACATAGCAGTACATCAATTTTAATGTCATCGTTGAAATCAAGTGCAATGAAAGTCTGTGTTTATGTTGTCATTAATTAAAAATAAGGAACAAATTTAAACAAGATGCAATAGGATCAGTCTGATTGTTTATCAACATGATTCCGATTTTAAAAAGGTTTCTTAGCAAACGGTTTTATTCAAACAAGACATCTGAAAGTGTTCCTGTATGCTTCAGTGAAAGTTTCAACAACCTGTTATTTATAGATTACTATGTATGGGTCCAATACCAAGACTTTGAGGTCAATTTTATTCTATGTGTGCACTCAATGCAGCAATCCTATGACAATACATCACACAGCGTATAAACAGAATCAGGGATTTCCACAATACATGGTGAGTGGTTTGCAATAGTTTAACAATAGAGCTACATGTATGTAACTCTATTGTTATACAATTTAAAGTATTGTGCCAACATCTAACAGATCATTGCTGATGGAAGTTCCTCTTAAACTACAAGATTTGTTGCTGTGCCTCATCAATTACTGGTAAGTTATATTTGCAGTTGTAATTTGTCAATTATTTCTACATGTAGAGAACAAGATCCAAATGCCTGATAACTAGAAAACTACAACTTAATGAACACAGCCACGACTCTGCTGATCTTAAACGGCCACTGAACACTACTTACCAGTTTTTTAAAATATTCCATTTAACAAGAATAGACAAATTTTGTTTGAAGCACAATACATACACCAAGGATAATCTTTACTTTGATTTATCCATTCATGTTCAAGGGCCTTGTTTGGTTATGGGGGCCTACAGTACTGGATAGTTGCGTAGACAGATCATTCACAACCTTTCTATTATTACAAGTAAATTGAAGTGAGTACCACTATGTACTGCATGACTCTTTATATAATGCCTATGCAACCATGATGTACAGACATACACAATGCCATTTGGTGCTGATTGTATGTTTTGAAAACTAAGCTAAAGTTGCTCAGAAATAGTGTACACTACAGTACACTATACACATATTGGGTATAATTCCACAGTCAATTAATTCAAGCCAGTCTCAAGAGGACATAGATACTATTATCTTAGGCTGTAGATACTCTCTGGAGAAATATGAGGTCATTATACAGAGTGACATATTTAAAGATGTATTAGTATTAAACAAATTATTCTGTTTTACACAAGTATACAGTTAATATTGTGAAACCTCTCTTTAAGGATGCCGTACATGTAAGTGAAATACCTACTGTTAAATGTTCATTTTTTGTTAATCTGATTGAATAGTCTAGACACTCTACACACTGCAAAGAAATTGATATATCCACTGATGGATATTTATTTATTATTTTATTTGTCGAGTTGGGTTTAGGATTGGGCTGGCCACCAGCACCAGCGGGGGCCAGTGGCCCCTGCCTCTATTAAATCCAGGTTCCTATATGCCTGTTGACATTATGCTTTAAACTGAAACACTACCTTAACTCGCTTGGACAATTTGGGGGGATACAATTGTTTTGGAAATGATGCTGCAAAGTGTTGCTGTGCAGAGCCAATATTGATCAACATTTATATTATATTTTGGAACATGAGAGATCACAGGTGTAAAATCATGGTAAAATAAAGTATAACATGTGACACATGTTCCAACAATAGAATGAGGATCTATGGGTGCAGTAAATAATAAATATATAATAAAACAGCACATGGGACCTACTGCCTTACGTCCCATCTAAAGGCTGAGGCAATAATGGTTTAGTGTCTTGCTAAACGACACTCACAACCAGGACCCACTTGCACCCACGTACACTCTACTAATCAGAAACACCGGTGCTCTTGCTGCTCGGTCAATGCCAAAATCAACTTGCACACACAACCAACTTGCTATAAACACAAGGTCAATTATTACAGGTCAAGCATCACAATGTACTGCAGTAGTTTAAACACAAGCACATAGGGGCATTCATTCTTATACTTATCTCTGGGCCCAATGTCATAGAGCTGCTTAAGCAGAAAATATTGCTTAACAACTGTCCTTTAAGCAGAAACAAGAAGGATACCAATCACAAATTGTATACCGTAATCTTCGGAATATAGGCCGCGGCTTATACATTGATTTTGGCCCTTTTCAACATTTCGGCGGCTTATATGCCGGGCGGCTTAAACAATGACGCATAAATCTTGTTTTGAAAAAGATCGTTTGTAAAATAATTCTGAAACAAAACAATTTTCTGAACCGTAAAAAAACCCCAAAACAAAACATGGCCTGTGTGAATTTACGAAACGAAAAGAGACCGACTTGACTGCAGACCATTCTAATAAAATTATTTAAATAACGATCGATGGTGTTAATTTCAGTACATTTTTACTTAAATACAACGCAAGACGCACTTTGTGGCAATGTACAATGACTTTGTGCCGCCCGCTAGTCACTGTACATCACCACAGAGGACCGCAAACACGCACAGCCCCTCTGTGTGTGTAGTCACCACTGCGGCTTATACAGCGGGCGGCTTATATTCTGAAGATTACGGTATGTGACATGGTAGTTTAATCTTTTACTGGTAAGCATAATTTTGCTGTGCTAAGCTACTTGTTGTGCTTCAGCAGCTCTATGAAATTGGAACCTGGAGTGAGGAGCAGTTCTGTATGAAAGGAAGACATTTACGGAGAGTTTCAAATAATTTGAATATAGGATTAGTTTCAAACCCTCCCAAATCCGTCTATATCCTCTTTGCTGAAATAAAGGATTCAGAAGGACAGAGGGTTGAAAGCCAAAATAACAACTGCTTATCATTGGGTCAGCCATAGTAAGGCAGATAGGTGATGAGATTGTGCCTTTGATGATACAAGCATGGAATGTGGCGCAAAGTCAGAGTACATCATGACAAAGTTATTGTCAAAAGGACCAATGCAGATTTAACCTCTGAAAACAACATAGGTAGAATAACAATCAACTGCAGCCATTTTGAAATTTTGAAAACCGCTTGTTGTTCTACCTCTATTGTTTGTAATTCTTTGTGCTTGTATCATCAACGAGACAATTCTCCCTATCCCTATCTGCTGCACTAGCAAGGTATTCCAAACTTATCCAAGTCCCCAAAAATTTGAAAGGAGTGACATAGGATAGAAAGATATTGGAGAATTGAGGTCACCTGTAGAGTAAAAGACCTACAAAGAGTAAGTGTGTATATATAGGCTTGTCTCTTTGTAAAATGGCAAACATGGTTTACATCCTTGGTAAAATGTACAAGAAGTTATAAACAAATCATAAAAATGTAACATTTGACAAGCATGTACCATTTTGTAAAAAGTGATTGTAAAAATTGTTGACTATTGAGATGGCAAGTATAATGTGACCATTATACTCTTCCATTTATGAGAAAGGCCACTGGTATAAAACATTGAACTAACTGAGTCAATTCTCTATTTTAATTTACAGCTCAGCATTTCATGAAGTACCTCCAATCAGAATGGCATCCAATATAATGACTCAGTACTCAGTGTTAGCAGAGATTAGTCAGGATCATCTTGAATGCCCAATTTGCAGTGAACGTTTCAAGCAACCCAAACTATTGGATTGTTCTCATTCATTTTGTCTTGAATGTCTTCAACAACTCAGACAGAATAGCCCAAGTTCTGCAAAACTTTCATGTCCGGTGTGTAGACAACAAACTCTGTTAAAGGAAAATTACATTGATGGTCTGAAAACTGACTTTAAGACTGTTTCATTGATAGAAGCTTTTGAAAAACAGGAAACTCAACTGAAACAACAGCAAGAAAAACAACTAACCAGTCAGGTGTATACTTCTAATTGTAGAAAGCATAGGGGCAAGGATCTTATCATGTTTTGTAACAAATGCAATAAGTTGGTATGCACAACTTGCATTGTTAAAGATCATCAGTCCCACAATCTAATGGAAATAAATGAGGCTTTAGACAAATGCAAACAACATGCCACAGAACTTGTAGCAAACATAAGACAGAATGTCAAAACCTTCAACACTGCCATTCAAGAAATAGACATGTCCCGTAAGACTTTAGACTCTATGTTTGCTGCCACCAAAGACAAAATCTCCACGAAAGCTGATGAAGATATTGCCAAGAAGGTTGCCAGGATAACAGAGGAGAAGCAGAAACTGATGCAAGAGGCAGAACAGATTTATAAAGACAGAGTCAAGACAATGGAAACTGCACGAGCTACAAACAGCAACGAGATCAACAGAGCAGAGCTCAAGAAAGATGAGGTTATTCAACTCATGGATCAACGAATCGAGATTGTACATCACATCGAACAACTCTTACAAGACCTCAAAGAATACAGAGACATGAAATCAACAACAGTACCTGATGGGTTGACTTATATGGACTTTACAGGAGGCCAGAAATCACTGGGGAGACTGGTGCTGAAAGATGAACAACCAGTAGAATCAGCAACTTCTGCTCAGGCTAGAATGCCAACATTTCAATCCATGAAACACTTGAAACAAAATGAATGGACATTAAAATCGAAAATAAATACATACAATAACATAAACCAACAACAGATTGCGACTTCACTACGGGATGTTGCCGCATACTCCAATAGTGATATTATTGTGTCAGATGAGAGAAACGGCTTGTTTGCAATATTAGCAGTGAGCAATCCTCAATCCACTGTCACCCCAAAAGTACCAATCGCAGGTCTTACCACACTAACCAAAGTAACTGTGAACAAGAATGATGAGCTCATTGTTCTAGATAATGAAACAGTCAAGATCTTCAACAGGAATTATCAGCTGCTCCATCAGTTCAATCCAGGCAGTGGACCATCATGTATTGCAGTGGATGACAACAATTTGATAGTAGTGGGTTATTCTGAAAAGGCAGAGATCTCTCTACACAAACCAGATGGATCCCTCATCAGCACAGTGCCTGCTCCAGGGGTTGGTGCATACATAACTACCTACAAACAAAGATTCATCTACACCAACTGGGATAGCAGGAAGTTAGTATCAGTAGACTACAATGGTAGAGTGGTGTTCTCAGTAGGTATCAGTCAGCCTGGGTGGCCTCGTGGTGTGTGTTGTGACAAGGATGGGAGCATCTATGTTACTGTATGGAGAAATCAATCCTTTTTAGGATATGAAGATATCCTCCATTACAGTCCTGATTGCAAGTACAGATGTGTCATCAAGAGTTTTGTTTATCCCATTGGTCTCACATTCACACCAGCAGGTGATCTGGTTGTGGCTACAGCCAAATCAGTTCAAATCTATCACCATGAGTAAAGACATCTATACAAATTATGCCAGACCACAACAATGGCAAAGCTAAATCGAACACAATTCAGTTAAGTTTGAGAAGGATGAACACAATTCAGTTAAGTTTTAGAAGAATGAACACAATTCAGTTAA
Source organism: Leptasterias polaris (assembly GCA_037783415.1). Lineage (NCBI taxonomy): Eukaryota > Metazoa > Echinodermata > Asteroidea > Forcipulatida > Asteriidae > Leptasterias > Leptasterias polaris. The sequence goes on along the minus strand of JAZGTN010000039.1, from coordinate 858,345 downwards.
GTTTTAGAAGGATGAACACAATGCAGTTAAGTTTGAGAAGGATGAACACAATGCAGTTAAGTTTGAGAAGGATGAACACAATTCAGTTAAGTTTTAGAAGGATGAACACAATTCAGTTAAGTTTTAGAAGGATGAACACAATGCAGTTAAGTTTGAGAAGGATGAACACAATTCAGTTAAGTTTTAGAAGATCTGTTAATCAGTTATATGACTTTGAAATAAATGTTTCTGAGCTGATCAAGAATACTACCAGATATTGAATGTTTGTTAAATTATAAACGTGATGTTTAGGTTTTCAATGAACTGTTTGATGTTATTGAATGGAAAGAACCATTGTCATCATCGAGTAAGATCCATCCTTACAGTCCTTATGGTAAACAGAATGGATGTACTTGTATCATTAACGGACGTATTCACACTCACACCAGCTGGGCCAAATTTCATACAGCTGCTTATTATCAAGCACAAAAAGAAACTTAGTAAAACAAATTCTTACCAGAATAAGGTTACCAGCCAGAATACCAACTCCATGTAGATTCTGCAGCTGGTATTCTGCTCTTTTTTGCTTAGCAGAATGTTTTGATGCAATGTTTTTTGCTCTAGGTCCTGGTTGTGGCTGCAGCCAAATCAGTTTACTAACATAAACTTTAGGGGGCTATCAAACTATTAAATACACTTCCTGCAGACAAATCTAGGTTTAAAGATAACATTATGCTGGACCACAATACGGAGTAACCTGACCTTAACTTTGGGAGATCATAAAACTAAACATTATTCCTGACAAGCTGTCATCTAAAACAGAAAAAGGTCTACTTTCATTAATGTAAGCTTTTAATATAAAAGCTGAAATATAATATAATCTGTACCCATGTAAAAAGTACAGTATATGTACTAATTTGGTAAATAAGTGAGTGTAAATTTAGCAATTGATATTTTGATTGTTGGGCAACCAAAGCTGCTTCAAAGTCAGTAGTGACCCAATTCTTACTAAATCTTACCAGTGTCTGCTTTAGAGTTATTTGATTTAAGTAAACTAACCGAGACGAAGATGAAACAAACCAACTGACTAAATATAATCACATCAGGGCGCTACGCCAGTGATCTTTAACCGGATGTGACAAAATACATGACCTAGCTCGTAACAGTTGTTGGAGAGAAGCATAATAAATAAACGATAAACAAAACCAAGGCAAGCAAAGAAGTGTATATTGCCGCAACGACATAAATGAAAACAGCATTAGAAGGATAAGATTGTCTACTTGAGATGTGCCTCTTATCAACACGTAACAATTTGTAAAAAGCTTTAGGATTTTTTGTTAACCTGTCAAACAATTTCAATTACTTGTATTATGTGGCTACCATTAAAGTAAAATAAAAAGAACCCAAGCTAGCTGTACATAGCAGTACATCAATTTTAATGTCATCGTTGAATTCAAGTGCAATGAAAGTCTGTGTTTATGTTGTCATTAATTAAAAATAAGGAACAAATTTAAACAAGATGCAATAGGATCAGTCTGATTATTTATCAACATGATTCAGATTTTAAAAAGGTTTCTTAACAAACGGTTTTATTCAAAGAAGACATCTGAAGAAAAAAAACAATACAGGAAAGTGTTCATGTATGCTTCAGTGAAAGTTTCAACAACCTGTTATTTATAGATTTTTCACCGAGTCCCAGTACTATGTATGGGTCCAATACCAAGACTTTGAGGTCAATGCTATTCTATGTGTGCACTCAATGCATTAATCATATGACAATACGTCAACCAGCATACAGTACTGCCAACAATTATTTGGCACAGGAACAAGGTCTTCACAAACCACGAAACATTATAATGAGGTTCATCCCATCTTGTTCCATGTTTCATACAAAGAACTTCGTATAAACACAGCGTATAAACAGAATCAGGGATTTCCACAATACATGGTGAGTGGTTTGCAATAGTTTAATCATAGAGCTACATGTATGTAACTCTATTGTTATACAATTTAAAGTATTGTGCCAACATCTAACAGATCATTGCTGATGGAAGTTCCTCTTAAACTACAAGATTTGTTGCTGTGCCTCATCAATTACTGGTAAGTTATATTTGCAGTTGTAATTTGTCAATTATTTCTACATGTAGAGAACAAGATCCAAATGCCTGATAACTAGAAAACTACAACTTAATGAACACAGCCACGACTCTGCTGATCTTAAACGGCCACTGAACACTACTTACCAGTTTTTTAAATATTCCATTTAACAAGAATAGACAAATTTTGTTTGAAGCACAATAAATATACACCAAGGATAATCTTTACTTTGAAAGTTTGATTTATCCATCCATGTTCAAGGGCCTTGTTTGGTTATGGGGGCCTACAGTACTGGATATATACATGTAGTTAGTTGCGTAGACAGATCATTCACAACCTTTCTATTCTACAAGTAAATTGAAGTGAGTACCGCTATGTACTACATGACTCTTAATGACTATGCAACCATGATGTACAGACACACACAATGCCGTTTGGTGCTGATTGTATGTTTTGTAAACTAATCCAACAGGCACTTTTTACCTGAACCTTGCATAAGTAGACCTTGTATAAACAGAATCTGCATGATGACACCCTGTGAAGTTTGGGCAATTCGAGATATAGGCGAAATAATCCGCCAACTTTATGATCCAGAATAGTCATGATATCAGGCTAACTATTGGTGGCGCTGTTTGCTTTTTATGTAACTATAAAGTTAATTAAAATATTGCAAATAAAAAACATAATATTTGCATCACTTTAAGTTGTACACAAAAACATTTACAACAAAACATTGTTAATACTTTCCAAATAGGTTTTCAAACATATTTTTAAAAAAAGAAATACTTCCAAATAATTTAAAGTTGTAGAATGAGCCTGCAGTTGCTTGACACTTATCAGACTGGTACCATTCTGGTGCAAAGTGTGAAGCATCATTTGATAAAGTTTGGGTACACGCTGATGTAAACAACAGGACACGTGGAGAGAATTAGCCACATGATATGGCTGTCTCGCTGAACATTCGATTGTCAGGGTAAATATTGTTTATAGCAGCTACATTTTGAACACGAACTTTCAAAGATGTAACATTACATTCATATAATTAACAGGTATTGTGACTTCTTTATAGAGACAGATTTTCATGATTATTTGCAATAAGTTTAGATTTATAATGACCGGTGACATCACATTATCAGTACAGTCATTTGACCAGTTCGGGATCATTGACCAGTTCGGGATCATTGACCAGTTCGGGATCACTTCAACTTTGCAATAACCAAATAATTACATTACTTCTCACATTACCAATTTCTGTTGATACATGTGAAGAATAACATCCATTTAACCAACAAACCCAAAATAAGGTGCCAAACATCATTGGCAAATAAATTATGGCCATTTTCCTGAAGTTTGTCTGCGAAATTGATCATTATTTTGTTTTAAAATGTTGGTTGAAAAACGCTGTTAAAACTTCTCACCATCAGAATTGGAACGCCAGGGCAAAAAACCTTTATGTAAAATGTTAAGAATGTGTAACAAATGTTTCCTGTAAATACTGAGCAGTCGTCTTGTTTTTTTGAGAAGACAAAAATACCCAAATCGTCTTTGGGGGGGCATTGTACTCTTGACCAGTTCGGGATCACTCATCATCTCATTGCATCAAATGGTGCCGCACTAACTTACTAAGTGAGGTAAAATCATACTGCTGCAGTAGAAAGTTTATCTATTGCTTTTGACTTCAACAAATTCTTGTAGATTTTTTATTTTTTTTAGAAAATGAAACTTGGAGGGGTCAATAATGCTTTTAGATGCGCTTCACTTTTACATTCTCCTTTGCTGTTGTTTTGTGTTTTTGTCGCTGGGTTTTTGCGCTGCTGTTGAAGACACTTCCATGACATTCACTTAAGATGGGGAAGTCCAAGTCCATGCCAACACACTTCTGAAGTTTCGTGTCCTTGAGAGACAGTTTTATGAATGGGAGTATGGGTTTGCAATAAAGGGCACACTACTGATTCAGAATAGAATCAACTGATCCTGAACTGGTCAAACAGGTGACGATACTTTTCTCAAAGCCTCTTCAAAAGTACTAATCTTTTTTTGTCAGTGACTACTTGGTGAGTTTTATGACATGTTTAGGTAAACTGATAACTTTTTTGTCTTGAGATTTCAAAGAGATTGCAGCAAAAAACAACGTGAATTCGAAAAGTGATCCAGAACTGGTCAAACGACTGTAGTCTGTGGTGACAAATGTAATAATTTATTAATTATATTATAAGACATCCTAACACATTGTGACCTGCCGTGTATTATAAGGACTTAGAGAGGAGTTTTAGTAAATTACATTTTCATCACATGGATCAGGATACAATTGTATCATTACTTGGGCGTTGAAATTTGCATCCATGATGATAAAGTACATCAAGCAGAGCAGATTAACGCCCGTTACTCATAAACACAAACATACCCACGGCTATCTCTTTATTTCCTATAGGCCTACACTACTGTCGCAACCCTACATCTTTTTAAGATGTACAAAGAGATTTGCCTGATTCTTTATATCAACCAACATGCAACTGATGAGGAAGCAAACATGACTTCTGAAAGCTCGCTATTGCTTTCCAATGGATCTGAAAAATAATTCCTTATCTCGACCCCCCCCCCCCAGTTCACTACCGACCCACAAGGTCAAAAAACGTTACAACATTTTGGTTGAACTATTTCCATACCAATTCCCCTTTAACAATTGACTAGAGCAGGATTTGAACCAATGACATCCTTTAAAAATCCCTGCTAGATAAATGGTACAGTCCAACATTGCACTGTCACCCTCTAGGCTGAAAGCAGATCCCGGCAGAGAGGTTCATGAGAAGAACAATTTGTTGGCGGAAGATAAGGGTATAGTTTCACCAATATATTTGAATGACCAATTAAAATGTAGCTTACAAAAGTATGTATATTGTGATGGATTAGATATTTGACATTCCAGTTTCTCGGTCCCTCCGATGAAGGAATGCAGCTATGGTATTGTTTTATGGTATTTGACATTCCAGTTTCTCGGACTCTGGGATGGGGGAATGTATTTAATTATGTCTCACAGACTATTTCATTGAGGGCTGAGGCTTGCTATTATATAATAGCTATCTTGTTAACTAAAGTCGTTGGCCTACCTCGTTAACATATTTTCTGGTCTACATAAAACCACTGGGCCTTAGGGCTCAGGGTGGCAGTCTTTACCTGTGGCTGGGAACGGACGGTTGGTCGGATGCTGGCTGTGCTGACTCTGTATAAAGTTAAGTTATCTTTAAGTTGTATAATATTAGCCAGTCATCCGACCATTGTTAAGGTAAAACCATACTATTTATTTATATTATTTAAGGAGTGTTCCAAATATATTCTTTGCTTTGCCAGACTTTATTCAATAATTTCTTTTGAGTGGCAAAAAGCCTTGTTACTTGTAAATTCAATGGACCCGTTGAGGGATAATATATTATGTTGAACCGGCGCTTAGTTTCCAATATGTTTCATTTATCTCTGTTCTTATTTCTCTCGGTAATTTAGTTGTTCCTTTCACTGGCGGAGGCTTAATCCGTTACAATATCCATAGAGAAAGGGTATATCATAGTATTAAACAGTTGGTATTAAGTTAGCATTATTATTCAGAATTAAAAAAGAGAATTCAGAATTAAAAAGAGCGCACCCGGCATGTTCACGTGTAACTCATAAGACAATGTCTGTCAGTAAAATAATAGTGGTCCACATATGAAACAAAGTGTACAAGGTACGGGTTATTAGTTGGTTTGAAAAAAATACCAGGTATTTAATTAAGTCTATATCTTCCTCATTTTCCCTTTTTTTGGTGTCTCTTTCCCTTTTAAATTTGTTTCCCTGTAGGAAAAGGGGGCGTGCGCCCCCCATGCCCCCTGAATCCTGCATGTGACATGTGTTCCGCCAATCAAATGATAAGGATCTATGGGTGCAGTAAATAATAAATATATAAAAAACACAACACACCTACAACACACCTTACAACACCGCCTAAAGTCCCATCTAAAGGACGAGGCAATAATGGTTAAGTGGCTTGTTTAAGGTTACAAGTGCATGACCGGGACTAGCTCGATCCATTCGATCCTACACTCTACTGATCAGAAACACCGGAGCTTGAGTCTGATGCTCTTAACTGCTCCGCCAATGCCTCAATCAACTTGCACACACAATCAACTTGCTATAAACACCTGCCAATTAGTACAGGCCAAGCATGACATTGTATTGCAGTAGTTAAACAAAAACTCAAGGGACATTCCAAATCCTTCTTTATCCTCTTTGCTGAAATAAAGGATTTAGAAAGACTGAGGGTTGAAAGCCAAAATAACAACTGCTTATCATTGGGTCAGGAATAGTGAGGCAGATAGGTGATGAGATTGTGCCTTTGATGATACAAGCATGGAATGTGGCGCAAAGTCAGAGTACATCATGACAAAGTTATTTGTCAAAAGGACCAATGCAGATTTAACCCCTGAAAAACAATATATGTAAAATAACAATCAATGGCAGCCAATTTGAAAAAATTGAAAACGGCTTGTTGTTCTACCTATATTGTTTGATAATCTCTGTGCTAGATTCTATGTTTTATCATCAACGACACAATTCTCCCAAATCCCTATCTGCATCACAAGCAAGGTATTCCGTTCTTTTCCAAGTCCAAACCATTTGGAATGGAGTGACATACGATAGAAGGATATTGGAGAATTGAGGTCACCTGTAGAGTAAAAGACCTACAAAGAGTAAGTGTATATATACAGGCTTGTCTCTTTGTAAAATGGCAAACATGGTTTACATCCTTAGTAAAATGTACAAGAAGTAATATTAAAAAATCATAAAATAGGAACTTTTGACAAGCATGTCTCGTTTTGTAAACAGTGATTGTACAAATTGAACTATTGAGTCAATTCTCTCTTTTAATTTACAGCTCAGTATTTCAGGAAGTACTTCCAATCAGAATGGCATACAATATAACAGTTCAGTCAGTGCTAGCAGAGATTAGTCAGGAGCATCTTGAATGCCCAATTTGCAGTGAACGCTTCAAGCAACCCAAACTACTGGAGTGTTCTCATTCATTTTGTCTTGAATGCCTTCAACAACTCAGACAGAATAGCCCAAGTTCTGCAAAACTTTCATGTCCAGTGTGTAGACTGGAAACTTTGTTAAAGGAAAATGACATTGATGGTCTGAAAACTGACTTTAAGACTGTTTCATTGATAGAAGCTTTTGAAAAACAGGAAACTCAACTGAAACAACAGCAAGAAAAACAACTACCCAGTCAAGATTCTCAATGTAGAAAGCATAAGGGCAAGGATCTTAACATGTTTTGTAACAAATGCAATAAAGTGATATGCACAACTTGCATCGTCCGAGATCATCAGTCGCACCATCTAATGGAAATAAATGAGGCTTCAGACAAATGCAAACAACATGCTACAGAACTTGTAGCAAACATAAGACATAGTGTGAAAACCTTTAACATTGCTATTAAAGAAATATACAAATCCCGCAAGACATTGGACTCTATGTTTGCTGCTACCAAAGACAAAATCTCAAAGAAGGCTGATGAAGAGATTGCCAAGGAGGTTGCCAGGATTACAGAGGAGAAGCAGAAACTGATGCAAGAGGCAGAACAGATTTATAAAGACAGAGTCAAGACAATGGTAACAGCCCGAGCTACAAACAGCAAAGAGATGAACAGAGCAGAGCGCAAGAAAGATGAGGTTATTCAACTCATGGATCAACGGATCGAGATTGTACATCACATCGAACAACTCTTACAAGACCTCAAAGAATACAGAGACATGAAATCAACAAAAGTACCTGATGGGTTGACTTATATGGACTTTATAGGAGGCCAGAAATCACTGGGGAGACTGGTGCTGAAAGATGAACAACCAGTAGAATCAGCAACTTCTGTTGAGACTAGAATGCCAACATTTCAATCCCCTAACACCTTTTCGGACCAAATTTCGGTGCCAAGTAAAAAATCTCAATCCTCTTCTCTTTTGGGACCAATTTGGGGGGCAACTTCTGCTCAGGCTAGAATGCCAAAACGTCAATCCCCTTACACCATTTCGAACCAAATTTCGGTGCCAAGTAAAAAATCTCAATCCTCTTCTCTTTTCGGACCAATTTGGGGGGCAACTTCTGCTCAGGCTAGAATGCCAATACCTCAATCCCCTTACACCTTTTCGGACCAAATTTCGGTGCCAAGTAAAAAATCTCAATCCTCTTCTCTTTTCGGACCAATTTGGGGGGAAACTTCTGCTCAGGCTAGAATGCCAATACCTCAATCCCCTTACACCGTTTGGGACCAAATTTCGGTGCCAAGTAAAACATCTCAATCCACTGACATCAACTGGGACCAAAGTGAAACAAGATCTTCACAGGAAAAAGTTCCCGAGATATTGTATCCTCAATATGAATAGGTTGCAATATGACGTAAATCGGCCATCTTTACGGGCAATTTGGAACACACAGTCATGCGTTACGCGTGAGAACGGCGTGCAGCTCCCGCACATTTCACAAAACTCATTGCATGATTGGTTAGTGAATGACACGGCTGCGTTAATAATTTGAGTGTTTGCCCGCCTGCAAGCCAAAATGTGATTTGTCCGTAAAGATCGCGTCTACTGGGAACTATCTATACTTAGTACAATGTTTTGATGCAATGTTGTGTTGTTCTGAGCCCCCGGGGATCTGGTTGCGGCTGCAGACAAGTTAGTTTACCTGACCTAAACTTTAAGGACCATAAAATTTAAAAACACTTCCTGGTGACAAATCTATCACCATGTTTAAAGATAACATTATGCTGGACCACAATAAGGTGTAACCTGACCTAAACTTTGGGGGACAGTAAACTAAACAACCTTCATGGGAAGCTACAAAAAAGGTCTGAATTCATTAATGTAAGCTTTGAATATAAAAGCTGAAAAGGAATATAATCTGTACCCATGTAAAAACTACAGTATATGCACTAATTTGGTAAATAAGTGAGTGTAAATTTGGAGTTTGATATTTTGATTGTTGGGCAACCAAAGCAAACATGATAAAACTAATAGTTCACAAATGAGACTGATTAAAGCTGCTTCAAAGTCAGTAGTGACCCAATTCAACTTATGTCATTATCATATTAATCTTGGTTGGACACTTTTGAATTCTGGGAAAGGTCTGTTAAAGAATTTCCAAGTTCGGCAAACAAACTTGAAATGTATAGGGTCTACATCGTTTTCATAGAGTGGGTGTGTTTACATTGAATAACTTGGGTCATTAAACTTAATGGATGAGCAGTTAATCTACAGCAGCCCTACTGGTTTGTGCAATTTGATCCAATTAATACATCCACTGTTTGGAAAAGGAATTACATGCATTTCTTAGTTGGAGTTAAAAATTAATTAAATATAATATGTAAAGTTGAAACTAAACTTGTCTTCAATTCATTCAGAGACTAAAGCTACCTTCGTGTTGGATTAATATCCAACAAAAGACCATAATAGGTAACATTCCAATGGGTAAATCTTACCAGTGTCTGCGCTAGGATTATTTGATTTAAGTAAACTAACCGAGACGAAGATGAAACAAACCAACTGACTAAATATAATCACATCAGGGCGCTACGCCAGTGATCTTTAACCGGATGTGACAAAATACATGACCTAGCTCGTAACAGTGGTTGAAGAGAAGCATAATAAATAAACGATAAACAAAACCAAGGCAAGCAAAGATGTGTATATTGCCGCAACGACATAAATGAAAACAGCATTAGAAGGATAAGATTGTCTACTTGAGATGTGCCTCTTATCAACACGTAACAAATTGTAAAAAGCTTTAGGATTTTTTGTTAACCTGTCAAACAATTTCAATTACTTGTATTATGTGGCTACCATTAAAGTAAAATAAAAAGAACCCAAGCTAGCTGTACACAGCAGTACATCAATTTTAATGTGATCGTTGAATTCAAGTGCAATGAAAGTCTGTGTTTATGTTGTCATTAATTAAAAATAAGGAACAAGTTTCAACAAGATGCAATAGGATCAGTCTGATTATTTATCAACATGATTCAGATTTTAAAAAGGTTTCTTAACAAACGCTTTTATTCAAAGAAGAAATCTGAAGAAAAAAAACAATACAGGAAAGTGTTCCTGTATGCTTCAGTGAAAGTTTCAACAACCTGTTATTTATAGATTATTCACTGAGTCCCAGTACTATGTATGGGTCCAATACCAAGACTTTGAGGTCAATGTTATTCTATGTGTGCACTCAATGCATTAATCATATGACAATATGTCACACAGTGTATAAACAGAATCAGGGATTTGCACAATACATGGTGAGTGGTTTGCAATAGTTTAACCATAGAGCTACATGCATGTAACTCTATTGTTATACAATTTACAGTATTGTGCCAACATCTAACAGATCATTGCTGATGGAAGTTCCTCTTAAACTACAAGATTTGTTGCTGTGCCTCATCAATTACTGGTAAGTTATATTTGCAGTTGTAATTTGTCAATTATTTCTACATGTAGAGAACAAGATCCAAATGCCTGATAACTAGAAAACTACAACTTAATGAACACAGCCACGACTCTGCTGATCTTAAACGGCCACTGAACACAACTTGCCAGTTTTTTTAATATTCCATTTAACAAGAATAGACAAATTTTGTTTGAAGCACAATACATACACCATGCAAGGATAATCTTTACTTTGATTTATCCATTCATGTTCAAGGGCCTTGTTTGGTTATGGGGGCCTATTTTCTTGAGGGCGCTGTTCTGTAGCTGCCACTTCTATTTTCTCTGCCAGTGTTTGCTTATTTTTATCCGTTTTATCCTTGCTGAGTTTTTGGCATCGTCTTTTTATTTATTGTTGACGTGTTTGGTAAGCTTTCTGTGCTTATTTGTGATATATTTTTGGTGCTTTATCCGATAAGTATTGCTTGTTATTTTGATGTTTTTTGATGTGTTTTTTATCTCTGGTCGAGTTCACATTTTGTAATAACGTGTGTTCACCATGGCTGTTGCCATTAGTGCCCGTGCTCGTCTGTTGGTGTTTTTACATCTGCTTTTTATCATACATAAGTCACAACGGGTTCAAATCTTTGCTGATGCTGAGACTGTCAGAAATGAGTATTTTGCGTCTGCAGATCAGTACATGTGTCTGACTAATTTTGTTGTGCCAATCACACCCTGTCATGGGGTAACATTACAGCTGTGCCGTACTGGATTTAATTTCTCAAAAGTTCCATTAGTCAAATGGTCCAAACATGGCCAAACTACTCTAGTTATTCCTGGTCATGACCCTCCACATGATATAACAATATTTATGGATATTTCTGTTAACCCAGGCCCTCGTATTGGATGCACTAGCAAGGACGAGTTGCATTTTATGCATACAGAAAATTCGCATTCTAACATGTCTTGTTGTAAAACAACAACTATAATGTATTCCCGTAGTCAGCTTTTTAACATCCGTAAGACTTTTTATCACTCCATTCAGCCTGAATTGTTTTCGATTCTGAAAGCGAATGGAATTTTTCGGTTCAGGGGTAATAGAGCGGGTCATTGTAACTATAAATGTAAAATTCCTGTTCACATTGGTCACCGGCTTGATTATGTTCATAATAGGTTAGCTTTGGAAAACCGTACTCCTGTCCTTAAACACATTGTTGTAAATCCTGCCGATTCCTCTGATGATCTATTGAAACTTTGTTGCTTGAATACTAGATCTCTTAAAAATAAATCAGCTGATTTTGTTTCTTATGCCATTAATAGTAAGGCTGATTTGTTTGCCCTTACAGAAACTTGGTTTACAGATAATGATGTTGCCCATAAGGTTGAAGCAACTCCACCTGGTTTTAGATTGCTAGATCATCCCCGGAAAAACCGTGTGGGGGGAGGCACTGCTTTGTTGTTTCGTGATCATTTGAATGTCAAGAAAATTGCTGGAGATGAATTAGATTCATTTGAGTTTTCAGAATGGTCTGTGGGGATTAATTCGTTTAAATTACGACTTGTAATCATTTACAGGCCACCTTACTCAGTTAGCCATCCTTATACAGTTAATCGGTTTATCACTGATTTTGCCGATTATTTAGAATCCATTATTTTATCTTCTGAACCAGTTTTAATAACTGGAGATTTTAATATCCATGTTGACATTTCTGACGATCCAAACACTTTACGTTTTTTAACACTTCTTGAATCCATGGGTCTCCAGCAACATGTTAACAAACCTACGCATGAGATGGGTCACACACTAGATCTTGTTATTACCCGGAAATCGGACATGGTTCTTAACGGCCTCCCAACACCTCACCACCTTTTTTCTGATCATTTTTCTGTTATTTGCAATTTGCAACAAAGCAAGTCTTCTTTTCCTGCTAAACAGATTGTTTATAGGGATATTAAATCCATTGATATTAATTGCTTGAAAAGTGACTTAGTCTCTTCTAGGCTGTGCAGTGACACTCCTCAAGGTCTTGAGGAGCTTACGAAATGCTATAATACTACACTAGCTGGTACCTTTAACACACATGCCCCATTAAAGTCCAAGATGGTCACTGCTAGGCCCCGTCTACCTTGGTTTAATCAAGAAATCAACTCTGCCTTGAGGATGAGGAGACGTGCTGAAAAGAAGTGGCGACGAACAAGCATGGCCTCTGATCTTTCAGCATATAAGCTTATAAGAAATAAGGTAACCTTTCTTCTTAATAAAGCTCGTTGCAATTTCTACAAAGACTTTATCGAAAGTAATAGTTCCGACCAGAGGAAATTATTTAGAGCATCTAAAAAGCTGCTTGGGCATAGTGATGACGTCCTATATCCACCTTTTAAAGATAAAATGACTCTTGCTAATGATATGGGTAGCTTTTTTGTACAGAAAATATCTAATATTCATGCTAAACTTGATGACTTGGAAGTTTCAACCTCTGTTGACAGAACGTTATCTTTTACATCTGAAACAATGTCCAGTAAAATCCTGTTTGATAGTTTTATACCATTAACCGAGTCACAGGTAAAACAGCTTGTTGTCAATTCTTCTAAGGGATCATGCGCTCTGGATCCCATGCCTACTAACCTTGTGGGTGAGTGCCTGGATGTTTTGCTTCCAGTACTTACCAACATTATAAATTCATCATTAGTATCTGGTACATTTCCTACTGACTGGAAAGAAGCTTTAATATGCCCTTTACTTAAAAAACCCAATCTCGATATGAAATTAGAAAACTACCGACCAATCAGTAACTTACAATTTATTTCTAAATTAACTGAGAGGGCCGTTTGTGACCAACTTTATTGTCACATGTCAAAACATTCTATGTTTCCGGTTTTCCAATCATCTTATCGGAAGCATCACAGTACAGAGACGGCTCTTATAAAGGTTAAAAATGATTTATTGATGAGGATGAATTCCCAACATGTTATTCTGCTTATCCTTTTAGACCTGAGTGCAGCGTTCGATACTGTTGATCACGCCATTTTATTGAAACGTCTGCAGTCTAAATTTGGAGTCACTGGCAAGGCCCTTGATTGGTTTTCATCTTATTTGTTGGATAGAAGTCAACGTGTTTCTATTCAGGGTACCTTATCAGAAAAGTTTAACATCAACTGTGGTGTGCCTCAGGGATCCTGCTTAGGACCATTTTTATTCCTTGTCTATGCCTCTAAATTGTTTGACATCGTTGAGCGTCATCTGCCTGATGTTCATTGTTATGCGGATGACACTCAGCTGTATTTATCTTTTAGACCGGACGATAAATTTTGTCAAGCTGCTGTAACTATAATGGAAGACTGCATTGGGGACATCAGGCAATGGATGTTGCATGACCGGCTTCTAATTAATGATGCTAAGAGTGAATTTTTGATCATCGGATCAAAGCAGCAGTTGCAGAAAATTAATATTTCCAATATCATGATAGGTGATGCTAAAGTTTTTCCTACAACATGTGTTCGTAATTTAGGGTCATGGTTTGATTCTGAACTTACAATGAACACCCACATCAATAAAGCTTGCTCTGCAGCTTTTTTTCATCTTCACAACATCAAACGCATTAGTCAATTCCTAACACAAGACTCTCTTTTAAAACTAATTCATGCATTTGTGACTAGTCGTCTTGATTATTGTAATGGCCTTTTGTATGGTCTGCCAAAGTCACAGATAGCTAAACTACAAAGGGTTCAAAACGCTGCAGCCAGAATTGTTACTAACACACACCGGTTTGAACACATTACACCTATAATTCGTCAATTACATTGGTTGCCTGTTTCGTACAGGATTAATTTTAAAATCCTTTTGTTGACCTTTAAAGCTCTTCATGGTCTTTCTCCAAAGTATTTACAGGATCTTGTTTCCATCCGGAAGGTATCTTCATATCAACTTAGGTCAGGGAATAATGGTATTTTCTTGGATTATCCTTCTGGTAAAATGTTGACTACATTTGGTGATAGGGCTTTTTCTGTGGCAGCCCCTAAGCTTTGGAATGCGCTACCGTTTCATATACGTAGCGAACAGAAACTTACCTCTTTTAAATGTAATATAAAAACCTATCTTTTTAAAGCCGCTTTTTAGTGTGTCTTTCTTCTATGGTCACCTTGTCAGTTAGTTTAGATTTTTAGCATAAATAGGGTTAAAGGCGTCTGTCTCCTGAAAAGGTCAAAACATTACCGATGCCAGCAGGGATAGGCCTATGTAATAAGTACTATTAGTTCTCTGTTGGCGGGACAGACGTATCCCCATACTTTTGTTTGGGCGCTGGCCTGGTGACCAGTCTTTTTTCTTTGTCCTTTTCTTCCATTATGTGCTTTTTAACATGTGTTCTGCGCCTTTGATCATTTTGTATGTAAGGGGCGCAATATAAATTTTAAATATTATTATTATTATTACAGTAATGGATAGTTGCGTAGACAGATCATTCACAACCTTTCTATTATTACAAGTAAATTGAAGTGATCGAGTACCACTGTACTGCATGACTCTTTATTTAATGCCAATGCAACCATGATGTACAGACACACACAATGCCGTTTGGTGCCGATTGTATGTTTTGAAAACTAAGCAAATATTGCTCAGAAAAAGTGTACACTACAGTACACTATACACACTGTACATTGGGTATAATTCCACAGTCAATTAATTCAAGCCAGTCTCAACAGGACATAGATACTATTAGGCTGTAGATACTCTCTGGAGCAATATGAGGATATTATACAGAGTGACATATTTAAAGATGTATTAGTATTAAACAAATTATTCTGTTTTACACAAGTATACAATTAATATTGTGAAACCTCTCTTTAAGGATGCCGTACATGTAAGTGAAATACCTACTGTTAAATGTTCATTTTTTGTTAATCTGATTGAATAGTCTAGACACTCTACACACTGCAAAGAAATTGATATATCCACTTATGGATATTTATTTATTATTTTATTTGTGGAGTTGGGTTTAGGATTGGGCTGGCCACCAGCACCAGCGGGGGCCAGTGGCCCCTGCCTCTATTAAATCCAGGTTCCTATATGCCTGTTGACATTATGCTTTAAACTGAAACACTACCTTAACTCGCTTGGACAATTTGGGGGGATACAATTGTTTTGGAAATGATGCTGCAAAGTGTTGCTGTGCAGAGCCAATATTGATTAACATTTATATTATATTTTGGAACATGAGAGATCACAGGTGTAAAATCATGGTAAAATAAAGTACAACATGTGACACATGTTCCAACAATAGAATGAGGATCTATGGGTGCAGATAATAAAACAGCACATGGGACCTACTGCCTTACGTCCCATCTAAAGGCTGAGGCAATAACGGTTAAGTGTCTTGCTTAACAACACAAGTGTCACAACCAGGACCCACACTCTACTGATCAGAAACACCGGAGCTCGAGTCCGGTGCTCTTAACTGCTCGGTCAATGCCAAAATCAACTTGCACACACAACCAACTTGCTATAAACACTAGGTCAATTATTACAGGCCAAGCATCTTAATGTACTGCAGTAGTTTAAACACAAGCACAAGGGGCATTTATTCTTATACTTACCTCTGGGCCCTATGTCATAGAGCTGCTTAAGCAGAAAATATTGCTTAACAACTGTTCTTTAAGCAGAAACAAACAGGATACCAATCACAAATTGCTTAACAACTGTCCTTTAAGCAGAAACAAGCAGGATACCAATCACAAATTGCTTAACAACTGTCCTTTAAGCAGAAACAAGCAGGATACCAATCACAAATTGCTTAACAACTGTCCTTTAAGCAGAAACAAGCAGGATACCAATCACAAATTGCTTAACAACTGTCCTTTAAGCAGAAACAAGCAGGCTACCAATCACAAATTGTATACCGTAATCTTTGGAATTTAGGCCGCGGCTTATACATTGATTTTGGCTCTTTTCAACAGATCGCGCGCAACGTTCGGGGCTGGTCGGCACTAACCGTCTCTCAAGCAATGTTACGACATTGCCGAACGGTATTTTTTTCTACTAAATAAGCTTAAAATAATACTAAGGAATTCTTCTTACGTAACTGAAAACTATCAAAATTAAAAGTGTTGTTAAATCTTGGCCTCGACGATCGCGATTGATCAATTCTTAACTGATCATGCTCGGTCAATGCCAAAATCTACTTGCACACACAACCAACTTGCTATAAACACTAGGCCAAATATTACAGGCCAAGCATCACAATGTAAATATAACGATCGATGGTGTAAACTTCAGTACAATGACTTTGTGCCGCCCACTAGTCACTGTACATCACCACAGAGGACCGCAAACACGCACAGCCCCTCTGTGTGTGTAGTCACCACTGCGGCTTATACAGCGGGCGGCTTATATTCCGAAGATTACGGTATGTGACATGGTAGTTTAATCTTATACTGGTAAGCATACTTTTGCTGTGCTAAGCTACTTGTTGTGCTTCAGCAGCTCTATGAAATTGGAACCTGGAGTGAGGAGCAGTTCTGTATGAAAGGAAGACATTTACGGAGAGTTTCAAATAATTTGAATATTGGATTAGTTTGAAACACCCCCAAATCCATCTATTATCCTCTTTGCTGAAATAAAGGATTCAGAAGGACAGAGGGTTGAAAGCCAAAATAACAAATGCTTATCATTGGGTCAGGCATAGTAAGGCAGATAGGTGATGAGATTGTGCCTTTGATAAGACAAGCATGGAATGTGGCGCAAGGTCAGAGTACATCATGAAAAATTGATAGTCAAAAGGACCAATGCAGATTTAACCTCTGAAAACAACATAGGTAGGATAACAATCAACTGCAGCCATTTTGAAATTTTGAAAACCGCTTGTTCTACCTCTATTGTTTGTAATTCTTTGTGCTAGATTCTATGCTTGTATCATCAACGAGACAATTCTCCCATATTCCTATCTGCCTCACTAGCAAGGTATTCCATACTTATCCAAGTCCCCAAATATTTGAATGGAGTGACATAGGATAGAGGGATATTGGAGAATAGAGGGATATTGGAGAATTGAGGTCACATGTAGGGTAAAAGACCTACAAAGAGTAAGTGTATATATATAGGCTTGTCTCTTTGTAAAATGGCAAACATGGTTTACATCCTTGGTAAAATGTACAAGAAGTTATAAACAAATCATAAAAATGTAACATATGACAATTGCATGTACCATTTTGTAAACAGTGATTGTACAAATTGTTCACTATTGACTAATGGCAAGTATAATGTGACAATTATACTCTTCCATTTATGAGAAAGGCCACTGGTATAAAACATTGAACTAACTGAGTCAATTCTCTATTTTAATTTACAGCTCAGCATTTCAGGAAGTACTTCCAATCAGAATGGCATCCAATATAATGACTCAGTCAGTGCTAGCAGAGATTAGTCAGGATCATCTTGAATGCCCAATTTGCAGTGAACGCTTCAAGCAACCCAAACTATTGGATTGTTCTCATTCATTTTGTCTTGAATGTCTTCAACAACTCAGACAGAATAGCCCAAGTTCTGCAAAACTTTCATGTCCAGTGTGTAGACAAGAAACTCTGTTAAAGGAAAATGGCATTGATGGTCTGAAAACCGACTTCAAGACCGCTTCATTGATAGAAGCTTTTGAAAAACAGGAAACTCAACTGAAACAACAGCAAGAAAAACAACTAACCAGTCAGGTGTATATTTCTAAATGTAGAAAGCATGAGGGCAAGGATCTTATCATGTTTTGTAACAAATGCAATAAGTTGGTATGCACAACTTGCATTGTTAGAGATCATCATCAGTCCCACAATCTAATGGAAATAAATGAGGCTTTAGACAAATGCAAACAACATGCCACAGAACTTGTAGCAAACGTAAGACAGAATGTCAAAACCTTCAACATTGCCATTCAAGAAATAGACATGTCCCGTAAGACATTAGACTCTATGTTTGCTGCCACCAAAGAGAAAATCTCCAAGAAGGCTGATGAAGAGATTTCCAAGGAGGTTGCCAGGATCAGAGAAGAGAAGCAGAAACTGATGCAAGAGGCAGAACTGATTTATAAAGACAGAGTCAAGACAATGGAAACTGCACGAGCTACAAACAGCAAAGAGTTTAACAGAGCAGAGCTCAAGCAAGATGAGGTTATTCAACTCATGGATCAACAGATCGAGATTGTATATCACATCGAACAACTCTTACAAGACCTCAAAGAATACAGAGACATGAAATCAACAAAAGTACCTGATGGGTTGACTTATATGGACTTTAAAGAAGGCCAAGAATCACTTGGGATACTGGTGCTGAAAGATGAACAACAATTAGAATCAGCAAATTCTGATGAGACTAGAGTGCCAACATCTCAATTCATAAAACATGCGAATAAATGGAAATTAAAATCTGAAATAATTACATACAAAAACAGAAAACAACTATATTTGCTGGAGATTTATCCAGGGGATGTTGCTGTAAACTCAAATAGTAATATCGTTGTATCAGATACGGCGAGAAACTGCTTGTTTAAAATATCAGCAGCGAGCAATCCTCAATCCACTGTCATCTCACAAGAACTACCAATCAAATGTCTTACCAGCCCAAGAGTAACTGTGAATAACAATGATGAGCTCATTGTTCTAGATAATGAAACAGTCAAGATCTTCAACAGGAATTATCAGCTCCTCCATCAGTTCAATCCAGGCAATAAACCATCAAGTATTGCAGTGGATGACAACAATCTGATATTATTGGGTTATTCTAACAAAGCAGAGATCTCTCTACACAAACCAGATGGATCCTTCATCAGAAAACTGCCTGCTCCAGGGATCGGTCAACACTTGATTACCTACAAACAGCAACTCATCTACACCAACTGGGATGGCAGGAAGTTAGTATCAGTAGACTACAATGGTGAAGTTCTATTCTCAGTAGGTATCAATCAGTCTGGCTGGCCTCTTGGTGTATGTTGTGATAAGGATGGGAGCATCTATGTTGCTGTAAGGAGTGAAAAAATCTCACCACTGGGTGATATCCATCATTACAGTCCTGATGGCAAGTACATCGGATGTATCATCAAGGATTGTGTTAATACCGTTGGTCTCACAGTTACACCAGCTGGGGATCTGGTTGTGGGTACATCCAGATCAGTTCAAATCTATCACCATGAGGTTACCAGCCAAATACCTACTCCATATAGAATCTGCAGCTGGTAACCAGCTCATTTTGCTTAGCAGAATGTTTTGATGCAATGTTTTTTGCTCTAGGCCCTGGTGATCTGGTTGTTGCTGCAGACAAATCAGTTTACCTGACCTAAACTTTAGGGGACCATCAAACTAAACACACTTCCTGCAGACAAATTTATTACCATGTTTAGAGATAAAATTATGCTGGACCACAATAAGGTGTAACCTGACCTTAACTTAACTGTTGATTTTGAGGCGTTGTGTTCTTGTAGAGCGCCATAAAAACGCCTTATATTATTATTAACTTTCGGAGATCATAAAACTAAACAACATTCCTGATAAGCTGTCATCTTAAAAGAAAAGGGTCTAATGTCATTCATGTATAAAAAGGAATATAATCTGTACCTATGTAAAAACTACAGTTCATGCACTAATTTGGTAAATAAGAGAGTGTAAATTTGGATTTTGTTAATTGGGCAACCAAAGCAAACATGATTAAACTAATAGTTAACAGACGAGATGATTAAAGTAGCTTCACAGTCAGAAGTGACCTAATTCAACTTATGTCATTATCACACTAATCTTGGTTGGACATTTTTGCATTCCAGGAAAGCTCCACTAAAGAATTTCCGAGTTTGGCCAATTTTTTTTTGAAAGTATAGGGTCTACATCCTTTTCAAAGAGTGGGTGCATTTACATTGAATTACTTGGATTGTTAAACATAATGGATCAGTGGTTAATCTGCCTGGGGCAGTCAGCAGCTCTTCTGGTTTTTGCATGATCCAATTAATACTTCCACTGTTTGGAAAAGGAATTACATGGATATTACATGGGGTGTCAATGTTTCGGTGTGTTAAACAGTGAAGTCCATATTTTTTGTGTGTAGCAAAACAAATAATACATTTAAAAAAAAGGTATTGATAAGTTTCCTATGCGTACATGTATTAAGTAAGCAAATTTATGAGTATTTGATTTTTAAAAAAAGATCTGTGACAATGAGGAAATGAAGAAATGTTGAACAAAAAATAAAAAACGGAATGTGTATTATCCTAAAATGTTTACTTCTATTTACTGGGTTTATCTTTACTTCAAGTATTTCTTCTGTATGAAATCTTAACAAACAGTAATAACATTTTATGTTTATAAAATACAAGTTTGTGTTTAGTTGCATATTTTTTGCCAAACTACATGCAAAAGTCTCTTCAATAAGAAAATCCTTACTCACTACTTGAGGCTGTTTTTCTGTCAGGGCAGTGTGTTGGGAAGTTTTTTATAGGAGTAGCACAAAGGAAACTGAAGTTATTGCTGGCTGTTATTCAGAAAATGTTGACTTATCAAAGACCATTTTCATTTTGCAATGGGCACTTCCATTGGAAATTGTAAAAGTCTATGAAAAACGTTTGAAAGGGCATCAAGGGAAAGGGCATCAAGGCCAAGACCAGGGCAACTGAAGCGATGGCCTCCGTGTAATTCAAGACCTGAATAGACTGCGCCAGTCATGTGCGTATTTGAACGTCAAAGTGTGTGACCTCAAAGTGTGTCTATTGTGTTTCCTTCACAGGTTTAAAGCAGTGTACATGGAAAGGTTCCCAAGAAAGTTTGTGTGCAAGACTTCTGTGCATCTGTCTAATTTTTCAATAAAACCCTCCTATACACTGGTACCATAAAGTACCATCCCTTCTAGGCTAGCATGGGGTATATAGATTTCCTGTGTTTATGCAGCTGGTATAATGTGGAAAGCCCATGGCACGGGCCAGTTGGGCTGGAGAGTTTGGTGTTAGTGGCTTGTGTACTTTGGACTTAGTCTCCACAGTCTCCTGTGGTATTCCGTGGCACGGGCCAGTTGGGCAGGAGAGTATGCTGATAATGACAGGGTTAATAGGAATGCCCTAAAATTACTAGACTCCTACATACCTGTTTTATTGCTTGCAATGCCATGTTGAGAGTGTGCACAGTTTCCTGTCCAACGATGACCTTAACTGACTCCATGTCAACATGGCCCTCGACCCCTTGACCCCAGGTCGAATCCACAGTGGCAGTCACACCCATTGGATGTAATATTGTTGACATGGTGAGTGGTTGACATCTACAAGATGGGATTAAAATAAGACCTTTTTTTTTTAATCCTCTAAAATCAACACCCCTGTTGGACAGGTTCAGCTTATTTTGCAAAGGGCCAGGTACACAACATTTGGTTTGAATCCCACCCGAGTGATATGCCTGCGTTATTTTCTCACCAGGACTCAAGGAAAGGACTGAGTGTATTGGTGTAAGAGTAAAACCAAATAATAACTAGATTAACGTGTTTGTGACAACAAACACTAGGTGTTCGGGTATCGCTGGGGTCAGTGCTGTGTCAATGCGTGAGCTATTTCATTAAGTTGAACTTTGGTGTTATTACTGTTTTGAGTTGCGTAACAAACTACACACTTTAGCAAAAGTTTTAAAAAGCACACGATCAAAAGCCTAGCATTAATTTGATTGTTAACAAGGTTTGCATGGACGGCTGTTTTAGAGACTAACAAAGCGTATTGTCAAAAGCAGGTTGTGCGAACTTTGAACAGAGACTAACCACAAGCATGTTTGATGGACTTTGAACCTTGCGGTTGAATCGCTCACCGTTTAAGTGGTAACTGGTTTAGATCCCGTATTGTGTGTGTATCCCGTGGTTTGACAGCGGGTCAATAAATACCCGTAATAAATGGTCAAAGTTTCAAATATTTGCAAAACAAAATTTAATGACGTCATCATGTTGTTACTTTAGATTTACGTAGTCATTATCATTGTCGATCTCTATGCCAAGTTTCAACTCAGTAAAAAATTTTGTTTTTTGAGATGCAAGGTTTCAAAGAGTAAAACTTATTAAAGGCATTACCACTTGACACACGATGACGTCATCAATCTGAAATACCACACATTATGTTGTCTGCATAAAGTTCATTATGTATACCAATTTTGAAACGATTGTCATAAACTTCACTGCAGAAATCTAGTAAAACTTTATTTCGGTATGTTTATAAACTGCCGTTTGGGGGCGCTTTGAGATGTTTTGACGTCACCGGTAATTTTTTTGTAAACCAGACCCTTGCTGGATTGAAAACAACTTGAAAAAATTGGCCACTTTTAAGCTACAAGGCACTTCCGGTTTCGACCGGAAGTAGAGTTCATGTCATGTCATGCACACTTTGAAAAATGAAGACCTATAATAACTCTATATAATACCGCAAAAAGCAACGGACGGTTTAAAAACCTTGTAATTTGACACCTGATGACGTCATCATGACGTCATAACTACTTAATGGAGGTTTGTTCAAGGTCCTAATACATGTATGTGACCCGCTCTATCGAATTGAGGAATGTCTCAAACATTTTGAAAATTGAGTTATGCGTACCATTACTAACAAGTAACTCACTGGCTTTCCAAGACCATTAATATTTCCGTAGCTTATTCCAGTCCAAAGTAATCGAGCAATGAAGAAAGTCTACAAGACAAGTCCACTTCCATTTTTTGAGACGTGTTTATTTAGATAATCGTTTTTAACAACAGCTAGCTATTGTAGCTATGCGTACAAACATGCTCAAGAAAACGCACTTTTTGTGGATTTATTCATCTTTTCAATTAAAGGTAAGACCACGACAAGAAAGATCAAGTTTTGTTTAAAACCAAATACCACTGAAATCGTGGAATTGGTTTTTTAGTGTTTTTTATGGTTTTCGATTGTCAATAACTTTCTTATGGCGAATTACACGTAAACCTGATTTCCGAGACATTCCTCATTTCGATAGAGCGGCATGGTCTAAGAAAGCAGACACTATCAAGATCCTAACATTGATTGTTAACGAGGAATTGCATGGATGACTGTTTTAGAGACTATAACAAAGCATAACGCTAAAATCAGGTTGCGCGAACCTTGAACGGAGACTAGACTACAAGCATGTTTGATGGACTTTGAACCTTGCGGTTGATTCAATGCAGCAGCCGCGGTCACCGTTTAGATCGCGTATTGTGTGTGTTCTCCGTGCATTTTATTTTCCCGCGGTTTGACAGCGGGTCAATGTATACCCGATTTCAACCATAAGTGAATTTCAAAAGGTAGCATCTCTGTGGAAAAGTTTGAGAAGGCTTAAGGACCTACAATCTGATACACAAATTGTCCGTGGTGTGTGTGTAAAAAGTAGGCCCCCCCTATGAATATTTCTTAAAGTATGAATTTTGAAATTTTCAACTTCCAGTTTGAACATAAAGTTGAAGACAATCGGCATAAGACTGTGTAGTATTTGCTACATTTTTCAAAACCTCTCCGATGATGTATAGATTGTTATAATAGCTTATGTACTTCTTGAGTTATGAATTGTTGAAGTATCAAACTTTGATTTACTGTATTTCAACGCCTGATGGCGTCATCATGACATCACAACTACAAAATGGAGGTTTTATCAAGGTCCTAACATGGTGTAAATTTGAAGTTGATCCGATACAAAAGTTAACATTTTTGCCGGGAATGGTTTTTTATGAAGAATTACACAAAGGCAAACTTTGACCTTCCAGTACGACCGGAAGTAAAGGTCGTGTGAATTTGGCGTTAACTTTTCAAATGCTGCCCGTGTCTTGATCTATCATATGCCTAAATATGAATACTGTAGCTTAAATATTCAGAGATATACAGGCATTGGAGCGAGGTCACTTTTTGAAACTAAATCGCTTGTAACTTGACACCCGATGACGTAATCGTGACAATTACACAACTTACTCAGCTTCTGCTAGTTATGTTCGGGGAGAATAATAAGCAAAACAAAGAAGAAAAAAAAACCGAACAAAAACAAAGAGTTGTTCGGGCGTAATTGGCCCGAACACCTACAAATTCTATTTTGATTGCAATCTGATCAACGTGCAGATAAGCATCATTGCGAAGGTTTTCAGAGTCAGAATCACTACTGCAGTACATTTCAGCTATGAAGAGATTTTATTTAATCACACCCTGTTTCTCAACAACCAAAAGAAAGTCATAAAGCGATGTTTCTAGAAAAATCTTTAAAACAAAATGAAAAAAATTTAACAAAACAAACAAACTTAAACAAAAGCCACTCATTTTCATGACTGAACAATTTACGATCTCTTTACGTTATGGCAAGTGTCGTTATACCAAGACAATGACCCCTGTCTGTGGTGATATACGAACAGTAAGTGGTACTTGGCAAGCTTCTGTTTAAGAAGTCAAATTGTATCTTATACAGCTGAGCACCATACATGTGACCCCTGTCTGTGGTGATATACGAACAGTAAGCGGTACTTGGCAAGCCTCTGTTTAAGAAGTCAAATTGTATCTTACAGCTGAGCACCATACATGTGTAAGGGGTGTGTATAGACCCTTTGAAAAATACATTTATAGCACTGCTCACTCTTACATGTTTTGTATAGACCATGTTACATTTGTTTACAGATAGGTGACCGTGTACATTCTAAAGCGTTTCCTGCTGGGCAAGATACTGCACAGGCTTTATGGGAAAATTTACATTTTGTGTCATAATTTTCACATAAATTCAAAATTTACAAAAGCAACAGCTGTACAGCTTTTGAGATGTCCCCCCTTCCTTCATATCAAAAGTTGAGAAAAATCAGACAGTGCAATCTCCATAAAACATAAGATTTGTTGTTTTCTGTGGCTCTTTTGTAAACATGTGATGTCACAGGTCACATCGTCTATACTGCCCAAACACAACTAGCTGCCATTCCACTTACCTACAGTCATAACCTTTAGGTGTGTATACATGAAACAGCAGCAGGGTCAAACTAAGGTCAAACTAAGGTCAAACTAAGGTCAAACTTCATTAGCATAAATCCAAGTTGCAACAAAGGTGATTTTTTGGCATAAAGTGATTTCCCAACATGTACTTCATGATGTTTATGATTATTAACCTAGGGCATTCAGACATTTGTTTAAATACCTACTTTGTTAAATATAAAATAATAACACATTTTTGTTAAACTTTGCCTCGTCAAAGAAGCTTTAATTAATTTTTAGGAAAATAAGTAAGCTGTCACAAACTACATGTTTACTTCTACTTTGGATATGCCTAGTAACAGCTGGCTCAAGGCCACTGCCTGCCCTGACTCCCAGGTAAAGTGCTTTTATTTTTATCCCATTTTAAACTTATTATTTCTTCATTTTATACTTTGAGTTTAACAAAGGGAGGGGTTTATCTCATTTTTACAGCAAATTATTATAGATTTGTTTAATGATACTTATGGAATTTTAGAGACTTGTTAAAAGAGTGTAATTTTGAGGTGGAAAGTTGGTATGAAATTTAGAACTGGTATTTAGAGAAGCACGTGTGTTTGTATAGGCCTACTACTGGCATATGGCCATGTGTAGTGTATGTGCCATTAAGTAAGGGTTTCTGGGGGTGTTAAATTCTTGTTGGCCTCATTTTAAGATATTTAAATCCTGGTCCAATGTTCTTTTAAAATGAACATCCATAAATTCTATGAAATGTAAACTTGGCAATTGTTTAGATACTGCTGGTGGATGGGTGCTTTTGGGGTGGGTTTGTTGCGCCGCTTGGTTGTCGCTAAAGAATTTTGCCTAACTGAGGGTTTGTTTCTGCCATACGTTTTTACACAGTTGCTGAGCAGGTTCAGCAACCTGTTATTTATATATTATGCCACCAAGTCCCAGGACTAATTGAGTCTGACACCAAGACCTTGAGGTCAATGTCATCACAGTAAGTCATGCACTCCATAATCCTATGACAATACTATAGGTCACACAGTGTATAAATAGAAACTGGGATTTGCACAATACATGGGGAGTGGTGTGCAATAGTTACAATAGAGCTACATGTACATGCATACTCTATAGTTAAACAATAACAGTACATACACCATTCACTGTAGTCTGTATTGTGCCAACATCTAACAGATCATTGCTGGAAGTTCCTCTCATACTACACGATTTGTTGCTGTGTTTCATGCCATTTTCCTCATCAATTACTGGTAAGTTATATTTGCAGTTGTAATTTGTCACTTTTTTCTACATGTACAGAAAAAGATTTAATTGCTTCATAAATAGAAAATACACTTTCATACAGCCACGACTCTGCTGCTCTTAAACAGCCACTGAACACCAATTTTTTTTTATTCCATTGATGAACAAGATTATAATTTTTTTTTTGAAGACAACACATACACCATGTTTGATTTATCAATCCTTGTTGAAGGGCCCTGTTTGGTTATGGGGGCGAACAGTACTGATAGTTGCATAGACAGATCACATTCACAACCTTTCTAGTTTTGGAAGTAAATTGAAGTGAGTGCCAGTATGTACCGCACTACCCTTTATGCAACCATGATGTGCAGACATAAACAATGCCGTTTGGTGCCGATTGTATGCTTTGAAAACTAAGCAAAAGTTGCTCAGAAATGGTGTACACTAAAGTACAATGTTATACATGTACATCGGGTATAAGTCTCAGGAGCAATACGAGGTAAATATACGGAGGGACAAATTAAAGATGATTCAGTATAAAAAGAAAAAATATCTGTATTGGTATTACACAGTTTACAGTAAATAATTATTGTGAAACATCTATTTAAGGATGCTAAGTGAAATACCTGCTTTTAAATGTTAATTTTGTTGTGATCTGATTGATTAGTCTAGATCCTCTACACACTGCAAATATATTGATATATCTACATATCTATTGTTTAGGTTGGGCTGGCCATTAGCACCAGTGGGGGCCAGTGGCCCCCCTGCCCCTATTCAATTCCTGTATGCCTGTTGACACCAACCTATCACCATAACACGACCTTGCCTTGCTTGGACAAGTTGTCGGAAATGTTGCTGCAAAGTGTTGCTGTGCAGGGTCAATATTTATCAATGTATATTTTTATTAGATTTTGGAGGATCAGAGATCAGGGATGTACAACACATGACGCGTGTTCAGCCAATGAAATGATAAGGATCTATGTGTGTAGTATATAATAAATAAACAATAAGCTGTAATAGCGCTTTTATAAAGGTGTGTACTGACGACTAATGGAAAAGTTTAACTTATATACAGACATTGGGTTTTTTAACAACAGCATTTTCTGAAGTGTTCAATTTTGAAACACATCATATTGACACCTATTTATTATTACCTGGATTGGTTTGAATGAAAGAGCTGTTACACCTAGCTGCCAAGTGAATAAATTACACTGTAGTCGAAATTGATGTTGTTTCAAGGCTACATAGAAAGTGTGGACCTGAGAACAAATGAAGTCACCATAATGTAGGGTTTGAAACACTATGTGGACTTATGTATAGAAGAAAAAAATCCACAGATTGACTGCAACACCAATCTGTTTGTGTCTACAGGTGTATGAAGGATAATAGTAATAATAGTCTATAGCACACGTTTCTACAGATAAGGCACTTGAATGGAGAGAAACATTCCTAGACGTTTAATCCAAAAAAAATTATGAGACCAAATTTATGTAGCACCTTTTAAGGGTTTACAAGGAGCTTAGGCCCATTCAGCAGCCACTGCCAGAAACACCTGGGCAAACCTCTTCTCTGCAATAAGTGTAACCTTAGAGAAAGGACCATTGAACAAGTTTGAACCTCCCCGGCCCTAATATAAGAGATCAAAACAATGGGCTGTGTAGGTTGTGAAATGCCACATTTTAAACTGGTAAATTGCATATTATTAGGACTCTGCGATGAAGAATGCTGTGCCACATTTTCATGGATTTCGTGAGATAAAAAATTGTGCATCTGGCAGGGATTCAGTTTGTCTTTTCGAGCTTGCTGATCGATGATGTGGACCAACCGTAGCCAACTTCAAATCCTGATTCGAAACATTTTAAGACTGCAAAAATTCTACTGCCACGCTTTCATTGAACAGTTCTGCGCATGCCAATTACCAAAAATACACTGCGCTGCTGCGCTAAGGATATTTGGCTGACCTCAAAGTGGATTCGGATGTTTGTGTCAGCGACCACTTTAGATTGTTTTATTTGCATTACATAACACATGGGACCAATGGCCTTATTCAGTAGATAAGACGAAGTGATTTTTTTGGACCTTTAAAAGACAGATAACACGTGTCTTATACGCAGGAAATAACGGTAAAAGTCTTGCTAAAGCTAACAGGTATTGGAGTAGTATTTGAGTATAAGTTTAAAACACAAACACAGTAGTTTTTCATTCTAATAATTTGAATATTGGATTAGTTTGAAACACCCCCAAATCCGTCTATATCCTCTTTGCTGAAATAAAGGATTCAGAAGGACTGAGGGTTGTAGACCAAAATAACAATTGCTTATCACTGGGTCAGGCATAGTAGGCAGATAGGTGATGGGATTGGGCCTTTGGTGATACAAGCATGGAATGTGGCACACAGTCACAGTACATCATGACAAAGTTATTTGTCTAAAGGGCCAATGCAGATTTTACTTCTGAAAACAATCATAGAATAACAATAAAGGGCAGCCATTTTGAAAATAGCTTGTCTTTCTACCTGTGTTGCTTGTAATCTCTGTGATAGAATCTATGCTTGTATCATTAACGACACAATTCTCCCAAATCCTTATCCAAGTCCAAATATTTTGGTGTTGAGTGACATAGGATAGAAGGATATTAGAGGATTGAGGTCCGTCACTCACTCACTCACTCGGTCGCCCACAGATTGAGGTCACCTGTAGGTTAAAAGGCCTATACAGAGTAAGGGTAAATATAAATAGGCTTGTCTCTTTGTAAAATGATAAACATGGTAAACTTCCTTGGTAAAATGTACAAGAAGTAATTAACGAGTCATAGAGTAGTAACTTTTGACAAGCATGTCTCATTTTGTAAACAGTGATTGTACAAATTGTGGTTTATTCCCAAATGGAAAGTATACAATGATCATGTAATCAAGTCTTCCATTGATGGCATAACACATTGAAGTAATTGAGTTTTTTTTTCTCTTAATTCACAGCTCAGCATTTTAGGAAACATTTCCAATCAAAATGGCATCAAATGTAACGGCTCAGTCAGTGCTAGCAGAGATTAGTCAGGGTCATCTTGAATGCTCAATTTGCAGTGAACGCTTCAAGCAACCCAAACTACTGGAGTGTTCTCATTCATTTTGTCTTGAATGCCTTCAGCAACTCGGACAGAATAGTCAAAGTTCTGCAAGACTTTCTTGTCCAGTGTGTAGACAAGAAACTCTGTTAAAGGAAAATGGCATTGATGGTCTGAAAACTGACTTCAAGACCGCTTCATTGATAGAGGCTTTTGAAAAACAGGAAACTCATCTGAAACAACAGCAAGAAAAACAACTGCCAAGTCAGGAGTATATTTCTAAATGTAGAAAGCATAAGGGCAAGGATCTTAACATGTTTTGTAACAAATGCAATAAAGTGATATGCACAACTTGCATTGTTAAAGATCACCAGTCACATCATCTAATGGAAATAAATGAGGCTTTAGACAAATGCAAACAACATGCCACAGAACTTGTAGCAAAAATAAGAAAGAGTGTGAAAACCTTCAACATTGCTATTCAAGAAATAGACACATCCCGTAAGACATTAGACTCCATGTTTGCTGCCACCAAAGACAAAATCTCCAAGAAGGCTGATGAGGAGATTACCAAGGAGGTTGCCAGGATCAGAGAGGAGAAGCAGAAACTGATGCAAGAGGCAGAACAGACTTATAAACACAGAGTCAAGACAATGAAAACTGCACGAGCTACAAACAGGAAAGAGATGAACAGAGCAGAGCTCAAGCAGTATGAGGTTCTTCAACTTATGGATCAACAGATCGAGATTGTACATCACATAAAACAACTCTTACAAGACCTTAAAGAATACAAAGACATGAAATCAACAAAAGTACCTTATGGGTTGACTTATATGGACTTTATAGGAGGCCAGAAATCACTAGGGAGACTGGTGCTGAAAGATGAACAGCAAGTCGAATCAGCAACTTCAATAAAACACTTGAAACAAAATAAATGGATATTAAAATCAGAAATAGATGAATGCAAGAACATGAAAAAAAAACAGAAGATCAAGATTTCCCCTACGGATGTTGCTGTATACTCCTATAGTGATATAGTTGTATCAGATTGGAGGAGAAAAAGCTTGTTTATAATATCAGCAGCGAGCAGTCCTCAATCGACTGTCATCCCACGAGAACTACCAATCAAAGGTCTTATCAGACCAAGCAGAGTGACTGTGAACAAGAATGATGAGCTCATTGTTGTTGATAATGAAACAGTCAAGATCTTCAACTGGAGTTATGAGCTCCTCCATGAGTTCAATCCAGTCAGTAAACCATCATGTATTGCAGTAGATTGTGACAACAATCTGATAGCTGTGGGTTGTCGTAAAAAGGCAAAGATCTCTCTACACAGACTCTATGGAGCCCACATTAAAACAATTCCTGCTCCAGGGGTTGGTTCATACATAACTACCTACAAACAAAGATTCATCTACACCAACTGGGATGGCAGGAAGTTAGTATCAGTAGACTACAATGGTAGAGTGGTATTCTCAGTAGGTATCAATCAGTCCGAGAGTCCTCGGACTCCTCGTGGTGTGTGTTGTGACAAGGATGGGAGTATCTATGTTGCTGTATGGACAATGCAATTATATGTCTTTTCTGGTGATATCCATCATTACAGTCCTGATGGCAAGTACATTGGATGTATCATCAGTGGAAATGCTGAACCCTATGGTATCACAGTCACACCAGCTGGTGATCTGGTTGTGGCCCCACACCATTCAGTTCAAATCTATCAGCATGAGTAAAGACATCAATAAACATTATGATGGACTACAAAAATGTCAAAGCTAAGATGAACATAATTCAGTTAAGTTTAAGAATATCTGTTTATCAGTTACTGTTAATCACTTTTATATTAGCTGCCATGAAATAAATGTTTCTGAGTCGATCAAGAATACTACTAGATATTTAATGGTTGTTGAATCCAGGTTTTCAACGAACTGTACAATGTTATATATTATTATTATTTATGGTTTATTAAAATTGCACTTGTCTAAATTGCGTCAATTTTTACAATAAAATAGTAAGAAAATTACACAAATCAACATTAAACAATAAAAATGAAATCCTTAAACAAAAAATAAACAAGCCTCAAAAAACACAAAAGACCAACTATACAGATAAAATACAGGGGAAAAAAAAAAAAAAAACTGTTACTGAATAGAAAGAACCATTTTCATCATCAGGTGAGATCCATCCTTACATCCTGATGTAAACCAACCTTAACTTTGGGAGATCATAAAACTAAACTACCTTCCTGAAAAGCTGTCATTATAAAAATTATTTAATTATTTCATTCATGTAAGCTTTGAATTTAAAAGTTTAAAATAAATATATTCTGTACCTATGTAAAAACTACAGTATAAGCACTAAATTGGTAAAAATAAGTGAGTGTAAATATTGAATTTGATATTTTGATCATTGGGCATCCAAAGCAAGCATGATCAAACTAATAGTTCACAAAATTAATGAGACTGAATAAAGTAGCTTCACAGTCAGTAGTGACCCAATTCAACTTATGCCATTCATCTTGGTAGGACACATTTGCAATACAAGAAAGAGTTTCTGAGCATGGGGAAAACATGGGGCAGACAGCAGCTCTTCTGGTTTGTGCATGATCCAATTAATACTTCCACTTTTTGGAAAAGGAATCACATGTATAAAACAAGTGCGAGTTGTCAGACGAAAAGATGTTTCATGGTGTTTTTTCTGTAATGGGGGGTGTCAATATTTCTATGTGTTATACAGTGATAAGAATTTGATTTTAAAAAGATATTACAACGAGGAAATGAGAAAATGTTTCACAAGAAACTAATAAGAGAATGTGTATAGCCTAAAATTGTTACTTTCATTTACTGGGTTTATGTTTACTTCAAATATTTCTTTTGTATGAAATCTTTACAAACAGGCATAACACTTATGTTTTAAAAAAACTTTAATTATGTTTAAGTAAAAGTTAAACTTTTGTAAAAAATTACACGAATACAATTTTCATGGATTTTTTTAAATGCGGACAGACGAACCATAGCCAAATGGATGTTTGTGTAAGCGATAACATCAGGATAAGCATATGACAGCAAGGTCCTCTGAAGTAAGGAAGTTGCAACTCCTTCCGTGGTCCTTTTTCTATGGTGTAGTGCATTACACAACACATGTGACCTACTGCCTTATACCTCCCATCCAAAGGACAAGGCAATAATCTACTGAACAGAAATACCAGAGCTCGAGTCAGGTGCTCTTCATAGCTCGGCCAATTCCACAATCAACTTGCTATAAACAATTATTAAAGGCCAAGCATGACTTTGTATTGCAGTAGTTCAAACAGGGACATTCATTCTTCTACTTAATTTCTGGTGTGAGTAAAAATTGTTCTGTATTCAATGAAGATATTTAGTTTCAAATAATTGAAACATTGGATTACATTGGTACTGGTGTCAAGTAACTCTACATAAAAAATTTCAGATTATTTCCATGGCTTGTCGCAAACTAGTATACTTTGATGAATTCATAGCAACGATTGATTATATACAATGTAGTTGTGATTTTGTCTAAAGAAATTTGAGATTTTTAGTGTAAGCAGCTAAATTTAGCTTCTTACATTACAAATCTCTAATTATTAGAAAAAAACTATTTGTTATCAATTATACACATAGTTTATGTACAGCAGTATGTTTCAACAGTAGTTGAGTAGCTAGTACTTTGCATTTTCTACTTGGAGTTTAATTAATAAAATAAAATAATGTAAAGTGGAAACTAAACTTGTCTTCAATTTATTCAGAGACTGAAGCTGCCTTCGTATTGGATAAATGGGTAAAAGCTAATCTTTGTGTGGGCAGCTTCTTACATTTCAAATCTCTAATTCTGAGAACAAAACTAGTTTTTATCAATTATACACACAAAGTATCTAACCAAATACCACATTTAAAGAGTCCAACACGCAAATCATGCCGGTGTCTTCACTCAGATATAAACAAACAGCAAAGAGTTCAACAGAGCAGAGCTCAAGCAGGATGAAGTTATTCAACTCTTGGATCAACAAATCAAGATTGTACATCACCTAGAACAACTCTTACATGACCTCAAAGAATACAGAGAGATGAAATCAACAAAAGTACCTGATGGGTTGACTTGGACTTTAAAGAAGGCCAGAAATCACTAGGGAGACTGGTGCTGGAAGATGAACAAAGTAGATTCAGCAACTTCTGCTCAGGCTAGAATGCCAACATC
Organism: Leptasterias polaris; assembly: GCA_037783415.1. Taxonomy (NCBI): domain Eukaryota; kingdom Metazoa; phylum Echinodermata; class Asteroidea; order Forcipulatida; family Asteriidae; genus Leptasterias; species Leptasterias polaris. Next base: position 824,387 of record JAZGTN010000039.1, on the reverse strand, counting down.
TCAATCCACTGACATCAACTGGGACAAAACTTTGAGGCAAAGTAAAACAAGATCTTACCAGGAAAAAGTTGGCACGCCATGGTATTGTTATTATAAATATGTTGCAATATGTTGTAAATCGGCCATCTTTACGGGCAATTTGTAACACACAGTCATGCGTTACGCGTGAGAACGGCGTGCAGCAAGCGCACAATTCACAAAACTCATTGCATGATTGGTTAGTGAATAATTTGAGCATTTGACGCGCCTGCAAGCCAAAATGCGATTTGCCCGTAAATATGGCGTCTACTGGGAACTATCTATACTTAGTACAATGTTTTTATGCAATGTTGTTGTGTTCTGGGCCCCGGGGGATCTGGTTGTGGCTGCAGACAAGTCAGTTTACCTGACCTAAACTTCAGAGGACTATAAAACTAAAAAACACTTCCTGGTGACAAATATATCAAAGATATGACAAAGATAACATTATGCTGGACCACAATAAGGTGTAACCTGACCTAAACTTTGGGGGACAGTAAACTAAACAACCTTCATGGGAAGCTACAAAAAAGGTCTGAATTCATTGAGATGTAAGCTTTGAATATAAAAGCTGAAAAGGAATATAATCTGTACCTATGTAAAAACTACAGTATATGCATTGATTTGGTAAATAAGTGAGTGTAAATTTGGAGTTTGATATTTTGATTGTTGGGCAACCAAAGCAAACATGATAAAACTAATAGTTCACAAATGAGACCGATTAAAGCTGCATCAAAGTCAGTAGTGACCCAATTCAACTTATGTCATTATCATATTAATCTTGGTTGGACACTTTTGAATTCTGGGAAAGGTCTGTTAAAGAATTTCCAAGTTCGGCAAACAAACTTGAAATGTATAGGGTCTACATCGTTTTCATAGAGTGGGTGTGTTTACATTGAATAACTTGGGTCATTAAACTTAATGGATGAGCAGTTAATCTACAGCAGCCCTACTGGTTTGTGCAATTTGATCCAATTAATACAACCACTGTTTGGAAAAGGAATTACATGCATTTCTTAGTTGGAGTTAAAAATTAATTAAATATAGTTATGTAAAGTTGAAACTAAACTTGTCTTCAATTCATTCAGAGACTAAAGCTACCTTCGTGTTGAAATTAATATCCAACAAAAGACCATAATAGGTTAACATTCCAATGGGTAAATCTTACCAGTGTCTGCGCTAGGATTATTTGATTTAAGTAACCGAGACGAAGATGAAACAAACCAATTGCTGACTAAATATAATCACATCAGGGCGCTACGCCAGTGATCTTTAACCGGATGTGACAAAATACATGACCTAGCTCGTAACAGTAGTTGGAGAGAAGCATAATAAATAAACGATAAACAAAACCAAGGCAAGCAAAGAAGTGTATATTGCCGCAACGACATAAATGAAAACACCATTAGAAGGATAAGATTGTCTACTTGAGATGTGCCTCTTATCAACACGTAACAATTTGTAAAAAGCTTTAGGATTTTTTGTTAACCTGTCAAACAATTTCAATTACTTGTATTATGTGGCTACCATTAAAGTAAAATAAAAAGAACCCAAGCTAGCTGTACATAGCAGTACATCAATTTTAAAGTGATCGTTGAATTCAAGTGCAATGAAAGTCTTTGTTTATGTTGTCATTAATTAAAAATAAGGAACAAGTTTCAACAAGATGCAATAGGATCAGTCTGATTATTTATCAACATGATTCAGATTTTAAAAAGGTTTCTTAACAAACGGTTTTATTCAAAGAAGACATCTGAAGAAAAAAAAAAATACAGGAAAGTGTTCCTGTATATGCTTCAGTGAAAGTTTCAACAACCTGTTATTTATAGATTATTCACTGAGTCCCAGTACTATGTATGGGTCCAATACCAAGACTTTGAGGTCAATGCTATTCTATGTGTGCACTCAATGCAGCAATCCTATGACAATACGTCACACAGCGTATAAACAGAATCAGGGATTTCCACAATACATGGTGAGTGGTTTGCAATAGTTTAACCCATAGAGCTACATGTATGTAACTCTATTGTTATACAATTTAAAGTATTGTGCCAACATCTGACAGATCATTGCTGATGGAAGTTCCTCTTAAACTACAAGATTTGTTGCTGTGCCTCATCAATTACTAGTAAGTTATATTTGCAGTTGTAATTTGTCAATTATTTCTACATGTAGAGAACAAGATCCAAATGCCTGATAACTAGAAAACTACAACTTAATGAACACAGCCACGACTCTGCTGATCTTAAACGGCCACTGAACACTACTTGCAAGTTTTTTTAATATTCCATTTAACAAGAATAGACAAATTTTGTTTGAAGCACAATACATACACCAAGGATAATCTTTACTTTGATTTATCCATTCATGTTCAAGGGCCTTGTTTGGTTATGGGGGCCTACAGTACTGGATAGTTGCGTAGACGGATCATTCACAACCTTTCTATTATTACAAGTAAATTGAAGTGAGTACCACTATGTACTGCATGACTCTTTATATAATGCCTATGCAACCATGATGTACAGACACACACAATGCCATTTGGTGCTGATTGTATGTTTTGAAAACTAAGCTAAAGTTGCTCAGAAATAGTGTACACTAGTACACTATACACACTGTACATTGGGTATTCCACAGTCAATTAATTCAAGCCAGTCTCAAGAGGACATAGATACTATTGGGCTGTAGATACTCTCGGGAGCAATATGAGGTCATTATACAGAGTGACATATTTAAAGATGTATCAGTATTAATTTTTTTTCTTCTGTTTTACACAAGTATACAGTTAAAATTGTGAAACCTCTCTTTAAGGATGCCGTACATGTAAGTGAAATACTTACTGTTAAATGTTCATTTTTTAAAAATCTGATTGAATAGTCTAAACAGTCTACACACTGCAAAGATATTGATATATCCACTTATGGATATTTATTTATTTATTATTTTATTTGTGGAGTTGGGTTTAATATTGGGCTGGCCACCAGCGGGGGCCAGTGGCCCCTGCCTCTATTAAATCCAGGTTCCTATATGCCTGTTGACATTATGCTTTCCAATGAAACACTACCTTTAACTCGCTTGGACAATTTGGGGGGATACAATTGTTTTGGAAATGATGCTGCAAAGTGTTGCTGTGCAGAGCCAATATTGATCAACATTTATATTATATTTTGGAACGTGAGAGATCACAGATGTAAATTCATGGCAAAATAAAGTATAACATGTGACACATGTTCCAACAATAGAATGAGGATATATGGGTGCAGTATAATAAAACAGCACATGGGACCTACTGCCTTACGTCCCATCTAAAGGCTGAGGCTGGGTTTAGGATTGGGCTGCCACCAGCACCAGCGGGGGCCAGTGGCCCCGGCCTTATTAAATCCAGGTTCCTATATGCCTGTTGACATTATGCTTTCAACTGAAACACTAATGGACAAATTGGGGTGGATACAATTGTTTTGGAATTGATGCTGAAAAGTGTTGCTGTGCATGACCAATATTTATCAAGCGTATGTTTTGGAGCATCAGAGATAACGGATGTAAATATATGGCAAAATAAAGTATAACATGTGACACATGTTCCAACAATAGAATGAGGATCTATGGGTCCAGTAAATAATAAATATATAATAAAACAGCACATGGGACCTACTGCCTTACGTCCCATCTAAAGGCTGAGGCAATAACGGTTAAGTGTCTTGCTTAACAACACAAGTGTCACAACCAGGACCCACACTCTACTGATCAGAAACACCGGAGCTCGAGTCCGGTGCTCTTAACTGCTCGGTCAATGCCAAAATCTACTTGCACACACAACCAACTTGCTATAAACACTAGGCCAAATATTACAGGCCAAGCATCACAATGTACTGCAGTAGTTTAAACACAAGCACAAGGGGCATTCATTCTTACACTTACCTCTGGGCCCAATGTCATAGAGCTGCTTAAGCAGAAAATATTGCTTAACAACTGTCCTTTAAGCAGAAACAAGCAGAATACCAATCACAAATTGTATACCGTAATCTTCGGAATATAGGCCACGGCTTATACATTGATTTTAGCCCTTTTCAACATTTGGGCGGCTTATATGCCGGGCGGCTTAAACAATGACGCATAAATCTTGTTTTGAAAAAGATCGTTTGTAAAATATTTCTGAAACAAAACAATTTTCTGAACCGTAAAAAAACCCCAAAACAAAACATGGCCTGTGTGATGTGATGGTTTTGACGAAATGTTGTTGAAATCCCAGCTCATCTTTCGAGCTGAGGGTTCGTGAAACTTACGCCCACGGTGCTTGCTTAGATTATGACTTTCGCTGGTGACCTCTTGCTTGTACCGTACAGAAGCAGGTGATCAGTGTGGTATCGCCATGCAGTCATTTATTAACGTTGTTAAAATTGTTTCCATAAATGTCATTCGAACGTTCTAACTAGCGTTAGCCATACAGTTGTTCAGTTGTTCTAGCCATGGTTGTCTTTCTTCATATCGCTGCATCACAGGCCGCTTACCATTTGGCCGAATGACGTAATGCTTCTCACAGCACTGCCATCCCATAGTATTCATCACCTCGATCCCGTGAATGTGTTTGCTCGTAGTTGCTTTATTGTCAGGGGATGAAGAAACAGCATGTAGCCGTGGGAGCGAAGGTGCAAGGGAAATTCCCTTTGTGAGAAATCACCGCGTGCTCGGGAAACGTCACGTGCATGTGTATAAGAATAAAAATCGAGGCAGCAGCTTCAGAGATCGCGCGCAACGTTCGGGGCTGGTCGGCACTAACCAGTCCTAAAAAATCCCGACCGTCTCTCAAGCAATGTTACGACATTGCCGAACGGTATTTTTTTCTACTAAATAAGCTTAAAATAATACTAAGGAATTCTTCTTACGCAACTGAAAACTATCAAAATTAAAAGTGTTGTTAAATCTTGGCCTCGACGATCGCGATTGATCAATTCTTGTTGGTGTCATTTTTATTTCAAGTCGAATGTTTGATACAGCGATGTTTCCCCTTTCTATGCTAGTAGAAACAAATATATTCTCACAGCGTCCGTTTGCTGCCGCATCTATGAGTAAAACAATAGAAAACCTAGGAGCCAGACTATAGTAGAACGTATAGCTCAACGTTATGCATCGAGTATGTGTCTAAATGGTTTATGTATTAGTGTATCACGTAGCCAGACTTCCTCCTGTAAGACGTTCTGTTTTCATGGAATATGGATATTAAATTCAGTGATTTTACCTCAGCAGTTTATCAATACAGTCAAGTCTTGTTTGTTTATAATTGCTCACTTCCTCCCTGCGATAAAACCGTCTTTCCGTGTTTGAAAAAACTTAACGAATATCGAAATATCGGCGATATTTACCCGACGATATATCGCCATTCAAAATTTACGAAAAGAAAATAGACCGACTTGACTGCAGACCATTCTAATAAAATTATTTAAATAACGATCGATGGTGTTAACTTCAGTACATTTTTACTGAAATGCAACGCAAGACGCACTTTGTGGCGATGTACAATGACTTCGTGCCGCCCGCTAGTCACTGTACATCACCACAGAGGACCGCAAACACGCACAGCCCCTCTGTGTGTGTAGTCACCACTGCGGCTTATACAGCGGGCGGCTTATATTCCGAAGATTACGGTATGTGACATGGTAGTTTAATCTTATACTGGTAAGCATAATTTTGCTGTGCTAAGCTACTTGTTGTGCTTCAGCAGCTCTATGAAATTGGAACCTGGAGTGAGGAGCAGTTCTGTATGAAAGGAAGACATTTACGGAGAGTTTCAAATAATTTGAATATTGGATTAGTTTGAAACACCCCCAAATCCATCTATATCCTCTTTGCTGAAATAAAGTATTCAGAAGGACAGAGGGTTGAAAGCCCAAATAACAATTGCTTATCATTGGGTCAGGCATAGGCAGATAGGTGATGAGATTGTGCCTTTGATGATACAAGCATGGAAAGTGGCACAAAGTCAGAGTACATCATGACAAAGTTATTGTCAAAAGGACCAATGCAGATTTAACCTCTGAAAACAACATAGGTCATTTTGAAATTTTGAAAACCGCTTGTTGTTCTACCTCTATTGTTTGTAAATCTTTGTGCAAGATTCTATGCTTGTATCATCAATGAGACAATTCTCCCATATCCCTATCTGCCTCACTAGCAAGGTATTCCATACTTATCCAAGTCCCCAAAAATTTGAATGTAGTGACATAGGATAGAAGGATATTGGAGAATTGAGGTCACCTGTAGAGTAAAAGACCTACAAAGACTAAGTGTATATATATAGGCTTGTCTCTTTGTAAAATGGCTAACATGGTTTACATCCTTGGTAAAATGTACAAGAAGTTATAAACAAATCATAAAAAGGTAACATTTGACAAGCATGTACCATTTTGTAAAAAGTGATTGTAAAAATTGTTGACTATTGAGATGGCAAGTATAATGTGACCATTATACTCTTCCATTTATGAGAAAGGCCACTGGTATAAAACATTGAACTAACTGAGTCAATTCTCTATTTTAATTTACAGCTCAGCATTTCATGAAGTACTTCCAATCAGAATGGCATCCAATATAATGACTCAGTACTCGGTGTTAGCAGAGATTAGTCAGGATCATCTTGAATGCCCAATTTGCAGTGAACGCTTCAAGCAACCCAAACTATTGGATTGTTCTCATTCATTTTGTCTTGAATGTCTTCAACAACTCAGACAGAATAGCCCAAGTTCTGCAAAACTTTCATGTCCGGTGTGTAGACAACAAACTCTGTTAAAGGAAAATGACATTGATGGTCTGAAAAGCGACTTTAAGACTGTTTCATTGATAGAAGCTTTTGAAAAACAGGAAACTCAACTGAAACAACAGCAAGAAAAACAACTAACCAGTCAGGTGTATATTTCTAAATGTAGAAAGCATGAGGGCAAGGATCTTATCATGTTTTGTAACAAATGCAATAAGTTGGTATGCACAACTTGCATTGTTAAAGATCATCAGTCCCACAATCTAATGGAAATAAATGAGGCTTCATACAAATGCAAACAACATGCCACAGAACTTGTAGCAAACATAAGAAAGAGTGTGAAAGCCTTCAACATTGCTATTCAAGAAGTAGACGCGTCCCGTAAGACATTAGACTCTATGTTTACTGCCACCAAAGAGAAAATCTCCAAGAAGGCTGATGAAGAGATTTCCAAGGAGGTTGCCAGGATCACAGAGGAGAAGCAGAAACTGATGCAAGAGGCAGAACAGATTTATAAAGACAGAGTCAAGACAATGGAAACTGCACGAGCTACAAACAGCAACGAGATCAACAGAGCAGAGCTCAAGAAAGATGAGGTTATTCAACTCATGGATCAACGAATCGAGATTGTACATCACATCGAACAACTCTTACAAGACCTCAAAGAATACAGAGACATGAAATCAACAAAAGTACCTGATGGGTTGACTTATATGGACTTTACAGGAGGCCAGAAATCACTGGGGAGACTGGTGCTGAAAGATGAACAACCAGTAGAATCAGCAACTTTTGCTCAGGCTAGAATGCCATCATTTCAATCCATGAAACAGAATAAATGGACATTAAAATCGGAAATAAATACATACAATAATATAAAAAAACAACAGATAATGAGGATTTCCCCATGGGATATTGCTGCATACTCCAATAGTGATATTGTTGTGTCAGATATGGTGAGTACCAGCTTGTTTACAATATCAACAGTGAGCAATCCTCGATCCACTGTCATCCCACAAGAACTACCAATAAAAGGTCTTATCGAAGCAAGCAAAGTAACTGTGAACAAGAATGATGAGCTTATTGTTCTAGATAATGAAACAGTCAAGATCTTCAACAGGAATTATCAGCTGCTCCATCAGTTCAATCCAGGCAGAAAACCATCATGTATTGCAGTGGATGACAACAATTTGATAGTAGTGGGTTATTCTCAAAAGGCAGAGATCTCTCTACACAAACCAGATGGATCCCTCATCAGCACAGTGCCTGCTCCAGGGGTTGGTGCATACATAACTACCTACAAACAAAGATTCATCTACACCAACTGGGATAGCAGGAAGTTAGTATCAGTAGACTACAATGGTGAAATTCTATTCTCAGTAGGTATCAATCAGTCTGGGAATCCTCGTGGTGTGTGTTGTGACAAGGATGGGAGTATCTATGTTGCTGTAAGAAGAAGAACATTGTCACTAGAATGTGATATCCACCATTACAGTCCTGATAGCAAGTACATTGGATGTATCAACAAGGATTGTGTTAGTTCCTGTTGTATCACAGTCACACCAGCTGGTGATCTGGTTGTGGCTATACGCAATACAGTTCAAATCTATCAGCATGAGTAAAGACATCAATAAACATTATGCAGGACAACAACAATGTCAAAGCTAAGATGAACAAAATTCAGTTAAGCTTTACAAGATCTGTATATCAGTTTTACTCTTATATCACTTCTGTATTATGCTGCCATGAAATAAATGTTTCTGAGCTGATCAAGAATACAACTAGATATTGTATGATTGTTGAATCCTTAACAATACGTCTGGTTTCAATGAACTGTACGATGATATTAATTGAAAAGAACCATTTTCAACATCAGACGAGATCCATCCCTAATGGCAAACAGAATGGATGTATACATATTATTCACACTCACACCAGCTCAAAAAGAAGCCAAGTACAACGAATGCAAACCAGAATAAGGTTACCAGCCAAAATAGCAATTCCATCTAGATTCCTGGACTGGTAACCTGCTCATTTTGCTTAGCAGCATGTTTTGATGCAATGTTTTTGTTCTGGGCCCTGATTGTGGCTGCAGACAAATCTATTACCATGAGTAAAGATAATATTAATCTAATCAACACACAATAAGGAGTAATCTGACCTTAACTTTGGGGATCAAAAACTAAACAACATTCCTGAGAAGCTGTCAACTAAAAAAAGGTCTAATTTCATTCATGTAAACCTTGAATAAAAAAGGAATATAATCTGTACCTTTGTAAAAACTACAGTATATGCACTAATTTGGTAAATAAGCGAGTGTAAATATGGAATTTGATATTTTGATCATTGGGCAATCAAAGCAAACATGATCAAACTAATAGTTCACAGATGAGACTGATTAAAGTAGTGACCCAATTCAACTGATGTCATTATCATCATATATGCCGTACAGTTCTCTACAGACAAGCTAGCAGAAATACAACGTCAGATACAAAGTGACAAAACACTTCGTCTTCTCACTGAAACTCTCGTCAATGGGTGGCCGAATGACCCAAAACAACTACCCAAGTACATTCGCCACTAGTGGTCCAACCGCGATAAACTGTCAGTTGATGACGGTCTTGTTATCAAGGGCGAACGAATCGTCATCCCTGAGACAATGCAAAACGAAGCATTGCAAAAGATTCACGCCGGACACCAAGGCATCAACAAATGCCAGCTCAGGGCCAAAACATGCATTTTCTGGCCTGGCATCAACAAAGACAATGAACAAATGGTAAGCGCATGCAGCACATGCCAACAACACCACAAAAGCCAACCCGCGGAACCACTTATTCCTCACGACATTCCGCAGCGACCGTGGCAAACTGTAGGGACAGACATGTTCCACTTCAACAACACCGAATACTTGATAGTAGCGGATTACTATTCAAAGTGCCCATTTATCAGAAAAGTCAGTGGACGGTGCACAAGTGCCACAGGCGTGCGCCTCACGAAACAGATTTTCAGCAAACAAGGCATCCCCACGAAAATAATCAGCGACAATGGCCCACACTACAACAGCCATGAATATCGCAAGTTCGCTCGTGACTGGGGATTTGACCACGTGACATCAAGCCCCAGATATCCGCAGAGCAATGGTTTTATCGAGAGAGCCATCCAAACTGTCAAAGCTACAATGACAAAAGCCCAACAGTCCGACATGGACATAGATCTCGCTCTACTTTGCCTACGCACTACTCCGGTGGACAATGTTATTCCCTCACCAGCGGAACTACTATATGGACGCAAACTTAGGAGCAACCTTCCTATCAAAATCTGCAACACAGTACCCCAAAAGGGAGAGATCTATCAACGCCTTGTTGCTCGTCAGACTAGTCAGAAAGATAACCATGACAAGCATGGTGTACATGCCCTACCCCCTCTCACTGTAGGCCAGCGTGTCAGCGTACAAGATCAACAGTCTGGCAATTGGATACCCGCTGTCGTGAGATACAAATGTACAGAGCCACGATTGTACATGGTTGAAACACCCATCGGACAATCCCTACGGCGTAACAGGAGACAATTACGCCCACGCGAAATGGAGAAGAAACAAGTCCGCTTCGCCGACACACCCCCAGTTGAGCTTCCTCAACCAACACCTACTCCCAAACAGCAGGAAAACAAACTTTCCCATGGACAAAACAACTCAAAGAAAATAAACAACAACTCTGATCAAACTTATCATACACGCACTGGTCGTGCTGTGATAAAGCCAAAACGGCTTATCGAATCCTAAAGAAGGAAGTCTGAAACTGTGACATTTCAAAAAGACATTGCAAAACTCAGATATTACTATTGATGTTATCATTGCTATTCTGTTGACAAACAAAGTTACTACTGTTGATCTTCATCACTTTTGATTGTTGTTGAACAAGTAGATAGAAACTGTTTTATTTTGCATGTTGTAAAACTCTGGAGTCCACTCAACCCCGAACAACTCAAAAGCATGTTTACCGTTCTTGCATATAAGGGACAAAAATTATATCACTGAATCACGCATATTGAAGTATTTTATACCAGAGTTCTCAACTTGTATTAATTCCTCGAAGAGGGAGGATGTGAAGGTACTACTTTATATGCACAGCGCATTAATACACTGTGACCTCCATACGTCACTAGGTCATTCCATGTACTTGCTGTTATCTTGTAAGATTCAGTCACGTCATGTTGGTAGTAATAAAACATTACATTCTACTCCATAATACAAGTCTACCGATATAGTATTATTACTGTTCCCAAGAAAGTTTGTGTGCCAGACTTCTGTGCATCTGTCTAATTTTTCAATAAAACCCTCCTATACACTGGTACCATAAAGTACCATACCTTCTAGGCTAGCATGGGGTATATAGATTTCTTGTGTTTATGCGGCTGGTATAATGTGGAAACCCCATGGCACGGGCCAGTTGGGCTGGAGAGTTTGGTGTTAGTGGCTTGTGTACTTTGGACTTAGTCTCCACAGTCTCCTGTGGTATTCCGTGGAACGGGCCAGTTGGGAAGGAGAGTTTGGTGTTAGTGGCTTGTGTGCTTTGGACTTAGTCTCCACAGTCTCCTGTGGTATTCGTGGCACGGGCCAGTTGGGCTGGAGAGTTTGGTGTTAGTGGCTTGTGTACTTTGGACTTAGTCTCCACAGTCTCCTGTGGTATTCCGTGGAACGGGCCAGTTGGGAAGGAGAGTTTGGTGTTAGTGGCTTGTGTGCTTTGGACTTAGTCTCCACAGTCTCCTGTGGTATTCCATGGCATGGGCCAGTTGGGCAGGAGAGTATGCCGATAATGACAGGGTTAATAGGGGGGGCCCTAAAATGTCTAGACTCCTACATACCTGTTTTACTGCTTGCAGTGCCATGTTGAGAGTGTTCACAGTTTCCTGTCCAACGATGACCTTAACTGACTCCATGTCAACATGGCCCTCGACCCCTTGACCCCAGGTTGAATCCACAGTGGCAGTCACACCCATTGGATGTAATAGTGTTGACATGGTGAGTGGTTGACATCTACAAGATGGGATTAAAATAAGACTTATTTTTTTTAAATCCTCTAAAATCAACACCCCAGTTGGACGGGTTCAGCCTATTTTGCAAAGGGCCAGGTACACCAACTGGGACAAAACATTTGGTTCGAATCCCACCCGCGTTATTTTCTCACCAGGACTCAAGGAAAGGACTGAGTGTATATTGGTGTAAGAGTAAAACCAAATAATAAAAATATTTTGATTGCAATCTGAACGTGCAGATAAGTTTTCATCATTGCGAAGGTTTTCAGAGTCAGAATCACTACTGCAGTACATTTCAGCTATGAGGAGATTTTATTTATAATCACACCCTGTTTCTCAACAACCAACAGAAAGTCATGAAGCGATGTTTCTAGAAAAATCTTTAAAACAAAATGAAAAAAATTAAACAAAACAAACAAACTTAAACAAAAGCCATGTTTACTCATTTTCATGACTGAACAATTTACGATCTCTTTACGTTATGGCAAGTGTCGTTATACCAAGACAATGACCCCTGTCTGTGGTGATATACGAACAGTAAGTGGTACTTGGCAAGCCTCTGTTTAAGAAGTCAAATTGTATCTTATACAGCTGAGCACCATATACGTGAACACTTGAATCTTGTTTGGTGATTTTGGGGTTCAACGCCTTACACACCAAGCGCCTTTATATGCAGGAATAAAGACAGTTCTGTGCAGTTATTCCACCATACCAATTCTGTGCAAGGTAACGGTTTGGTCAATGCACTAACAAACGATACTGCGAGAAGGAAAGTTAATTTAAAAATGTTTACTTCATTTCATTCTGAGAGAGCTCCATTAAAGAATTTCCGAGTTCGGCCAGAAAAACTGGGAAAGTATTTATCCATTAGTGTTGAGTGTATACAGACAGTAGACGAGTGTGACGTTGGTGCACGAGTTCAATACAGGGCAAAATTTGTGGGTAGCAAGAAAAATAGTACACTTAAAAAAATGATACTGATGTAATGACACTAAGTAATGTGAAGATTGTCAATCTTTCTGACCTGTATGTTGGTGAATTGGCTTGAGAGGCTCTCCAGTGATTGATGAACATATCCGAGGACCTCAGCCATAGGACCATCATCTCTTGGTCAGCTGGGGACAGTCCATCCAACACAAAAGGCTCCAGCCACTTTGGCCGGCCTGCAAATAAACAAATTAATCGTTTAACTTACAGACTCAAACTTACAGACACAGGCCCAAATTCATGGAGCTATTTTAACAGCAAATAATGCTTAACAATTTCTTGCTTATAGCAAAAAGAAACAGAATACCAGTTACAAATGGTTTATGTGGAGAAAGTATGTAGGCTGGTAATCTTATTCTGGTAGGTAGAGTTTTATTACGCTTAGTTACTTTTCGTACTCAAGCAGCTCTATGAAATTGGGCCCTGTAAATGGTCAAGTCAAGGGCGGGTTGAAATTCCAGTCATAACACTTGTGTCCTTGGTCAAGACACTCAAGACACTTAACTATATTTAGAGTCTACATTCATAAACAGCACGTACCTTTGACTAGTGCATGAGTGTTATGAGCTAGCCTGTCTTCCATACACTCTAACCACGAGTCCAAATCCCTACATTTATAGAGCACATAACTTTGCCAAGTGCATCAGTGTGATTCGCTAGCCTGACTTCCATACACTCTTACCATGACGCCCAAAACCCTACTTTTCCTTTGCCTAGTGCACAATGTGATTCGCTAGCCTGTCTTCCATACACTCTTATGAAGTCCAAACTCTACATTTATAGAGAGCATAAACCTTTGCCTAGTGCATCAGTGTGATTCGCTAGCCTGTCTTTCACACACTCGTACTATGGAACCCCAAACCCTACATTACCTTTGCCTAGTGCATCAGTGTGATGAGCTAGCCTGTCTTCCATACACTCTTACCATGAAGCCCAAAACCCTACATTTCTAGAAAGTACATACCTTTGCCAAGTGCATCAGTGTGATTCGCTAGCCTGACTTCCATACACTCTTACCATGATGCCCAAAACCCTACTTTACCTTTGCCTAGTGCACCAATGTGATTCGCTAGCCTGTCTTCCACACACTCTTACCAATAAGCCCCAAACACTACATTTATAAAGAGCACATACCTTTGCCTAGTGCATCGGTGTGATGAGCTAGCCTGACTTCCATACACTCCATCTTGAAGCCCAGTGAGAGGTCTGGTAGAAGTTGGGCTGAGAAGCAGGAGTCTACCCTCATGGAGGCTGCCAGAGCAGTCGGTGATACAATCAATCCGGGATGATTCTTTCTAGACAGTGGCTCATCATTGCTACCAATTTAAGAAGAATGGAGGAAAGTTTTTAAAGTCACTCCAAAAGTAATGCAAGAGTTAACACAAAAAATGCAAGGTTTGGATGCTTGCCAGGTTTTGTTTTTTCATCATTTATGCATTATGTGGCGTGTCATGGCCGAGCGATTTTGAGCACTGGACTCAAGCTCTGGTGTTTCTGATCAGCAGAGTGTGGGTTCGACTCCTGTTCGTGGCACTTGTGTCCTTGAGCAAGATACTTTACCATAATTTATTGTTGTCCTTCGGATGGGGCTTTAAGCCGTAGGTCCCGTGTACTAGGGTTGGTAGTGGATGTAAAGGAACCCAGAACACTCATAGTGGAAGAGAACAATAATTTCTTAGCAAGCACCCTCGTTTACAGGTTTTCTCAAGCTTGTGAGCTACAGTAAGTAAGACATATATAGTAATAATAATCAATCCCTAAAAATACAATTTATAAACCACAGGGGAAACTGACTCTGTAAATTTTTTAATAATTTTGGGTTGAACAAAAAAAATTGACAACAGCAGGACTTGAACCTGCGACCTCCGCATTAACGTGCCTGTGCTCCACCACCTAAGCTATCTATCCCTAATAACCAAGGATGCCTCTCATAAGTGAACTTAGAATTTGGGTACCTCAGTGGCGTGGCAATGACATTTGCTCTAGCATGGCAAAGGTACGAATCCCACCCGAATGATATGCCTGTGGATTTATTTTCATGGAACTCGAGAAAGAACCAAATATACAGCAGTTAACACACATCTGTGTATGGGTAAAACCAAATAACATTCTTTATCCCTGATGTAAATTTAACATCTATTAAATTGATGCAGTAACTGCTGCTAAATTATAAGATATGAACTGACTCTAGCTACCAGGCAATATCAGTGGTCTAAAACTAAATGTTGTCAGCAGTCTCCCTAAAAGTTTTTCGATCAGGCCCCAATTTCATAGAGTTGCTTAACAATTGTCTGCTAAGCAGAATTGAGCAGGATACCAGTCACAAAGTGTACATTTTACATGGTAGTTTTGCTGGTAACCTTACTCTGGAAAGCATAATTTTGATGTACTTAGCTACTTTTTGTGCTGAAGCGGCCCTATGAAATTAGGTCCAGAACTATGAGTTGGCCACCTGTTCTGCACTACAGCGTTGAGGACCACTCTCCACAGTGATGACACAGCCTGCCTGCAAGCCTTCTCATCTGCTGATGGTAAAGTAAGATGGTAGGAATGCACCTCCGATACGTAGAGCTGCTTGTAGATGCAGTAACCCTGCCTTAGATCATCCCAATACTCTAGGGTACAGGGGACCTGACGGGGAAAACAATGAAAAGGGGATTGTTAAATAGTATGGTGCACTCCCCAACTCTGACCCCAGAGGTCAATAGGGTACCTTTACCAGGATAACTGTAAGGTGATGTAGAACTTTTTATTGTTGATAAAAAAACTGCGCCGGTTGGGCATGGACGACCCAATGTTAGCAAAACATTCAATCAAGTTAACAGATGTTGTGACTATATATTCAACATTTTCTGCAAACTTTCAATTAAATAAAATGACTTCCAAGATTGGTTGCTTTGTTTCCAACAAATTCAACACTACTTTTGAAATAATTATTTGTGTAACATTGTTTTAGAATTGTGGCTACCTGGTTTCATTGTGTATACTGTGATCGCAATGTGGTCCGTGTTTAGCGGAACTTCCGAGTGAATTATTTTGACATTTTATCCGAATTGTAAAATTGTAAACATATAACTTGACATTTAGTATTCAACAGTGTTGTAACAACCAAGCCATATTTGCTCAAGTCAAGTCAAGCTGCAAGCCATATTTGCTCAAGTCAAGTCAAGTAGCAAGCCATATTTGCTCAAGTCAAGTCAAGTAGCAAGCCATATTTGCTCAAGTCAAGTCAAGTAGCAAGCCATATTTGCTCAAGTCAAGTCAAGTAGCAAGCCATATTTGCTCAAGTCAAGTCAAGTAGCAAGCCATATTTGCTCAAGTCAAGTCAAGTAGCAAGCCATATTTGCTCAAGTCAAGTCAAGTAGCAAGCCATATTTGCTCAAGTCAAGTCAAGTAGCAAGCCATATTTGCTCAAGTCAAGTCAAGTAGCAAGCCATATTTGCTCAAGTCAAGTCAAGTAGCAAGCCATATTTGCTCAAGTCAAGTCAAGTAGCAAGCCATATTTGCTCAAGTCAAGTCAAGTAGCAAGCCATATTTGCTCAAGTCAAGTCAAGTAGCAAGCCATATTTGCTCAAGTCAAGTCAAGTAGCAAGCCATATTTGCTCAAGTCAAGTCAAGTAGCAAGCCATATTTGCTCAAGTCAAGTCAAGTAGCAAGCCATATTTGCTCAAGTCAAGTCAAGTAGCAAGCCATATTTGCTCAAGTCAAGTCAAGTAGCAAGCCATATTTGCTCAAGTCAAGTCAAGTAGCAAGCCATATTTGCTCAAGTCAAGTCAAGTAGCAAGCCATATTTGCTCAAGTCAAGTCAAGTAGCAAGCCATATTTGCTCAAGTCAAGTCAAGTAGCAAGCCATATTTGCTCAAGTCAAGTCAAGTAGCAAGCCATATTTGCTCAAGTCAAGTCAAGTAGCAAGCCATATTTGCTCAAGTCAAGTCAAGCTGCAAGCCATATTTGCTCAAGTCAAGTCAAGTAGCAAGCCATATTTGCTCAAGTCAAGTCAAGCTGCAAGCCATATTTGCTCGAGTCAAGTCAAGTAGCAAGCCATATTTGCTCAAGTCAAGTCAAGCTGCAAGCCATATTTGCTCAAGTCAAGTCAAGCTGCAAGCCATATTTGCTCAAGTCAAGTCAAGTAGCAAGCCATATTTGCTCAAGTCAAGTCAAGCTGCAAGCCATATTTGCTCGAGTCAAGTCAAGTAGCAAGCCATATTTGCTCGAGTCAAGTCAAGCTGCAAGCCATATTTGCTCAAGTCAAGTCAAGCTGCAAGCCATATTTGCTCAAGTCAAGTCAAGTAGCAAGCCATATTTGCTCAAGTCAAGTCAAGCTGCAAGCCATATTTGCTCAAGTCAAGTCAAGCTGCAAGCCATATTTGCTCAAGTCAAGTCAAGTAGCAAGCCATATTTGCTCAAGTCAAGTCAAGCTGCAAGCCATATTTGCTCAAGTCAAGTCAAGTAGCAAGCCATATTTGCTCAAGTCAAGTCAAGCTGCAAGCCATATTTGCTCAAGTCAAGTCAAGTAGCAAGCCATATTTGCTCAAGTCAAGTCAAGTAGCAAGCCATATTTGCTCAAGTCAAGTCAAGTAGCAAGCCATATTTGCTCAAGTCAAGTCAAGTAGCAAGCCATATTTGCTCAAGTCAAGTCAAGCTGCAAGCCATATTTGCTCAAGTCAAGTCAAGTAGCAAGCCATATTTGCTCAAGTCAAGTCAAGTAGCAAGCCATATTTGCTCAAGTCAAGTCAAGCTGCAAGCCATATTTGCTCAAGTCAAGTCAAGCTGCAAGCCATATTTGCTCAAGTCAAGTCAAGTAGCAAGCCATATTTGCTCAAGTCAAGTCAAGCTGCAAGCCATATTTGCTCAAGTCAAGTCAAGCTGCAAGCCATATTTGCTCAAGTCAAGTCAAGTAGCAAGCCATATTTGCTCAAGTCAAGTCAAGCTGCAAGCCATATTTGCTCAAGTCAAGTCAAGTAGCAAGCCATATTTGCTCAAGTCAAGTCAAGCTGCAAGCCATATTTGCTCAAGTCAAGTCAAGTAGCAAGCCATATTTGCTCAAGTCAAGTCAAGTAGCAAGCCATATTTGCTCAAGTCAAGTCAAGTAGCAAGCCATATTTGCTCAAGTCAAGTCAAGTAGAAAGCCATATTTGCTCAAGTCAAGTCAAGTAGCAAGCCATATTTGCTCAAGTCAAGTCAAGCTGCAAGCCATATTTGCTCAAGTCAAGTCAAGTAGCAAGCCATATTTGCTCAAGTCAAGTCAAGCTGCAAGCCATATTTGCTCGAGTCAAGTCAAGTAGCAAGCCATATTTGCTCAAGTCAAGTCAAGCTGCAAGCCATATTTGCTCAAGTCAAGTCAAGCTGCAAGCCATATTTGCTCAAGTCAAGTCAAGTAGCAAGCCATATTTGCTCGAGTCAAGTCAAGCTGCAAGCCATATTTGCTCGAGTCAAGTCAAGTAGCAAGCCATATTTGCTCAAGTCAAGTCAAGCTGTAAGCCATATTTGCTCAAGTCAAGTCAAGCTGCAAGCCATATTTGCTCAAGTCAAGTCAAGTAGCAAGCCATATTTGCTCAAGTCAAGTCAAGCTGCAAGCCATATTTGCTCAAGTCAAGTCAAGCTGCAAGCCATATTTGCTCAAGTCAAGTCAAGTAGCAAGCCATATTTGCTCAAGTCAAGTCAAGCTGCAAGCCATATTTGCTCAAGTCAAGTCAAGTAGCAAGCCATATTTGCTCGAGTCAAGTCAAGCTGCAAGCCATATTTGCTCGAGTCAAGTCAAGTAGCAAGCCATATTTGCTCAAGTCAAGTCA
The DNA here is from genome assembly GCA_037783415.1 of Leptasterias polaris. NCBI lineage: Eukaryota > Metazoa > Echinodermata > Asteroidea > Forcipulatida > Asteriidae > Leptasterias > Leptasterias polaris. The sequence goes on along the minus strand of JAZGTN010000039.1, from coordinate 805,811 downwards.
AGTAGCAAGCCATATTTGCTCAAGTCAAGTCAAGTAGCAAGCCATATTTGCTCAAGTCAAGTCAAGTAGCAAGCCATATTTGCTCAAGTCAAGTCAAGTAGCAAGTCATTATTTGCTCAAGTCAAGTCAAGTAGCAAGCCATATTTGCTCAAGTCAAGTCAAGTAGCAAGCCATATTTGCTCAAGTCAAGTCAAGTAGCAAGCCATATTTGCTCAAGTCAAGTCAAGTAGCAAGCCATATTTGCTCAAGTCAAGTCAAGTAGCAAGTCATTATTTGCTCAAGTCAAGTCAAGTAGCAAGCCATATTTGCTCAAGTCAAGTCAAGTAGCAAGCCATATTTGCTCAAGTCAAGTCAAGTAGCAAGCCATATTTGCTCAAGTCAAGTCAAGTAGCAAGCCATATTTGCTCAAGTCAAGTCAAGTAGCAAGCCATATTTGCTCAAGTCAAGTCAAGTAGCAATTAAAGCCATATTTGCTCAAGTCAAGTCAAGTAGCAAGCCATATTTGCTCAAGTCAAGTCAAGTAGCAAGCCATATTTGCTGAAGTCAAGTCAAGCTGCAAGTCATTATTTGCTCAAGTCAAGTCAAGCAACGAGTCATTTTCGCTCAAGTCAAGTCAAGTCGCGAGTCAATGAAATTGGAGACTCGAGTCTGACTCGAGTCCAAGTCACCGACTCGAGTCAACAACACTGGCACAGGGTGCCTGAACGTGATAGAAAAGTAAACGATATCTAACAGGGCATGGTGCACTTTACTCTGATACTTTAGAGTACAAGGTACCTGACCCTTGAAACTTTCTCAGTTGACTTCAAATATTAGAGTCACAATGTTATTATATCAAAATAAATGTCAAATTTAATCAAATTTGAAAATGACTTCTGAAGATTATCTTGAAAACTAAACATACCTCTTCTTCTGCTGTTGCATTGGACTCAACAGCACCAGCCTGATGAAGCGGTATAGGAGTAACTGATACATGAGTCAGGATCCTAGGCTCAGGGTACGAACATGTCATTGCGCCCCAGTGACCTTTGACATTATGCTCCTGGGTTGGAGAGGAAAACATGATTTCGTTGGCATTTGGTTAGAGTCCAATTCCATCTGCATAGAACAAGATAAACAAAATATTAATGCAGAATGCAGTGGGAGCTTTGGAATGCTAGACCAGACATACCTGGGCCCAATTTCATAAAGCATGTAAGCACAAAAACTTGCTATGCACAGAAAAATCTTTCTTAGCAGAAACAGGTTACCAGCCAAAGTACCATACAGTTTACATTGCTGTGACTGGTACCCCACTCAATTCTTGCTAAGCAAAGAAATTTGCTCAACAAAATGTTCTGTTCAACAGCTTTATGAAATTGGGCCCAGGTAAGTTTCCATTGTTTATGTAATGCTGAACATGCGCACATTCCCCAAAACAATGGATTTACTACAAGTCTGCTGCCACCTCTAGTGTCCGAAAATTAAGACTCCCATTTGTTAAACTGAAGTCGTCAGGATCTGCACAGAATATCTGGAACCAATTTCTTAAAGGTTGGTCAGGTTGGTGTAGAAGTATCTTTAGTTGGTGTAGAGGCATCTTTCCTCACCCTCCATCTCTAGGACCCCGGTTCGAATCACACCGGGGCACTATGTGGATTGGGTTTTCAGTCCCTATCTAATTGTGTGGGTTTTCCCTGCAATAATTTTTTTTTTTTTGGGGGGGGGGTTTCCACATCTAAAACTGAGACTTGTCTTCTCTCCATTTGGGATCTTGGCTAGTACAGTGATTAATGAATATGAAAGTGAAAGCTGACATTTTGTGCTTTACCAAGCAGCCCTTAGCACAACAAAGCAAACAAAACACTATCTTTATTGGTAGTTTCTGTAAGTACTTTATCACCCTCACGGTGATCCTCTACTGCTGATTCCATTACTTTCAATTTGTTCTTACAATTGTACCATTCAGCTTTTAACCAATTTGGGGTTAAACAAAGACAAATTGACTGGAGCGGGATTAAACCAACGACCTCGGTTTAACGTGCCGGAGCTTTTAACATGTGACATGTTTTTGTATAACTGTGTTCAGCTCCTTAGAGCATGCCTACATGATTAGGATGCTTTATAAATGTTGGTATTATTATTATTATTACCGAGTTACTGTACCCCGCTTATTTTTGTTTAGCAAGTTTTTCTTCTGAGCAGATTTATAAAAACAGATCCAGAGCCTAAAGCGTGTGGCTTACCGAAATCTGTCACATAGTGGAATGTTCCTGCCCTGAGGTCTTCTTTGTAGTGTCTATCAGGCTATTGTGATATGACAGTACTGGAAGGAGCTAGGAGACTAGACAACGGCTGCTGGTGAGAAGCAGACCTTTGATTGCTGGACTGTCCCTGATTCTCCTTCTGAGATTATAGAGGAAAATTCAGTGGTTAATCACGTTACACTCTTTTTAGGAATCAGTGTTTTCATTTCCTGATTGATTTTTCCCAACTTGATATCTGAAGAGTTGGTTTTGTCAAAAGGAAATCTAACCAATGTTGTACACACCCTTTAAGCTCTACATGGGCCAATAAAAACCACCTTAAAGTTCAAGAAAAGTCTAACATGGTGAAAATCCAATTACACCACTAGGGAAACTGACCTGGTAAATAAAAAATAAAATTTTTGGCTGAACAAAGAAAAATTGACTACAGCAGGATTTCAACCAATGACATCCAGATTAACATGCCCACACTCTTTTAACTGAGCTATCTAGCCCTAATGTTGGTAGTCTCCCTATTTTGTTGATATCTTTGTTAGGGTAAAATTCCTTTACAACATGTAAAAAGCCACTCTTGGTTTCAGGGGCTGCAAGAAGAAAACATTTAAGATGAAAATAACTCAGGAGAGCTGAGGATAGGAATTGATTTTCCTTTTAAAACAGTCAAGATTGTAGGATGGTCCAAAATTGATGGTCCTCTTAAAACAGTCTACATTGTAGGATGGTCAGATAAAATACACACTACACTGTAAAGGGAATGTCTCAAAATTCTGACCGGTAGGAACGTTCTAATTTGACGGGCCAAGTATTGCAGTGCATGCATGGACCGTACTTTTGGATCGCTGGAACATTCCAATGGAAAGCTCAAAATACTAATGCCAAAAACAATTGTGTAGGATTTCTCCCAAATTTCGGCATAGTGGCAGGTCGTGGTCGAGCGGGTAAGAGCAACGGACTCAAGCTCTGGTGTGGGTTCCAGTCCCAGTCGTGACGCTTGTGTCCTTAAGCAAGTAACTGTACCATTATTGCTTTGTCCTTTGTATGGGACGTATAGCCGTTGGTCCTGTGTGTTGTGTAATGCAAGAAAAAGAACCCAGTGCACTTATCAAAAAGAGAAGGGGTTCGCCGCAGTGTTCCTGGTTTGATTGGCTGCATATTGCGCCACAGCACCTAGTAAACCATCACATGGTGCTTATGAGTAAAGGAATAGGTCTCATACTTCAAAACGTAGCTCAACATCTTGCAGGAAGTACTGACTGTTGAAGCGCCTTGAGCGTCACTGAGTGAGGGAATGAGCGCATTTTAAGAAACCACTATTATAACCATTATTATAATGATGCGGTCTTGCAAAACATTCTGGTGGTCCAATGGATTGTGGACGTGTGCCACCTGGAACATTGTGTTGTGCCTTGAACATGCCTGACCTTTGAGTTGCTCCCGAACACACAGGGACATTGACTCCCAAAAAGTGCGACCAAGAATATTGTGATGAATTATCAGGTGAATTGTATGCATGGATTGGGTTTTCAGTCAGGACAGAGGGGGGAAGAAGAGAGGTGGGGGAGAAATTACAAAAGGGAAACAATTCAGCAAACAAATATTATCAACGTCAAACTAAGATCTTACCTAATGCCTGCATAATGAGCTGGGCTTGACTCAGGGTGCCTGAGATAGCCTGGACTGCATTAGTTTGGGATATTCTGACCTGCTCCAGGCTATAGATGGAGGCCTGCAGCACAGGCTGGCCAGATGGAAATGCCTTCACTGAAAATGAAATGTAACAAATAATTTTGTATGGTGGAGAAACAATCTAAAGAGGTTTATGGTAACACCCTGGACATATCTCCCATGAGTGGGATTTTAAACTTTGCGTGTGGGAGAGGTTTGTGGTAACACCATGTACATGAGTAGGATTTCAAACTTTGCATGGTGGAGATACAATCTAGAGAGATTCTTGGTAACACCATGTACATGAGTAGGATTTGAAACATTGCATGGTGGAGATACAATCTAGAGAGATTCTTGGTAACACCATGTACATGAGTAGGATTTGAAACATTGCATGGTGGAGATACAATCTAGAGAGGTTTATGGTAACACCATGGAAATATCTCCTATGAGTAGGATTTGAAACTTTGCAAAAGACACAAAATCTCTAATTTTGTCTGCAATCCATTTGAATCCATATGATAAGGTACCAACCTGATGGTTTGAAAACATCCTCCAGGAGGCTGGTTCTGGCTAGTCGAGACACTACCATCTGAGGCTGCTTACTAGACCAGGTGTTGTAGATATGCATCATGAGTAGACACTGGGCTTTGGTGGCATTCAATGATAAACCAGGCAGCTCCAGCATCACCTCAGAGTGAACAAGATTGTATTCATTCCTAAGAACAAAATGAAACGCCATTAAAAAAAAAAAGTATTTGCTGAGAGTGATGGTTACTTTAGGCACCTTCTCAAATTTATTCCAGCTCCCGATTTCATGCAACTTTATGTGACTGCGTAAGTCCAAAAGCGCAACATTTATTGAGCAAGTTGTATACCACTAACACAAGAAATCTTTCACAAGTAAATTTTTGTGAAATCAGCTGCAGCACAAGTGTTTTGAGGCATTGCATGGTGAGGTATCAATTTATATTCTTTTTATAGTGTAGATTGTTCTTGAGAACTTGTCTTGCTATTCATTCGGAGTAGATTCAGAATTCAGGAGACGACTCATTTCACTGCAACAGTTGTAAGATTCTAATTGGTCTCAGCATTTCGACTAGCTTGCTCTAGTCCTCGTAAGGTTTCCTGAAATTAGACGCAAATAAGTTAATAACGAGAAGTCCCCCCCCGATCCATTAAGCAAACGTATTAGTCCGGGGCCAAATTCCTACAAGGCCCCCCCCCCCCAGGTAGTACTTAGTAAGCTAAGTAGTCTTCCGAATTCCAAAATCTACTACGTGGTTTATGTTATTTTGGAAAAATTCCAAACGACAAGGGGTCTGTGTTCTCTAAATAAACTACTGAATGTATTTCATTCCCATGGAATGAGATTCACTCGGTGAAATCTGTCTTTTCCATTTTACTCAGTTTGACATCCTTGAATTGGTCGTAAATTGTTGAAAAGAAAAGCCTTGTTCCTATGTGAAAAATTAAAAACTCGTATTTATAATTAACAAGCTATAAGAACAAAATAAAGCAAGTGTGTGGCAAAAATTGTATTCCTATACAATAGGACAAATATAAATGTGTCCCTTTCTTACCTTTGAATGCTCAGTACTTTCCAAATAAACTTCTAAAATGGTAGCATTTTGGAAATGTGATGCAGATGTCCCTAGCATGATCAATGTTAACTGACAATCGCCAATCAACTGTTGATGTTGCTTGATATTTATACGAGTATGCACTATCCACTAACTGTTTGATGATGCTATGTCACTGACTGGGGTCACAACCTGGGTCGACCCGGGAAAGCTAACCGAATGCACCTAGTGTTGGTGTAGTTCTAATCATACGCACACTTCCAAGAAAAAGCGGTTTACTGGACAAGTCTGCTGCCACATAGTGTCCTAAAAAGTCTCCCATTGGTTTGTCCTTCAGTTGAGATGCTCAGCCATAGGTCCTGTGTACTAAGATATGTAGTACACAAAAACAACCCAGAAAGTTTTGGAGGAAATTAAAACAAAGGAGAGAGGAAAATCAAGAAAAGAACCTCCAGAAACGACTTTAATTTAACCAACCAGCTTTCTTAACAAATAGTAACATTAAGCAAAATTGCATTCAAACTTTCTGGTAGTTTAGCCCCAAACCATGCAATTAAAATGTTTAATAATATAAACAAATTAAACCCTCAAAAGTAACCCTTACCACAAATCTAATCAATCTAAAATAAATTGCTCATATGGTCCTTTGGAAGTAATGATTAATCTACTAAAAATATATATATGTCTAATATATAGTAATAAATTATAAATTTTAGATATTACTTATAATTACATGTAGTAGTTACCTTTTGATCACACTGTAAAATAATTGCACTACTCATCTCTATTGTGCCAAAAAGCAAGGAATAGGAAAACAAACTTACACCTCCTGAAGACAATCGAAGCATGCTGATTGAATCGTTGAGCTGTCAAACCACTGTTTCTTTTCAGAGAGATTGTTTTATTGTGTTACTGCAATGCCAATGAGGTTGTAGTCCCACAATGCAAAGTTTCACTGGAGCTAGGTATTTTGTTGGGGTTACCGCAAACACTACTCGATTCTATTCCCAACTCGAACATTTTCAAGTCCTTCTTTAGCTGTTTTCTCAGAAAAAAATATCTGCAGCAAACTTTCGCTTATAGCAATACATGCTTTGTAGTGTTAATCTTTTCATTACAACTGAATCACTTTGTTTCATATTGATCACATATATACAATTCATTTAGTTTCCTGTAAGCACTTTGTATACTTTCAAAATATACATTAGTTCTTGCATGCAAACAGTTCTTGAAGCGATATAGCATGCTTTACAACAAATCTCATGTTGATTTCTGTGATATAGTACAACTTGAGTTTCTGTAAGCACAATGTATATTAGCAAAATATACATTAGTTCTTACTTGCGAATGGCTCCTGCACCCATAAACATAAACATGCTCCTTGGTGTCATTATATTAACCTAATTGTAGATTTCCATGATGAAGTGCAACTGAGTTCCGGTAAGAACAATGTATATCAGCTAAATATACATAAGTTCTTACTGTTGCTAATGGTTCCAGCGACCATTATATCATGCATTACAATATACTTCTTGTCGGTTTCAGTGACATAGTGCAACTTTAGTTCCATTGAAAAACAATACCTGTACTACTAGGCCTAAACTGTTAGCAGATGATGTTGTGTGACATACATGTACAGCGCACCTGCGTGCAATGCCACGGTTTGAGCAGATCTAGATTTTTCTATATTGCAAGAAACACAGAATAATCTTGATCAAGTAAAACAATATCGAACAAAGATATTGACAAAATATGGAGACCGCCAACATACGGCTAGATAGCTCAGTTGGTAGAGCACTTGCACGTTAACTCGGAGGTTGTTGGTTCAAATCCTGCTCTAGTCAGTTTCCTTGTGGTTTATTATTAGAAATCTAAAACAATATCAGTTAGGCTTCCTTACACATCCCTGAAGTACCTTTGCAACAATCCCATGAGTACATGACTGTAAATTTCCAGGTGGTCAGCTGATTTCCTAATTTGTCTTCTTTTTATTGCAAGGCAGTTTTGTCTTTTTTTGCAATAACAAAATTGCATGTTTGGTTCAATAAGACACTCATGATAATCTAAAAAAGTATCTGCAATCCGTCCGTTACAAATTACAGAAGACTTCTTCCACCTTTACAAAATATCACACCGACAAAATAACCAATGATAAAAACTCCCAAAACACCCAAAGAACACAAAACAAAACATAACAAAACATAACAAATCATATGAAATCATAAACCCAATCAAAACAATACTTTAAATGATCCCCAAACAAAACAACAAAACAATAACTAATGAGGAAAAAGTTACCCAAAAAGCAAGGTAACTATTAATAGTTTAAACTCTCGATGCTGCAACTCCAAAGTTTAAAACTTGGAGTTTTCCTTACATCCTCAATTGTTTTTTTGAAGAGCATACTTTTAAAAACCTACAGTAGTAAGCTTGCTGGAAGTTCATGTTGTCAAAATAACTAGTAGAGTCTAAGCCAGGGCCAAAGCTGAAGCCGTGGTTTAGAAAAGGACATATTTTTTCAGCTCTATCATCATCATCATTCAGCACAGACTTGCGTCCGTGGTCGATTCGCCCTCCGATTGTAATATGGGGTCGCCGCCTTCACCTGTTATTTTTCAATTGCTGCTATTCTAAGCTCTCGCACACTTCCACTTTGTCACATTGTCAATCCAGCGCAGCTTAGAGTGACCTCTGCCATGACTTGTACCCATAGGCAGACCGTCTATAAATGTGTCGGGTAGACCTCCCTGTCACATCACATGAGCGCACCACTTCGCCTTCCGATCTAACGACGTCCCTCATTTAGAAAATCGTAGCCTTCATCTTTGAGACAACAAAAGACATCCCGCTCATTTAAGTTTTGTTTTTCAACAAATCTCAAGAAGTCTGTAGATGGTAGAGAAGAGGGTAGGTCCTCTTTCTACAAGCCTTCCAGTTGCATCTTGGTGCTGGTATGCCACATCTTAAAGCGGCTGAAGCCTGTATTATTTGTCTCGTCGTAGCAGAAACCCTTCCCAAGGAGCTTATTCTTTGCCTGTTGGAACAGACTGAGGAAAGTATCCCTGTAACAGGCCTGCTGCAAGAAGTACTGGTACGCCGTGGTACCCCTCATATCATCCACTGTGTGTCCCCCTGGCAGGGAGGAGCCATCTGATTGGGTGTCAGAGCTGACCAATAGGTCAATGTCTAATGGATCACATGGTCTGGTGGCGATACCCCCAACGAAGTCAGCAACACGGCTGCTTGTCTCCTCCTTCTGGAATGATCAGAAAACAGTACAATCATTTGAAAAATGCTAAAGAAAAATAAGATTGACACTGGTGCATGGTCCAACATCAAAGAGCCATGATTAACCCTTTCCTTACCGTAGGTGACTTAAAGGCACTGGACACTTTTGGTAATTGTCAAAGACCAGTATTCTCACCTGGTGTATCCCAACCTATGCATAAAATAACAAGCCTGTGAAAATTTGGGCTCAATTGGTCATTGAAGTTGCAAGAAAATAATGAAAGAAAAAACACCCTTGTTGCACAAATGCATGTGCTTTCAGATGCCTAAAAAAGGCTTCAGGCCTGAAGTCTTTTAATATTTTAGTGAGAAATAACCCCTTTCTCAAAAACTACGTTACTTCAGAGGGAGTGGTTTCTCACAATGTTTTATACTATCAACAGCTCTCCGTTGCTCGTTACCAAGTAAGTTTTTATGCCAATATATATTTTGAGTAATTACCAAACGTGTCCAGTGCCTTTAAGCAGACTGCACTCATATCCACTCTTTCTTACCAACAGTTGGTTTGTTTGACCAACTTGTTCCACTGCAGTTGCACTTGCATGATGATTCCTCCAAAAGTTGACTTGAATAAAAACAGATTTCCAGAAACCAACATCAATTCGTCCTTTATAAGCCGGCCTTATGACATAAAAGCCCTTTCCACAAGACATAAAAATATCCATTGTCCCTTACTACCATTGTAGCCATATTTGAGAAGATTTCACCAAGGACAGTCCAAACATTATTTTCCTTTCACACAAAATGCAATTTATAAAAAATTTCAACCATGCAAAAGTAAAGCAAGGTACCCCTGCTAAATAGCTCTCATGTGAAAAGGGTTGTAACAAACATACCTTCAGGACAGATGGTGATATTGGGCTCTTCACGGTAACACAAACTCCCTCTGTGCTCCCGGCCACAGGGGTGCACTCCAGTTCAAATATCGGGAAGACTTGCTGTTGGGTGTCCTCACTGGAGCTGACCACAAAGAGCACTTCGGGCGTTAGGAGTAGGCACCCCCCACGCTGTAAGCCGTGGAAGGTGATCGTTGTGATGTCACAGTGGATGAGGATGTCTGAGTTTGGAAGAGGCTGCAGCATTTTCCTTTGAAAAAATAACAAATTTGAGCAAAGAAACTTTTAAGTTATCCTGAAGGTGACAAATGGATAGAAAACCACACTCCAAGCTACCCTGATGGTAAAAATATACATCGATACCTCACCATGCAATGCGTTAAATCCCGTATACCCTGATGGTATTAAGTAATAGGGCACATGTCACCACGGCAAGTGGTTAGACTGCAGGAGTTGCAATCACAAGGTTGTGGGTTTGAATCTGGCCAAGCTAACCGCTGAATTCACAATGACAAGGTGAGTATTGTCGTCTAGCTATTGAATCACAATTTATTGACTTGTGCAATTTATAATCATAGATTTTAAGAAATTGCCCTCTATAGCTTTCGCTGGTTCTTGCTGGTATTATAACATTCAAAAAAACGAGATAGCAAAGACTAAAATCGGGAAATGTTGGGAAGTAATAGTTTACTCGTCTTTGTGACTAAAAAATTACGATTCCTTTGTGCTATGGAAAGTGTTCTTAATAATAATAATAGTGGCTTCTCATGCGCTCAGGTCCGTCACTCAGTGACGCTCATGGCGCTTCAACATTATCACCCCCTGGTCACTGGGCCATTTTTGTGTCATTCCTTTAACCATATCTCAGCTCCCTGGGGAGTATACAGCCTGTGCTACCAAATAAGTAGCGCATCAAGCTAAATCAATCACAAGAACCATCTCTGCCCTCACAGGTACCCATTTACTCCTGGGTGATGAGAAGCAATTATAGTTAAGTGTCTTGCTCAAGGACACAAGTGTCACGACCGGGACTTGAACCCACACTCTGCTGATCAGAAACACCAGAGCTTGGATCCGGTGTTCTTATCCGCTCAGCCACGACACGCTACCTTAAACCATCACAATGATCCCTGTATGTGTTGATGTATCAGCAGTATGGGACGTGGCGAGCGTGTTAAATTGTGATAGTAATGTTGCACCTTATGCGGCGGTGCACCTTATCTGTTAACGCTTGAATCTTATTTTGGTAATTTGAGGGTACTGCGCCTTATACGCCGAGCACCTTATACGCAGGACATTATGGCATGTAGAACCTAATAATGGTTTTACTAGGTGCTGCTTACCATTCAACAGCCACTGCCACAAACAACGAGGCAAACCCCTTCTCTAGCGATAGTTGTACTGAATTCTTTTACTTACATTACCCAACACATGGGATCTTTGGCTTTTTGTCGCAACGAAGCCTTCCTTCTAACCGAAGGTTAAGTGCCTTGCTTAAGGACACAAGTGTCGAGACCGGGACTCGAACATCATCATAGCGAAAAGTTTGTTTGTGTCATAACCAAAAACGCAAATACTCACCATGTATACTTGAGTCTGCTATTTTTTGCCATTGCACTCAGTAGCGTTACGCACTCTCCCCTCGGTGTTCGTGTTTCAACCAATCCAGCGCTGTGTAATATACCTGAAACAAAACAATCCATCAATTCATTCATTGGAAAATAGGTCTTGCGAGGCTTGTTTAATATTTTTGAAACCTCTAAGTTTCAGGTCTGGATTGTCCAACAGCACGGTATCTGCTAAGCCTACCAACTAATTTGGGGCTATATGCGTCCTCTATTTACATGTTTGTACATTATTTTATGCTATAAAAACAAAGAACAATTTTGTTTTGGTGTGTTTTATTTTTCTTACTGTGATTTTTGTGAATTTTGTTTTTGATGGGCATCCCCCCTCCCCCTTTGACGAACACTAGTGCCTTAGGTGTACAGAATAATGGAACCTATAGGGCCTATGGAAAACTGGTGCTGCCTAGGGCCTATGGAATACTGGTGCCTTAGACCTTTGGAACTGGTGGTAGGGGCAAAGGGAAAACTGGTGCCTAGTGCCTAGGGTTAGTGTCGTGGCCGAGCGGATAAGAGCACCGGACTCAAGCTCTGGCGTTTCTGTTCAGCAGAGTATGGGTTCGAGTCCCGGTCGTGACACTTGTGTCCTTATTAAGCAAGACACTTATCCATTATTGCTTCGTCCTTCGGATGGGACGTAAAGCCGTTGGTCCCGTGTGTTGTGTAATGCACGTAAAGAACCCAGTGCACTTATCGAAAAGAGAAGGGGTTTGCCCCGGTGTTCCTGGTTTGATCGGCTGCATATTGCGCCACAGCACCTTGTAAACCATTACATGGTGCTTTGTAAAGAAATAGGCCTCAAAATTCAAAAGTAGCTCCACATATATACCTTGCAGGAAAATATTGACTGTTGAAGCGCCTTGAGCGTCACTGAGTGACGGATATGAGCGCTATATAAGAAGCCATTATTATTATTATTATTATTAGGAAACACTGGTGACTTTGGCCTGCGGAATACTGGTGCCTAGGGCCTTCAAAATACTGGTGCCTGGTGCCTATATAGAGCAAACTGTTGCCTGGGGCGTATGGAACACTGGTGCCTAGAGCCTAAGGAGCACTTAATCAATCCCTATCTGATTACCAGTTACACTGTTATAACCTGTGAAGGAAACATAATCGCACACTTCACAATTATTATTGCCTTGCAGTCTCGACCATAAGTTAAGGATTGGCCCAAGTTACCTTGTCCAGTCTGTGAGACCAACTCTGCTGCCCCTCCCAGTGGCTTGATGACCACGCCCATCAGACCCTTGCCGACACCTCGTATGACACCTGTTGCCTTCTGAGTGCGTGAGCTGATTGCTGGTGCTTGATAAAAGCTTTTGATTGGTTGGTCAGCGATTCCACCGATGGCTCCTATTGGTGGAATAACGTTTCAGAAATGATACATTGAGAGCTTAATGTTGATGTTATATTATGAAATCAAACTAAACCATAGCCCCCAAGAGTCCTTCGCTACAAATCCCCCATATCCTAAAAAAAAACACCTCCACACTACAACAGGTAACACCCTGTTCAGACAGGTGCTCCAGAGTCACGCCAAAACAAAAAGATAAGAAGCAACTCTAGGTCGACCCAAATAAATTTTGACCTCAGACAGCGGAGCTTAACATAACATTTACATTAGCTTCGGCTCATGACAAGATCGATGTCTAAAACCAAGATGCTCCAGAGTGTTTCTGAACGACACAACAGTCAATCCTTCGACCTCCAGTGCGTTCAGTCACTCGTAATTGTTTCAGTTGTCAAACTTTTCATGTACTTAAATCAATAACTTGGTTCGGTGTGACTCTGAAGCGCCTGTCTGAAGCGGGTATTACTCCACACTAAACCGTTTTGACATTTTCAAACTAGCGCATAATGTATCTCACCTAAAATAGCCTAAATTATTTATTTCAGTACATGAAAGGCTTAAATGCTAGTTAAAACACCTGAGGACCAGTCAGAATTCTCAACAAGAATTCTCAACTAGCTGGCTAGTTCCGTGTTTAAAAGCATTTCTATTTATTATGAAATATGGACAAATGAAAAAGCTGGTGGACTAGTAAAATAACAAGCTCACTGGTCCAGCTGGCTAGTCACTGAAAAGGTCAAGTGCAAACCCTGTGAGTGACCACATACATTAGCTAAGCAAAACAAAACAAACATTATCTGCTTATCAAAAAAAGAAAGAAAAAGGTTACAACGGAAAACAGCCAATTCTGTTTGTGTGAATAGAGTTCAAACCCTTCCTGCCCCAGTATTAAATTAGACTGGTTGTTCTCACCTAGCAAGCTAATCCCAAACCCGCTAAGGCCTTGTAGGAGCCCGTCTGTCATCCGGTCTGGTACCCTGCGTCTCTGCTTCTCCTGCCGTGCAATGTGATCCTCATCCAGTGTGAGCCGGTCTAGGTTACGTGAGACACTGGATGCAAACATTGTGATGGACGTCAGTGTTCCTGTAGGAAGTAATCAAAATCGGGCCAATAACAACTCAACGTTTCCATCAGTATGCTCTGATCGTCTTCGGGAGGAAATCCTAGTGTTAATGTACTGTGACCGGTCAGACGGATAACGGTTAAAACTTCAGTAAGAAGAAACTGTCACCAACCTGCAGAGAGATGTTTCAGTAGAGAGGAGGTTCCACTGGTCACACCGGCTACGAACGCTGCCGGCCCTCGAGTCAGCCCCTCGTACGGCAGCAGAAAGGAGTCTGTCAGCCCACTACGGACATTGCGCAACAACCCAGCTGGGTTGCCTAGAATCTCAAGTGAGCCAAGGACCCAGCCTGCAAAAATTTGTAAAAAATCATATAAGAACTTTTCAAAAACATTCTTAAACAAAGTAGCCCATCCAACTGATCATTTCAGCACCCAAGAAATTTGAATACTATGTCAACATACTACATCAGAAAATTTCATATGTGGCCATGACCTTGCGGCCATTTGCGGCCACTATGGACGTTTTGGTACAAGCCACTTAGGGCCACTATGGTCTCTAAAGGGTTAAGCAGGAAATATTGCTTGACAATTTTCTGCTAAGTAAAAAGGAGCAGGATACCAGTTACAGATGGTACATGTGGTACTTTGGGTGGTAACCTTATTCTGGTAAGCATATTTTTAGTTGTGGTTGGCTACCTTTAATGCTGAAGCAACTCTATGATATTGGACCTAGAGGGTCGAACATACCTGCTTTGAAGAGTGCTCCGGAGGTATAGTGTACTGTCAGAGCCTGCACCAGCTGTCGCGTTGTCGCAAACACTGGACCGCTGTCAAACTGTTTGAATGACAGTGGTGTGCTGTCCACGGCAATGAACAGTTTCAAGGATGCGTGGATACTTGCGAGCAATCTGACTGGCTGGATGAGGAACTGCCGCATGCTGATTGGCTCCTTCAGCGCGCTGCTAGCCACTCGAACCTTGGTGGGGAAGCTCTGCCGTGTGATTGGCTGGCATTGGTCATGCGACTTTGCAGGGAGGAAGGTTTGAATTTTAACGAGGAGATCGTACATGAGTACATCTTCGATGAACAACTCCAGCGGCTTAGCTTCAACTTCGACCGAGGCTAGTTTGAAAGATCCTGTGGTACAGCTCTCCAATAAAGTCAGCGCTACAAAAGCGTGGTGTTTACTATAAAACAATGCACGGTTCTCGATTGGCGCGTCATGAGGTACTTCGTCCTCCCCGCTTTTAAAAGTGTCCGGTAGGCTGCAAAGGATGACAGCAAAGTCATGGCTTCCGGCTTCTTTAAACAACTGGTTGTCGACCTGACAGGCCTGTGCCGAGACCTGCAGCTTTTGCTGTTGAACAGGACTCTTATTGCCATCCTCGACACATGGGAAGCTTAACAGTTGCACATCATCGACAGTGATGCGAAGCATCTCTGAGGTCTGTACGAGGTCTGTGACCTCATCCATCACCATGACGACAACACTCTCAGCAGATAATCGAAACCTATACTGCAATGGGTTTATAGGGGCTGTATCTTTCTCCAATGATAATGCAGATATTCCTTGATCAGCATCCCCCATCTCAACTGCTAATAAAGAGTTTGGTACAGAATTCCTAGGAGGCTCCATTGATGGTTGTATCCTACTACTGCCACTAGTTTTAGAGACATCCATACTAAGTGGATCTATGCGTACTTGTAACTGGGTTCCAACACAGTGACTGGATAGCAGGACATAGCCAACCCCAGCAACAGAAACTATCTCCGATCTTTCCTGGTGGTCTGTCGCCAACTGTATAGCCTCACTCCATGAATATTTACCCTGTTCAAGACAAAACAAGTCAAACAGTATCAAAAGATGCTACTCTAGCTAATCAAAATTAAAATTCATTATATATTTCCTTGTCTGTTCATTCAATACAATCTACATGGTTTTAACGACAAATAGGGTGATTGCCAACATTATGGCTAGAAAGCACAGTTGGTAGAGCGCCGTCACGTTAATCTGGAGGTCCCAGGTTCAAATCACTCTCTGATAGTTAATTTGTCTTTGTTCAATCCAAAATAATTTTAAGTTTAGCAAGTCACTTTCCCTTGTGGTTTATTACTTGACTATAAACAAAAATAATAACAAAAACTAATTTTTATTAATGCATATAACAATAACAGATCATTGCACTTTACATTGGTGCCCTGGTCATTGGGCCAATAACATTCCTGTAATCTTTCTCAGCTCCCTGGGGAGTATACAGCCCCGGGCTGCCGTGGCCCTCCGAAGGCTTTTTCAAACACAATATCAACCTTTACCCTTCCAGGTACCCATTTATACCCCTGGGTGAAGAGGAGCAATTATAGTTAAGCGTCTTGTCAAGGACACAAGTGTCATGACCAGAATTTGAAACCACATCTCGATGACTTAACTTGAATTCGATTCTTTAAACCG
Source organism: Leptasterias polaris (assembly GCA_037783415.1). Taxonomy (NCBI): domain Eukaryota; kingdom Metazoa; phylum Echinodermata; class Asteroidea; order Forcipulatida; family Asteriidae; genus Leptasterias; species Leptasterias polaris. The sequence goes on along the minus strand of JAZGTN010000039.1, from coordinate 789,700 downwards.
CTCAGTCTTAACTATGAAAACTTCATGACATCTTTGGGGGGCTTGTGTACCATGCTTTTTTGGATTTGGAAAACAAAATATTCCTTACCTTTCTCTCCTCCTTGGGCAGCCTCTGTTCTCCGTTAGAGTCCTCAAGACATATGGCCACACCCAGAAAGCTCCCAAGACACAAGTGAATGCTTGGTAGGAATGGCTGAGGCTCAGAGTCGGGTGTTGAGCTGGTTGAAGGACGCTGGAGGTCATAGTGGACTAGACAGTGTGGGAGAACTAGAGGGATGGATGGCACAGGGCTTCTCTGCTCCAAAACTTCCACTGTGGATGGCAAATATAAATATTACCCATGAAATAAATCATTTTAAACAATGTATAAAAGTGCGCCATATTGTTACTTCCCACATTTATCAGGCCTTATGCTTTTGTAAAACTATTTTAACTCCTTAGGATTGAGCAACACCGGCAACCAATGAGCCTTACGCATTCAGGAAACTGTGTCACCTCCTTAGGAGTGTGCAACACCGGCAACCAAAGGGCCTTAAGCAAGCAGGAAACTGTCTCAACTCCTTAATTAAGAGTGTACATACTGGCAGCCAACAGGCTCAACTCCTCAGCACCGGCAACCCAATGGGCGTGCAGGTTGCTTATCATTCACATCAACAATCTCTACCCTCACCTGTACCCATTTACTCCCAACGGTTCTTTTTTAAGCAAGCAGGAAACTATCTAGGCTCCTTAGGAGTGTGCAGCACCGGCAACCAAATGGGTGCACAGGTTGCTTATCATTCACATCAACAATCTCTTCCCTCACTTGTACCCATTTACTCCTGGGTGATGAGAAGCAATTCAAGACAAGCTCAAGTACACAAGTGTCAATGCCAAGATTTGAACTCACTCTCTGATGACACATCAATCAAACGAAGTCGGCCATTGCACACTACTCAATGATAAAATAGAAGACCTTACATACTACCACAAATAGATTTTTATATTTACATTTCTCTGTGACATCAAACGGATCAGTCTGTCCGAAGTGAATTGGGTAGGGACAGGTGTTGGAGACGGTCACCCTGGTCATTGAGTCGTCATCAAGGGTAAGGTACGTCACACCTTCTTGCTCTGCTAAGATGACAACGAGCGGTTGTGTTGCCATTGTTACCGTGGCACTGGTTGCTTTGGGTGAGGCCTGGCTGTACACTTGGTGAATCTGTTGAATTCGAAAATTACCACAAGACAGCAATATTAATAATACCAATATTAATAACACCATAGTGCATATATTCTGGTATCTAGATAAAGGCGCTTTACAACATTATTATCCCTGTTCATCAGGCATACTTACACCATTATTCTAACTTTCTCAACTCCATGGGGAGCAAACAACCTCAAGCCACTTATAATTAACAGGAGATTTTACGTTCATTCCTAACACACGGGATCAATGGCTTTGCGAAACTCACCGGTACTGCAACTGGTAGCCTTGGCCTCGATATGTCCACCAGAACCCATCTACTCCAGTGAGTCTGCTCCTGATTGGCCGCCTCTTTGATACCTGCATTCTGACTGGTCTGTTCTGAAGATAGTGAGAAGTACTGGCTCAAACTCTCCTGCTCGGCAGTGATTGGCTGACTGGTGGGTGGGACGTTCCACTGTGTAATGGGGATGTGTGTTTCTTGAGTTGTAGCTGAGGGGACCATCACCTCATGCAGTGATGATTCCTGTAGTGGGAGCTATTTATAAGAGAATGGAAAGAATTTTTAACATGTTAGTATGGTGTTTAAACCTCAAGTGAGGTTTGTGGTGTTACCATGTGCGTAAATCTCTTTTGAGTAGTGGTGGTTCTGAGAAGAACCTGTAGTTTGACAACTCAACGCTTCGATCAGTATGCTCAGATCATCTTCAGGAGAATGCCAGTCTCTATTGCTGCATGCTGCATAAGTATTGCCAAATATATTAACTGGCAGTGCGAAGTGCAAAATTTCAAATCCCACTGGTTTAAACCTTTAGAGACCAAAAGATTTGCAGCAAAATGCACTGAGCGGCCGCAAACGACTGCAAGATCTGACCTATTTCTCTTAAACCAAAAAGGTCCAAGTAAAGGTCATGTTCCGAAACGATTAATTCAATTGCCTGTTCTGGCCAAGACATCCTTGAACTTTTAAAAACCCGGTTTATCAAGCTTTTGTTTGTGTGTCCATAAAAAATCTTCCGGCGTTGACCGGTTCACCACCATCAAACAGACTTAAATGCCCTGTAAATAAAAATGAGCCAAAACTCATTCATCAGTGATTTTTTGGGAGCCTTGGGTCCCAGGGTTAAGTAACGATTGATCTCACCTTATTTGTTGATGTTACATCCAACGTCCTCATCCTGATGGACCTCTTACACTTATTCCTGAGCACAAACTGAGGCAGTATTGTAATGACCCTGATGTTGTGTTTGACAGTGGAACGCACTGTCAGACGAACAACCTTCAAATAAAAATCACCATACAGTAAAATGAGCAAGTTTCATTGTTACTGTTCATTAAGTATAACATTTTCCAGCGATTTAATAGATTTTATACGCAGATTCGAATGAAACAAAGGAACGTGTTATTTTTTGATTTAATGTCACAGCCTTGAAAACTGTTTTTTATTTTTCGTAAATAAAATTGTGCCGGATGCCGAAAACTGTACAGAGAATGTTTGGTTCATTCCTGAATTTGGATGATATTCAATCAAAACGGCATTGATATTGACTTTTCGACTGGCCCAAAAATTCCTTCTTGGAATGCACAAACCCATTTATGCTTGAATTATCAAATAAAATTACATTTTACACCATTTCCCCCAGACTTTCATGAGTACTCTTTCTAATTGAAAATGAGTGCATTATAAAAAAACTGAAGTTGACTTGTTGAAGCACCTCTTCAAAATATTACAAATAATAAAACATGATACAAAATACGAAAAACCACAGACAATCTACCACATACCCTGTTCTGTGCCAGCCCCATACGCTGCACAGACAAGCAGACATGGATGAACCCCTCTGATATAAGGGTCAGAGTTGAAGGGTCGTGACCTGTTGATGGGACAGATGCTGCTACAAGGTGTATGGGATTGGATTTAGTGCTGGTTGTGTACTTGGCTTTGCCGAGTTGAAGATGAAAGGCCTTCTGTGGAGTTCCATGATAAAAAGTATACAGATTGTATACTATTATTGGCTGTAATAATGTTTGACTTTTCGGTAAATTACTAAATTCTGCATTACTTTTACAAAACGGTCGATGAAGAAACATAATTTTTACATGCAGGAGGAAAACCTTATGAGGAAAAACACTCGCAAGTTGGGACTGCAAAACTCAATTCATATGTGATGCTCTGACCCGAGGTGGGATTCGAACTGGGTCCACAGAGGCAAAAGGCAGGGAAAGATATCACAAAGCCAATAGTTCATATACTTGGTTATTTACTTATTTATTTGTTACACATCAAACAGCAATAACAGGATGAATTGGAAACAAGAAGAAGTGTTTAGTTTTAGACGAAAACCAGGTCTAAGGTTGGATTCGAACTGGGGTCTTCACAGGTGAAAGGCAGGGCAAGACATCACAAAGCCAACATGGTATTTATCTATTACACATCAAACAGCACCAATAACAGGATGAATTGGAAACAATAAGAAATGTTCAGTTTAAGATGTGGGATGAAAGCCCCAGATGGGGTAAACCCACACAATCGGGTACGGTCTGAAAACCCAAACCACATGTAAGGCTTGAACTAGGGTCCAACGATGTAAACAACTGAAGCCAATCACTGAGCCAACCGGATCCCCAACTTGAAAGGGGTCCCTTTTTGTTACCTTGAATCTCTGCGGGGCGGTAACCTGCTGTTTCTGGACACACACCGGTTGACATCCTTGCTCCAAAACGTCAATATCTAAATCTGTTTCGTTGACAATCATACACCAGGGCAACACGTCCACCACGATGGTGTTGAGAAAGCGGCAGGGCTGCGTGATCGACACTTGAAGATCTGTGTTTGGCTGATGGACACTTCCGATGGGAGGTTCTTGCGGGTCTCCCTCTGTAGACTGTTTACTCGGGGGTAGTTCGGTGTGTCGTAAACTACCGGTGAATGATTTTGCACTGCAAAGGATGGACCATAGAGCTCAGTCTAACATGAAACACTTCTTGCAAAATCACTAAGTATTGGGCAGTTATTTTAAGGACTAATGCAGTTTTAGTTATCAATTAGAATTTTGTTAAAGCACATGTGTAACATTGGTAATTGTCAAAGACCAGGATCCACACTTGATGTGACCCATCATATGTACATGAAATAACAAACCTGTGAAAGTTTAAGCTAAATCGGTCATTGACGTCACAAGAAAAAACCTTAAATTTGTCTGTTTTCAAACATTGAGTTTTTGACTTACAAGATCAAAACTAATTATTTTACTCATAAAAAAAAAGAAAATGTATTTCAAGCAAGAATATTTCAAAGGGAGTATCCCATCATGACCAACTTTATACCCTGTATGTTGTGTGCTAATCTGTGAACAATTATATTTTTACTCTTACCAATGTTACACACACCCTTTGAAGGTGCTACTTTGTCCTTATGCCAGGTCAACAGGAAAACAGGTGTTACCCAAACAGACAAATTGTGGTTATAAAAATGTGTCTTTGGCTACAGACCCTCCTGAATTCTCTAAAATACTCCACTCTTTGGTAACTCAACAATCAAACTGTTTGGACTATGATAAGATTGGAGGTACAGCACCATTCCATCAAAATACTCCACTCTATGGTAACTCAACACCCACATGTTTGGACTCTGATAATATTGGTATGCCTGGATCTAGGCTTAGAGTGGGTGGTGTGGAGGTACAGCACCATTCCATCAAAATACTCCACTCTATGGTAACTCAACACCCACATGTTTGGACTCTGATAATATTGGTATGCCTGGATCTAGGCTTAGAGTGGGTGGTGTGGAGGTACAGCACCATTCCATCAAAATACTCCACTCTATGGTAACTCAACACCCACATGTTTGGACTCTGATAATATTGGTATGCCTGGATCTAGGCTTAGAGTGGGTGGTGTGGAGGTTCAGTACCAAATCAATCAAAATACTCCACTCTATGGTAACTCAACACCCACATGTTTGGACTCTGATAATATTGGTATGCCTGTCCCCAGGCTTAGAGTTGGTGGTTTGGAGGTACAGTACCAAATCAATCAAAATACTCCACTCTATGGTAACTCAACACCCACATGTTTGGACTCTGATAATATTGGTATGCCTGGATCTAGGCTTAGAGTGGGTGGTGTGGAGGTACAGCACCATTCCATCAAAATACTCCACTCTATGGTAACTCAACACCCACATGTTTGGACTCTGATAATATTGGTATGCCTGGATCTGGGCTTAGAGTGGGTGGTGTGGAGGTTCAGTACCAAATCCATCAAAATACTCCACTCTATGGTAACTCAACACCCACATGTTTGGACTCTGATAATATTGGTATGCCTGTCCCCAGGCTTAGAGTTGGTGGTTTGGAGGTACAGTACCAAATCAATCAAAATACTCCACTCTATGGTAACTCAACACCCACATGTTTGGACTCTGATAATATTGGTATGCCTGGATCTAGGCTTAGAGTGGGTGGTGTGGAGGTACAGCACCATTCCATCAAAATACTCCACTCTATGGTAACTCAACACCCACATGTTTGGACTCTGATAATATTGGTATGCCTGTCCCCAGGCTTAGAGTTGGTGGTTTGGAGGTACAGTACCAAATCAATCAAAATACTCCACTCTATGGTAACTCAACACCCACATGTTTGGACTCTGATAATATTGGTATGCCTGGATCTAGGCTTAGAGTGGGTGGTGTGGAGGTACAGCACCATTCCATCAAAATACTCCACTCTATGGTAACTCAACACCCACATGTTTGGACTCTGATAATATTGGTATGCCTGGATCTAGGCTTAGAGTGGGTGGTGTGGAGGTTCAGTACCAAATCCATCAAAATACTCCACTCTATGGTAACTCAACACCCACATGTTTGGACTCTGATAATATTGGTATGCCTGGATCTAGGCTTAGAGTGGGTGGTGTGGAGGTTCAGTACCAAATCCATCAAAATACTCCACTCTATGGTAACTCAACACCCACATGTTTGGACTCTGATAATATTGGTATGCCTGGATCTAGGCTTAGAGTGGGTGGTGTGGAGGTTCAGTACCAAATCCATCAAAATACTCCACTCTATGGTAACTCAACACCCACATGTTTGGACTCTGATAATATTGGTATGCCTGGATCTAGGCTTAGAGTGGGTGGTGTGGAGGTTCAGTACCAAATCCATCAAAATACTCCACTCTATGGTAACTCAACACCCACATGTTTGGACTCTGATAATATTGGTATGCCTGTCCCCAGGCTTAGAGTGGGTGGTGTGGAGGTTCAGTACCAAATCCATCAAAATACTCCACTCTATGGTAACTCAACACCCACATGTTTGGACTCTGATAATATTGGTATGCCTGTCCCCAGGCTTAGAGTTGGTGGTTTGGAGGTACAGTACCAAATCAATCAAAATACTCCACTCTATGGTAACTCAACACCCACATGTTTGGACTCTGATAATATTGGTATGCCTGGATCTAGGCTTAGAGTGGGTGGTGTGGAGGTTCAGTACCAAATCCATCAAAATACTCCACTCTATGGTAACTCAACACCCACATGTTTGGACTCTGATAATATTGGTATGCCTGGATCTAGGCTTAGAGTGGGTGGTGTGGAGGTTCAGTACCAAATCCATCAAAATACTCCACTCTATGGTAACTCAACACCCACATGTTTGGACTCTGATAATATTGGTATGCCTGGATCTAGGCTTAGAGTGGGTGGTGTGGAGGTTCAGTACCAAATCCATCAAAATACTCCACTCTATGGTAACTCAACACCCACATGTTTGGACTCTGATAATATTGGTATGCCTGGATCTAGGCTTAGAGTGGGTGGTGTGGAGGTTCAGTACCAAATCCATCAAAATACTCCACTCTATGGTAACTCAACACCCACATGTTTGGACTCTGATAATATTGGTATGCCTGGATCTAGGCTTAGAGTGGGTGGTGTGGAGGTTCAGTACCAAATCCATCAAAATACTCCACTCTATGGTAACTCAACACCCACATGTTTGGACTCTGATAATATTGGTATGCCTGGATCTAGGCTTAGAGTGGGTGGTGTGGAGGTTCAGTACCAAATCCATCAAAATACTCCACTCTATGGTAACTCAACACCCACATGTTTGGACTCTGATAATATTGGTATGCCTGGATCTAGGCTTAGAGTGGGTGGTGTGGAGGTTCAGTACCAAATCCATCAAAATACTCCACTCTATGGTAACTCAACACCCACATGTTTGGACTCTGATAATATTGGTATGCCTGGATCTAGGCTTAGAGTGGGTGGTGTGGAGGTTCAGTACCAAATCCATCAAAATACTCCACTCTATGGTAACTCAACATCAAATGTTTGGACTCTAATAAGATTTGTATGCCTGTTCCAATGATAAGTACTTGTTATTAGGCCCCGCAGTTTCAAATCCTACAAAGTCATACAACTTCCTGAAGAGGATTTTGGAGGATTGCAACTGTTAGGGTTAAAGGTTAAACGTAAAATTCAAACCTGTTATAGTCAAGATGGTTGTATGGCCATGCCATTGTCATATCAAGTGGTTGACAGCGCTTAGAAACAGTCTCTATGGAAACAGGAGAAGTGTCATCAACGTCTGACGGTGATCCGAGAATGAGATCATCGATCATGTCTGTGTTGATGGGAATGGAGGGGCTGGACATTTCTGCATCATGACTGAAAAGAAGAAATTCACATACATTTGAAAAGCTTTATATAAATGAGAAAAATGAAGGACTTCTTCAACAGGCAGAGTACAGGGTGGGTAATCATAACAAATTGATTAGTATTAATGTGAACGCTCCGTGATTGCTAGAACTGATCCTACAGAACAATAGTGTAACCTTCCCCTCCCCGCCCAAATGAGGTCAAACAAAAAATGCAAAAATGAATGGTTCAATTTAAGTACACCTCCCCCGTAAAAAAAAATAATAATGATTATAATAATAATAATAAATAAAAATATGAGGACTTGATCAATTGGAAAATGTGTGCCTCACAAAAAGGACTTTGACCTTAAAATTAATATGAATTAACAATATTCAGTACAATTTTGATATTACCTAATTTGGAAAGTTAAATTATGCCATGTATCTGGTGCAAACTGGTACAGCGATTGGTCAGAAGCTTGACCTTTGACCTCAATAACCTTCTGGTCATGCTGCTTGGCGATTTCAACATTCATGGTCAAGGGCCAAGGAAGGTGACTCCGAACGATGAACAATGGGCTCAATAGTACCTAATTATAGAAGGGATAAAAACAACAAAAATTACTTTCAATTTTGGGGTCAATTTTTATTTTTATAGAATCATGGGATCTAATTCACAACCTGCAGCCCTCATATTAACAAGCCGGCACTCTACCAACTGAGCTATATAGTCCTAATGTGGAGGTCTCCTTATTTTGTCAGTATCTTTGTTCAGGGGGTGCAAGTCAGAAGCCATACACATGCAATTACACTCCCAAAATGGCCGACCATGAGCAGACAGAAACCCTGTGTGACGTCAGTGGGTCTGTTAGAGTTATTTCATTTTTGAAATCAAGTTATCACTACTTATTGTTTAGAATACTTGAATTGTCCTAATTAAGTCAGAATGATATGTGACTTACCAATAGCTGCACACTGCCCTGAATTTCTTCAGTGAAGATACGACACCACATATAGTGGAACACTCCATCCTGATTGCTCACCTTTAACACCCAAAATGAAAGGAATGCTTGAATGTGACATGACAACAAACAGCAAAGTCTTGGCAGAAATACGTTCAACCAACTTTACTCATGTCGGTTGATTCTGGAGGATTGAGGCAGCAGAATCCAATATAAACTCATATTGGTTGATTTTGGAAGATTGAGGCAGCAGGATCCTGCATAAACTCATATTGGTTGATTTTGGATGATTGAGGCAGCAGGATCCTGCATAAACTCATATTGGTTGATTTTGGAAGATTGAGGCAGCAGGATCCTGCATAAACTCATATTGGTTGATTTTGGAAGATTGAGGCAGCAGGATCCTGCATAAACTCATATTGGTTGATTTTGAAGGATGTAGGCAGTAGGGATCCTACATAAACTCAAATCAGTTGATTTTGGAGGATTCCTGCAGGGGTATCTGAGATGTGAGCTTAGATTGATAATAGTGCTACAAAAGGAACAAATGCTTTGAGGGTTAAATCCATTACGGGAAAGCTCCATTAAAGAAAGAGGCTAGAATAAAACATCCTTTTCATCTGAAAACTCACATCTGTTATCTCCATGTTAATTGTTTTCCAAACAGTGGACTTATTGGATCATGCACACACCAGTAGGGCTGCTGACTGCCCAGGCAGATTACTGCTCATCCAGTAAGTTTAATGGCCCATTTAATTCAATGTTAACACACCTAATGGGTGAAAAGGGTGTATACTTTTTTATGGCAAAAACTTGAAAATGCTTAAATGGAGCTTTCATGTAATGCACTGCAAATTTATAGAGAAAGTAAAATTACCTTCAAAATAGACTGCTCACGACTCATCTCCCCGCTAATTGCAAACTGTTCTGACCAATCACAGCCATCTTTATCCAGCCTTATCTTGACCCCCGTGATGTCATTACTGCTACAGGTCAAAGAAGGCAAGCTGCTATTGGCAGACAGGTTTTGGAAATGCTTTGTGTCGATCACCTGACTGCCTATTCTGGCCAATCGGATCAGCTGTACTTCGAGGTCTAGGCTTAGCATGTTGGTGAAGATGTGCTGGCCACAGAAAATCACCTTTAAATAAAATGTCAAAATATAAAATACCAGACTGTTCTCCAGGTAACAATTTAGCAACTTCAGTAATTATTTCAATTTCTTATACTTGCATTAACTTACAGATAATATCAAGAAAATTTTAATTTTATTTTGGGGTGAACAAAAGACAAATTGTCTAGAACGTGATTTGAACCAGCAACTTCAAGATTAACGTGCTAGCGATCGATCTACCAACTGAGCTATCTAGCCCTTATGTTGGCGATCTCCCTATTTTGTCAATATCTTTGTTCAGGGTGCCAGTCAGAAGCCATACAACCTTGAACTGCCATATAGCCATGGATCACACCCAAGTTTATGATACAACCTGGGAGGTGGCAGCAGACGGACTGCCTTAAGGGGAAGCGACTTTTTAATAACGTTTTGAAAGACATCTAACACTCACAAAAATAGTTTTCTGTACATTTGTTACACTAATAAACAAGTTTGTAAAAAGTACAAATTCTGATTACAAAGCTGTATCTCCCATCATTAATAATCATGTAGGCAGGCACTATTAAAAATGTCTTTAACAATTCCTTGAACTTCTGTCACGCCTGTCTCTGTAATTATCTCTCACCTGTTTTTGTAGTGGTGATAGCTTTTTAATTTTGATGAACAGCGTAGCCGTTTGCTCTTGGTGCTGTAAGGTTCTCACAATCGTTCCTTCATGATCGAGGCTGAAGGGCTCAGACCAACGCCAGTTCCTCCATCCCTCAATACATACATGCAGGCGCTGTTGAATACAGTACAAAGGGGAAAAGTAGGACACCAACAGTTTAAATGATAGTGTTTTGGGTGGTAATCATATTCTGGTATTTAACTAAAATGTTTTATCTTCCACAAATTGTTGTACTTAAAGGTTTGATCATATATTGGTTTTTGTCATTGAATGCTTATTTGTAAGCAAGATTATAAAGAAAGATACAATAAAAGTCACATGTGAAAGTTTCATCTGAATACAGCATCAACTTGTTGCATTTTCACAAGAATGTTGAATCCAACCACATTTAGCTGGTACCAACGCCATCTCTGGTTGCAGTATTCACAAACAGACACCCAGGAAATTTGAACCTTCAAAGGTTCCTTGAAGTCGATCTTTGAAGATTCAAATTGATCAACATAGTTTGATAAATTTCTATTCAACGGGAGCATTTCAGATGAAATCATTTCTCAGGATACTTTACCATTTCCATCTTTATAACAAGTAAGCTTACTGATAACAAATACACAATTTCTTACATGCATTGGGTTTTTTCGGTTTTTTTGCTGTTATTTTATTTTTTTTTGGGGGGGATGGGGTGAGTTAAAGGGTGGGTAAGGGGTGAGGGGGCAGGAGAGGATGTGAAGTATATTCCATAGACTGACCTGGCGATGATGTTTATGAGTTCTCCAGCTGTACTCATGAACCTTCCTACTTGCTAGGACCATGGACTCATCCGTGTGGACTTGGCCAAACCTCAGGGTCTCATCCGTATCGTTACAGACAGCATAGCTACAGAATAGCAAACGCTCCTGGTCCACTGCATTCACCTGTATTAATGAAATGAGTGCAAAGTTAAAGTAGGGTTGGAAATATGGACTGGACTACAAGCAAAGTCCAGTGATTTTAGCAAAGAGCTACTAACTCCATCACAGGAAAGCTCCAATCAAGAGAGCCCAGAATTACAAGTCCTTTTCATTGTACATTTGGTTTGCAGTAACACCATGTGTGTATCTATACTTGCTTGGTAGATTATTTCCTTTTGAGCTACCCATCAAGGAGATATACACAATGCATTGTTAGCACAAACCAAATATACAAATGTGACAGGTGTTTTTTATGTTTTCCTTTAAATAAGTTGCATTAATTATTTTGGATACATTTGTGTTGTTTAAGACTTTGAATGATTTAATAACTTATAGCAGACTGCCCCTTTAACCATGACAGACTTTGAATGATTTGATAACTTATAGCCGACTGACCCTTTGACCATGAGTAGGTACAATCTTTGTAAGAAGCGACCAATTGCAGGCAGGCACTGCACTGCAGAGGGTTGCATGCATTCCACAGTACACCAGACCACTTGCCAGCTAACACTCACTTGGGCGAGGTCATATACTGTTCCTCTCATCATATTTATCAAGAAATTAAGGTGATCTATATTTAAGTCAGGAGAGTTTTAATGCAAGGGGTGAGTACTTGTTTACCTGTTCTTTGATTCATACTTTGTTTAATTGTTTTTCATAATTATTAGAGATATTTAATAAGTTTATTCACCATCAGTTGTATACTTGACATCACTGAATGTAAGCTCTATAGAAGTCACAGAATATGACTATTTCCACATTTCTTAAGAAGTTGTCTCTATTGGTTATTCTCAATACTTCAGTCATTGCATATTTCCAGGAAGTTTAAGTTACTTTTGATTGGTTTTAGATTGTCTATCATTTAAAGTAAGGTTTTGCTTAATTACTTGACTAGGTAGAAGCCTTAAGACTTAAGAAATTGCCTAAATTCATTCATTTATTAACTGTTGGCTTATACTCCTTTTACCTCTATTATTTAATTCTAAAGTTGATTGGTTAAGTTGGAACATAATTGTAAGAAACACTTTCTTTTCAGGTTCATACTAGACTTGATTCAAGTCCCTTTCTCGTGCGAGGTTCCTAACGTAACGCGCCAGCATGCAGCCACAGAATACCAGTGCGCCCTCACCGACAAAATGTAGTTATTTATGCGGTGGCGATCAAGGGACTTGACGGGGTCGTTTCCTACTCCACGCATTTGAATAGAAAAATCTCCCCAAATGGGGAGATGTACAAATCCAATGGGAGCGTGGATGTGCCGCCCCTTTCATTTAGTATTCATCTTGCTCTGTGACGTTTGTATCATGTATCTATGGACGTAAGCATCTCCAGAATGGCTGCCGGGCGGAAGAGGGGGTGGGTGTTTTAAGTCGCTAAATTGCATTTGTCAACAATTCAAAGTATGCATTTGCAAACAATACCAATCCCAATGTATACGTAATATTAACTTGAATTCAAATAAATTTGTAGTTTTTATATATATTCATGCATTTCGATCCTCGACAAAGTACTTTACCACCCCCGCAAATAAAAAAATCAACGAGTCTTCTTTTTGAACGCGTTTGATTGGACAACAAGTAATGCGCCATAACTTTGCATATTCGTAAGTGAATAAATTTACATATCAGGCAACTGCGGGTTCGTCAAGTCCCTGTCCCGCCCGCGGAACAGGTTGGGGAATGCAGAGCGCAAAATAATAGTTTTCTGACGATGAGGCAAGGAAGGGCCTTGCACGGGATTGGGACTTGAGTCAAGTCTAGGTTCATACCTTTCCTATGTATTAGTTTAAGCCATTGTTTCATATACTTGCTACAACTTATTAATGCCTTACTGTGTGGAATGTTTAATTCCTCTGTGGTCAGCCAGAGGGCAGCTGAGGGCAGAGAGTAGAATTGCCTTGGGGTATACATATGCTGAGTAATGTTTGAGGTTAGAAAGTGAGCATATCGATAGTCAGTGTTGCTGCACAGCATAGTTTATCAATATACAGTATCTTTTAGTGCACTGTGTTATATTCGAGGTTAGTACATCAATTGATATGCGATCACCGCTACATTGCCATTACTATTCCCTTGGATCTTTGTTTATTACTTATTTGATAGGAGTGAAAGGCAAGAAATACCATTTCTCTGTAAACTCATTATGTATTTGCTCTGTTGTATCCACAAGTGGTGGTATAGCTTTTGTTTTTCTATATTCGAGTCTTTGACTTATTACTCCTTGAATGACCCCTATATATTCTTTGGAAGTATTTACTCTTCGTATTGCTTTAGTGGGTTATTAGCTTTAGTATTTTGTAGTACAAAGAATTCCTTATTTAAAGCGGTGTTCAGCAAAGAGGTTTTCTTTTAGTGATTTGAAGTTAAGTTTAAGTTATCTAAACATGAAAGGATTATAATTAGTATGAAGACTGAAGAAACTTTAACTAAGTCCATTCTTAATCTATTGAGAAGCCTTAATTACACTTTCTTTATAATGATTTGTATTTCTTATCTCCTTTAAGAGTGATTATTAAGTAGCTATTGTTATTGATTATTAACATATTATTTCTTGTCTCATTTTCTATCTTTAAATAGTCAATGTGCCAACCTTTTTGTTTTGGGACTAAATAAATACAATTGCAAAAAAGAACTACTGTCACATTAGTACTATGTACGAGTCTGGGACACCAAGACTGTGAGGTCAATGTCATTCCAGTATGTCATGCACTCAATGCAGTAATCCTATGACAATACATCACACAACTTATAAATAGAAAAGGGGATTTCCACATTACATGGGGAGTTGTGTGCAATAGTTTAACAATAGAGCTACATGTACATGTACACTGTATGGTAATATAATACAGTACGTACACCATTCAGTGTGTTGTGCCAACATTCAACAGATCATTGCTGGAAGTTCCTCTTAAACAACAAGATTTGTTGCCGTGTTTCATGCCGTTTCCTCATTAAATACTGGTAAGTTATATTTGCAGTTGTACTTTGTCAATTATTTTTACATACATGTAGAGAACAAGATTCAAATGCCTCACAACTAAAAAATTACAACATTTTCTTAAGTGTATAGTTTTGAAACATATCATATTGACACCTATTTATTATTACCTGGATTGGTTTGAATGAAAGAACTGTTACACCTAGCTGCCAAGTGAATACATTACACTGTAGTCGAAATTGATGTTGTTTCAAGGCTACATAGAAAGTGTGGACCTGAGAACAAATGAAGTCACCATAATGTAGGGCTTGAAACACTATGTGGACTTACGTATGTCCACACAGTGTTTTTTACACTGTGTTGAAGAATAGTGTACAGAAGGAACAAAATCCACAAATTGACTGCAACACCAATCTGTTTGTGTCTACAGGTGTGTGAAGGATAAGAGCAATAATTAGTCTATAGCGCACGTATATACAGACAGAAACAGACAGAAACATTCCTAGACGTTTTTAAAAAAAAAATCAAATTGTGAGACAAAATTTATGTGGCACCTTTTAAGGGTCAAAGGAGCTTGGCCCATTCAGCAGCCACTGCCAGAAACACCTGGGCAAACCTCTTCTCAGCAATAAGTGTAACCTTTATAGAGAAAAAACCATTGATCAAGTTTGAACCTCCCGGGCCTTAATATTAGAGATCAATGGGCTGTGTAGGTTGTGAAACGCCACATATTAAACTGGTAAAGTGCATATTATTTGGGCTGCGTTGAAGAGTGCTGCGCCACATTTTGATGGATTTCCTGAGATAAAAATTGTGCCTCTGGCAGGGATTGAGTTTGTCTTTTCGAGCTTGCTGATCGATGATGTGGACCAACCGTAGCCAACTTCAAATCCTGATTCAAAACATTTCAAATATTCTTTTCCTGCCACACTTTCATTCAACAGTTCTGCGCACGCCTACCTATATTGTTTGATATTCTCTGTGCTAGATTATATGGTTGTATCATCGACGACACAATTCTCCCAAAGTCAAAACAATTTGGAATGGAGTGACATAGGAGGATTGGCGTCGCCTGCCAATCGATGTAAAGACAATGTAAATAGGCTTGTCTCTTTGTAAAATGGCAAACATGGTGTATGTACATCCTTGGTAAAATAACCAAGAAGTAATGTTAAAAAATTATAAAGTAGTAATTTTTGACAAGCATTTCTCATTTTGTAAACGGTGATTGTACAAATTGTGGACTATTTCCAAATGGAAAGTATAACATGACCATGAAATCAACTCTTCCATTGATGAGAAAAGTCTACTGGTATAAGACATTGAACTAATTGAGTCAATTCTCTCTTAATTTACAGCTCAGTATTTCAGGAAGTACTTCCAATCAGAATGGCATCCAATATAACAGCTCAGTCAGTTCTAGCAGAGCTTAGTCAGGAGCATCTTGAATGCTCGATTTGCAGTGAACGCTTCAAGCAACCCAAACTACTGGAGTGTTCTCATTCATTTTGTTTTGAATGCCTTCAACAACTCAGACAGAATAGTCCACGTTCTACAAAACTTTCATGTCCAGTGTGTAGACTGGAAACTTTGTTAAAGGAAAATAGCATTGATGGTTTGAAAACCGACTTTAAAACTGTTTCATTGATAGAGGCTATTGAAAAACAGGAAACTCAACTGAAGCAACAGCAAGAAAAACAACTACCCAGTCAAGAGTATAGTTCTAAATGTAGAAAGCATAAAAGCAAGGATCTTAACATGTTTTGTAACAAATGCAATAAAGTGATATGCACAACTTGCATCGTGAGAGATCATCAGTCACATCAGCTAATGGAAATTAATGAGGCTTCAGACAAATGCAAACAACATGCTACAGAACTTGTAGCAAACTTAAAAGAGAGTGTCAAAGCCTTCAACATTGCTATTCAAGAAATAGACACCTCCTGTAAGACATTAGACTCTATGTTTGCTGCCACCAGAGAGAAAATCTCCCAGAAGGCTGATGAAGAGATTGCTAAGGAGGTTGCCAGGATCACAGAGGAGAAGCAGAAACTGATGCAAGAGGCAGAACAGATTTATAAAGACAGAGTCAAGACGATGGAAACTGCGCGAGCTACAAACAGCAAAGAGAAGAACAAAGCAGAGCTCAAGAAGGATGAGGTTATTCAACTCTTGGATCAACGGACCGAGATTGTACATCACATCGAACAACTCTTACAAGACCTCAAAGAATACAGAGAGATGAAATCAACAAAAGTACCTGATGGGTTGACTTATATGGACTTTAAAGAAGGCCAGAAATCACTAGGGAGACTGGTGCTGAAAGATGAACAAGTAGATTCAGCCCTCAAAGAATACAGACAGATGAAATCAACAAAAGTACCTGATGGGTTGACTTATATGGACTTTAAAGAAGGCCAGAAATCACTAGGGAGACTGGTGCTGAAAGATGAACAAGTAGATTCAGCAACTTTTGCTCAACCTAGAATGTCTTCATTTCAATCCATGAAACACTTGAAACTAAATAAATGGACATTAAAATCAGAAATTAGTCAACACAATAACAAGGTGGATTTTTACCCATGTGATGTTGCTGTCTACTCCAATAGTGACATCATTGCACCAGATTGGAGGAGTACCAGATTATTTACAATACCAGCAGCGAGCAATCATCAATCCGCTGTCATCCAACCACTACCAATCGTAGGTCTTACCAGAGAAAGCAAAGTAACTGTGAACAAGAATGATGAGCTCATTGTTCTAAATAATGAAACAGTCAATATCATCAACAGGAACTATCAGCTCCTCCATCGGTTCAATCCAGGCAGTGTACCATCATGTATTGCAGTGGATGACAACAATCTGATAGCAGTGGGTTATTCTAAAAAGGCAAAGATCTCTCTACACAAACCAGATGGATCCTTCATCAGAACGCTGCCTGCTCCAGGGGTTGGT
The DNA here is from genome assembly GCA_037783415.1 of Leptasterias polaris. Classification (NCBI taxonomy): domain Eukaryota; kingdom Metazoa; phylum Echinodermata; class Asteroidea; order Forcipulatida; family Asteriidae; genus Leptasterias; species Leptasterias polaris. Next base: position 772,270 of record JAZGTN010000039.1, on the reverse strand, counting down.
CAATACTTGACTTCATACAAACAGCAACTCATATACACCAACTGGGATAGCAGGAAGTTAGTATCAGTAGACTACAATGGTGAAGTGCTATTCTCAGTAGGTATCAATCAGTTTAGGGGGCCTCGTTGTGTGTGTTGTGATAAGGATGGGAGCATCTATGTTGCTGTAAGGAAAGGAAAAGTCTTACCACCGGTTGATATCCATCATTACAGTCCTGATGGCAAGTACATTGGATGTATCATCAAAGATTGTGGTACCCTTGGTCTCACAGTCACACCAGCTGGGGATCTGGTTGTGGCCACAAACAATTCAGTTCAAATCTATCAGCATCAGTAAAGACATCAATAAATACTATGCCGGACAACAACAATGTCAAAGCTAAGATGAACATAATGCAGTTAAGCTTTAGAAGATATGTAAATCAGTAACTGTTATATCACTTCTGTATTATGCTGCCATCAAATAAATGCTTCAGAACTTATCAAGAATACTACTAGATTTTGAATGTTTGTTGAATCCTAAATGTGATGTTCAGGTTTTCAATATTAGTTACTGAATGGAAAGAACAATTTTCATCATGAGGTGAGATCCATCCTTACAGTCTTGATGGTAAACAGAATGGATGTACATTGATCATTAAGGGATGTATTCACAACCACACCAGCTAGGCCCAATATATAATAAATGTTTTATTACGCTATTTGTATTTTTTTTATTAATCTATTAAATTACTGAAGCTTTTTACAATGCAAAAAAACATTTACAAAGGTTTTCTTTAAAACCGATTAGTTTATTCATAATATTTTAATAATTTTTACCCTATGCAGCCTTGTTTGTGCGTGTGGGACATGTGTGTGTGTGTGTGTGAGTAGGTATACACATTCAATCCGGGGACCTATAACAAAAGAGGAAAATAGGTCCACGGTTCGGGAAAGGTCCACGGTTGGAAATTGTGTACAAACCAATGGGAGCTGTTGAAAAAAGTATAAACAAAAGAGGGACAATAGGAGGTCCACGATTGCAGGTTGTTACACACTTGTGTGTGTGGGTGGGTAGGTATCCACATTCAAACCGGGACCTATAACAAAAGGGACAATAGGTCCACGGTTGCTATCACAAAGGAAAGCATTGTGGTCCACAGTTGCTATCACAAAGAGTTGAACAAAGGAGGGTCCACGATTGACAGTATTAACACACGTGTGTGTGTGTGTGGACGTGGCCGGCCGTTAAAAACATGCAGTGGATATGGACTATGTACATACAGTACATTTTCATGTATGTGTGTAGGACTACAATGCCGTGTATGCTGTACACAATACGTTCATGGGATGCTATGCGGGGCCTGGCTCGGGGCGCGACTGGCTTGGCCAGTGCTCGCTCGGCATCGATTGCGGCGTGGGTGGGATGTGAGCAATGTCGGCTGTGGCGACGGGCGAGAAAACATATCAACATAAAAATTTAAAAAATGATAAGTATCATACGCGAATATGTGTTTAATAGTAAACAAATTTATGAGTATTTGATTTTTAAAAGGTCTTACAATGAAGAAATGCAGAAATGTTTAACAAGAAATCAAAAAGAGAATGTGTGTTATCCTAAAATTGTTACTTCCATTTACTGGGTTTATGTTTATTTCAAATACTTCTTTTGTATGGAATCTTTACTAACAGTCATAAAAGTTTATGTTGATAAGGTACAAGTTTAACTTTTGTTAAAATTTACATGAATACAATTTTCATGGATTTTCTGAGATGAAAAGTTTTGCATCAGGCAGGGAGTAAGTTTGTCTTTTTGACCAATTTGTGAATCAATGACTTGGACCAACAGTAGCCAACTCCAAACCCTGTTTCAAAACATTTTAAGACTGCAAATATTCTTTTCCTTTTAAGCTTTAATTCAACAGAACTACTGGTTTGGAGTTCTGCGTATGCCGATTACAAAAAAATACACTACGTCTCTGCACTATTGACATTTGGCTGACCACAAAGTGGATGTTTGTGTCAGCAATCACATTGGGATAAGCATACGACTGCAAGGTCCTCTGAAGTTCGTTTATGTGCATTACACAACACATGGGACCTACCGCCTTACGTCCCATCCAAAGGACGAGGCAAAAATTTACTTATCAGAAACACCAGAGCTTGAGTCAGATGCTCTTGACTGCTCGGCCAATGCCACAATCAACTTGCACACACAATCAACTTGCTTTAAACAATTATTAAAAAACAAGCATGACTTTGTATTGCAGTAGTTCAAACGGGGACATTAATTCTTCTACTTTTTACTGGAGTGAGTAAAGAGCTGTTCCGTATGCAATGAAGATATTTACAGAGAGTTTCAGATAATTGGAGTATTGGATTAGATTGGTACCGGTATTAAGTAACTGTACATTAAAACTTTCAGATTATTGACTAGGCTTGTCTCAAATTAGTGTATTACTTTGTGATGAATACACAGCAACGATTTTTTTTTATGTGGATGTAGTTGTGATTTCTTCTTAAGAGAATGGAGATTTTTAATATACGAAGCTAAATTAGAAACAAACTAGTTTTATCAATTACACACACATAGTTTATGTATAGCAGTAAGCTTCAACAGTAGTTGAGTAGCTAGTTCATTGCATTTTGTACTTGGAGTTAAAAAATAATTAAATATAATTATATAACGTTGAAACTAAACTTGCCTTCAATTTATTCAGAGACTAAAGCTGCCTTAGTATTGGATTATTATCTAACCAAAGACCATATAGGAAACATTCAAACAGGCAAATCTTACCGGTGTCTGCACTCGAATTATTTGACCTAAGTAAACTAACTGAAATGATGGTGAAATAAACCGAATGAATAAATATAATCACATGAGGGCGCTACGCCAGTGACCTTTAACCTGAAGTTACAAAATACATGACCTAGCTTGTAAGCAATGGTTGAAGAGAAGCACACAAAAGAAAGTGAAAACAAAAAAGGCAAGCAAAGTTGTGTACCGCTGCCAAAACATAAATGCAAAACAACTTATTAGAAGGATAAGATTGTCTACTTGAGATGTGCCTCTTATCAACACATTAAATAAACAAGAATGGTGTGTTGACAAACACAAAAGCCCTGCTGAGATCATTCTTATTCTTGCCTTATCGCTTTGACAACGTTTCTTTGTTTTAACATAACTACGAGAATCAAGGAACATCAAGCACACGGCAGACTGGGACACCTAGACAAATCAGCCATCATCAAACATTCTCAAGTACAAGATCATCTCATCAACTGGAAGCAAGCCAAGCTCATCGCACCAGTCAAGTTCTGGCACCAATGCAGAGTTAGGGAGGCCATCGAGATCAAGACACACAACACAGTTATACGAGACATCGGGTTCTTCATCATTGACATCTGGTCACCACTACTCAAGCCAGCCCTTCCAGCAGCAGCTCACCAAAACAATGACACACTCCAGCGCACACACATCCAGCCAGCAGCCAATTCCAACGCTTCACCGACCAACAACAATTTGGATACTTCCCGCCCAAACATGCATCCTTCAAGCACTACTTAAGCAGCATCACCACCGACAGTCACGCATTCTCCTGAAGAAGAGCAGAGTATACTGCTCGAAACGTCGAGACCAAAACGGCTTTTTTCAGAGCCAACACTCCCACAAAAGAGTTTTATTACATGGTTGTACCCACAAACCTTACTATTGATTTGTTTATAGTTACCTCTCATCTCCACACCATGCAAAGCTTCATACACCATTTATGCAGAAACCTCTTTAAAAAGAAAATCCTCACTTACTACCCGTTTTGCTGTCAAAGCAGTGTGTTGGGAATTTTAAAAGGAGTAATACAAAGGAAACTGAACTTATTGCTGGCTGTAAATCAGCAAATGTTGACTTATCAAAGACCATTTATTATTTTGCAATGGGCACTTCCATTGGAAATTGTTAAAGTCTATGGAAAACGTAAGAAAGGGCATCAAGGCCAAGACCAGGGCAACTGCGGCCATGGCCTCCGTGTAAATCAAGACCTGCATAGACTGCACCAATCATGTGCGTATTTGAAGTCAAAGTGTGTGACGTCAAAGTGTGTCTATTGTGTTTCCTTTAAGGTTTAAAGGTTCTGAAGAATGTCTATGCGCAAGACTTCTGTGCATCTGTCCAATTTGTAAATAAACCCTCTCATACACTGGTACCACAGAGTGCCACAAAGTACCATACCTTCCAGGCTAGTATAATGTGGAAACCCCATGGCTTCTGCACTGTTGACTTGGTCTCCACAGTCTCCTGTGGTTTTTTTTGACACGGGCCAGTTGGGCAGGAGAGTATTCCGATAATGACAGGGTTAATAGGGGTGGCCCTAAAATTACTAGACTCCTACATACCTGTTTTACTGCTTGCAGTGCCATATTGAGAGTGTTCACAGTTTCCTGTCCAACGATGACCTTAACTGTCTCCATGTCTACATGGACCTCGACCCCCTGACCCCAGGTAGAATCCACGGTGGCAGTCACACCCATTGGATGTAATAGTGTTGACATCGTGAGGTTTCGATAGGTCATCAGGTCACATTGGAGAGTGGTTGACATCTGCGAGATAGGATTAAAATAAAACATTTACAATTTGACTCCCTAAATGTTGAGTGTAGCAGACAGTAGCCGAGTGTGACGTTGGTGCAAGAGGTCATTACAGGGCAAAATTTGTGGGTAGCAAGAAAAATAATACACTAAAAAAAAAATGATGTTGATAAATAATGTGAAAATTGTCAATCTTTCTGACCTGTACGTTGGTGTTGGATTGAGAGGTTCTCCAGTGATTGATGAACATATCTGAGGACCTCAGCCGTAGGACCATCATCTCTTGGTCAGCTGGGGACAATCCATCCAACACAAAAGGCTCCAGCCACTTTGGCCGGCCTGCAAATAAACAAATTAATCGTTTAACTTTACAGCCTCAAATTCAGAGCCCGAATTCATGGAGCTATTTTAACAACAAATAGTGTTTAAAATTTCTTGCTAGGCAAAAAGAAACAGAATACTAGTTACAACTGGTTTATGTGGAAAAGTATGTGGGCTGGTAAGCAGAGTTTTATTAAGCTTAACTACTTTTTGTACTTAATCAGCTCTTTGAAATTGGGCCCTGTAGATGGTCAAGTCAAGGGCCGGTTGAAATTCTGGTCATAACACTTGTGTCCTTGGTCAAGACACTTAATAACTACATTTATAGAGAGCAGATACCTTTGCCTAATGCATCAGCGTAATTAGCTAGCGTTTCTTCCATACACTCTTTTTAATACCATGACGCCCAAAACCCTACAATCCCTTTGCCTAATGCATCAGTGTGATGAGCTAGCCTGTCTTCCATACATTCTTACCATGAAGTCCAAACCCTACATTTATAGAGAGCACATACCTTTGCCTAAAATGCATCAGTGTGATTCGCTAACCTGTCTTCCATACATGCTGACCATGACGCCCAAAACCCTACCTAGTGCATCAGTGTGATGAGCTAGCCTGTCTTCCATACATTCTTACCATGAAGTCCAAACCCTACATTTATAGAGAGCACATACCTTTGCCTAAAATGCATCAGTGTGATTCGCTAACCTGTCTTCCATACATGCTGACCATGACGCCCAAAACCCTACCTAGTGCATCAGTGTGATGAGCTAGCCTGTCTTCCATACATTCTTACCATGAAGTCCAAACCCTACATTTATAGAGAGCACATACCTTTGCCTAAAATGCATCAGTGTGATTCGCTAACCTGTCTTCCATACATGCTGACCATGACGCCCAAAACCCTACCTAGTGCATCAGTGTGATGAGCTAGCCTGTCTTCCATACATTCTTACCATGAAGTCCAAACCCTACATTTATAGAGAGCACATACCTTTGCCTAAAATGCATCAGTGTGATTCGCTAACCTGTCTTCCATACATGCTGACCATGACGCCCAAAACCCTACCTAGTGCATCAGTGTGATGAGCTAGCCTGTCTTCCATACATTCTTACCATGAAGTCCAAACCCTACATTTATAGAGAGCACATACCTTTGCCTAAAATGCATCAGTGTGATTCGCTAACCTGTCTTCCATACATGCTGACCATGACGCCCAAAACCCTACCTAGTGCATCAGTGTGATGAGCTAGCCTGTCTTCCATACATTCTTACCATGAAGTCCAAACCCTACATTTATAGAGAGCACATACCTTTGCCTAAAATGCATCAGTGTGATTCGCTAACCTGTCTTCCATACATGCTGACCATGACGCCCAAAACCCTACCTAGTGCATCAGTGTGATGAGCTAGCCTGTCTTCCATACACTCTTACCATGAAGTCCAAACCCTACATTTATAGAGAGCACATACCTTTGCCTAAAATGCATCAGTGTGATTCGCTAGCCTGTCTTCCATACATGCTGACCATGACGCCCAAAACCCTACCTAGTGCATCAGTGTGATTCGCTAGCCTGTCTTCCATACACTCTTACCATGAAGTCCAAACCCTTCATTCATAGCTCTATACATTTATAGAGAGCATGTACCTTTGCCGAGTACATCAGTGTGGTGAGCTAGCCTGTCTTCCGTACACTCTTACCAAGAAGCCTCAAACCCTACATTTACAGAGAGTACATACCTTGACGCCCAAAACCCTACCTAGTGCATCAGTGTGATTCGCTAGCCTGTCTTCCATACACTCTTACCATGAAGTCCAAACCCTTCATTCATAGCTCTATACATTTATAGAGAGCATGTACCTTTGCCTAGTGCATCAGTGTGATGAGCTAGCCTGTCTTCCATACATTCTTACCATAGAGTCCAAACCCTACTTTTATAGAGAGCACATACCTTTGCCTAATGTATCAGTGTGATGAGCTAGCCTGACTTCCATACATTCCATCTTGAAGCCCAGTGAGAGGTCTGGTAGAAGTTGGGCTGAGAAGCAGGAGTCTACCCTCATAGAGGCAGCAAGGGCAGTCGGTGATACAATCAACCCTGGATGATTCTTTCTGGACAGTGGCTCAACATCGCTGCTAAAACAAAAACAAATTTAAGAAGAATTGAGGAAAGGTTTCAAAGTTACTCCAAAAGTAATGTAACAGCTAACAAACAATTGCAAGGTTTGGATGCTTGCCAGGTTTTGTTTTTTCATCATTAATACATCATGTGGCATGTCGTGGCCAAGTGAGTTAAGAGAACTGGACTCAAGCTCTGTTGTTTCTGATCAGCAGAGTGTGGGTTCGGGTCCTGTTCATGGCACTTGTTCAACTTTTTATTTCAGATTTCAAGTAATAAACCACAAGGGAAACTGACTTAATTTTTTGTAATAATTTTGGGTTGAACAAAGAAAATTTACTACAGCAGGACTTGAACCTGCGACCTCAGGATTACTGTGCCTGTGCTCTACCAACTAAGCTATCTACCCCTAATAACCAAGTATGCCTCTCATAAGTGAACTTAGAAATTGAACTGCCTCTAGCCATCGAGCTAGCTCCTTGGCATGGCAATGACATTTACTCTAGCATGGCAAAGGTAGTGGGTTCGAATTCCACCAGAATTATATGCCTGTGGATTTGTTTTCACAGCACTCGAGAAAGTACCGAGTATACAGCAGTTAACACACATACATCTGTGTATGGGTAAAACCAAATAACATTCTTAATCCCCAATACAAATTTAACATCTAATAAATTGTTGCGATACCCGCCGCTGAATTATAAGAACTGACTCTAGGTACCAGGCAATCTCGGTGATCTGAAACCAAATGTTGTCGATCTCCCTTAAAGTTTTCGATCAGGGCCCAATTTTATAGAGTTTATAAGCAGAAAATACTGCTTAACAATTGTCTGCCAAGCAGAAATGAGCAAGATACCAGTCACAAATTGTACATTTGACATGGTAGTTTGGCTGGTAACCTTACTCTGGTCAGCATAATTTTTTTTGAGCTGAGCTACTTTTTGTGCTTAAGCCGCCCTATGAAATTAGGCCCAGAACTGTGAGTTGGAATCCACCTGTTCTGCACTACAGCGTTGAGGACCACTCTCCACAGTGATGACACAGCCTGCCTGCAAGCCTTCTCATCTGCTGATGGTAAAGTAAGATGGTAGGAATGCACCTCCGATACGTAGAGCTGCTTGTAGATGCAGTAACCCTGCCTTAGATCATCCCAATACTCTAGGGTACAGGGGACCTGACGGGGGAAAACAACGAAAAAGGGCATGTTAAATAGTATGGTGCACTTAACTCTGACACCCAAGGTCATAAGGGGTCAAATGGCACGGTGCACCTTACTCTTACACTATAGAGTACAGGGTACCAGACCGTGATAGATAAGTAAATGATATCTAATAGGGCATGGTGCACTTTACTCTGATACTTTACAGTACTGGGTAACTGACCCTTGGAACCTTTCAGTTGACTTAAAAATATTAGAGGAACAATATTATTATATCAAAATAAATGTCAAATTGAATCAAATTTGAAAATACACACAATGTAGCTTCTGAAGATTATCTTGAAAACTAAACACACCTCTTCCTCTGCTGTTGCATTGGACTCAGCAGCACCAGCCTGATGAAGCGGTATAGGAGTTACTGATACATGAGTCAGGATCCTAGGCTCAGAGTACGACCATGTCATCGACCCCCAGTGACCTTTGACATTATGCTCCTGGGTTGGAGAGGAAAACACGATTTCGTTGGCTTTTGGTTGGAGTCCAATTCCATCTGCATAGAACAAGATTTAAAAAATATTAATGCCGAATGCAGTGGGAGCTTTGGAATGCTAGACCAGACATGCCTGGGCCCAATTTCATAAAGCATGTAAGCATGCTATGCACAGAAAAATCTTTCTTAGCAGAAACAGGTTACCAGCCAAAGTACCATACAGTTTACATTACTGTGACTGGTACCCCACTCAATTCTTGCTAAGCAAAGAAACTTGCTCAACAAAATGTTCTGTTCAACAGCTTTATGAAATTGGGCCCAGGGGTAGTGCTAAACATGCACACATTCCTCAAAACAATGGATTTACTACAACTGCTACCACCTAGTGTCTGAAAAAGTCTCCCATTTATTAAACTGAAGTTGGCAGGATGGACAGAATATCCAGAACCAATTTGATAAAGCCTGTAAAGGTTGGTCAGGTTGGTGTAGAGATAACTTTGGTTGGAGTAGAGGTACCTTTCGTAGGTGTAGAGGCATAGTGTTAGCCAGAGGGGTGTCTGGGTGTCTTTTGGACACCCTGTTTTAAATTTGGACACCCTGTTTCATCTGTCATTTACATGTAAATGTATTGTAAGTGAACAATTTGGACACCCAGTTTTTAAATTTCCAGCAGATTTGGACACCCTTTTACCAAATCCTGGCTAAAACCTTGTGTAGAGGTACCTTTCGTAGGTGTAGAGGTACCTTTCGTAGGTGTAGAAGTACCTTTCGTAGGTGTAGAGGTACCTTTGGTTGGAGTAGAGGTATCTTTCGTAGGAGTAGAGGTACCTTTCGTAGGTGTAGAGGTAACTTTGGTTGGAGTAGAGGTACCTTTCGTAGGTGTAGAGGTATCTTTGGTTGGAGTAGAGGTACCTTTCGTAGGTGTAGAGGTAACTTTGGTTGGAGTAGAGGTACCTTTCATAGGTGTAGAGGTATCTTTGGTTGGAGTAGAGGTATCTTTGGTTGGAGTAGAGGTACCTTTCGTAGGTGTAGAGGTAACTTTGGTTGGAGTAGAGGTACCTTTCGTAGGTGTAGAGGTAACTTTGGTTGGAGTAGAGGTACCTTTCATAGGTGTAGAGGTATCTTTGGTTGGAGTAGAGGTATCTTTGGTTGGAGTAAAGGTATCTTTCGTAGGAGTAGAGGTATCTTTCGTAGGAGTAGAGGTACCTTTCGTAGGTGTAGAGGTACCTTTCGTAGGTGTAGAGGTACCTTTCGTAGGTGTAGAGGTACCTTTCGTAGGTGTAGAGGTAACTTTGGTTGGAGTAGAGGTACCTTTCGTAGGTGTAGAGGTAACTTTGGTTGGTGTAGAGGTAAATTTTGTTGGTGTAGAACCCCGATTCAAATCACACTGGGGGCACTTTGTGTATTAGGTTTTCAGTCCCTACCTGACTGCGTGGGTTTTCCCTGGAAAAATTTTCTGGGGATTTCCCACATCTAAAACTGTACTTGTCTTCTCTCATTTTGGGTTCTTGGCTAATTAATGACAGTGATTAATGAAAATGAAATAAAATGAAGGTGTAAGCAGACACTTTCTGCTTTACCAAGCAGCCCTTAGCACAGTTTATATTGCACACAGCCACTGCTTACCGTAAGCAAAGCAAACAAAACACTACCTTATTGGTAGTTTCTGTAAGTACTTTGTCACCCTTAAGGTGATCCTTCAACTGCTGATTCCATTACATTCAATTTGTCCTTACAATTGTACCATTCAGCTTTTAACCAATTTGGGGTTAAACAAAGACAAATTGACTGGACCGGGATTAAACCAACGACCTCGGTTTAACGTGCCGGAGCTTTTAACATGTGACATGTTTTGTATAACTGTGTTCAGCTTCTTTAGAGCATGTGTAGAAACTTTCAAGGCGCATGCGTTTTCACCGCTTGAGGGAGGGCTTGATACGACGAGGCCTTATGCTGAAATTGCCATGAGGTGATGCTGTGGCCCTAAAATCAATGCCAAGTTTTTCAGGGTTTTACCGATTAAAGTTGTTTTTACTGGGCAAGTCAAAATACAAGGTTTATTCATTATATCATAGGTTTGTCTAGATCCACGAAATTCATACTTTATGTTGTTTACTCATATAAAACATGTAATTTTCCACCTTTTTCTGGGAGTACATTTTTATCGATAAACATGTGATTGGCAGTATGGATGTATGTTACGTGTTAAATATCTCCATGAACCACGACCTTTCAACCACACAATCGCTCCATTTGAAATGATTAATATGGGGTTGTTTCACTATGGGATGCACATTATGAAGATTGTGAAATTTTCCAGTTTACTGAGTTATGCAATATTCCATGTTTGTTAATCATACTCCTTTATGTTCTTGTATTTTAGTATAATTAAAGAAAGAAACAGAGAAATGAAACCGAATCAATAAACCAATGAAGAGCATATTCTACAACCATGTGCTTCTTGTAAAGTTCATTAGTATCAACTATCATATCAACCAGTAGCAACATCTCCCCGCTTTAGTTATACCCCGGCTTTTCAACACCAACACAACTACTACTACTACTCATCGCAAGCGTCTAACCGGGTTTGTTGGGAACAGTTAACATCTAGATAAGAAATCCAACCAGTCACACCCCCTCAGTATCCCAAACAGGTTTATCCTTACAGCATGCCTACTTGATTAGGTTGCTTTATACATGTTGGTATTATTATTATTACCGAGTTACTGGTACCCCGCTTATTTTTGCTAAGTGAAACAAGTTTTTCTGCTTAGCAGATTTATGAAATCGGATCCAGAGCCTAAATAAGCGTATGGCTTACCGGAATCTGTCACATAGTGGAATGTTCCTGCCCTTAGGTCATCTTTGTAGTGTCTATCAGGCTGTTGTGATATGACTGTACTGGAAGGAGCTAGGAGACTAGACAGCGGCTGCTGGTGAGAAACAGATTTTCCTTTGCTGGACTGTCCTTGATTCTCCTTCTGAGATTATAGAGGAAAATTCAGTGGTTAATCACGTTACACTCTCGTTAGGAATCAGCAGTTTCATTTCCCCGATTGATTTTTACCAACTTGATATCTGAAGAGTTGGTTTTATCAAAAGGAAATCTAAAAAAATATTGTATTTTTGCCATTTTGCCTTACACAAAACCTAAAAGCAACTCTGGATATGGGGCTCAAAGGCAGGGAGAAAAATTGTGAACCAAGATAAGTAAAATTGAGAACACAAAAGTTGAGAAAAAAATACTCTTCTGATTCCTGTACACTTCTGATTCCACACTTGGTACTAAGCCCCACCAAAGTTTAATACAAGACCAAATGTCACTTCTAACTCAAGTTACAGTCCGGAAATGAAAGTGCCTCGCCAGACAGACAGACGGGCATCACTGTGGATCGTACTTGTGGGGTGATTTTAATTAAATTCACCCCACTAGTAGAAAAATAAGGTATGGCTGGGATGGATTTGTCCATTCACACCATGGGTCTCGTAAGATCGGACAGACAGACAGATGCCGACGGCACTGCCAATACTTCTTCAGCCTATTGGTGGGCTGATGGGTAAAAAGCTAACAATAATTTTTGAATAACTTCCAGTAACAATGAAAGATTAAAAAATATTTTACAGCTTATGTTTTTATTTTTTATTAGGTCAAACTTGCCTGTTTGTATTTATCCACGTACTCTGCAACATGGCACTGCATCGAGGATAAACAGTTCAGATGTTCCTGACCCAAGAATACAATCACATGACCCAGGTTGACCCTGGAGGTCATACGCTTTACGAATGACCTATCTAGGGTCTGATGACCACCAGGTGCAGCCCATTGGCTGTTGCCCGTCATGGCGAGGTTGAACGGACCAATCAGAGGTCTTGTCTTACGGCCGATGGATGTCTTCACCAAGAGTTGCTGGAAGGCCAGTCTGGCCTGGACCTCTGAGATGATCCCTAAAATAAAAATCCAGATAATTACGTTGGATTAGATTAGATTGATCCATTAAAGCACGTGTCACATTGGTAATTGTCAAAGACCAGAATCAACACTTGATGTGACCCAACATATACATGAAATAACACACCTGTGAAAGTTTCAGCTAAATCTGTCATCGGAGTCATGAGAAAACAGAAAATGGGTTTTAGACACGTGATCAAGACTAACTGTTCTACTCATTTCCTACAAACAATAGCATTTCAAGAAAAACTATTTCAAGTGAAGTTTTCCACCATGATCATCTTTATACCATGTAAGTTATGCGCAAATCTGTGAACATTTACATTTTCAATCTAACCAATGTTGTACACACCCTTTAAGCTCTAAATGAGCCAATCAAAACCACTTTAAAGTTCAAGAAAGTCTGACATGGTGAAAATCCACCAGGGAAACTGACCTGGAAAATTTTAAATAATTTTGGATTGAACAAAGAAAAATTTACTAGAGCAGGAATTGAAAAAACAACATCCAGCTTAACATGCACGCACTCTTTTAACCGAGCTATCTAGCCCTAATGTTGGTAGTCTCTCTATTTTGTTGATATCTTTGTTTGGGTAAAATTCCTTTACAACATGTAAAAAGCCACTCTTGGTTTCAGGGGCTGCAAGAAGAAAACATTTAAGAAGAAAATAACTCTGGGGAGCTGAAGATAGAAATTGATTTTCCACTTAAAACGGTCTAGATTGTAGGATGGTCCAAAATTGATAACCCTCTTTTAAAAAGTCGACATTGTAGGATGCAGCCGATTTCACAAAAAGATAGGATTAATCCTATCTCGAGTTAGGATGAGTAACTCTTAGCATTGCCTAGGACTAGTCCTAAGTTAGAAAGAGTTTGGTGAAATCGACGGCTGGTCAGTTAAAATACACACTACACTGTAAAAGGGAACGTCTCAAAATTCTGACAGGTAGGAACGTTCTAAATGGATTGGATAGGTATTCAAGTGCATGCACATGGACCGTACTTTTGGATCGCTGTGGGTGTTGAGTTAACATGGAGTGGGGTATTTTGGAGGATATGGGAGGGTCACTAGCCAACAACACGAGCGGTTTCAGGGTTATTTAAGAATCTTGCTTATTGAAAACTTTCAAACTCACCATCGTCATTCTGTAAGTCAAGAGCACCCTGGCACTCACTGAACGAGCAGACAACATGCGGATAGTCAGAGTCTTGCACTGTTGCCATTGCTACAACAAACTCTGTCATCTGCACAGAGACACTCCTGATTCTCGTCAGTACATCTAGAGCATCTCTACGGCCAGATTGGCTGGAGGAGGGTTTGGTCTTCCGGGTTGTAGGCTGCCGAGGCAAAACTGAGGAAAGGATTAAATTAATTCCACCAATAAACCATGTTCGCATTGTCTCTTTGACGAAAATTTGTTGTGAAGTGTCATGGCCAAGCAGACTTAAGCTCTGGGTCCAAATTCATTAAGCTGCTTTAGCATAAAAAGTAGCTAAGCGCCACAAAATTATGCTTAACAAAAATAGGGCAACCAGCCAAAACACCATTCCAAATGTCCGACTTGTGGCAGGTATTCTGTTTATTTATGTTTAGCAGAAAATTGTTCAGTTCTGGTCCCATTCATAACACTTGTGTCCAAGAAAATTCCATAATATAACCCATTCACAATACAGTAAGCCCTGTACAGTTTACCCAGGAGAGGGCATTGTGAATCATCCGTATTGGTTTGTCATTTGATTTGAATTTAACCTGAATGAAGCTCTATTATCACGGACACACACATCAAGTAAATTATTCTCATTACTATTTTTGTACATTTCTAATAATTTGGGTAATGAAACCAAGGATGCCTCATAAGTGAACTTAATCACTGTAGCTCACAAGTCCGAGGAAACCTGTAAACAAAGGTGCTTGTTATGTGAACCAGAAACACCGGGGTTAACCCCTACTTTTTCACGATAAGTGTTTTGGGATTTTTTACATGCATCACCAATCCTACAGAACCTACGGCTTAATGTCCAACGGGAAAGACAAGGAAGTTATGGTAAAGTGTCTAGCTCAAAGACACCAGTGCCCTGATCAGAAACACCAGAGGTTGAGTCTGGTGCTCTTAACCACTCGGCAACAACACGCCAAAGTGTAAAAGACCCCATCCCACAGCAACACCCTAGAAAGAACCTGGATGAAATACTTGTAAATATTTTGCTTACCGGGTATAATAACAGCAGTTCTTGGTAATGTTGCCTCGCTCTGAGCTATCGGTGCCATGGATATCTGAGTGGTTTTTGGTCGGACGAGTGCTTTCATGAAGTCCAGCGCCTGGTCTACTTTGCTCAAGCTTAAACTCACTTTAATTGGCCTGCCAATGTTGAGTTTTGCATCAGCTGAAGAAAAAAAATTTTCATCAAAAAAATTAAAAACCTGAAGGGTTGGCCCCAATGTGACAAACTCTTTCCAACTGTCTGTCGCAAAATAATTACTATTATTTAAGTATTATGAAGTACCTTACCATGATTGCTAAGGCAGTCGGTGACGGCAAACGTAAATAGCGCAGGTCGGACACCAGTCTTGGGGTTAGGTTCCCCTGGGCAGGTCTCAAACCAGGACACCGTGTAGTCACCTGGACTAGGAAGAAGCTGGGTGCTTGGTATATCTGTAAGAGACAAAATGTCAACCAATTATTAAGGCGATTATCAATGAAGTGTTCCCTCTACAGTTTACTCTCAAAAGGCCTCTTTAAAAAGAAAAAAGTATGAAAGAAAAAGAAATTGTGGGTAAAAGTTGAGACGAGACTCTTTACATTTACCTTGTTCAACGTGTTTTAATGAAGCCCCATCAACAGTGAAGTCATAGATAGTAACTTGCGCCCTCTGTTGTTGATGTCCGAGAGACAACACAGCCGCTGGTTGCATGACAGTGACAAACAAAAATGGCTGCAACTCCACACTCTGCTCTTTGATCGTCTCCAATCGATTGGACGGCTCTTCCTCTTGTTCTGTTCTAGTATTTTTGTCGACAGAAATCTGGCGTGTGTATAAGAACATCGAAACTTTACCAGCTGTGACGAGAGCATCAACTGGCGTGAAACCACTACTTTTTGAAACTTTTTTTGACTTCTGCCCTTGCGCCGATGAAGATTCAACCTTTGGGATTGGAATTTCGTGCATTTTGACCTTTAGTTTCTGAAGTCTGACACCTCCCACTTGGGTCGAGTCTTCACTGCCCAATCCACTGTCTTCAAGCTGGGTTGGTTTCTTCATTGAGGACCTTGTGATTGTTTGGTGGCAGTGGGTACCGACGTGTTTGTCATGTGACTGGGTTATGGGGTTTCCCGTCTGCAAAGCAGGGGTTCTCCTTGGCGCATGCTCCTTGTCTCCCGCGGATGGTTCCGTAGAGTGTAGAGGAGCCAATTTCATGAGAGATAGGAAGTTTTCTTGAGCTAGAGTTTGTAGGAGGCACACTTGTCCAGTGCTAAGGTAGAATGTCATGTCACTGGTGAAGTCCATCTCAACGGAGTGGCCACAGACCATTACGGGCTGAAAAGTAAAAATAGCAATTTAAAAAATGTGTAAAGTAATAAGGATTGTTAAACAAGAAAAGTCGTGTTTGGTAAACACAAATGCCCTGCAAGCCAGTCCGTTTCTTGACATTTGGCCTAGATGGTCCAAGGCTTTAGGGGGATCCCAAGACCAATCCACACACCAAGTTTGCCATAATGACCTTGACATTTGGCCTAGGGGGCTAAACTGCTCATCAGAATCACAAGAAAATAGTGAAAAACCCCATTATAATGTTATACAGATATGTTTTCACTGTCTTCAAACATCAGAGTTCAGACTCGCAAGCTCAAAACTAACTGTTTTACTAATTTCTCAAAAAGTACAGCATTTTAGGTGAAAATAATTATTTCAAGGGAAGTTTTCCACCATAACCATCTTTACACTGTGTAAGTTATGTGTAAATCTGTGAACACTCATTTTCAATTTTAGCAATGCTTCGCACATCCTTCAGGATAACCACAAAATACATGTGAGTGTGGTAGTGTAGACTGCGCAAGTCTCACATGTATTCGAACCTTGGGACCCATTGAAGTGCATGAGTTTGTATCCTTCACGCATTGAGATAATGTACGTGGGACAAAATGGTCCCAAAAATGTTTTAATACGTGCTGGACTTGCATGGTCTTTAACATTATTGGCATATATTAATGTTACCTCTTTAGGTAATTGAATAGTGTATACTTACCGTTGTTTTCTTTTTGTCTGAACCTCCGAAAGATTTGTCTATAACAATAGCTGGGGCAGCCACGAAGCGCATATCGATCCCTACAACAATGGGTAGTAGACACACCTCCTTTGGGGCGGGGCTAAAGAAAACAAAAATGTCTTTACTTTCCAAATCTGAGATTTAAAAAATGATTTTTACATTGCTTGTTCCCTGCCAATTTTTCCTCGGCAGATCAAACTTTAGCAACTTTTTTTAACCATGCGACACTCAAACCACAGCCATTAAGCACACAAATGTGAAGTAATAAACCACAAGGCAATCTGACTGGGTAAAGTTTTATTTAATTTGGGGTTGAACAAAGAAACATTTTCTAGGGCTTGAACCTGCAACCTCCGGATGAAAGTTCCGGTGATCTACCAACTGAGCTATATAGCCCTAATGTTGGCAGTCTCCTTATATCCTTGTTTATATCCTTGTTCAAGAGTGCCAATCAGAAGCCATTCAACCTGTAACTGCCATATAGCCAGGTATCACACCCAATTTTACACTACATGTGTACAACCTGGGAAGTGGCAGCAGAAGGATCACGTAAGGGGACGTGACTTTTTTATGTAAAATATCTAGAAAAAAACCACAAGGAGAACTGACTGGGTAACTTTAAAATCCTGCTTAGCAAAAACAGATTACCAACCAAATTGCAATTTAATATACACTGCTCTTGACTGGTTCCCTTCCAATTTTTGCTTAGCAGATAAAACATACGCAACATTTTTTACTCAACAGCCTTAGCCGGCGTACCTTAACTGTTCTGTATTCCACTCCAGCGCAGGGTTCTGAACCCCAACTCTGTTCACGCCAATTTTACCCATGTCACAGCTTGCCTCGATCTGTTCCCACAATGCAACAGACATGCTTAGGTTGTTGATATCAAGTTGGTATTGCCGGTCTTCGACCTCCGACCCCGGCGTCTGGGTCTGACCAGCTTGGACTGCACGCCTTTAAGGAAAGACATATACATTACATACTCTCTGTGGTATGGGCAAACATCAAGGAATATGCCTTATGCATATGACGTCATTTGAATAGTATAAACTATGGACAAACCTAGTTCTGCACAGTTGTTCCAACGTACGCAACCAATACAGTTGAATGGTTTCAAACAGGGTCCAATTTCAAGGCACTTCTGCTTACCGTGGAATTCTGTGCTTACAGCGCCCTGAAAAGCACATAGTTCTAAGGGCCCTACAGAATTTTGCAGTAAGCAGAGACATGAACTTGGGCCCAGTTGGTCAACTTTCTAGAAAATGTTGCCAAGAGTGGGTAAATTTCACATTAAGATCGTTTACCTGAATATCTCCTTTTTTAGTATAAGCCTCTGTAATGGGTTGTCTGCATGCGGCACAAGACACACTGAGTTGACCTGAA
This sequence comes from Leptasterias polaris, assembly GCA_037783415.1. Lineage (NCBI taxonomy): Eukaryota > Metazoa > Echinodermata > Asteroidea > Forcipulatida > Asteriidae > Leptasterias > Leptasterias polaris. The sequence goes on along the minus strand of JAZGTN010000039.1, from coordinate 754,014 downwards.
GGAGGAATGTATCCTGCGTTACCATGGTAACATCAATCTCATCCTCATCCATCTCGATCCCTGTTAATTCTGCCTCAGTAACGGACAAAGGTTCTTTTGTCGGAGCAAAGACCCTGATCTCCTTGCAGTCAAGGTAGACCAAGGGTAGGCTTCGACTTGAGAGCCATTCCTGGCGACCAGGAGACGTTGATTTCTGACTCGCAGTGCTTGACCTCGGGTAAGAATCCGAAGGGGAGAGAACGCTGGCTGTTGACAACGTCTGCTGGGATTGGAGTCTTGCTAGTCGAGGTTTCGCTTGAAACTCAGGAGTATCTGAAGAATCTAAAGCCCTGACGTTGATGACGATGTCCGTTTTGAAGATATCTAGCACCGAGACAACCAGCGGACACCACACCAGGATGTCAAATGGCTGTACGGATACGACGATCTCGTGAATGAAGCGTGGCGTTGGGTGCGCCGTCTCCGCATCAGCTTTCTTGCTCGTTTCGGCCTGCTTGCTGGAAATCTTCTGAGCTACAGACTGCCCCTGTGCCCTGGTCCAGGTCGCGGATAGAAATCCATGCGATTTGGAGTCTCCCGGTTTGGCAGCGTGTGTGACGGCAAACGGGTTGAAGGGCCGGGGTGCAGACTGGTTGGTTGGTTGCAGGCCGAGGATGCGTGTATTATGAGTGATGGTGTCATTGCAGGAGAAGACGACACCCCTAAATGGACCACGCCCCCAGCTTTTATCTCTGCAAAACAATGACAATTGTTTAAGGGGAGGGTATACCTTTGTTAACTACTCCAAAAATTAATGAGCATAAAAACCTATCTAGTAAGAATTCACCTTGTTAGGAATTGGGTGTCGGAGAAAACACGAGAGAAGTTTACAGTGCCTGGGGTCACATTTGTTAACAAACCCCAGAGACTTTGATCGCTATCTACTGGAAAACAAGCAGGGGGTTTCTACATGTCTCTCTAAAAAATTACACTACACATCACATTAGTTAAATACATTGACCACCAAAGTTCGCAGATCACTCCAAAATGGCAATTATATTTATACTACATTTAATCAGCCAGTCAAGCCGCAGAGCACTCAGCGGTGTGCATTGGCATAGGACATGTCTTTAGTGCAGCAGAGAACTGTGCGCCTTTCAGCGAGAAAAACCATGTCTCTACTAGTAATACGGTCTAACGGAAATCCAACAAAAATTTGACATCGGAGATTTAAATCCGACTACCCGTCCTGGATTAATTTTGATAAGACCCCTCATAGTAATGGATAGATGATTTTTTTGTTTTGATAAAAGAAAAAATGCTGAACTTACTTCTTGGTGTAATGGTTCACATTAATGGATCCAACTTTACATGTCACCTTAGAGTAGTCGCCCTGCAAGTCAAAACTCGTTGTTAAATCTTCTACCTCACAGCTTATCTTCATAGGTGGAGCACCCCCATAGAGGCTGACACAGCACTTCTGAAGTGTCCACTGCAGCCACAATGATAGCTTCAATGCATCATTGTTACCAGCATCCTTATCAGGGGGTGCCACTCCCGTGCCGTCGGTGAGCGAGGATGCAGACAGGGCTGTAACATCTTGGTTTTCGGGTTGGCCAGAAGAAGCGACGCTGCTCAGAACTTTTGGAGCCATCTTTGACGGGGATTGCTGGTTTGGGGGAATGTGCGTGGTTTGGGTAGTATGAGGGCGCTGTTCATGCGTGAACACTTCAATCAGTTTGGACTGGTTCTTGAGGGCCTGATTCAGAAGTTTGACAACTAGCGCAACCTTTTGACCAAAAACATAAAATATACATCAATCAAAATAATGTAAACTTTTAGGTCTCCAAATTCACAGGAAACCAGATAAATGACCAATTTGAAAATTTAAAAATATTTTTTCTACGAGTCACAAACGAGCAGGCCGGCAATTCCTTTACTAATGCTGCCCTGCAGTTGTGGATCAACAAAACCATTCCCTTCAGAATTTTAGACAGTGTCTTGCCCTTTGAAAAATATCCTTAGACCAATCTGTTCCCTATTAAAACAGTGGCTGGTTATCATTTTATTTTGTTATGGTCTTCTCCACTCTTTCCAATTTTGGAGCTGCAGAAGCAGGCTACGGATGCCATGGTGTCTGTTATCCTGGTCTTGGCCTTGGTGCCCCTCCAAAAATGTCCCATAGATGAGCCTGATGCTTCATTCTTGAAAGGGAAAGGACATCAAGGCTTTTTCTTTTTTGTAACGGGCACCTCTTTGAGAAACATTTTAATTTCTACAGGAACGTTTCAAGGGGCACCAAGGCAACGACCAGGGGCATCGCGGCAGTTGCCTCAATGAAGCATCAGGCCTGCATAGACTAAGGTTTTCCAATTCGAAATACCATTTGCAAAATAAATGTTTTTATCCTCTCAAAAGATAAAATTCCAGGCCTGGTATAAATTTTGTTTTTAAATATTGACCCAAATAACCTGGGCCCAACTTCATGGCTTTACTTTCCGTAGAATTCTCAACTTGCGATCACTATTCTTCGCATACAGGGCAAATGCCGAGTTTGCTGTGTACGCGAAGAATGCCTATTAACGTGGACCACGCACACGCACACAAAGCATAAACTTCCTGCTCAGCTGTGAAACGTGCTTGACTTAAGTGCGAAATTCCCTGCTTCTACAAGCCCAGATTCTTTGCTTACGGAAAGCAGAGCAATGAAATTGGGCGCTGACATCATCACATTTAGTTGGGTTGCGCCAGTTTTTGAGTCAATATCCCCAAGTGTTTTACAAAGTTGGAGCACATTTTCGGCGAAGCAATGTTTGTAATTTGTACGAGTCATGTACGCATCTTGTTTGACGTTAGTGCAAGGCGTCAGCAAAGAACACACATAAAGTTACCCACTTGTGGTTTGGAGCATGCCATCATAACTTCTTGCATGTCGGCATGGACACACAGTCCGAGGGTTGGTGACTGCAAGGCTCCGTGCCCAAAGTTAGAGGTCACCCCAACCGTCGCTGATAACACCAACGGCTTGAGGAGGTAGTAGGGACCTTGGTCTGTGTGTATCGTGTACATGCTGAGGTTGGAGGCCTTAACACTCCATGGTAATTTTTCACCTTGAGTCAAAGGGATAATCAGACAAAAAGGTGAAATCAATGGATTCTTGTAAATTCAGGGTGGACTTGTGCATACGCTCATAATAATAATAATAATAATAACTAGTTTATATATAAATATGTATAGACGATGTGACATCTGACGTCACTCGAAAACCATAACATGATGCGCGCGCATGTCGCCGGGCAAAACCTTTGTGTACTTGACAGTCAGCTAGAAAGTACACACAATCTTACCATGACAACGCGTCTTTTTGCCTTGCGGAACATGACTTGGACAGTGTTTTGTCAACAGAGGGCGGTTTGAATGTAAACATAGGTCACATTGTCTATACAATAACGTATCAATGCGCTTTACTTTTTTAGTGCCCTGGTCATTAGGCCAATAACATTCCTGTAATCTTTCTCAGCTCCCCGAGGAGTTTACAGCCCCGAGCAGCCGTGGCGCTACAAAGGCTTTTTCAAACATAATATCAACCTCTACCCTTGCAGGTACCCATGTATACCCCTTGGTAAAGAGAAGCAATTATAGTAAAGCATCTTGCTCACAGACACAAGTGTCCTAACCGAGATTCAAACCCATACCCTGATGATTTAAGCCCTATGGTCTTGTGGATTTTCTCTCCAAATTCGAACCCTGCATGCATTGTTGCCAATTACTGACAAGAGCTGCTTAAGCAGAAAATCAAGCTTAGCAATTCTCTAAGCAGGAATAAGCAGGGTACCAGTCACAAAAGGTACAAGTGACATGGTGTTTTGGCAGGAAACCTTATTTAGGAAAGCACATTTTTATTGTGCTTAGCTAATTTTTGTGCTTAATACAGTATTATGAAATTGGGCCCAGTTGGCAAGTCACTTGAATGCCTTGACTGTTGGGGTTAAAGTGACGACTTACCTGTGTCCGGGGGTAGATCTTTCCGCTCCAACGGTATCTCCTGCAGAGCAAGTATCTTCTGATGACACAGACTCTGAGCTTTGAGCGTTGGCAAACTGAACACAACCATCTCCCCACTGCTTCTATCCACCATGCTCTGCCTGATGCATTCTGGGATACTCGTTACATCAGGGGCAAAGTTCAGATGGTCAGTCGGGAGTGCCACAAAACAACTTTGAATTTCCACCTGTAATAAAAAAACAAAACATAAAAAGAATGAAACTTGTTCAGCAATCAACAGGTCTAAGGATTTGTGAGTCCCCTGGGCCTGCTTTCAAAGACCTTTCATTCAGTAGGTGAAAAATTGAAGCCTTAGCCATTGTTTAAATTAAGCCGTAGCCATTGTAATACATAAGCCGTGTTCGAAATGATGGCCTCCACACTATTTTTTTGCCAGATTGCTCAAAAGGCCTATTCTTCAGCCTTAGCTTGTAAAGATAGCAAAGACTACCGATCCATTCATTGAAAATGATGTGCTCATTTTTAGTACCTTATGGAGACCACGGACAAAACAAAAAGAGGAAAACAAAAGGTCTCCACATGGAAATTCTAAAGACTGGGAATTTTGTGAACAAAGTCTATGGGAAACTGTTAAGCACAGAGACAAAGGAAACAAAAAAAGAATGCTCAACGAGGATGCATTTTTGAGAATGTGTGCGACCGCGTTTGTGTTTTAACGCAACATACAAAGTGTGGACCTGAGAACAAAAGAGGTCCACATCATAGGAACTTGAAACACTATGTGGACTTACACACGTCCACACATCGTTATTTACAGTGTTGAGGAATAGGATTTTCCTTAAGTGTTTAGAACAAAGGAATGTCCACACAGTGACTGCCACACAGAGCTGTGTGTGTCGCTAAGAGCGAGTGTGAGTAGGTATACACATTCAAACCCGGGACCTATAACAAAAGAGGACAATAGGGTTCTCAGTTGGGAAGGGTTCTCAGTTGGGAAGGGTCCCCAGTTGGTGAGCATGTACAAAACAAATGGGAGCTGTTGCAAAAAAATTAGAGTATAAACAAAAGAGGGACAATAGGAGGTCCCCAATTGGCGATTGCAGGTGTTTACACACCTGTGTGTGTGTGTGGGGGTAGGTATCTACATTCAAACCGGGGACCTATAACAAAAGGAACAATAGGTCCACGGTTGCTATCACAAAGGAAAGCATTGTGGTCCATGGTTGCTATCACAAAGGAAAGCATTGTGGTCCACGGTTGCTATCACAAAGGAAAGCATTGTGGTGTACGGTTGCTATCACAAAGAGTTGAACAAAGGAGGGTCCACGATTGACAGTATTAACACACATGCGTGTATTTGTGTCATTCAAACTGAGGACTAATATAACAAAGGGGGGCAGTAGGTGCAAGATTGCTATCACAAAGGAAAACAATGGAGTCCAAGTTTGTCAGGAGAAAGAGTTAGAGGCCATTACACACTGTCCCCGATTGGAAGTGGACAATATTGTCAATTGTCATACGTGTAACAAGGGTTAACCAGTTTTCTTAATAATAAGTGATTCACGACTTCTTTAGTTCAGTATTAATTTAGTCTCTTAAAATAACTAAAAATTTAATCTATGTACATTGGTTATTCATCACAACCCCAACATCTTCTTCAAGCTCCAGCAGAATCAATTTTTCTTACTATTAAATGCTTCATGCAAAATAGCAAAGAATTAAAATAGTAGTATATATAATTGAATTTAATAAATGCGTTGGAACATTAATTATTGCAAAATCTGGGTATTGCTACCACCCGCCACCGGTTTTCAAATAAAATGTAAGTCGTTACTTTATAATAATTTGTAGAATTAACTGTCCACTAGTTTCTAGCATTTTTCAGACCCACAACACAGTGATGCATAGCAATGCATAACAGGGGTTCGAATCTTTTACGCCGTGGGACTGGATTAATTCTTAATTGCTATTATCTACTTATTTGTAACTTGACAGCAGTCTTGGGTGCTCCACTACAGAAGGCCTTGTCCTTCTCTCGGATGACACCCCCATTCATACATGTACATATATGTCTCCTGCTTATATTCAAATTTGTAAAAATCATTTGTATAAAAAACTTGGTGTAGTCTATCAGCTTGTGTATTATTTATTATCATGATTTAAAAGGACAATAAAAGTACACACCAACATTCCTTAATAGCCCCACCCTAAATACTGCCCTCTCTGGAGTCTTAATTTAAATATATATGGCGCCCTCTTGGGACACTCTAGTCTGCAACAAAACTTCTAGCAAACTTAAAGGGGGTAAATTAAAGAGGCAAACTTGCACATGTAAAATACAGCAAAACAAAATTAATTGCAAAAACTCTCAAATAATTAACTAGGTTTTGCCTAAAATACTCATGTTACAAAAACTTGTGTGTGTACAAAAATGATTTGCAATGTAGTTCAGCTTTGCCACATGTTATTCAACCAATTATTAACACATTTTTAATACTTTGCTATCACATTCTAAACTAACAAAGCTGCCATGGCGAGCTGCCAATCACCTGATAGAAAAACAGTTACTAACAGAAAAACCAATCATTTGTTTGATTTTAGGGATTGGATTTTAACAAACTTGTAGGCCTTTAACCACTGCCTACTTTTTGATATGGGAATGACAGAGAGGATCAATATGGGTGAGTGCTGACTGGGAAGAGAAACAAATAGGCATGGGTGTATGGGAACTCCTTGGTTAAGGGAGGCACAGGGGGATTTGCCTGATGTTTTACAAAGATAAAAACACAAATTAAGATAATTACAAATGTATAAGATTTGCACTTTTGGAACCATCCATATTCTAAACCTTTTTATATTTTTGTTGTTTTAGTTCATTCAACTGGAAAAGGTGTCCTAATCATGAGTTATATTCTTTTGATATGAACCTGCATATCAGTGGCAATATTTGATCTAAGTTTTGGCCACTCAAACTCTTTATTGTTTTAGCTTGCTCAACTGGAATGGGTGTCAATACCTGAGTTTTATTCTTTGACATAAATCTGCATGTCAGTGGCAATATTTGATTCAAAGTTTGGCCACTCAAACTCTTTATTGTTTTAATGTGTCTCATTATTTTAAATCACTCATCTGAAACCGGTGAAACAATCACAAAGTTAGGATTTCCTACAAAAGTCAGAAGAATCTCATCCCCTTTACTTCTCAAGTGTTTACAAAATCTTCATCAATCCTTTTGTCTGAGGACAAGGATTACAAGAGCTTGCTTGGCTGCTAACATTCCAGCATGGCATGACCGATCAAGCCTTTAAAAAAATTGTAACGGCCAGAAAAAAAAGGGTAGGTAGATTTTTTTTTCTAGGTATATGATAATATGATAGAATAGGACATTCCAGCAATATTAACCATTCAGTGTTTAAATGGCCTAGATTTGTGGAAATCTTTCCCATCATTTAAACACTTGTTGCAGACTGGTTGAACGAGATTATACATGTACTAAAGTATCGACCAGCAACATTTTTCTGCATGTTGTGCAATTAACATTGTGCTCTCCAAAGTCCCATGGACGCTATCACCATACGATTGAAGAGAAGTGGTCTGAAATGGTTTTAAACAAATTTATAACTGATTTCTGTAGACCTTCATTGTTAAATTTCTTCCCAAGAAAAAATAAAAAATATCCAGGGTAGGCCCTTTTTTCAGGATAGGTTGGGTTACCCCAACATAATTTATTTTTTAGGCCTTATGGTCAAGGGTTCCGACGAGTCACAGAGACCACAATTCCTCGAGTGAAAAATAAATCCTGGTGCATTTCACTCTGACGAAAATGTTCTCCAAACATTGCTACGGTTGTTCAGAAAATTAATCCTGTGAGTGGGCTTGGAATTATTCCAAGTGAAGTTTTTAACCAGTTGACGACGTATGTCGTGTCAACACGCCAATATTTTTCCTGCTTGAATACGTTGATTGCATTTTGGTGTCACTTCAGATGTCCGGGAACAAAGGCCGCCCGTATTTTACACTACAAAGCGTGGTCAGAGCACTCACTCACTCCTCATGCAGTTGGTGGTGGAAAATACAAGGTAAATTCTGCCTTTGTGTTGGGATTATTGTGTAATCCCAGACTCCAGGCCTTTGTCCTTTTATTGCTAGAAGAGGATTATGTTTCTTCAAGAGGCTGCCACTTCAAGAGGCTGCCACTTCAAGAGGCTGCCACTTCAAGAGGCTGCCACTTCAAGAGGCTGCCACTTCAAGAGGCTGCCACTTCAAGAGGCTGCCACTGGAGATTCCAGCCTTGGTTCCAGTTATAGACCCATTGCACAACGCGCAGCGCGCATACATGCGCGTAATTTTGGGTGTCAAAATGTGCACAAAAGGATGGTACACATGTTTACGCACAATGCGCTTGTAAACACGTGTACCATTCTTTAGTGCACGTTTTGACCCCCAAAATGACGCGCGTGTAGATGATGACGTCATATGCAATGGGTCTATAGGCCCAATTGGCGGCTGTGTCTCAATGCAGAGGTATTGCTATTCACAGTGCATGAAAATAGTGTCTTCTCGAAAGAGAAACAACAAATCTTGACGCTTCAAACAGAATCTTTGTTCTCTTGACTGTCTTAAGTAATGGTTTCCTTTGTGCAAGCAGTACTATCAAAGAAAATGATTACAGATATTCTACTAAATAATCCCGTCAGGCTGGAAAAGTACAAAATAAAGATCCCTGGTGGTAACAGGTTAAAACCAAAAGTATGTTTCAAACTTAATTGAAAGGAAATGTCGTACTCACCTGGACTGTAAGTTGTTTCAAAACTAACCACAATTTCTCCAGTAAACTTTCCTTCTCGTTCTTGCTTTTGTCACCCTCCGTCTTGGAGTCTGAGCCATGCGACTGATACCCAGCAGGCTCTCGGTCTTGTTGTGTGAGAGAGGAGGGTTGCCGTTGAAGAGCTTGGGATGCCTTCATCATGTTGTCCTTTAAGTTTGTTTTCATTCGAGCGCTGCTTGAACCTAGGAGTAGTTTGGGTGAAAAGAAGAGGAGGAATATTCTGAAGCTTTTGGGATGAAAAAGTTGCAATTTCTTTATCATATTTTCTCTTAGAGTTGATTTTGATTTCATAAACACTAACTAAATCTAAATAGGAAGTGGAGGATCTTTCTGTTTTAGACCACCCACTAGACCGCTTGCATGTGCACAGCCACAATCATGGGTCGAATACTCTTGGAATAGAGAAAGGATCACAGAAGGAGTTTGAACCTCCCAGGCAGTAACATCGAGATCAGTGGGCCGCATCGACACATTTTATGCTGGTGAACAGCAGCTCATTTGGGCCCTGTGTTGAAGACGGCTGTGTCACGTTTTCTGACATCATTTCGCTGTAAGAATTTCAAAATAATGGAGTAAATATTCCCCATCAAGTAAGAGTTACAATCAAACTTTACTTGGACTCCCATACATTCTTACCTTGTGATGAATTGTGCTTGGTGACAGAGCTTTTACTCCTACGAGAGCTGGCTTCCTCTTTGACCTTTGACCTGACCTGATCTCTAGGCTGATAAAGGAGCCATGTGTAAATGATGGGGTCAACACATAAGGCCGTTCCTTGGATGTCGAGGAGGAAAACACCACAGGATTCTGCTCACGACAGAAAAACAAATTCAAATAAATAAATCGATAACGTTTGGGCTTCATCACAAACGTTGCCTAGTGCAAAAAACAATTTTCTTACAATAGATGGTTACCAGATGGTTACCAGCCAAAATATGATGTCATATTTAAGAATGGTACCCATCTTATTGTTGCTGAACGGAAACAAAAATAAGTTACCAGCTCATTTATGATGTCATGTGCCCATAATTAGAAAGAAAACAAATCAAATATATAATTCGATAAAGTCTGGGGCTCAATTACTGCTTGATCAAAAAAAGTTACCAGCCAAAATATAATTTCATATGCACAATTTTTACTGGTGCCCCCTCTTAACTTTGCCAAACAGAAAAAATAAAAAAATAAAAAAATTCAAACTGGGATTTTTTCCAAGTGTTTCCATCCAAAGTACATGCGGAACCTTTGTGATTAGTCGCCCACTTATTATTGTTCAGCAATATTTTTAATTCACCGCTTTTCAGAAAAATGGCTTCTCAAGGGTTAACTGTAAAGGGCGCACTGTACATGTATTGTGAATTAATCACTGGCCATGTCTGAATTGGCAATACAGCTACGGCTACGGCTAGATTTCAGCATCATCAAGTGTTGAAGTACACGACATCCTTAGCAACACCCTTAGCAACAGTCACAGCCGTAACTGGAGCTGCCAATTCGGACATGACCATATTATGGCAGCTTTCATTAAAAACGCTACTGGTTTTTCTTTCATGGCAATCCATACCTCCAACAGTTTTTTCAAGATCAGAAATTCTAGGAATCTGCAACGTGAATGTCAACAAGTCGACTGTGTCGATTTGAGAAACACCCGACTGCTGTTTCATTAAGCTTTTATACTGGTGCAGGTTTGTTGTTTCCACTGGGCCATGAAACAGCTGTGTGTCAGTGGCCCTGCCTTGGTCTGCAATATGAAAGCACAAAAAAGAGAAATTAACCTACCATAGAAACAACATATAAAATGAATTGATAATGGAACAGAGTTCTCCACATGCACAAGCTAGCGTGTCGGGCCGATACCTGTGACTTCAGGCCAGTGCGGCAAAATTATTGGCTGATACTCTTCTTTTTTTCAGAATTTTTCTATAATTTAAGAACTTATTCACAAAGCTCATCAATTTAAACAATATAAAATTCTACAGATTACACAGTAGACCTTTTAACTCGTTGACTGCCGCCTACGAGTATATTCGTAGTAACAGGTGTAACGGATTCTGCCACTACGAGTATAATCGTAGAGAATGAAAGGCTTTTGTATAGTGAATTGAATACACTGGCATCGCTGAGAACGCAACGAATACGCTTCTGGCAGTGGTGAGGACACATCATCAGAATTTGTATGCTACAACATGTAGACACAAAAAAAAATACCTATTTGGTATGCGCGCATGCGCACCACACTTAGATGCTTGGCAAATGGGATGCCCCTACGAATTTATGACTGGCAGTCAACGTGTTAAAACCAAACATGAACATCAAGTAGAACACATGTTTCAATTCAACATGCTTAAATCAAACTTGCTAAATGTGGGTCCAGAATGCCCCCCCCCCTGCCCCCCCCAGCTTTGAAAAAACTTGAGGACAACCCTGTAGAATGCGATAACATTATTTATCTATCATAAAAACAAATTGATGACAATTTTCAGGTTTTCTCAGTGGATTCTTTTCTCTCTTTCACCTGGTTCGAACCCCACTTTAAGGCTATGTGGATTGGGTTTTCAGTCAGGACAGAGGGGGGAAGAAGAGAGGTGGGGGAGAGAAATTGCAAAAGGGAAACAGTTCAGCAAACAAATATTATCGACATCAGAATGAGATCTTACCTAATGCCTGCATAATGAGCTGGGCTTGACTGAGGGTGCCTGAGATAGCCTGGACTGCATTAGTTTGGGACAGTCTGACCTCCAGGCTATAGATGGAGGCCTGCAGCACAGGCTGGCCAGATGGAAATGCCTTCACTGAAAATGAAATGAAAATGAAATGTAACAAATAATTTTGCATGGTGGAGACACAATCTAGAGAAGTTTTTTGGGAACACAATAGAAATATCTCCCATGAGTAGGATTTGAAACTTTGCAAGGTGGAGACACACCCTATAGCAGTTTGTGGTAACACCGTGTACATGAGTAGGATTTCAAACTTTGCATGGTGGAGATACAATCTAGATTGATTCTTGGTAACACCATGTACATGAGTAGGATTTGAAACATTGCAAGGTGGGAATATAATCTAGAGAGGTTTATGGTAGCACCATGGAAATATCTCCCATGAGTAGGATTTGAAACTCTGCATGGTGGAGATACAATCTAGAGAGGTTTGTGGTAACACCATGGAAATATCTCCCATGAGTGAGATTTGAAACTTTGCATGGTGGAGATATTATCTAGAGAGGTTTGTGGTAACACCATGGAAATATCTCCCATGAGTGAGATTTGAAACTTTGCATGGTGGAGATACAATCTAGAGAGGTTTGTGGTAACACCATGGAAATATCTCCCATGAGTGAGATTTGAAACTTTGCATGGTGGAGATATTATCTAGAGAGGTTTGTGGTAACACCATGGAAATATCTCCCATGAGTAGGATTTGAACCTTTGCATGGTGGAGATATTATCTAGAGAGGTTTGTGGTAACACCATGGAAATATCTCCTATGAGTAGGATTTGAAACTTTGCATGGTGGAGATACAATCTAGAGAGGTTTGTGTTAACACCATGGAGTAGGATTTCAAACTTTGCAAAAGAAACAGAACCTGTAAATGTTTCTGTAATCCATTTGAACCTATGGGATAAGGTACCAACCTGATGGTTTGAAAACATCCTCCAGGAGGCTGGTTCTGGCTAGTCGAGACACAACCATCTGAGGCTGCTTAATAGACCAGGTGTTGTAGATATGCATCATGAGTAGACACTGGGCTTTGGTGGCATTCAATGATAAACCAGGCAGCTCCAGCATCACCTCAGAGTGAACAAGATTGTATTCATTCCTAAGAACAAAATGAAACGTCATTTAAAAAAAAGTATTTGCTGAGAGTGATGGTTACTTTAGGCACCTTCTTAAATGTGTTCCAGCTGCCGATTTCATGCAACTTTATGTGACTGCGTAAGTCCAAAAGCGCAACATTTATTGAGCAAGTTGTATACCACTAACACAAGAAATCTTCCACAAGTAAATTTTTGTGAAATCAGCTGCAGCACAAGTGTTTTGAGGCATTGCATGGTGAGGTATCAATTTATATTCTTTTTATAGTGTAGATTGTTCTTGAGAACTTGTCTTGCTATTCATTCGGAGTAGATTAAGAATTCAGGAGACAACTTAATTCACTGCAACGGTTGTGAGTTTCTAGTTGGTCTCAACATATCCAGCTGAAGTTAGCCGCAGTGAAGTTAAAAACAAGAAGTCCCCTTGGTCCACTAAGCAAAAGTTTTAGTCCAGGCCAATTTCCTACAACGCTCCCCACAGGGAGTACTTAGTAAGCAGGAAAGTTTTTTTTAGAACCAAGTAGTCTCCCGAATTCCAAAATCTGCTCTGTGGTTTATGTTACTTTGGAAAAATTTCAAATGACAAGGGGTCTGTGTTCTAAAAAATCAATATTGAACGCATTTTGTTCGCATTGAATGCATTGAAATCTATCATTCACATTTCACTCACTTTCGCTTATTGAGATGGAATAGTCAAAATTTCACCTTGTGATCATTGTGACAATGAACTCCTATGCATCCACTATTTCACCTTGTGATCATTGTGACAATGAACTCCTATGCATCCACTATTTCACCTTGTGATCATTGTGACAATGAACTCCTATGCATCCACTATTTCACCTTGTGATCATTGTGACAATGAACTCCTATGCATCCACTATTTCACCTTGTGATCATTGTGACAATGAACTCCTATGCATCCACTATTTCACCTTGTGATCATTGTGACAATGAACTCCTATGCATCCACTATTTCACCTTGTGATCATTGTGACAATGAACTCCTATGCATCCACTATTTCACCTTGTGATCATTGTGACAATGAACTCCTATGCATCCACTATTTCACCTTGTGATCATTGTGACAATGAACTCCTATGCATCCACTATTTCACCTTGTGATCATTGTGACAATGAACTCCTATGCATCCACTATTTCACCTTGTGATCATTGTGACAATGAACTCCTATGCATCCACTATTTCACCTTGTGATCATTGTGACAATGAACTCCTATGCATCCACTATTTCACCTTGTGATCATTGTGACAATGAACTCCTATGCATCCACTATTTCACCTTGTGATCATTGTGACAATGAACTCCTATGCATCCACTATTTCACCTTGTGATCATTGTGACAATGAACTCCTATGCATCCACTATTTCACCTTGTGATCATTGTGACAATGAACTCCTATGCATCCACTATTTCACCTTGTGATCATTGTGACAATGAACTCCTATGCATCCACTATTTCACCTTGTGATCATTGTGACAATGAACTCCTATGCATCCACTATTTCACCTTGTGATCATTGTGACAATGAACTCCTATGCATCCACTATTTCACCTTGTGATCATTGTGACAATGAACTCCTATGCATCCACTATTTCACCTTGTGATCATTGTGACAATGAACTCCTATGCATCCACTATTTCACCTTGTGATCATTGTGACAATGAACTCCTATGCATCCACTATTTCACCTTGTGATCATTGTGACAATGAACTCCTATGCATCCACTATTTCACCTTGTGATCATTGTGACAATGAACTCCTATGCATCCACTATTTCACCTTGTGATCATTGTGACATCATCTATGCATCCACTATTTGTGTATTACTGCAATTTGGCTGCTAACCTGTTACAGATACACCTGATTTTTTGAGCTAACAAGACTTTATACTAACCAGTAGACAGGGAGTACCAACACCTTGTGGTACACGGCTGCACTCCAAGATGGCATGATGGGAAGTACTGGAGGTGAAAGGTCACTCCTGGGGTCAACATAGGTCAAACCAAACTGGCATCCAAATATCTGTCAAAAACAGAAAATAATGCTTACAAAGACCAAGGTCCAATTTCATTAGGCAGCTTAAAGCAAATAATGTTATTTAACAACTTCCCGCTAAGAATTCTAGAATTTCTATTTCATAAACACCACTAAATCGTTAGCAAAGCAAAATGTATGCTAAAGTTCTGTAAGCAGGCGAGTACAACGCAACAATGCAAAACGACTGTGAACAAACACAATCAATGTCAAACCTTCTTGATCATTTATGAAATACACTTTTGCTAACGCACAAAAAGTTGCTTACCGCAAAACAGCTTTATCCATAAAGCTAACATAAAAACTTACTAAGCAAAATAAAACTTACTAAGCAAAAACAAGTTACCAGCCAACGTTCCAAAAAGTTTACATTGTTGCGACTAGCGACCCACTCATTTTTGCTTTAAGGAGTTTTCTCAAACTTCACAGTGCTGCTTAAGCAGAAAACTGTGCTTAACAACTTTTTGCTCAGCAAAATAAGCAGGATAACAGTCAGAGACTGTACATGTGACATGTTATTTTGGCTGGTAACATTATTCCGGAAAACATAATTTTGTTATGCTTAGCCATTTTTTGTGCCTAAGCAGCTCTACGATTTCATAGAGCTGCTTAAGCAGGAAAAGGTCCTTTAATTTTTTCTGCTTAGCAAAAAACGGCAGGATACCAGTCACAGATTGTACATGTCGAACAGTACTTTGGCTGGTAACCATAACTTGGCAAGGGTAATTTTGTCTTCCTTAGCCACTTTTTGTGTTTATGCAGCTCTAGTATTTCATAGAGCTGCTTAAGCAGGAAAGGGTCCTTCAAATGTTCTGCTTAGCAAAACATTGCAGGATACCAGTCACAGATTGTACATGAAGAATAGTACTTTGGCTGGTAACCATAACCTGGTAAAGAAAATTTAGTCTTTTTGTGCATAAGCAGCTCAATGAAATTAGCCTCTGGTCATAATACCTCCCAACCACCTTTTACCTTGTAGTATTTGTGAGTGTAGCAATGGTGCATCAGCTTTGAGCTACAGTCGGTAGGAGACAGTTTACTGACGGGTTTGATGAGCTTCCGTGCGTACATGGGTTCTGTACTCTGGATGTCGATACGGTCAATTTGCAGGCACAGTGTCGGCACCAGACTAGAGTCAGAGATCATTGAGTCCTGAGAAAAAATTCGCATAATATACTTTAACAAGGGCGTTGATGGGTGGGGGACGGGGGGACATGGCCCCCCCACTTTTTAGACTGGGGGGACAGCATATCAGATGTCCCCTCCACTTTTTGATTGACTGTTCATTAGAAATATGCAACAAAATATAAAAATATAGACCATTTTCTAGATTTAATATTTCATTACAATTTTTGTTCAAATAAAAGAATAGCGAACAAACAGTGAAATGTTTTCTTCATTTTCATATTTTTTTCTGATGGACCACGCGCAGAATGGTATTTTGGGCCTATTTCCGTTTCTATAATACAGACAATAGACGACAAGTTTCGTCCCAGACATGAACGCCAAAATCCCGCTTACATTTGTTAGCATTCAAGTTATGCGTCGTTTGTGTAAGATATAATGTACGGTACACGATCCCTCCACAAAGGAAGTCTGTGTGTGCGCGCACGTGCAAATGTGTTTCATTTTGTTACATTTTGCCCCCCCTAAAAAAAATGTTGTCCGGATGATAAATTGGCTTGTTCATAATTGTCCTGAGGGAATAGTACTGCAGTTTGTAGGCCATTTAATCAGATCACATTGACAAAGTGGCTATTTGAATACATTTACTTACGGAATCTTGAAGTGTCTTCGTCGGTGCTTCCGCCCATGCAACAGACGCAAATTGAACACGTGCGCAGGAACGCCCGGCCCGCAATTTTTTTATTTGTACCACACAGTATGGGGTCAACAGTGAAGGGATGCGTGTAAGCCAGCGTGGGATTAACATTTTCTAGGAGTCCTTCGTTGATGTTACAGGAGATTTTCCAGTAAAATTAGACGATTGATATTGATCTGAAGTGCTCTTTTCCTCTGTATTTAGGCACACGGAGGCTTGATTTTCGACCCCAAAATGCCAAAAGCTCAGAGCTCCAGGGGGCGAAGCCCCCCTGGACCCCCAGAGGGGCTTAGCCCCTGGACCCCACCAGGGGCCGTACGGCCGGCCCCTGGACCCCACCCTTGAAATTTATTTTAACAAATAGAGAAGCCTGTGTGCGCCGTTATGCCCCCCGGTTTAAAAAATCCTGGGTCCGCGCATGCTCATTTCTAAAAAATGATAATAGCATCGAACAGTATTTTAGCATCAATATTTAAAGGGATGTTTCTACCATCATCAACTTTACACCGTGTCATGTTTTATTTTGTTTATATTTTAACTTCATGTTTTACATCGCGGATTTAAACTGATACATTAAACGAATTTATGCAATTCTGGTGATCTGGGGATGTGGGTAAAGTGTTTAATAATTAAGGCGAGTGACCAGGCAAAATTCACAGATATAACCTGGCCCCCACCCCCCCCCCCTGTTAAAGTCATCTTCATACGTGCCTGTTTGTATTTGGTAGAATCTCGGTTTTACATAAAGGAAACCCAGGCCCAAACCCCATTTCGGATGATGTTATTGTTAAATATCACCCCCTGTAACTCGCCTCCTGGTCAAACAAAAAATAGGGAACAAGTGTAACACAGAAATTAAATGTAAAAGTAATGGTGTGGGTTGTAAATAATGTAAGATGTATTTTTCAAGACTTGCACTCGCCTGCCCGTCCCCCCTACTATTTAGTAGCGATCGACGCCCTTGTACCTTAAAGGCAAAGTATTGCTCTTTGCACAGATTCGCTTCATGCTTCTTTTTGTATTGCATCTGTTTGGAAAGCGTTATTACATTACCATTCTATTAACTGCTGTCCCCAATAGATACAATCGACCACTGGGTGACCCATGGTGGGTATGCAATGTTAACATAGCAAGCAAGCAAGGCACAGTGCATGGAAAAGCATGGCTGCTTCTTAGTGCTTCTGCTGTAAGGTAGGAAGCAGCCATGCTTTTCCATGCACACTGTGCATTGCTTGCTTAGTTTGTTTACATTGTATACCCACTATGGGTCACGCGACTACTGTCAAAGAATGTGTTTATTCGAGGCTCTACACGCAAATGTACAGTCCGTATACCCGAGCAGACAAATTATCTTTCATCTCCATTCACCTGTTAACCATTTCCTGACGGTATTAGAGTATCTTGACCTTGCCTCTGCACGATATTACTTTTGTACGTGTGACATGGTATTTCGGCTGGTAATCTTAGTCTGGTACGAGCACATTTTATTTTTGCTCAGCTACTGTGTTTTTGAAGAGCCCTACAAAATTGAGCAATTGAGTAATCAAGTTGAGTAGGTGTAAACTCACCTGTTTTTATGTTTCTACTTTTTCCCCGGATCAAAATATCACATGCCTGCCTGATCAGCCTGCCTGATCAGCAGAGTCGTGACACTTGTGTCCTTAAAAAGCAAGACACTTAACCATTATTTGTTCGTCCTTCGGATGGGATGTAAAAACAGTGGTCTTGTGTTTTGTGTAATGCTTGTAAAAGAACCAAGTGCACTTATCGTAAAGAGAAGGGGTACGCCTCGGTGTTCCTGGTTTGATTGGCTGCATATTGTGCCGAAGCACCTCGTAAACCATTACATGGTGCCATGTTAAGGAACAAGTCTCCTACTTCAACACGAAGCTCCACATAGCTTACAGGAAAAAAATACTGAGCGCTTTAAGACGCCCATCGGGAGTAGATAAAGCGCTATATAAAAACTGCATATTATTATTAAGCCTATAAAGAGCTCACTGAGTAGTTGAGCAGTTAAGTTGAGTAGTCGTCAACTTTACCTGTCTTGTCTCTGTGCGTTTTGCCGAGCCGTAATAAGGATGCTGGGCTGATGAGAAGAGAACCTGGAGATTGAGTAGCGTGATGTGAGAGGAACGAGATGGCACCCATTCCTCCAGGGTGCTGATCTGCTCAGGTGTTGCCGACGCTCGATTATCATCAACGATCTCTGAAAATTGATTCATAACAAAATCACAACGATGAAAGTTTGGTCAAGTACAATAATAATAATAATAAAGACTTGTTATGCGCACATATCCACCCTGCTTGGTGTTCAAGGCGCGGTAAACCAAAAACAAACGAAAGAAAAACAGACACAACTAAAATAGTCCTTGAAAACCTGTGACATGAGATAATTTTTGAGAAGTGATTTGAATTTTGTGGTACAAAGACAAGATCTAATATTAAGTGGTACAGAGTTCCAGATGCGTGGCGTAGCTGCAGAAAAAGACCTGTCACCCCAGGAGTGTCGAGACTTAGGTTCCTTCAGGAGAAGCATGTTACTGGATTCAAGGTTCCTTGACGGAGTGTAAACTTAAAGTAGTTCTGAGATATAATGGGGAGCCTTGCAGTTAAGTACTTTTTTTTTTTTTTTTTTTTTTTTTTTTATGAGATGTCGCCCAACTCACAAGGCCACGGACGGCCACTCAAGGTGAGGGCTACACATAACTGATTTGGGCCATCGACCCAAATCAATTGACACCAGGGGCACGTTGCCTCCTACTCCTGGGGCTGAAACAGGGTTACCCCCTTCACAGTCCTTAAGGATGTAGGCATGGGTATCATCCACTAGGAGCCTGTCTGGTAGAGCAGAATGCACTACCTTCCCAACTTTTTCGAAGCAATTATGGTTAAGTGCCTTGCTCAAGGGCACAAGTGTCATGACCGGGAATCGAACCCACACTCTGCTGCTGAAAACACCAGAGCTTAGGTCCGGTGACCTAGACCGCTCGGCCACGACACGCCACAATGTGGACAATGGCCTCATTTGACCAACAATGGGCCGAAATACCAGACATTTGTGTCCATCAGAAGAGATAATTGACAAGGGCCCAATTTCATAAGGCCTGTAAGCACAACGTTTTGCTTAGCAAAAATAAGTTTCTACCGCTAAGCAGAATTTCCTGCTTATTAGCTTTATGAAATTGGATCCTAGGCCAAATTTTATGGCTCTAATTACTGCGGAATTCTGCGCTTACTACCCATAGAATTGTGTGCTTTACAGGGCACCATAAAACAAAATTAAAATGGGCTCAGTTAATCCCGGAAACTTTTAGCAACACACAAAAGGGAGTCGGATAAACCCATTTGTAAAACACGTCACAGGAACATGCCCTGACATTCCATTGTGTAGCGTACACAGTGCATGTACACACTTTGACCCATAACACTGAGGGATTAGGCTGCCACCACTGTGATCAGCATGGGAGGCAAGTCCAAGATTCTCGGCCAGCATGCCATGGTTGTTTATCGGTCATGGCTATACGGCCAAGGTAAGTAAAGTCTTCCTGTTCCATTCTGTTATCAGGAAATTCTTGGCAATTAATTATCTAATTTCTAAGGTATTTTTCTAATTGTTTTACTCATATCCAAAAAACTTTAGAACTCAAGCAAAACTATTTCAAGGGAAGTTTTCCACAATAACCATCTTTATATCATGTAAGTTAAGTTCAAATCTGTGAATATTTTTATTTTCAATCTTACCAATGTTGTACACACCCTTTAAATTGCCTCTGCTTATACTAGGACTTTATATTGTCCAAAGAGTGAAAATATATAAATAAATAAAGTGTTGGCGTATCCATGTATGCATCCATAGACTTGCGAAACCTTTCGGCCCAAAGTTCTTTTGACATAAACAACTGCTAGTGCCCACATTGTTTGACCACTTGAGCATGACGCACAAATTCTCACACAACAGGAAGCTCGTGTTTAAAGTATAATTTTACAAAATCTATTATTTTTCCACCATAGGAAAGATCCGATCTTTCTCTTTCCAATGATAGTAAGCTTGGGTATGGAGGGTGAAAATGGACTTTTAACAAATGGCCTTTGTGCTCGGGCTTGAGAGCTTTTTTGTTTATCTTGGGCAACTTTAGTCGCCATTGGGGCTCAAGCAGGGTATAGTGCACAGTCGACTGAAGTCGCCACTGGGGCTGAAAGGGTTCATTTTACCTGGTCTTGGTGTGCTGTAGGGTTCATACTCATGATCCACGGCACACTGATGGAACTTCTGAAGCCGGTGTATGATGGCACTGCCGATGACCACCTTAGCTGGGCTGAATAGGAACTGCTTGCTGGATGTTTCCTTCATATCAAAGATTGGATCAGAATCATCGGCGCTGTGATGAGATGACCGGCTTGAGGAGTCACTTGCTGTCGAAAAGAAAATGCAACTAATATTCATGTATAATAATAATAATAACAATAAAAGGCATTTATAAGGTGCTGCTAAACATTGTATCAAAGTCCCTTACACTATTACTATCTCTGTTCATTGAATCTTAAGCATTCCTAAAAACCATCTCAACTCCTTTGGAGTATACAGCACTAGCACCCAAAATGGAGCAATGGTTGCCAGTCATTCACATCAACAATCTCTACCCTTTAAGGTACCCACTCATTCCTGGGTGATGAGAGGCAATTATAATTAAGTGTCTTGCCCAAGAACACTAGTGTCATGACCCGGATTCGAACCCATACCTTGATGATGCAGCCATCAGAACTGGAGTTTGACACTCTAGTCCGCTCGGCCATGACACGCTGATGAATTTTTAGGTGTTTGGGCGACAGCCCGGAACACCTCTTGTTTTTGTTACTTTTTTTTTTTTTTACTTTTTAATATAGCTAGATAACCATAAGAAGATGAAACCTCTTCAGTTACGTCATGATGACATCATCAGGTCTCAAATTACAAGGTTTTTAAACATTATAAATTTTAATCTTTGAAAATCCATATCAAGTCAAGAAGAAGAGACTGTCCGTTGATTTTTGCGGGATTATATAGAAGTAATATAGGTCTTCATTTGTTATTGTGTGCGTGACATGACATGACCTCTACTTCCGGGCGAAACCGTAAGTGCCTTGTAATTTAAAAGTGGCAAATTTGTTTAAGTTTTTTTTAACGATGTGATAGTCGAGCAAGGGTCTGGTTTACAAAAATTGGACAGCTGACGTCATTAAATCTAAAAGCGCCCTCTAGCGGCAGGTTAAAAACAGCTCAAAATACACTTTTACTAGATGTCTGTGGCGAAGTTTATGGTAATCGTTTCAAAATTGGTATACATAATGACCTTCATGCAGACAACATATGTGTGAAGTTTTAGATTGATGACGTCATCATGTGTCACGTGGTAATGCCTTAAAGGTTTACTTTTTGAAGCCCTGTATCTTATTGACTACTTAAAGCTAGAGTGACGACTTAATGACGTCATCACATTTTTCTAAACAATTTGTTGAAATTTTGACCAATTATTACATATCTTCAGTACAAAGCAAGCTATAGTCAAATTTTATTTTGCATGAGACTTGCAAGGTCCTACAAGGATATAATGTGGAGTGACGTTTTCATGACGCCATCAATTTTCATGTTATGTCACCACCAAGGTAGTGTTTTACAAGATCTACTATACGTACAGAACAACTTTGAAAACACGTGGTCTGCTAACTCAGACGTAAATACACCGAACACCTTGTTTTTGTTTCAACAAAAATTTACCTCTAGTTGTATTTTTTATTGCTTTTTGTTTTTAATTGCACTTTATCTCTGGGCTACTCAAAGTGCCTAATTCTACAGACATGTTGTCGCATCAGTGCAAAAACTTGTATCTCGATTTTGCAAAAATGTTCTATCTTGCACAAGAATGCTCTGCGCAAAAGGCTGCACTGCGCGTACTTGTTTTGTGTGTACAACCGGGACATTTTAAGCCAGCTACGAAGTTTATACAATTTCAAACTCTCATGTCACAAAAGTGCTACTTTAGGAGCAACAGTACAGCCTCAGCCAGGAATCGAGCCAGGGCCAATGGTGAGAGGTGAGCGCTTTACACACTAGCTGCTACCCATGCCTACCATTTCTATTGCCAATCCTTTCAGCCACAAACAGGTAGTCCGTCCACACTGCCCCAAACCGCTGAGTGGCCAACGCCTCGCTGTACGTGTCCTGGTGCTGATCCCAGTCCAGAATGAAGGGCGCCCTCTGTTGTTTGTTCTCAGGGCAGTTGGGATCGAAGAGTGAGTTGGTCAGGTAGTTGGTGTACTTGTGGTTGTAGTCTGGGCTGCCGCATTGTAAGAAGGGTGTGTCCTGTAAGAATACAGTAAACAATTTAATTTATTTTGTTCTGTTCTATTTATTAATAATTTATATCAAATAATAAACCACAAGGGAAACTGACTGGGTAAATTTTTAAATGATTTTGGGTTGAACAAAGAAAAATTGACTAGAGCGGGATTTGAACCAAAGACCCCCGGTTTAACGTGCCGGCGCTCTACCAACTGAGCTATCTAGCCCTATGTTGGCGGTTTCCCTATTTTGTCAATATCTTTGTTTGGGGGTGCCACTCAGAAGCCATTCAACCGCAAACTGCCGTGTAGCCAGGGATCACACCCAAGTATACGATACAACCTGGGAAGCGGCAGCCAGGGGATCACCTTAAGGGGATGCGACTTTTTATATCAGATATCAAATAATAAACCACAAGGGAAACTGACTGGGTAAATTTATTAATAATTTACACTGAACTCTCTTAGGCCATGCTACAAGAGGCAATTTACAGGAAACCAGCTCCAGGTAATCTCCGGTACGAACATTCATTCAGATTTCTTCCTAGTAGGAACAACAACCTTAGAAATGCTGCTCAGCTTACCGATGCCAAATGCTAGAGGCGGAGGAGCTGTTCCTCGAACAGCCAACGGCATCCTCAAACTCCACTAGACTTGGCGCATCAATGGAGTCAACTTAGCCATGAAAGAATAATGGAAGCAACTAACAGCACCAGGGTTAGAGCCCCTGCTACAACCACTTCCTTAAGTACATCCAATCCGAATGATCGGACTAATGACGCAGCTGCCTTAAACCTATCTAGGAGGGCAGATGTTGATAACAGACTGGAACGAGGAAGTACCAGAAAAGGTCTCATGAGATGTAAACATTACATCCAAGTCAGCACCTTTAACGCCAGAACTCTTAGACACCAACATAATACTGGAGAAATGATCGAAGCAGCAAATAAATATGGCGTTAGCATTGTCTGCATTCAAGAACATCGATTTTCTCAGTGATATATTAGAATACAACCAACTGTCGGAAGACTACACTATAATAACATCCTCTGCCACGAAAAACTCTATCGGAGCTGCAGTAGGTGGAGTTGGATTTTTGATTAACTCTAGCTCCATGAAATGTTTAGCATCAATAAAGAGTCACAGCCCAAGGATCATATCTGCATCGTTTATTGGAAACCCAGCAACAACAATTATCAGCTGCTACAGTCCAACAAACTGTTCTGATGAAGGAGAGGTCATCAACTTCTACAATATCCTATCAGACACTCTTAGAGATATTCCTGCTCATAATGTGGTACTAATAGGTGGAGATTTCAATGCTCAACTAGGTGGAGAAGATGTTCTACACTCCTTCCATCCATCAACAAACCGGAACGGTACATACCTACTGGACTTCGTAAACACTTTCAACCTTGTTACGTCTAACACTCAATTCAAGAAACCAAGCAGGAAATTATGGACGTTCCAATACCCAAACTCAACTAAAGCTCAACTTGACTACATACTGGTAAGGCGGAAATGGCTGAACTCTGTCCAGAATGTTGAAGCTTACAGCACTTTTGGTACAGTTGGCTCTGATCATAGAGTAGTTACAGCTAAAGTTAAACTCAGTCTACGTGCTCCAAAAGCCAAGACAAGCATAGCACGCTCCTTGAACTTCAAAGCACTCAGTCAGGACAAGCAATTACAAGATTTGTACACAATCAGAGTATCCAACTACTTCGACCCACTGGTTCAAGAGGCTGATACCATGTCAAACCAAGAGCGGTATGACCTTCTCCAAACGTCCTGTGAGAAGGCAGCAAAAGACGTCCTGCCAAAGAAACCAAAGAGAAATTTTAAGAACATTTCTCAATCGCCGAAAGTTCAGGCTGCAAGAAAAGAACTTAATACTGCAATCAAGGAGGGTAACAACATTCAGCAAGCTAAGCAGACTCTGAAAGAATCGTACATGTCAGAAGAAAAGGCTTTGCTTGTGAAGCATGTTGAGCAAATCCATCAAGCCTCCCTCTCTAGCAGACACAGCGTGGCTTGGAAAATCATAAATGACATTTGTGGTAGAAAGGAATCCAAACCTGCACATCTTAATGGAACACCGCAAGAAAGAAAGGAAGCATGGGTGCAGAACTTCTCAAACTTACTTGGGAAACCACCTTCCATCCCTGACAGTGACTTTACCATCACTCGAATCTATGATGGAAATCTACCCATAATCATCACTGAGTTTACTGAAGAGGAAGTGAACCAAGCACTTGCACAAACCAAAACTGGCAGCGCTGTGGGATTGGACAACATCCCCCTTGAGCTATGGAAGTCTTACATTTATAAACCCCACCTTCTACACTACTGTAATCAACTGCTACTGCAACATGAAAAACCGAAGCAGTGGTCAAAGGGGGGTATTATACCCATACCGAAGAAAGGAGACCTGTCGCAACCGTCCAACTACCGGGGTATCACTCTTACTAGCATCGGAGCCAAAATTTTCAATCGGATGCTGTTGAACAGAATCAGACCTCATGTGGACCCTCTACTGCGATGGAATCAAAATGGCTTTAGACAAAAGAGGTCAACTGTCTCCCAAATTCTGGCACTCAGACGAATCATCGAGGGCATGAAGTCAAAGAACCTGCCATTGGCTCTTGTGTTCGTAGACTATTCAAAGGCCTTCGACTCCATCCACAGAGAACGAATGTTCAACATCTTACAAGCATATGGTATTCCAACAAGTATAATTGAAGCCATTAAGCTAATATATGACGACTCCTCTGCATCAGTAATCACACCAGATGGTGAAACGGAATCCTTCCAGACCCATGCTGGCGTACTACAGGGCGACACTTTGGCACCTTTCCTCTTCGTGGTTGTGCTGGATTATATAATGAGGCACGCTTTACGAGGTATTCAGCAGGAAACAGGAATTGTGCTTAAAGAAAGAAAGAGCAGTCGTTATCCAGAGATCCGTCTCCATGATCTGGACTTTGCTGATGATGTAGCACTCTTGTCAACATCAATTGACACTGCAGAATCATTACTTCACAGTATTGAGGAGGCTTCCAATTGTGTAGGGCTTCATCTAAACACAGGAAAAACGAAGACTCTCCTCGTGAATATTCCTCCAACATCCAGTATACAGACTCTTGATGGTACGAAACTTAAAACTGTTTCAGATTTCAAATACCTCGGTTCGTCACTACCTGACTCATTCCAAGATTTCAAATGCAGGAAAGCGCAAGCATGGTCAGCATGTAACCAATTAGATAAGATCTGGAAGTCTGATCTTGACAGAGCTATCAAAATCAAGTTTTTCAGGGCCTGTGTTGAAAGCATCTTGCTATATGGAGCCGAAACATGGACAACAACACAACAAATGAATGATCGCATCAACGGTTGCTACACTCAACTGCTGCGTAGAGTTCTCAACATCCATTGGCGGGACCATACTACAAACAGGGAGGTTTATGGCAATCTACCACCACTTTCCGAGACCATAATGCAGAGACGTCTCCAGTTTGCTGGCCACTGTTTGCGAACAGCGGATCAACCTATATCGCATCTGGTCTTCTGGAATCCCCCTGGCGGACATCCAAATCGCGGCAGGAGGAAAATGAGCTACACTGACACCATCACCCGAGACACAAATCTCAATCCAAACGAGACTCAACAACTCATGAGGGACAAAGCAACCTGGCACCACTTCATCAAAGCTGCTTCTGCTATTCCGTCTAAGGACGACGGATGATGATGATGTATTCCCAAATTGACAAGTCTGCTTAAGCACAAATGTTAGCCGTTTCATCTGTGGTTTTCTGTTTTTCTTAACTCACTGGCTGGCACATTTGTTTTTGTTTTTTAAGCTTGATTATCACTGTACCTCTTTGGTTTTAGGCTTGTAATTTGTATACCTATGTAGTTTTGTGAATCTTTTGTAAGTCTTTTTATGCTCTGTATCCATCCACAATTCGGCTTTAATATCCATCCACAATTTTTAATAAGCCAATATAATTATAATTTAAGTTTTCTCATTTTCAGTTTTCTCTCGGACCCAGGCTCTAGTGTTGTCAGCAGCAGTGTGTGGGTTCGAATCCCGGACATGACACTTGTGCCTCGAGCAAGGCACTTAACCACAATTGCTTCGTAAAAAGTTGGAAAAGTGTTGCATTTTGCTCTATCAGCTAGGCTCCTATTGGATGATACCCATGCTTACATCCTTTTGGACTGTAAAGGGGTAACACTTTTTCAGCCCCAGGAGTAGGTAGCAGCGTGCCCCTGGTGGCAGTTGGTTTGGGTTAGGCTATCTCTAATAAAAAACTTCTTTGAGTGCATCAGACACCCATATAATTACCTGATGCAACAGTCTAGCACTTGCTCCGTCCCCATCCTCTGCCAATCCACAAACACAATCTCCCATTACTGATGCAGTGATGTGACTAAAGCCCATCTGATGCACGAAGAAGAGTTCACCACGCATCAGAACTTCAATGGCTGACCCGGACAGCTCCATTCTCAACAGAGGGTAGGTTTTAAGCTTTGGTGAGGGTGTGGAGTAGACAGGGTGGTCGGTGGAGACTTCCTTTGACAACTAGAAAGAGAAAACTAGCCATAATTTTTTTTTGGAAACAAAAAAGAGGTGTTCGGTGTGACCTCGTGTTTCAAAGAAATGTTATAAACATGTCTGTGTATTAAATATTGTGTACTTCATAGAGTCTTTAGAATGGTGGTTCTAAAGATTTGACCAAACTTTTTGGATGTAACACATCCCAGCTTGAGTACATGCAAAGTTTCCATTTGATCACCAAAGTTGTTCTGTACATATAGATCTTGTAAAACACTACCTTGGTGGTGACATAACATGAAAAACGATGACGTCGTGAAAACGTCACTCCACGTTATATCCTTGTAGGACCTTCCAAGTCTCATGCAAAATGAAATTTGACTATAGCTTGCTTTGTACTGAAGATATGTACCAATTGGTCAAAATTTCTAAAATTTGTTTTAAAAAAATTGATGACGTCATCAAGTCGTCACTCTAGCTTTAAGTAGTCAATATAACTGTCTATCAACATGCCAAGTTTCAACTCAGTCAAACTTGTGGTTTTGTAGATACACAGCTTCAAAAAGTAAACCTTTAATGCGATACCACGTGACACATGATGACGTCATCAATCTAAAAATTCACACATATGTTGTCTGCAAGAAGGTCATCATGTATACCAATTTTGAAACGATTATCATAAACTTCGCCACAGACATCTAGTAAAAGTGTATTTTTAATTGTTTTCAACCTGCCGCTAGAGGGCGCTCTTGACTTTTATGACGTCACTTGTCTTATTTTTTTAAACCAGACTTTTGCCCGACTATAACACCGTTAAAAAAACTTCAAAAAGTGTGCCACTTTTAAATTACAAGGCACTTCCTGTTTCTTCCTGTTTCGACCGGAAGTAGAGGTCAAGTCATGTCACGCACACAATAAAAAATGAAGACCCATATTACCTCTATATAATCCCGCAAAAAAACCGACGGTGTCTTCATCTTGATATGATATGGATTTTCAAAGATTAATTTTTTAAATTTAAAAAACCTTGTAACTTGACACCTGATGACGTCATCATGACGTAAATGAAACGGTTTCGTCTCCTAATGGTTATCTAACTATGGTAAAAATTTCAAGTTTATATGAGCTTGGGAAGTGTGCTTTTGTTAGCGGACAAGCGGCGAAGAGAAGAAGAAGAAGAATCTGAAGAAGTAAAAAAAAAAAACGAACAATAACAAGAGGTATTCGGACTTTTGTCCGAACACCTAAAAAAGGAGTCAAAAATTAAATCATCCCAACTCCTTAGTCATTTAACTGCCGTTCAAATTTTGGGTACAAAATAAGGTAATCAAAGTACGGCCGATCAGGCTTAAACGACAATTTAAAGGCGACCAGGGTTTGCCCTTAACTTGTTTTATTCTGTCAGCAGGACTAATTTAGCTTGTCCTTTCGCCAGCTCACTACTCAATCTTTCAAATGAAAAAGGATTGCTTTTCAACACTGAACTAGCCAGCAGGACCACTTGTAGAGAATTCTGACTGGTCCTCAAGTGCTTTAAAGTTTAACAGGCATTTGGGCAGCAGACCACTGTTCAGGCAGAACGCTGGATTCTTTATTGCACGGCCATTTCAGACTTACACAAATGTAGTCACCACTCTCTCATTCACAAATACCTTTGCGTTTAAAACATCCAAAAGCCTATAAAAGTTTATAACAAACCTGATATGTTAAAACGCACCTCAAGGTGTTCACATCGCATGTTTAAACATGGCCACGTGCTCTCCTCTCGACCAATCAGAATAGATAAACTATCCCAAGTATTTATGAATACATGTTACGTGTGCACAAACCTTGAATGTAATGCGCGCTCTGTCGCAGTACAGGCCTACGGACAAAATTGGATCACGTCTCATCTCTCTTTTTCTTGTACCCCCTTCCTCCTCGTCGTCGTAGTACAAGATGTCTGGTACATAAGACCACGCCCACGAGGCCCAGCCTTCCGAGTCCATGGCTGGGCCTTCTATTTTGGAAGTTTCTGTAAAGAAGAACAAAGGTTTTTGAATACCAAATAGATTGCTACACTACAGTTGAGCCATATAGCTCACCAGACTCAAGTTTTGGTGTTATTAGAGTGGCTGTGGATACAATTAAGCCTCCTACTTTCAGCATAAACCGCTGTACCATTTGAAACCATTCAACCGCA
This sequence comes from Leptasterias polaris, assembly GCA_037783415.1. Lineage (NCBI taxonomy): Eukaryota > Metazoa > Echinodermata > Asteroidea > Forcipulatida > Asteriidae > Leptasterias > Leptasterias polaris. The sequence goes on along the minus strand of JAZGTN010000039.1, from coordinate 724,443 downwards.
CTGGTTGTGCGAGGTGACTCGACTGTGTACATGTACATGTGTGTATTGTGTATTAAATGCACTTTTTATATTGTACAAATATTGATAACATGTGAGTGCATTGTTGCAGAATATAACCACGACGTGAAATCTGGACTATTCCATTTCACAAGGCGAAAATAGATTTCACCTAGTGAGTATACTCTACGACAATGCGCAAATGAAATGCATTTAATATTTGCTTTTATATTACTCACAAAAAGATCCATGTCTTTTGAAAAATGTTTATATAAACATAAAACGGACCTGGAAACTCGTCAACACCAATCTAAAAAATAAAAACCTTCTAAATGTAGATAAGTCTATTCAGACACCAACCTTGTCAACCATGACATGACCTTGGCTCGTTGGGAAGAGAAGCTACGAATGTTTTGCGAATGACGCTAATTAAGCATCAAACATCAGTATACATCGTATTTCCATACAGTTAATAAATGGCAAAATAATGATGATCAGGGGCCTTTGTGTGAGTTACATACTGTAACATATTACATTGCAGGTTGGCATACAGTGCATTTGTTCTTCAATACCACGCTGGATGACAATGAATGGCCAGGTAGGAGGGGGGTTGACTGTGTACTGTGTGTTCAGTCCCCACATTGTATTACATATATTGCATGCTGGCATAGTGCATGGAGGCCTCGCACTCAAAATCATGGGGATAATATTGAATGGTCAGACAGTAGGAGGGATATTTTATCCAAAAAGAGACATTAATCGATGCACTGTCAAGTTAGACATTTCAAGTTACCTGTTTTAGTTTCCATCTTGCTTGTTTCATTTACTGCCGTTTGGTCATCTGGCTCAACCACTTTGTTCTCCTGATCCAATGTGCCGTAGTATAGCGCCATCAACAGCTGCAGCAGTCGTATAAACATCGGCAACTGCGTGTCCGACAGCGACATGTCTACCTCTTTGCAATTCACATTTATCTTGATAACACCTGGTCTCTTTGCATTGAGGCTGGTATACGTCATATGCATGCGTAAGGTCACAGCACAACGATAGGCAACCGGTTCCTGGTACACCTCAATCTTACCGCTCGCGTTTCTCTTGTCTAAACAGACAGTCAGATCGGAGAACTCGCACACACGTCGGAGGACAAGCTCCGGCAGTGACAACTCGGTGAAGGCCGCTAACCAGTTGGCATTCACTGCAAAGGACTCCGCAGACTTTACGTTGACGGACAAGACAATGTCCTCCTCAACGTATTTCAAGACGAGATTTTTGATGACCAGCGTGACATTGTTGATAACGCGGTTCATCAAAGATTGTACATACCCCGGTGGAAGATCCCGATCTTGCTTCTCATACTTGAGCTTCGCTTGACTCGTTGAGTCTGGTTTACTCTTACTCTGCACACTGGATTTTGACGACGCGCTGTCGTGCTCATCATATCCAGCATCTCGTAGCTTGAGGGCGCACTCTATTGTATTGATCGTAACAACCACAGGCTCATAACCCAGTCTCGTCCATGGAACATGAATGCGTAACTCGTGGATATGCCCGCTGATAAACGTTAATGGAAGATTGAGCTCTTGTTCTAGGACATCCAGCCTAAGGTCTAGTTTGTTCAGAACAAGGTCCCCACCCCATAGAGAGAGCTGTAGATCCTCTGGTTTGAGATTCTTGATGTACTTGTTGACGTATCCCAGCAGAAATGGGGAGATATAAGACTCTAACATGGTGGCGTTCCTCTATCCCTTTACGGACACTAAAATTCACAGAAATTCTGCATTGGGGAAAAAAACTATGATTAATAAATACTGTACCTGTACATGTATGTACTTGACATTGACATTGACATTGACAGGTACTTGACAACAACAGTTTAAAGGGACACACTGCCTTCAGATTGGGGGCTTTGGGTTTTAAAAAGCATATTTGTTATGAAATTATTATGGTTGATAGATGTTTTAAAATTACAGGATCCACACAAATAGGCCTATACCTCAAAGTTGTGTGGTTTTCCTTTTACTCTATGAACTGACCCGGTCTGCCATTTTGTAACGCTGTTTTGAATCCACAAAATAGCAGACTGTTTTTAGCTCACAAAGTAACAGGAAAACCACAAAAAGAGAAACAGAAAAATCAGTAAAACCTTTAGTCACTTACTCCCATTGAAACGTATAACAAGCATGAGCAGAATATTATGATGTGTAGCAACAAAATATGAGGGCACAGAGTCTAGTTTAAACAGAGTAGAGTAGCTGTGCTCATTACTACAACTTGTGTTTATGGCCTTTTATGTCATAAGTTATGGATCCTGCCGAGTAATGAAGTAAAAAGTAGAATCAATACTTTTGGCCCATAAATGGAAACTACATGTTTGGAATAATTTGTACAATTTATTGTTTTATTTTAAATCTAAGACTTACGTAAGTGTAAGTACACAATTTTCACTGAATGAATTAGTTGTGATAATCGTAACCCTCCATCGAAGGTCACTTGCGACCTGAGGGTTACGAGACGGTAAGCACAAGATTCGACCATATGTGCAATTTTGACCAATGTTGACAGACTAGTCACCAGATTTTCCCAATTTTTACCACTTTTAAAAATCATGACACAAATTCTAAGAACACAGATTTGATTATCAATATCTAATGAATCCATTCATAATACTCAAAACATCATTGAGAAAATATTTTGAAGAAAAAAAGACAAAAACTTAAAGCCCGTCGGGAAAGGAGGGTTACGATTATCGCATGCGATAATCCCACTGAGTACTGACTGACGTCCTACCAGGGCTACACCGCTGCCCAGCTACAGTAATTCCGACTAGTGGCCTTCTGTTTATAAAATAAAATCCACATACATGTACTCACCACTCAAATTGAGCTGACAAACAGACGAAATGCTACATCAAAAACATTGTTTATGCTGATCTTCCACGTAGCCCATGTAGGCTGCCATCTTGGACTGGTACTTGCACCACCACGAGAGGGCGACATTAGGGGTGAATCGGTTGGACTTATGCATGTGGGCACGTTTTACGTACCACCCCAGTCACATAGTCCCTCGGTGACAATGGCATGAAAAGGACCACGAAATAAATAAGAACTTGTAGTGGGCGGCAGTTTGTTAATACCCTGGTGGCGATACATCCCCTCATTGACTACCAAAATGGCAATGAAATCACGATGACAGCAGGCCTACTCATTGCGATTTTTAGCCAATAGTTTACCAAGACTCGACCCCGCCAGACCCCTCTCCAGCAGTTTTTTTTTGAAAACTCTGACTACCTCTCTGGGCGGACTCATCCGTACGCACATCCTCTGCCGTAAAACTTTCAACTCATGTAGGCCTGCATTTTTAAAAAGTGAATGAGTAGTAGGCCTTTAATGACATTACATTCCAACCGCGTGGCGCATTTCTTAAGTTTGCACACGTAATACTATGTAAGTTCAAATTAATGATAATTAATGATTAATTCGTTTGACTCACCTGTTCTTGGAAGCAAGACAGTCAACCAGTTGAACCCAGAAAGTCACTGTAGCCCTGGTAGACTAGAAGATGTCTGTGGCACTGCACATGGAGGAGTCCAACCTGGGCTAGTGAGTCACTAGGGGCTGAGGGGCCCGTTCTCAAACCTCGGCTTGGGCTCCGTTATAAATTTTTGCTACAGCGTGTATTTGCACGTGGTAGTTCAAACATCAGAAGGAGCCTGGAGCCTGGAGCCTGGAGCCAGAGCCTGGAGCCTGGAGCCTGAGCCTGAGCCGGAGCCGAGATTTGAGAAAGGCCCCAACACTACGTCTTATTATCGCAACCACTTCGACGGCTGCCATATTTGTTATGTCCACTTTTACTTGCAGTTCAGTGCTTATTTCACTACTCATTCATATAGCATATACACGTATCTTATCCCGGCATTAGCAAAATAACTTGAGAGAACGGCCATTCAATGGGACACTATAAAGACACCACATTCCTTCAAGCCATGCCTTTGTGTCGACTGTTCAGAATTGGGGCCAAAAATAATGTTAAAGAACAACACGTGCAATTGGCCTTCATTGACCAGATTCCAGTATCCGGTACAAAGCGGTTTAAACTGGTTCTGTGAGCAGACGTTTTTGGCACGTGAGTTTATATAATTCTGGTGACGCAGCTAGGAGACGATCATTGCAACTTAACAACAACACTTGGTTTTTAATGGAACAACAAATTGGGTTTTGTTCTGTGGGCCATGGAATGGGTAGACAAAGTTTTGGTCACATGTTTTGGGCACGCGCGTGAAAAGTTTCAAGGAAGATGCCGTTGTGTGGATGGTGGACAGGGGTGGGCGGGGGTGTTTCAATAAATTTGGCAAACAAATTTGGCAGAGAGGAAAATGCGACGTTTTACTCTTTTGTTTATTATAAATAGTTTACACATGATATTGTAACTGAAACACTAACGATCACAAGTAGTTTGGCATATTTTGGGGGGAGAGAAAAGGGCTATTTTGAAAACTTTTCATCTTGTTTTTAAACCCCTCCGGGAGGATGGAGGGTACGTAACTTAATCGCAACTACATCGCCACATGATATCCTACAATGATATTAAAAGAAAAGAAAACAATAGACCTACATCATATTTCACATTGTGAACAACTTCTTAAAGGCTGAAACGTAAAGTAAAGGCCTAATCCTAAAAAAACTAAACATTTAAAAATTGTGAATGTGATGGAAAGTAGGCCTAGACCTAGCCCTGGTGGCCTTTCACTATCGTAATACACTACAGTGACTGTGTACAGCACAGAGGAAGAGTCCTATATAGGGCAAGCCTAGACCTAACATGAAAAAAAGTAGACATATTAATATCCATAAAGTACGAAAGCCCATTAGCGCCATAACAAAACAAAATCTAATCCGTAATAATCCGTTATTACGGATTCGCAATCCGTTATTACGGATTCGCAATCCGTTATTACGGATTCACTCGAGGATCCCTCGATGGCGCTATTTGCGTTGGACTGTAGGCCCTAATGGTTTATCCTGCCTAACTTTTATTAGGCCCAAAGGACGTACGTGATTTCGATAATCATGTTTTATTATTTGTTTTACAGTGAACTGCAAATCGAGTCACCATTGTGAACCACCCACTACAGCAAAATATTGAACCAAGTTAAAGTGCATGTTTACAAATACACAGACCTAACCGTGGAAATTTTAATAACTTTAATGTCTTTACGGAAAAAACCACACGGTTTAAAGGCACTGAACATGTTTGGTAATTATCAAAGACCAGTATTGTCACTCGGTGTATCCCATCACAACAAATGCATAAAATAACAAACCTGTGAAAATAAAAAAATAAAAAACACCCTTGTTGCACGATTTTGTGTGCTTTCAGATGCTAATAAAAGGCTTCATGCATGAAGTATTTTTTTATTTTAGTGAGAAGTTACCTCTGGTTACCAAGTTTTTATTACCAAACGTGTTTAGTGCCTTTAAGAAAGACCTATCCCATTATCCTATAAAAAGCGTTTGTTATGAAGTGAATTGAAATGAATGGTTGGAAAGATGTTTTAAAAGTAGAATATAACAATCCACACAAAAAATTGTGTGGTATCCTTATATTTCGTGAACTAACACGGTTCGCCATTTTGTGGTGTCACATTTTTGACTCAAAATGGCGGACGGTGTTAGTTCACAAGGTAAATGTAAAACCACACAATTTCGAGGCATTTTTGTGTGGATTATTATATTCTACTTTTTAAACATCTTTCGACCATATTCATTTCAATTCATTTCATAACAAACGCTTTTGATAGAATAGTGGGATAGGTCCGGCCTTTCTTGAACCACGTGGTTTTTTCCCGTAAAGACACAAAGTTATTAAAACGTTTTCAACGGTTAGGACTGTATTTGTAAACATGTACTTTAACTAATTAGTTCAATATTTTGCATTAGTGGTTCATTAAGTGTACAATGGTGACTCGATTTGCAGTTACTGTAAAACAAATAATAAAACATAATTATCGAAATCACGTACGATCCTTTGGGCCTAATAAAAGTTAGGCAGAAAACCATTACAGTCCAACGCCATCGAGGGATCCTCGAGTGAATCCGTAATAACGGATTGCAAATCCGTAATAACGGATTGCGTATCCGTAAAAACGGATTGCGAATCCGTAATAACGGATTGCGAATCCGTTATAATTGATTGCGAATCCGTAATAACGGATTCGAATCCGTAATAACGGATTTGATTTTTTTTTGGGGATGGCGCTAATGGGCTTTTGTATTAAACATTCAAAACCTGCAATTAAATATAAAAGGTCACGCAACTGTGGCAGCTTTTGAATGAGAAAGGTTGGTTTGTTAGAAACCCCAAACAAACCAACTTTTCTCATTCAAAAGCTGCCAAAGTTGCGTTTCCTGATTTTGAGACTATGATTGGATAGGAATGAATAATTCCTATATCAACACTAACTTCTTTTTCCTTGAGGTCTTTACCAAACACTTACTTCCAATTAATACACAGAAACATTGCTATACACTGGAACTGTTTTGTATTGTCTTATGTACCGTACTTTTTATTCGCTGAAAGGGCATGTCCATTCTCAACGCAAAGGTGAAAGCAGAATGAGAGATTGGATTTCTAAACCGGTTTCAGAAAACAGCGCCAACAGGGGTGCGCGTTCAACTTGCGCAAACGTTGCCAACGTTTGCAAACGAAAATAGCCAACGTTTGCAAACGAAAATAGCTATAATGTGTTTTCTGAGTGGTTGGTAACGCAATCAGGTGAAGTTGAAATAACAACTTAATTAGTTGAAGTCGTGATGTACAAACGAGGACTAAAATATTTACATACAATACAGAAAAACCCAAATTACACAAAATATATTCATACGGTGTCTCCATCTTCATTACAGAGCGCCGCCATATTGACATCAATGTGCTTTGCATTTATGCTTTGCCATGGGCCTTTTCGTAACCACGGGCTCAGGCTTCGTCCGTCTGATTGAAGTCCTGTAAGGAACTGAGCACACATTTCCTAAATAACTGACGGAGCCTAAGCCAAACCCGTGGTTTCGTAAAGGCCCGATGAACCACATCAACAGGCAACCAGTGTTACACTTTCTCCAAGAAGAAAACAACCACATTTTAATTTCCACATAACTTTTATAAATTGTTAAGCAAGTGAAATCAAGACCAGGGCCAATTTCGGAGCTGCGTAAGCAAAACAAGTAGCTAAGCACAAAGGCTTACTGGAGGTTACCAGCCCAAAAACTATTCTGCATGTACCATCTGGGACTGAATTCCAGAACTTTTTGCTTGGCAGAACTTGTTTTTGGGGAGAACAAATTGTTGAAATATCTGTGAAATAGGGCCCTAGGCTCATTTTAAAAAGGAGCATTATAACTCATCTTAAGATTAAATGACATACTACCATAGTGATTTGTATTGTGACATCACACTTTGCTTAGCATTAAAGATTGACTCATACCTCAGCTCTTTGTGAAATCGATCCCCTGGTGCCAATTTCATAGAGCTGCTTAAGCTGAAAACATTGCAAAAGAGTTTTCTCATCAACAAAATTGTGAAAAGTCACTACAAAGTCCTGAAGTTTGTTCAACACCATAGCCTTGTAACCCAAAGTGAAACAATTCAAAATTAATCACAAAAGTGTTATGAATGGACACTAGAGTGTTATTTTCAACATACTCTTATTCAGTTGTTATATGTTTTTGTTCACAGAAATATTAAGTGTGAAACCATCTTTATGTTAATTATTTGTTATAGCAAATACATTCTAAAGAAGATTTTAGTTCTAGTTCATCACTGAACGTGCAAAACAAGTCCAATGAGAAAGAATGACAGACACTAGAAACAATATTCACAAAACATTGATCAAGTTGATAGTTTACTTGGTTTATTTGACTTGTATAAAACAAGTTGATAGTTCACTTGGTTTAATTGACTTGCAAATAACAAGTTGATTGCTCACTTGGTTCAACTGACTTGCCGAAAAAAGTTGCTTTTTCATTTGGTAAATTCACTTGCATATAACAAGTTAAATGTTCATTTCGTTAAATTGACTTGATCATTCACTTGGCTCAACTGACATGCAGAAAAAAAGTTGCTCGTTCATATTATGGTAAATTGGCTAGCATATCATTTGGTTTAATTGACTTGCATATAACAAATTGATTGTTCATTCGGTTTAATTGGCTTGCATACAACAAATTGATTGTTTACTTGGTTCAACTGAATATAACAAGTTGATAGTTCATTTGGTTTAATCTTAATTGTCTTACATATTATAACAAGTAAATAGTTCATTTGGTTTAAATGACTTGCTATATAGACTTGTCTATGAAGTAATGTAATTGATGGCTAGATTAGAGGTGTGTGATTAGTTTTAGTGTTTGTCATGAATTATTATTATCCCCAGCTTTCAAATGGCCTTTTGCTTATCAGGCTTGTATACTTTTTTATGTAAGCTTGGTCGACTAAAGCCGCCATTGGACAAGTTGGGGTAGAGTGCAGTTAACTTAAGTAGCCTATGGCAAGGAAAGAGTTATTTAAGTTTAGTACCTTCAATTATTTCTTTAAATGAAGGTTAGCAATTACATACATATTTTTTAAGATAAAGATTGTCATTAACAGGGAAGACCCCTTAAGGTGATGACTCTGCTGTCGTTTCCCATGTTGTATCGTAAACTTGAGTGTGACCCCTGGCTATTTGGCAGTTTAGGTTGAATGGCTTCTGACTGGTACCAAAATTAGATAGCTCAGTTGGGAGAGCGCCGGAAGGTTAATCCAGAGGTCATAGGCTCAAATCATTTCCTAGTCAATTTTTCTGTGTTACCAAAATCTTTTTATAGGTGTAGACTCTTCCTGACTGGATGTAGAGCAGTGTAGAGATGGTGATGGCGGTCTGAGTGGGCTCTGCTTCTCTGCACGGCATGCACACTTGAACCTGGACGCACCACTGCAGCAAACCTCTTCTTGTTGAACACAACACATGATGCATACAAACACTGCCTTAAAAAACAACAACAAACAAACAATCAGGATGAAATGTGATCAGTAGTTCTCATGTTTCTCTAAAAAGCATAACAAAGTTGCTGAAAGAGTAGAGGTTAATCTGGGTGTTTCTGAGTCATAGCAAGCAGCCTTTTTTAAAAGGCAAAGTATACCTTTGGTTTTTGGAACCCTTTTGATTGTTTAAATCCTATATAAATGTAGATATATACAATAAAACTAACCTGTGAAAATTTCATTTCAAAATGTTGTCACGTTTTTGAGACTACAGTTATGAAGCTCGCCTTTCAGGCATTGTTGTACCATTGAAACAAATAATAATAAACAATAATATCATATCACCTGCACTGAGCTGACGGTACAGAAGATGACCTCGTAAATGGGCGTGCCTGTTTCAATAACCAGAAACCAAAAAAAAAAAACAGCTTAGGCTCATGAGGGTGGAGACACCAACCACATCCTGGAGGCGTTTGGCGATCTGCCGGACACAAGAAACCTCTTGGACCTTGAGGAGGCTGTGTAAGGTCAGGAGGTACAAGGAGATGTTGGTGATGAGGAGAACAGCCATAGGTGTAACAAGACCAAGGTACATAGGTAGACCAAAGGTTATCAAACAACTGCAGTTGGAGGGAAAAAAACAAAAAAAACAAGTCAAGTCAATTCTTTAATAATGAAAAACTGCCCTACACAAGGCCGAAGGTCCACTCAAGGTGAAGACAGCAAGAAAAATTAAGCCACCTTACACTCCTTAAATTGGAATGAATTGCAAGATGGTGGAAAGCATGATACAGGTAGGGAGTTCCAAACTGCAGCAGTACAGAGGGTATTTCAATATCTCACAGTATTGGCCTTTGGAGCAGATACAGTATGAAGTATGAATAGGTTGTTTAGGGCACCACTGCCTGTAAGTTTTCTGACACAAATATCTACACAATTTCACAGCTTCTTGTTTTAAGGCGTAAATGGGTGGGTTAAGGTGCTACTGCCCGTGAGTTTACAGACATAACTATGCACACAATTTCACAGGTTTTTGTTTAAAGGCGTGAATAGGTGGATTAAGGTGCTATTGCCTTGGAGTTTACTGACAAAACTATGTACCACATTTCACAGCTTCTTGTTTAAAGGCGTGAATGGGTGGGTTAAGGTGCTATTGCCTTGGAGTTTACTGACACAACTATGTACAACATTTCACAGGTTCTTGTTTAAAGGTGTGAATGGGTGGGTTAAGGTGCTACTGCCTGTGAGTTTACTGACACAACTATGTACAACATTTCACAGGTTCTTGTTTATAATTTAAATTATTATGAAAAGTGTTAAATGTTATTATGAAAGCAACTTTGAATCATAGAAATCGACCAAATATATCTTGAGAAATGGAATAAGAAGCAGTAGAACCTTCTCCTCTTCAGCATTTCGGTTATTTGACAGCAGCAAGTAAGCTTGTGGGTCAGGATCACTGGCCTTGACAATTGCTTTACTGATAACAGCTAGTGAGAGTCGCAGAATTCTGAGAGGGACATCGAGTGAAACCTACTGTTCACATACCATGGAAGTACATGTCAAAGAAGTTTACAGAGAGGGGCCCAATTTCATGGCTCTGCTCACCGCTGAATTAAGCACTTGCGATCACCATTCTCCGCTTACCGAGCAAGCACCAAATTTCTGCGCTAGCTGTGTAAGCGCAGAATGCCTAGTACGTTGACTACGCAAGCGCACAAGCAACAATTCCCTGCTTACCCATGACATATGCTTGACGTAAGCATGGAATTCCCTGCTTCCGTAAGCGCCGATTCTTTGCTTACGGTATTAAAGCAGAGCCATGAAATTGGGCCCAGATAGAGTGTCTAACAGAAATTATTTATCGGTTTGATGCCTCAGTACAGACCCATACACTTGACGCCATCAACACAAGCGGTAGTTAGGTTTCCACACCTGAGAGTTAATACAACAAATAGCTCTATACCATGAGGCTACTTACTAGTTTTCATTATGATAGCTGGCGTCAGGTGTCATGAGGGTTATTAGTACAGCAACTACTGGAGATCCTTTGAAGAAAACAAAAAATTATCTTAGGAAAAATATTGGGTTCATCTGATAATAAGACACGCCATCTTCATGCTGGTTTATGCAAGCAGGTAAATAGTGAATCAGCAAAACAGATCCTTGGTCACTGTCAAAATATTCTTGATATTTATTTGGATTGCACTTGGATAGCTACACACATTTTTTGTTGGGTTACGGCCTGGAGTTTCATCTTTGAGAGGGCAACAATATTTTTATTTAGCAAAGGGCACTTCCATTGGATAATCTTCAAGTCTATAGAGCACAAAGACCAAGAACACCGAGGTTATGGCCTATGTTGCCTACATGTAATTCTAGATCTGAGCAGATTTTTAAAAAATGAAAAAAACAATTCATTTGCTTAACAATTATTAATTATGTACCATTAATATTAAAAGTATCAAGTCATAAATCACGGGGGAATCAGATTAAGTACATTTCAGTCTGAAGCAAAATTTCAATCAAAAGATAAGTTTCAGTCGGAAGCCAAAAGACAAATTGAATAGAATGCAATTCAATGGCATCTGACTGGCCCCTACAAAAAACATTTTGACAAAATAGGGAGATGGCCATCATGGGGCTCGATATTGCCTACACAAGTACACTTTCCAAAGGTCACAGGCTCAGATCCTATTCTAGTCCATTTTTCTTTGTTCACGACAAAACTAATTTTCAGAGTTACATATATTTTCTTTAAAGGCACTGAACACGTTTTGTAATTGTCAAAGACCAGTATTCTCACTTGGTGTATCCCAACATATGCCTAAAATAACAAGCCTGTGAAAATTTGGACTCAATTGGTCATTGAAGTTGCAAGAAAATGATGAAAGAAAAAACACCCTTGTTGTACAAATTGGTGTGCTTTCAGATAGGAATAAAAGGCTTCTGGCCAGAAGTCTTTTATTATTTTAGTGAGAAATTACCTCTTTCTCAAAAACTACGTTACTTCAGAGGGAGTCGTTTCTCACAATGTTTTATACTATCAACAGCTCTCCATTGCTCGTTACCAAGTAAGTTGTTATGCTTGTAAACCATTACATGGTGCTATGTAAAGAAATAGGCCTCAAAATTCAAAAAGTAGCTCCACATATATACCTTGCAGGAAAATATTGACTGTTGAAGCGCCTTGAGCGTCACTGAGTGACGGATATGAGCGCTATATAAGAAGCCATTATTATTATTATTATATATATTTTGAGTAATTACCAAAAGTGCCCAGTGCCTTTAAAACATCTGCAACAGCAACAGCCTTCCCATGAGATGCAAACACGCTTTAACAAATTAATGGAAATTAAAAAAGTGCATACCTAACAGCTAACCGTAACTGCCCTCAGCCCATTAAATCGAATTGTTTGATTTGTTTGATTCTGTTGGATTGAGGAGTGCAATAGACTGTGCAAGTCTCGCGCGTATCGGAGCGAGAAAACACGTCAAACGAAGAACATATTTTTTTCTGAAATCAAATCATTGTTTTTAAATTAGATCTATGAAAAAATCTAACCAACAAAAATAATCATTACAACTTTTATAAAAATTAGTTTTAGCTTTCATAATAAACACATAAATCATTTGTTAGTTTTTGTTGAAACAAACTAAAAACTCTCGGACAAGGGTGCTTATTTGATCTTAACTTTTTAGGAACCCCTTTTGTAAATCCACGCCCGAGTACGTGCAACTCTAAAAGCAGGCTTAAACATAGACGCGCGATGATCGCACGGGCGTAGAATTAACGCGTGACGCAGTTTAAAGAGGACGCTGACGCCTCGACAACCGTAGACTGCAATGTAAAGGCTTAGCGTCTGACAATTACAGCGTCTGGAGATAATCATCGCGCAACCAAAACAAATTTGGTGATCGGAGGTGGGCACAAATTCTTAATTTTTTGCAAGTAACCGGAAGCAGAGGTTTATTTCTTGGGTTTTCTTTGTTGTTTTGTTGAATTGATTTAACTTTCATATTTTTGAACACTTAGTATTACATTCCCAACAACATTTAATTTTCATGGTCATAAAGTACGTTAAACTAAAATAATAGACGAAACAAAATATTGCCAACGTAAAACTCCATATGGTTGGGACCACAATGGTCCCGGAAGTTCGCTTACGCGCGAGACTTGCACAGTCTATTGCAAGCATCAAACATGTAACCTCCCACCCCCCCTTAAAACACACACTAGAAGTTTTAGTGTTTGTAAAACAAACTCATAGTGGTTTTGGTAGAAAAGCAAAAAAGTTGTAACACAAACAAAAAGTATAATTATATTCTAGTGTTATTCAAAACCTAATGATGCAACGATGGGAGGAAGGCAAAGGTGAATTCCCATAAAGTTATTTAGCACAGAAATTTGCTAAGCCCAGACAGAAATGAGTTACCGGCTAATAAAATATCATACCACAAACATTGCTTGAGGCTATGTCAAATACATTTCTTTAAAACAGGTTGGAGTCGTGGTATCTTGCCTCGCCTTCCACCTATGGGACCCCGGTTCAAATCCCACCGGGGGCACTAAGTGGATTGGGCTTCAGTCAATGCCCGATTGCATGGGTTTTTCTTTGAATAATTCTCTGGGGTTTTCTTCCCACATCTAAAACTGAAACTTCCTTTCTTGTCTTTTCTCTATGGGGTTCTGGCCTGCATAGTGATCAAGTTTGCTTTGCTGAGAGTAAAAGGCTTCACAACCAGAATTAATAACACAAACATGCTGAAAATTTGTTTAAAGGGAGGGTTTATCTTTGGTAATTACTCCAAACATTAATTACCAAAAAACTTCCATGGTAAGAAGCACTACAGCTGTTGGTAATGTATACAATTTTGAGAAACAATTCCCTTCAAAGGAATGTTGTTTTAGATCAGAGGGATTCAAAAACATTTCAATCTGAGAACCGTTTCTGCATGAAACGTTTCTCAGATTGTGTATTCCGATTACGGATTATTGTTCCTGCGTGGACATAACCGCTCCAGACTTTCAGTAATATCTCACAAATGCTACCACCTTTTGTAATGAAGTCTTCACAGGCTAGTGTTATTGTATATATCTACATTTATATAGGATTAAAACAAATTAGCGGTTGCAAAAACAAAAGGTATGCTTTGCCTTTAACACTAGTTTCTGCTGATTAGAGCTTTGTTATGACAGCGGGTGTGGCAATTTTGAATGTCATCGACATCATTATTATCAACATCAATGACTATAATCACTTTATTATTATTATTAACTTTTATGCCACTAATCACTAAAATTAATTAGTCTCAAAGGTCTCGCTTTGTTATAACAGATCAATAGTTGAACAGTGTCAGAGTACGACACGTTCACAGAAGTATGATGAGCCTGCAGTCAGGCTCAATACACTGTGGCATCTAACAAAGGCAAGCAATATACATTGACCATTCATAAACTGTTGAAATCCACTAAATTTAGAAATATCGCTTCCCCTCTTAAAACTTACTGTACACTTAAACATCCGGGAGAAAGTACTTTGAAAGGAATTAGTTCCACCACTCTGTAGAAAAGAGACAGATAAAGAAAATCCACCATTACAGAAATATCCAGGATTCTCTTAATTGACCTACATTTATGCTCTTCTGTTGCAGTGTATTACATGCATCTTTGGGGATGGGTGGCTCTTCCTGAAATTACAAAATGTAATTATTGCAAATAGGCCTCTACCTGTAATAATCAATAATTTGTCACTTTAGCCATGTGGCTCTTTATGAAAAAGGTGACAAAGTGGGTAGCTGTAAGGGTAGTGGTTGATACTGTGATGTAAAAGCTTTTCGAGCACCACTGTAGCCCAGGGCTGTATACTTTTACAAGGGATCTGAGAAAGATTACAGGAATGTTACTGGCCCAAAAACCTAGGGCTCGATTTCATAAAGCACAAAGATTCATTTTTAAGATGAGTTGCCATTTATATTGCCATAGCAATTAAGATTGACACAAATTTAAGATCAATCTCGGCTCTTTGTGAAATCGACCACTATAATTTTATAAAGAACTAGTTCTTATTCTTCTTAATATTATTCATCTTCTAAATCTTAATCTTATTTCATTTTTTCTTCTGAAAAAAGCTCCGGCAAATCATCCATCAGTTTGTTGAATTTGTTCTTCTGTCATCTTTTACACTGTACCCCAAAACAGCTACATTGTAGCAGCTATTATTAGTTCTCAAAAACTTGAACCGTTCTCATTTAAATTGGCAAATGTAATGCACTGCAATAAGAAGGTACAACAATTAACACAATATGGCTAAGTATTCTTGGCTAATCCACAGAATTGAAACATGTTTATCAGACTCCAAGTCAACATTTGAATAACATCCTTCCTGTTTTTAAATTAAAAGATATTACACAGTGAGTTTACTGGCCCAATGCAGGGCTCGAAATTAACACTGGACCGCACGCCCAAGAACATTGCTTTAGAGTCGGGCCAGTACACTCACAACGCAACAAGCCCGATGGTCTTGTGTTTTTCAATTGAATAATGACTCATCAGGCGATAACTCATCAGGCGATAACTCATCAGGCGATATCTTTGTGAAATAATGTTGGCTATGAATCTGAAATATCTTTTAATTCTGTCAAGTGTCTTATACACATAAGACAAATGAGATAGATCATCTGTTAGTGCTTGTTCAACTCATCTTGATTCTGGTCTTGTTAAATAGACATCCACAAATTTGCCTTTTTCACAAGAACCACAGTGAAGTTGAATGCCCTTGATGACTTATACGTTTATTGTTTAAATAAATCAGAGTTTTTGTGCATCAAATCTCAAATTCTCTAACTTTGTTTTTATTTCAAAAAGGGAGTTGTAAATTATTTTCGGTTCCCGCTACTTTTGAAGGTGAACCCAGGGTTACAGGTGAATGCACCAAGCTTGAACAACTTCAAGCAACAACTGCTCCTATAAATCCCTCAAGCCTGGCATCCTACTCTCATCGAGTCCAGCCAGTATAAGAGTGAACGTAAATAAAAACTGGTCAAGTTGTAAACCACAAGGGAAACTAACTGGGTAAATTAAAAAAAAATTGGGGTTGAACAAATTGACTGAAGTGGGATTTGAACAAAATAAAATCTGGTCCACTAAAAAACAAAAACAACTACAAGCCCTACAGTCTTGAGGATTTCTCCCCCCCCCCCCCCCAAACAAAAATAAATAAAAAATCAAGCCCTGCAATGCTAAAATCACTAGCCCCATGTTTGTGTTCCTGTGTTAATTTGAGTCTGCGGTAAATCAGAAACAATTGCTTATTAGAGCAGACCATCCAGAGCTCTAGATAATTTGTTGCAAAAGCTGGTTAATTTACACAGAAGAAACCAATTCTTCAATAGTGGGACATAATTGATTTTCACAAGTAGTTTTCAAACTATTTGAAAGCTGCTGTGCCGTGAGCCTACCCATACAGTTGTCCTGTTAACCCTTTCAGTACCAAGAGATACTTGCAACTAATGCAATGGTGACCAGAGAAATTTCATCAACATGAGTACTTGGTTACAAAGAGTACTTGATTACAAAGAGTATTCTGTCAAGTTTTAGGTTACAGTGCCCTCACAAGCAGATTGGGGTTAGCCTAGGTCCTAGTCACAGAAGGCACAGTACAAGCAAACCATGTTCACAATTAATTTTATGATGAATTGACGTTTCCTTTGGCATATTATTGCCTTTTACTAATTAATTGCCTCTGAATTGCCTTGTGACATAATGCCTTAAACATATATTCTACGTTTGGTATTATGACCAATAAATACCAAATTGAGTAGTTTAAATGTGAAAGATTAACATTTATAAAGTTGATATTCAACAACAAATTTGAATCCAAGTTTCTTAGATTGTGTGTTCCAATAACGGAATATTCTTCCTCTGTGGACAAACATCACTCTAGATATTCTCCATTTGAAATGAAATTTTCACAGGTAAGTTTTATTGTATGTGTCTACTTTTTTATAGGATTAAAACAATCGAATGATTCGAAAAGCCCAAGGTATGCTTTGCCTTTTTAAAAAGAAGCCATTATGGTTAAGTGTATTGCTAAAGGACGCAAGTGTCTTTACTCCGAATTGTACCCACACTCCGGTCACTGGTCCATCAGAACTTTAAAGGCACCTGGCAGTGGTATTTTGTCAAAATAAAGCTTTTGTCATTATATGTGACCCGGGGTATAAATACAGGCGAGAAAACGGCTTTTACTTTCTGATTTGCGTGCAATTACTTTATTTCGTCACTGACAATCATATCTGAAACATGGAGAGGAATAAAGGACATGTTTGCTGAAGGTTGAGTCCTATGTGAATGTGTGGTATTTACAATAGATACATTTTAAGGCAAAACAATATTTAAATCGTTTGGCGTTTCTCGCCATTAGCTATGTATCGGGCTAACATTTTTGGGCCGCACCTTAGCTTGAAAATCAATCTAAAATACACGTTTTATAAAAAGAAAGCTACAAGATACTTGATTTAAAGATAATAATAAATGTTCCATATAAGTGTTGTATGCACTGGTTGATATACAAGGAAAATAATAAAGATGTAATTACCTGAAGCATGGAGAGGAATAAAGGACATGTTTACTGAAGGTTGAGTCCTCTGTGAATGTACGGTATGTGGCTGTGAGGGCGCTACGATTTGGGTGTTAAATTAGCATTACAAAGAAAGTGGTAAGTAACAATGGTGGTCAGCGGATGGGTGTAGGGAGTGGAACTATTAATGAAAAATAAGTAAGGGGGGTGTTCTGATCCGTCACATATACATTTTTATGAGTGGAATGTAAATAAACAATTAACTAAAGGTTAAAAAAAAAAAAAATATTTTAATTACAAATTAAAAAATAGGCCCCCCCTTTACATGGCGCTGTTCGTGACGTCAATCGAGGCAGGAGAAAATGTGTAGTCTGGCCCCGTACATTACGTCTGGGTACCTGATCTAGTGATCAGTATGATGCGTTTTGTATTCGGACATCACCACCCAATGCAATCCTAGGACAGTGTACAGTCGACTAATACGAGACACCGGTTTATACGAAGTTTTTCACCGGTCCCGAACTGTCCCATGCGCATTTCTATGTCTTAAAAACGGAAGATACGAGCATGGTCATAACGAGAACACGGATAATACGAGGTATTGGTTTTCCTACTTTGCCAAACTATTTATCGGATCGGCATACAGCTCAAGTCGATCCGAACACCAGAAACATTTCACTGGTAACCTAAGCTTCACTGCAACTTCCCTTGCACACTAGCTACCAACGAAAAAAATCCCCGGTATCCAAGCACGACGGCTCGAAGTGTTTGCTGCATAGCGTTGAAAACGACGTCGGACCGGACCACTTTGTCCTTGTTAGCCTGACTTTCGATTCCCGTAACTGCCTATATTTGGGATATATATTGCCGGAAAAATGCAAGAAAAATCCCCTTTTTGGATAACCAAACGAAACGTACAACCTCACTACTTGCACGTGTATATAATACAAGGTAAATGCAGGCAAGTTCGAGGTGGGTCGATGTTCGATTGCGGCGAAGTCTTCCTCGATTGACGTCACAAAAAGGGTTGGGCGGAGTCACCCCCAAACAATTTTTATTTTTTTTTACATATAAATACTGACAAACAATTACTAAACAAAGAGTTTTATTGTTAATATACATATACTCTTATATTAAAAAAAAAAATCTATTTCCAGGTGACTTTAAATCTAATGTACTAAACAGCTCCGCCACAACACAATATAATAACAAAAATACACTGACTTATATAGCGCCATTCCATCTAGACCATGGTACTTAGCATCAAATGAATTTATATTAAACGCACCAAAAGGTCCGTGCCAATTTGTATGAAGACCTATAGATACAAATCATTTATTTTGCCAGACATGACATGGGGAATTAAGGCAGCCAGAAACAATTTTGGCGTAGCAGAATATAATGCTAATTTTAAGTAGCAAAATAAAGTTTTTTAGTAGAAACTTATACATTTTGTGTACAGAATTTTGCATTGCTATGCAAGGGAAATCATTTACTGGACAGACTAAAATTTTGTAATTTCACCTAGTTCATGGTTGATGATTCCAGCCAGGAACTTGCTTAAGCTATATAAATATATATATACCCCAGGTAGGGTAAAAATTGAATCTCCGGTTGATATTAATGTTTAGGCCAGACAAACACGGGTGCCCCAGAAGTCATGATTTTCATTCATTGGTTGCCTTACATTCAACAAAGAAAACATCTCTCAGAATACTCCGCATCTGAATTTTGATACTACACTACTGACAACTCGACTCGTTTTCAGATTAAATTGTCCCCCGTGTGCACTACTCAAACATTTGAACTGCGAGTAATTTTGACTGAAGTACGATTTCATTTACAACGTTAAAGGTACCAAATATGATATTTTTAGTAAACATAGAAAACTTTATAGTTCAAGCTCTGGAAGAACCCTACATTAATGATTTTTAAATATATGAAAACAATTCTCTGTATGCTTTCCAGTTATTATTTTTTTTAACCGCTTTAGATTTTGCCGTGTTATTTAAAAATTATTTGGACCACTTTTTTGTTTTAACTCCAGTTTTTTAAAATTGTTTTTCATATGTTGTTTTGTTGTTGATGTTTTTTTACAAATATTTTCCCTAATTAGGCCCCTGGACACGATGAAAAAATGAATTTTTTTATTGGTTTCAATAAACCAATAATATAAAGGAATTTGTCTGGTGTTAGCATTCTGAACGTTCCAATAGAACATTCTGGCAGCCAACAGAATGGTCCATGTACGCTCGATGGAATACTTTTCAGATGTCCCCTGAGAGAAAGGGTTTAACCAGCCATTTCTCGTATGGTTGGCTACAGATTGGGGCGCTGTAACTTTCTTTAACCTTTAATAAGGCACTCTATAATTGGGTAATAATTCAAAGTAGCTAATGTCGAAAAATAGTACGCACTTTGGGAGAGCTATTGTTTAATAAACAATAAACAAATATATGTCAATGTGAGTGTTTGGCATACTAAACTGGAAATTAAGCCATACCCTGATGTATGATGTATGATGTAAAATTATGTTTTACCCTTTTGAAAACCAGCAAATATTTCCTAAGAGGAGTGGCAAATTCGCTTAAGAAGTAAACTTTCAATTGAATTTAAAAATATGCTACTATGAGTGTATTTCACTAAAGAAACTACGGTATGTCTCTAAATTTGTTCTCTCCGCACCATCTTTTATTTACAGCGGCTTTTTGGTCACATGTATTTTGGGGAAGGACAATCCAAGCGTGACACTTTGTCTGGTGCCATGACTACATTATTTATAATTATTTCGTTTAATCTCACATCTGTCCATGATACTTTACCCCCGTGCTGTCTTACCCTATTAGTCATGTTCCCTGTGTGCAGGAGAAATATTGAGCACCCATACCTCTGAAGGGGCCTGACTATTACCCTCAAAACTCATCAAAAACATTTGTTACAAAGAATGACAGACAAGTCCCTGAGGGATGTATTCAACAATTATTAACTTTAAAAACAATACATTTTCTAGATTAAATTAATTGACTTGGCTTATTCTAGCTTCAAATGTACTGCCTAAATAAATGAATTGCCTGTATCTGAGAAAACCATGCTGTGTATGACCCTTCAATGTTTCCTATACAGTCAAGGCTTGAATTGTGTGGGGGGGGGGGGGGTCCTAAAACCACAGGGGTTGTAGCTCAAAATGGTTACTGGACCCGAATTTTTTTCACAAGACCACAATCAAATTGAGACAACTTCCTGACACAGTTTACACATATGTAAATGATTTGATTTGAAAAAAAAAATCTCATTTGTCTTTTATGTGAATTAAGTACAGTTCATTACTCAACAGAATTGAGAGGTACATGTGTTGGTCAGACTCAAATCAACATTTGAACATGTAATTTGTTTCTGTTCAATATATTACAGTCAGGTGTTATTATTCAATTGAGAAACAAGACCTTGGGACCTTTTTGGTCCAGAGTTTACTGGCCCACAGTGCTAAAATAATTGGCCTCGAACCTGGGGTCCAGTGTAAAATTTGCGCACTGAAAATGACAATTTGCAATCATAAATGTTTATTATGTTAAATATCCGGATATTATTTACTGACAAAAGATTTCATGCATTACCAGCCCAAATCTAATGTGTCGAAACTGCTCACCATATATTTCTATGCTTTTGGCCATGTAAAGCATGTGATTCAATAGGTGTAAGCAGATTTCAGAGGTACATGTAAGCCATGCCATGAAATTGGGCTCTAAAGCAAAAAATACTGCTCAAGAATTTTCTGCTAACCAAAAAATAAGCTGGGTGCCAATCGCACATGGTGCATGTGACAAGTTACATGTATTTGGCTAAACTCTGGTAAGGGTGCTTAGCTACTTTTTCTGCTTAAGCAGATCTATGAGATTGAACCCTGGGCCCAACTTTATAAAGCTG
Source organism: Leptasterias polaris (assembly GCA_037783415.1). NCBI lineage: Eukaryota > Metazoa > Echinodermata > Asteroidea > Forcipulatida > Asteriidae > Leptasterias > Leptasterias polaris. The sequence continues at coordinate 702,925 of JAZGTN010000039.1, read as the reverse complement.
CTTTAAGTAGAAAATATTGCTTGACAATTGACAAAGTCATAAGATGAGCATGTTTCGTTGTAGTTTGGCTGGTTACCTTATTCTGGTAAGCACATTTGTTGTGCTTAAGCAGCTCCATGAGATTGAGCCCTAATTAATCTTGAGTGTCTTGATGTGGGTAACAGGGTCAATTTTCTAAAGAAATCTCGTTTACACTAAATCATAAACAATAGTATCTCCTGCCATGACTTCCTCAAAGATAGGTCCCACTTGTATTTCACCATAAACAAATTACAGCATTCGCTCCAGAAAACGCTCAAATTACATCCCTTCGTCTAGGGATGCCTAGAGGCATTTGAGCCAATTGTGAGTTTGATTTGATCATATCATGTCTGGTACAACGCGCCGTTTCATCACAAGTGAATTCCAGCAGCGAATCTACAAGTAAATTTTACTGAAGCACGTGGGGAAACTGCTGGCTAATTAAAACTCTATTTTGCAATTGCATTTTTTGTGAAAAGTATTTAAAGCTATGCAATGACTGGAATGCCCCTTTGCAGCGCTGCTGGTCTGAATGTGAAAACAAATACATGGTAGGTGTGTAATTAAGTTAATAGTTCAAGTAATAAACCACAAGGGAAACTGACTGAGTAAATTTCAAATAACTTTGGGTTGAACAAAGAAAAAATTACTAGAGTGGGATTTGAACCAACGACCTCCAGATTAATGTGCCGGTCCTCTACCAACTGAGCCTTCTAGCCCTATGTTGGCGGTCTCAAATCTAACTGTTTAACCAATTTCTCAAAAACTATAGCATTAGGCAAAAATATTTCAAGGAAGATTTCTAACACGCTTATCTTTATACCAAAGGTATGTGCAAATCTGTGAAAACAATCTTTTAAAATCTTTCCAAAGTTGTGCACATCCTTTAATTCAGTTGAAATACAATTTGGCCAAAATCTTCCTTTTTTGTAAAATTAAAGTATCTATATGACATAAGCCCTTTTGTATTGCAAACATCAAGATCTATTTGACATACACTGCCTTCATTGACAAAGGACATCCTCAAAAAAAAGGCTAATGTACAAATCCTCTAAAAGAAGACCCACGGACTACCTCTTAATGCTTCGAGATGTAATCCTTTGTCAGGGGTTCCATCAAGTCACGCAACCACTTAAAATATTAGAGTTTTATATTTGCACTAACCTCATCTCGGGCTTACCACACAAAAAATAAAAACTAGAACATTTTTCAGGGCATGCTCAATTGACAGCACTCCACTCTTATACTTGTTAGAGTGTAAGGTCTTGACCTGTGCACATTGACTACCAATTTAAATTATAGGCCAGTTTTCTGATAGTTCAAGCTTCAAAAGGTACGTGTAGAAGGATAATTTGGTTACTTGGGAGTAAAATTTCTTGCCGTGATCCAAAATCTACTACATCCGTCTCTGTTTGGAATTCTTGGGAGTCTCCGAAGTGTGAGTGTCTAGCGGTGATCTGCCAATTATTCAATTTGCCATGCAAATGGTGCATGTGCATTTGAGAAATTTTTTGAAAGGTTCCCGTTTCCATCCTAAAAATACCAAATTGAAGGGGAGTTTCTTTGTGTGGTTTCTGAAGGGTTTGAATGCCATAAAGCAACATTCCTCATCAGATTTCTCACTCGTTTACTGTTCTATACAAGACAGATATATTCATAACACTGTAAGCCTATACAAGGTTTGAAATGCATTTAACTATAAAAATAGTGTCCCGGGCAAAAATTAAATGAACATTTGATTACTTTCCAAGGGTGGGATTGTAAAACCTTGAGGACTGGTCAACAGTATCCATTTGGTTTACTAATGGAAAAATCTTGAGATAAAGAAAGCGTATGACAAATCACGGTATAAGTTTCAGAGGTGAATTTTGGGGGGCTAAATCCAGGATGCTGGATGATTGATGATTCGGACCGCAACCTTTTTTATTTAAAACATTACTACAAAAAGTGTACTATTTACGGAGTGGCAAGGGGGATACAGCTTGTAAATCCAGAACATTTTAAGCGTTGATCAGGCCTATAGCATCATTACAAAAACTTGTCTCTCGATCGCACACGAAAATGCTGTGTGAAAAAAACGTTGTATATCAGAGTGTACTTATTTTTTGTGCACAACTGGGCTATTGTAAGCGAAATAAGAAGTTCTGACATTTTCATGCTCACGCTCAACATTAATGGGGAATATGTTCATAACAGCGATCTAATGTCAGTGATAATAAAAACCACCAAAAATCAAAGAGTCCTGGTGAATTTTCCAATGGCTGCACATGAACAATGACCGACTCATTGGAGTATTACACAAAGTAAACGGATACACACACAGCAGGAAAACGAAACAAAGTGGTGTTTATTTTCATCCCACTGCAAGTGCAAAGCGCGAGCGAAGCCTTGCGATTTTCTGACACCTTTTTTAGCCTTTAGAATTGTTAGAGTTTCCGGCTAAAATTCCGCAGCACGCCACCACTCTAGCTCCCTCAATATCTGGCCGATTACTCTAAATTTTAGTCTTACCTGTCAAGATGGGTTAACTGAATATATACAGCAAAAAACAGGAAAATTGAACAATTCTAAAGGCCTTAAAAAGGAGTCAGAAAATCGCAAAAGCTTCGTCGAAAATAAACACCATTTTGTTTTCGTTTTCCTGCTGTGTGTGTGTCCGGGTAAATGTGCAATACTCCAATGAGTCGGTCATCGTTCATGCGCATTGGAAAATTCACCAGGACTTGTTGATTTATGGAATGGGTAAGCCAGCAACAGTGGCCTCTGATGTGATGAACATACCCCCATTGAAGGATGATTCAAAAAAGGGAAAAATAGCCCAAATTCCACATAATCATAACTATTGCCGCTACAAACATACCCCCATTGAAGGATGATTCAAAAAAGGGAAATAATAGCCCGATATTGCCCTTATGAACATGAACTTACCCATGACTTGTACTAATGAAATAATCCAAAAGAACCTTTCACTTGACTAATATGCAAAGCAGGTTTTAGTTCATAAACTCCTGAATATTCAGTTTATGCAAACTTTTCGACAATAACTGCTGATTTTAATATTCATAGCAAATTAAATATTCATTATGACCTTTTACTAAACAGGTAATGGGAGAAATTTGTAGAACTATCAAACCAATTTAGGTATCAATCCCTCATAGCCTAGCGGTAAATAGGCTATGCTCTTGTGCATATAATTTGTTCTCTCTTGATACAGGTTCAATTCCCGGTAAGTACATTGCATTATTTAATTGCTTGCAAATGTTCAATTCCTTCCACAGAGAGTGCGTGAATGATGGGGAGAGGTAGTGGGGGAGGAGGAGGAAAGAAGACTGGGGAGAGGGGGAAAGAAGCGTGTTTTTTATTTATCAAATTTTAGGATTTTCCAAAAAAATTAATTTTTTAAATCGGTCCCCTATGAAAACTATTTATTTTACATTTTGGGGTACTAACCCTATCGATAGAATACACCCTCAGGTGTATATTGGTTTAAAAAATTTTTTTTTTAAACGTCCAGAAGGTGGTGGCGTGCTCCGGAAACTTTTCCGAGTTTCCTAGCTGTATATATTCAGTTAAAACCGTTCTTGACAGGTAAGACAAAATATTAGTGTAATTAGCCATAAATTAAGGGAGACATAGTGGTGGCATTCTGCGGAAAATTACTTGCTAAAGACAAGAAAATGTTGATCTATAAATAACCATTTTGAAAACAAAGTGTTATGGAGGCCCAAAATGTTTGACCCTCGAAGTTTCTAGAAGTAACATCATCCTATCTCAGCACCTTTGAATGAGGCGCTAACCGCCCGAAAGTCTGTTACAGAAACCGAAACACTAACAGTGTTAGTGTTTTGGTTTCTGTTAAAGTCATCAAAAATCATCACTGAATATTACCTCTTGTATTATTGTAATAAGGTAAAACCTAATAGTTTGTATCAACTACCATACAGTAAACCAATGGACCATTGGCAGTCTAACACAATACATGAACTACACAGTAAAAACGCTGTTTAAAATAGCGCTGTTTAAAATGAGTTGTTTAAAACTTTAAACAACATTGCTCAGAAAAAATTCCTATTATTTAAACACGCGCTGTTTAAAACGCAATAGAGTGAATGAGTTATGTTTTAAACAACATTGTTTAAAATTACGTCAAGCGTCGTCACGTGATGTATTTCCCGCCGATTGTATCTCATGTCATGGCGGCGGACAACGAGTTCTGGAAATCCTGGCAGATTGGGGTTTTGACACATTTAGAGGTAAGTTATTCGACATTTGATGTCATAAATCTATTGTTTCAAGAAATCTGACAAGAACTTTCCACTTTCGTTCTTCATTACGGGTTTGTTGTCCTTTAAACTAGAGTAAAAAATAAATAAAAAATGTGGGCGAAAGTACAGGATCACTGTACTACTTACCACCCCGCCTCCTGGGCTGAGCTTTTTATGGGGATGAATGAAATATTACTGTTGTATACATGGGCCTACCACTGCCGTCGAAGTCATCTGCTTACCTAAAAATTTCAGCTTATAATTTACAGCTGCAAGAATCAATTGTTGTATTATTGTATGAACAATCATTGCGCTTCAAATTCAAAGGGTCAAAGGTTACAAAGTTTAGGGCTTGTGTGTACACAAACGTCCTGTGTGCATACTTATCGACTGCAATGTCGAATACGTGTACATGTAGTCAAACCGACAGAAGCCGTTCAGCGAAGACTTGTTGTTTGTAGTTACTGTGTAGCTGTAGTTCAGAAGATGTGGAAGGCCTAGCCCTAAGAAATATATGCCTATTTTTAAGGTATTTATTATTTGATCTGATCATTCATCTTTCATGGCTTACATAACTTCATAACTTTCATAAGACAGACTTGGAGAGTTTCTTGTTATTTGTTTAACGTTCAGCCTACTTTATTTTGTTACTGGCAGGCTAGCCCCACTCACTGTGTAGAGACTGGAATGCCTAGCTGCATTTGCACTTGCTGGGACAAGAAATCTGGAGAAATTCTCTCTTTTTGGAGCTGTTAAAGAATAAAGGTACACTGTTTTGATACTTTATTTGTTTGGGCATTCTAATGTCCATATTTCTTGACATATGGAGTTTGACTCTATTACATATAGACATGAGTCAAACACATATTATATCCTAATTTTGTCAGATTTCTTCAACATGTTTTTTCACATTTTTCACTTTTGTTTGGGCACTGGCTTGGTGATCAGTCTTTTTTTCTTTGTCGTTTTCTTCCATTCTGTGCTTTTTAACATGTGTCTGCGCCTTTGATCATTTTGTATGTAAGGGGCGCAATATAAATTTTAGATATTATTATTATTATTATTATTTTTACAGGAGGGGACTGATATGACATTACTTGAGAACTATCGACAAGACACAGTCATCACAACCTTACATCATGGCTGTATGATCGGCGCATCTTCCCCAGATGTTTGTTATCAGGAAAAGACAAAAGCAGCAACTTTATTAAGGTTTAAAAAAAATTATTTCATGTTTCAAATAGTTTAGTGCAAAAAAAGCTTCACAAAAGAAATACAACAATGTGGTAATAACTGTGAAACAGATGCCTTGGCTAGAAAAAGATGAAAAACCTTGGTCTATTCTCTATAGGCCTTATTATTCAAGATGATACTCTCTTTCAGCAATTATCACAATGAACACCTTTTTTAATATTAGGAAACTTGGGTGTTTTTAAGACCGAAGGACTGAATTTGTTTCTTAAAATGGAACTTTATCTGAAAAGGGAAATGTATCATTTTAAAGACATGATATTGAAATGCTTATAAAAATTACAATATGTGGTTGTGGAAAAAATAATTAATTTACAGACCCAAAGGTAATGTACAGAAATTACAGTATGGAAATTGCGAACAAAAAATATTCACATATTTGTGGACCCAAAGTTTCTCGTTTGGAATTAGAGCTATTCAAGGCTGTAGTAGATGAACAAACTGCTGTTTGACACAGGTAAAAACCATGGTTTTAGCAGACATGAAGCTTAAAATGTTTGTTTGACTTTCAGTGTAATAGTCGATAATTCCATAGAAAACGATTGGTTATTGGCTGTCAAAAAGTTACTGCAACTATACATGATCACACATTATACATTATTTAGACCAATAGAACCACCACACAATGTCTCGTAAAACATTTGGATGTAAAGAATTATTGTGAAAATAAATTTGCAGAGTTGCCAACTCAAGTACGTTTCTGTGTGACAATTGTTAAGTGTAATTTCGCCTTTAAAAATTACAATTTGTATGAAGTACTGCTAGTACGTACTAAACAACCTCATTTAAACAACCAAAGTTGTTTTAAACAACCTCCAGTTGTTTAAAGGGAGTTGTTTAAGAAAATGTTTAAAATTTTGAACAACTAGATGTTTAAACTCTAAACAACACAGGTTGTTTAAACTACCATCTTTAAACAACCCCAGTTGTTTAAAAGTAGTTGTTTAAAAGATTGTTTAAAATTTTGAACAACCTGATGTTTAAACTCTAAACAACCCTGGTTGTTCAACAGTTTGAACAACGGTTGTTCATGTGCCCTGGTTAAACAGCGGTTGTTTAAAATTTTAAACAAGTTGCTTAAATATTTTTAACTGTGTACGCGTTCATTAGATTATGATCGGAACTACCGACGTTCAACAAGAAAACTGACCACCAAGAAAAAGTTTGCAAACATCTGCAAGACCCAACAAATACACGTATTTTCTTCTTCTATGTTATAAAATACTATTCTATGAGCTTACCTTGTTGCTGCAGTAGCTGATACCAGGTTGCATTCAACTTGAACGGGCTTAAAATAGTCCATTTACCCCGGAAAATTAAGGTCACTACGAAATCCAGCACTCCGCCATTTTTAAAACCAAGCCACTTCGTGCAGACGACATGACGTCACATCGAACACGTGCTACCAGGATGGTAAACTGGTCCCCTGTCTTTATTCGCAACGTAAAGACAACATTGGTTTTATTTCAGTGGATAAACTTGCAGTGACATAAGCTTTCAATTTCTGTGTTATGATTGGTTTGTTCCAAAGTGACGTAGATTGTCACCTACATTGGTCACCTACACCAGCAGCAGTTAACTTTACTTTCAATAATGGGTGCGTTCGATTAGCTTCCCCGGGTCGACCCAGGTCTTCCCCCGGTGCGTTCGAATAGCTTTGACGTCATTCGCGGGGCTCACCCGGGTCAGCCCCAAGTGCCCTGCTTGTGGAGCGGGTCACTTGGGGCTGCCCCTGGTTCATGACGTCACGGCGAAAAACTTTCTCAATGGCCACCATTTCGCCATTACAACAGCGTTTTTGTGAGCAATAAGTATTTTTTATTCTAAGCCGGGTACCTTTGTATCACTGTGGGGTTGTACAAATTGTTTAACGTTGCAGTTTTACCTTGAGAATAATTATTTTACGATGTTTTCGTGAATCCACGGAAAGTATCGGACATACGGCACAAAATGGAAGTAGTTCCGGTCGGCTGTCCCAAGATGCATCGGTGTGAATGCTGGGGGAAGTTGGCGTTCGATTAGCTCATGGTCAGGGGCTCACCCGGATGAGCAAACCTGGGTCGACCCGGGGAAGCTAATCGAACGCACCCAATGTTTTGATCGTCTGTTGCTGCTGCACAGTGTTGTTTTATTCACAGTGTAATGTGTTTACATGTATTCGACATGAGCTAATCGAACGCTAACTCCCCCCGCCCCCCCCCCCCTCCCCCTCCCCCTCCCCAGCGTTCACACCAATGCAACTTGGGACAGCCGACCGGAACTACTTTTATTTTGTACATTACATCCGAAACTTTTCGTGGATCCACGTAAAGATCGTAAAATAATTATTCTCAAGGTAAAACTGCGACCTTGAATAATTTCACAAGCCCATACGGTGATACAAAAGTACCCGTCTTCGAATAAAAAAAACATATTTATGTCACAAAGTCGCTGTTTTATATGTGAAAATGTGTGTCAAACTTCCTGAAAATGTCCCGCAGAATTACAAACAAAACGATGGCCATTGAGAAAGTTTTTCGTCGTGACGTCATGAACCAGGGTCATCCCATAAAAACAAGCAGCAGGGCCCATTTTCATGAAGCTGTTTAGCAGAAAATACTGCTTGGAAAATTTATTTGCTAAGCCAAAAATGAGTGGGGCACCAGTGGCAACAATGTTAACTTTATCGAATGTTGGCAGGTAATCTGTTTTTAGGCTAAGCAATGTTTTTCTGTGCTTAGCAAGTGTTTGTGCTTACAGGCTTTCGGAAATTGAGCCCAGGGCACTTGGGTCTCACCCGGGTGAGCCACAACAATGAGGTCAAAGCTACTGGGGTCAAACGTGGGTTGACCCGGGGAATCGAATAACGAATCTCCGTCCGTGGTCAAAAGTACAACTGGCAGGCGTTTACAAGCCTCGAAGTGTGACGTCAGATGTTCAGGATACCGGGGCGGATCCGGGACTTTCAGATAGGGGGCGCAACTTTTGAGGACTAATTTTCCAGTAATTAAATAGATTAAGGCCACTTTCTTTCACTTTTAACTTCAAGAAATTTGTGGGTCCAAGCAAAATTCAGGTGCCGCAGAAGGACCCGTGAAAATATTTGCGTAGGATACTCCATTGGTGCATTTTCCTCTTATCCGATTAGGCCTACGTTTCGGGGATTTTTTTATATTTTTGTTGGACCCCGCCCGGGAATTTCCTTTAGATGGTCTCTGGAATTTCCTTTAGATGGTCTCATTTGGAATTTATGAATTTGCTTCTTTGCCTTTCAGTTCTTTTTTTCTTAATCGGAACGCTCCCTCTACCCAACCCTACATCAAAGCCTTGATAGAGCACAATTTTAATTGACTGTGCAAATGCAAGACCAAGACCCGATAAAGTGCGTGAGGTTGTCTCCTTCACGCGAGCAAAGTGGGACAAAAAGTGGTCAAACAATGTTCGAAAACGCGCGACACTTGCATGGTCTATTATGAAATTTGGATTTGGGATATTCTTGAATCACTCTCAAAGGTAACTTGAAGGCAACACACTAATATGCAAAAGGAAAACTTCGGCAACACAAGAGAAATTCCTCTAGCTGTAACTCGCTACCCCCAAGGAAATAATGAGCAAACCGAAATGTGAATCAATTTCCTTCTTGAAGATTGCCTGGAACTGGTTGGCTGTAAATTGCCTCGTGTGACATAGATATTTAACCATTTTGAAAACTACCACGTCCTCAACAACAATTACCACACCTTTTTACTTTGTTGACCAATTGAGAATCTATAAATGGGTATCAATTTATCACACGAAAGTTTAAACTATGTATTTACCATGCAGACAGACGACATAGACAACCACGTGTGGGAAAAGCAAATTGACTTCTGGTTGACTCGAATGCGCCTGTCAGTAAATTCAACGACCATTGAATAAAATCAATTACTTCGGTGGCACGTGCGGCATTTTTATGAGGAGCTAGGAAACTATAGATTTTTAGTTGCCAAGCACTTCACTTAAAGACCTTGAATCGTTGAGTAACCAATTTTACTGTCTTAATTATTATTTAGGCCCACGTTTTTTATAAGTGACCGTTGGTTATGATACACATTCTAACACAGTTTCCATGGTTCCAAAGTTATAATAATGCTACATGGAACTACAGTTTTGAAAAGAACAACTACTACAATTGTTTTTTTCTTAAATCCATGAAGTTGCTTGACCAGCAAACGTTTAACCAGGAGTGCCAAAAATGCATACATTACCCCAAAAATGAATAATTAAGTAAAATCATGGAAGAAAATATGGAAAAAGGCAATCAAAGTACCGTGTATATATTCCTTTTCTGTGTTGTCTGTTTTGGCCGTTGCTTTATATCCTACGGATAGAAACATGTTATGAAAAGGTCTAACTTCAAAAAGTTCAAATACTAAACATATATTTATACTATAGTACAAAAAAAAATTGTTTAACCTTGCATGGTGGAAAGAAAAAATGTTTGACCACGTTCTTTTGAAGACATAATGTTGCTTCCTGAAACCTTTGGCGTTGAAAGCATTTTCTCTGTTCATGGTCTATGGTTAAAGTGCAGAGGTACCCGGTAAAGCGATGTTTTCTGCAGTAGTTCATAAACGGATTGTTCATGGCCTTTGAAGAGAACATTCATCTCAATACTCAAGATTTTATTTTATTGTTTTTTATTTATTTATTATATTAGTTATTTTAACAACCTCTGTTTCGGGAATAAAGTTCACGTTTAAGACGCCTTATTCTGAGTAGACACACTACTGCTTTATATACTCGTGGAAAGACAAACACAAATAAATTTTACATTATTCGCATTGAATCATCTCACACAATTTCCCAGTATGATAAATAATATGTTTATATAAACGCAGTGAAATATTCAAACTTTTAAGATCACGTTTCAGATGCAGGTACAAGTAATTTCCTCTAACAAAATGACAACATTATACCCCAACCGAAAAAATACCGAATGTAAAAACAAATATAAGAATGGTTATAATTATGCGTCTTAAACGTGAATGGATATATTTTAAAAATATAATAAACTCGAAGGATCCCTTGATAAATATGAAATAAATTACTTTCTTTTAGACAATGTAGATGGCATTGTTCATCTTACAAAGAAATGACTGTTCCATTGTCATGTTTCAGGAAGAGAGAGTAAGACGAACGACCGACCTTTGATTATTTGAAGAGATTTTCAGTTAAATTGTTTCAATTTTGCGTCGACGAATCCAATATCCTCAGTCACAATGCAGCAGCGTGTAATATTTCAGTCGTTTTGAGTTTTCGTTTTTTAAATTAGAAACTTAACCTTTTAGAATTGGTGCTTATACAGAATGCACCGTGCGGTAGATATTCCTTCTGTGAATGAGACCGTATGTGTACGGAAGCGTTAAAGGGACATTGAGCGAGAAAGAAAAATAAAGTCATTACTTACATCTTATATTATAACTTAGTACAAGTCATTATTAGGCTATGACTTATTTATCTCATAAAATATGTCTTAATTGCCACAAGTCATTATTTATAATGACTTATTCTACAACTCATAATGAGATATAAATCATAAATAAGACTTGTACTAAGTCAAAATTACGAGATTTAAGTCAAAGGCCTACTATACTAATAACTCTCATTAGCCTTTTGTGATCGTTAATTCTTAGTTTATGTTTGTATATATCCTATTACTTAGTCTTGTTAAATTTATGTTAATATGTTTAAGCGCTTTAGGATATTTGCAATATGCGCTATACAAAGGTATATTATTATTATTATTATTTTGTCAATATCCATTTTCACTTCCGCGTCAAGTTTACCCAGTCAGTTTCCCTTGTGGTTTATTATTTGATATCTGATATAAAAAGTCGCATCTCCTTAAGGTGATCCCCTGGCTGCCGCTTCCCAGGTTGTATCGTATACTTGGGTGTGATCCCTGGCTACACAGCAGTTTGCGGTTGAACGGCTTCTGACTGGCACCCCCCGAACAAAGCTATTGACAAAATAGCGTTGGGCTTTTGACTCATGAAATCAAAACTAATTGTTTTACTCATTTCTCAAAACTACAGCATTTCAAGCAAATAATATTTCAGAGGGAGTTTCGGTGGAGTTTCCCACCAGGACAATTTTTATACTATGAAAGTTATGCGTGCCTTACCAATGTTACAAACAACCTCTAAAGGGAGTGTATACACCTTTGGTAATTACTCCAAAAATCAATGACTATAAAAACTGTATATACTAGCTGTAGCTATTCATATTGTATAACATTTTGCGAAACAATTCCCTTCAAAGGAATGTTGTTTTAGATCAGAGGGATTCAGAAATATTTTAATCTGAGAAACATTTCTGCATGGAACGCTTCTCAGAGTGTGTATTCAAATTACGGATTATTCTTCTTGCATGGACATATATAACCGCTCAAGATTTTCGGCAATATCCCCAATATCCCCGCTACCACCTTTTAAAATGAAATTTGTACAGGCAAGTTTTATTATGATTAAAACAATTGAACGGTTCCAAAAACCAAAGGTAGGGGCCTATACTTTGCCTTTCACAGCATAAACATTGCTTAGCCTAAGGCGGCCTGTGGCACATTTTGGTCAGGGGTATTTTGCAACGATCTCCGTCAGAAAAGTTAGCGACGGTTATTTAATTCTCAGAGTTTTAATCAGTGGCGTACTGTATAGGTAGGTTACACGGTTTCGTGCCCCTGAGCCCTCCGCCCATATGAAATTTGGACTTTTTTTATACAAAACAAACAAATCTACAGAAATAAAACATTTACAAGATTATTTGTAGATTAAACTGTTCAAAGCTTTGAAAATGTATTTTCTGATTACAGGCAGGCACTGAATCCAGTTTCACTTCCGCGTCAAGTTATCTTCAAAAAAAGTAAACGGCACGACAAGTGTGCTGAAAAATGGCTCATTGTCATTGGGCTGAGGAGATTAAGATATGTTCAAAAATGCAAGCGCAACGTTTTAAATGGCCGAAAAGAGCCCCCTTTATAAAAGAACGGTGCACCCGCATGCACAATACTATCGTTATACATCTAATGAAAGAAATCTATTGTTTTTATTTGAACTGCACTGTGTAAAATAGGCTAAATGTTGGTTTTAAAATGATAATAGAAATTTGGGTCTGCAAAATGAATAATAAATCTTCCGCCGTCAAGAGACAATCGTATGACCGGAACACGCTCGTCAAAATATTGAGCATTAAAGTCAATTTGATCTTTTCTTAGCAACCTGGGCAAGCAACTTTTCGTGCTAACTATAGACAAATTTGCTTAAGCGTAATCGTATTTCAAAGGTTAGCAACAAAATTAGGCACTCAGATTGCGCGTTCACCATGGATTTGCATTGTTACGTCGTTCGTTTTCATAGAGTAAGCACCGGAAGGTTAGCATGCGGGTCATTCCGTGTCAACTCACCTGACGGGTCGGCAGGCTCCGTCTCAGATATTGCTAATTTCTTTTTTAAAACATTCCCCTATGGGTGTCATGAACACACACCAAATGTTGGAAACCTACTCCTTGACATTTCTGAGATATGACCCCCATACAAATTTAAGCCCCGCCCCTTCAAATTTATTTTTTGTGTTTTGGGCATTTTTAGAGGCCTATATCTACAAATTGATAAGATATGCAACAGCAAATTAATATACGGTGCCTGGTATACCCCATTAACTAGAATCTACGGTAATAAGTAGCATAGGACATGTTTATATCAAGGCAAGGTCTTTAAAAACTGACATTTTAGCACGCGGAATGATTTTTCGTCATTTTTGAGACCCCCTATAGTGCCTTAGTGAAAAGTCCGATTGCTTTTGTATTACATTTGGTTATAAACTAGGTGTTGACCTGATATAAGGATAGACCAATCACACCTTTGATTGGTATTTGGCAGGGGTCTGAATGTGGGTCCGGCTGTAAAAATGCCCCAAAACGCCTTTTTCAAGTGGTTATTTTGACAACGTGGGACATTACTGTCAGATTTCCCATTTTTTCCACAATAATACTTTGTATCCAGTCTAATTAAGTCTAATTAATACGTATCAATTCTGAGAGAGTTCAAAGGTATACTGTTTGTACCGCACACTTTTAAAAGTGAGGAGTTAACTTCACTCTTTGGACGACAGAAGGCAATACCCCAATGACCCTACTCGTGGCCTCTATTTCGTTATTTCTCGAGCGCCCCCCACGTCGAAAACACCGCCGGACGAACTTAATGGCGGCCAACCGGAACTTTACATTCCTGAAGTAGTAGATGACAATATTCCAATAACTGTTTGACAGGAGTAGGATTTCAGATGTGAAGGTTATAAGTGGATGTGCTTCTAGGCGAGTCAGTCCCTCGTAGCAAATCACCGCGGAGAATGGCAGCCAGGACAAGGCCAGGACCGCAGTGATGATGAAAAATGTTGTGGCCGTTTTAAGGTCCGATTTTTTAACCACAGGTCGATTGTTCAAATGTCCTACCTCCATGACGGTGATCTGGCGGGCGTGACGCCTTGCAATAAGGTACAGTCGTGAGTACAGGACGAGGGTCGTGAGGAACGGTAGGATGGCGAAGATCCAAGCCGCCATTACACCGAAGATATCTGTTTTCTCAGGGTCTTCCGGGTCGACGAAACACGTATGGAAGTGCGGATGGTATACAGCCTTCCTCCCAGGGAGGAAACAGTACAGACCACAGAAAATACCTCCGACAATCCACACAATCCCTAGGGCAATTCTTGCACGTGGTGTTGTAACGTAAGTCACGCTGCGTAACGGCCATACAATTGCAACGTAACGCTCTACGTTCACGGCAACCACGAATATACCACCGAGAGAGAGGAGGATGGTACTCGCGGCCACCACCAGGCAGAAGCCGTCCCCGTACGGCCAGTAATTCAGCACAGTCGCACCGGTGATTGGAATACAAACCAGGAAACCAACACCGATATCCGTGGCGGTGAGGGACAGCATACATAGACGGGTGACTTCGTTGCCGTCTCGGGTCCTCATCAACACAGAAAAACACACAATGTTGCCGGTGATCACCAGCAATGTGGTAATTGTTAGGGTCACTGTCTGGACAGCGACTACCCATTGTTGGTAAATCACTTCATAGGTGCCGTTTTGATGAGAAAATTCTTGTGACATTACACCAACAGCCATCTTGTACGGTATACCGTTCTACAGATCAAGCCCAACACGCCATCTTCATTTGAATTCAACCGAAATTGCTTAAAAATCTGGCAATAATGTCGAACAGCACACAGGATTACCCAAACACTACACAATCACTGACTTGTTGGGAAAACATCAAAGTGCATCAAGTTATGGTCTCAAAGTGTAACAATAAAATAAAATGAGTTCAGCTTAAATAAACAAAACAGTAGTCATAAAACTGTCGCAGCCGATTTATTTTTATTTTTTTGGCCGAGGAACAAAGAATATTCGTTCCAAAGCATCTCACGGTTTCCACAAGAACGCAACAAATTCATAATCAGCAAATAAACACCACTGCCGTCAAAGGAATCATAAACTGTCTTTCTACACATTTCAAGCAAATGATGTACGATTTCTTCCGGGCCAAACGCTCCAAATTTCCGCATTGTTAGTTACAACTTACGGCAGTCGTGGTTCAAAGTGTTATCCAACTCCGTGCTATCACAATCAAGTTAAATTTGGTCCTATTTTGAATCAGAACATCTTGACAGCGTGCAGTGAGACCACAAGTTAGAGTTTAAAATCTTCAATCAAAAGTAGATCTTCTTTCACAATGAAGTAGAAAGTCAAACATCTTAGGAGAGAAAAGTCTTCACAGCAAGTCTTTACAGCAAAGACGTCAGTTTTAATTTAAAAACAGCAGCCCGTAATTGCATCTCCAACGAAAACTGGTTTCCGCTCAAGAATCAAATTTCTGGCATGAACTCGATATCATTCTTATTTGACGAATAGAACAGTTGAACAAACCACAATCGAGAGTAAATATTCTCTCACGATGCTCAGGAAGAAAGTCAAACACTTTTTAGGCTGAGAGTCTACATCAACAGCATGCAGTTATAATTGCTATCAGCCGAAAACGGCTTTTCATCACGCAAATCCGTTTCCGGTCGAGATTCGAAAACTCATTATTGAAAAACCAATGGGCGATTTGAACACAGGTCGTGCGCACAAAAAATCCGTTAACGTGTAGCACTTGGTTATAAACGTGATTACTGCAAAGCAGAAAATGGCAAGTTTGTGCCAGTTATCTTCAATCCCATCATAAAATAGCTCACTTAGAGAAATGTCACTTCCCGTTGTAACGTCTCCAATATCGAGTGCGGTGGTAAAACTCGGAAAAAAATTCAGGCGATTTTGAACTTCAAACTGATCGAATCGTCCACCTATCTTCAGGTTTCGTTACCATGGCATTTAATCTTCGTTTAGAGACGCAAAACGTTGCAACCGCTCTCTCAGACTTCACATTTTGCGCTTGCCGTTCTCACTAACAATCGTAACTCGACAGTCTGTAGGGAGTTCAAAATTGAAAGATATAATCAACTCAATGCATGGGTTCTCCAGGGTCTTGTGTTGCAGTCCGGAAAAAGATAACAATGCTGAAACTAACGATTTTGATCAATCATGTGTCACATTGATGCTGCATTGTTCGTCGGTGAAGGGAGTGACTCTAAATTGCTGAACCATCCCTCAATTTGCACCATTACAAGTCGCGTTGATAAATTTACGTCTATTTCCCATCCGTCACGACATATTCCCATCCGTCACGACATATTCCAATGAATTCGCAAGCGCATCACTCATTGTCTTTCCACGTCCAAAATGGTTTGATCAACAACAGAGACTGTGCTTTGCCTTTGCAATCACCACACGATGATGGGGAACAAATTGTGTCCGAGAGATTGGTGCGGAAATCCCAGCAAGCTGCGTTGGGTTTGCATGCCTAGTCCTCCGGTCAAGACGCTCTGTAGATTCAGCGCTGCCGGCACACTGCAACAACCACCGGCAGTCAAATATTTGTACCAAAATAGCGAGAGGGAACGATTGCAAAACGATCATGAATAATAAATTCAATACTTTCGGTGCAGTCTAAAAAACACCCACAAGTAATAAATGCCAACAGGCTTCTATAAAATAGTAATGAATGATAGCTCCAGTTCCACTAAAACTGGTTTGGAAAAAAGTTTCCTTGTCAGAAGAATGGAGCGTCTGACATATTCACGATGAGTGAAAAAATAGGATAATCGATTGAAAACACTCGAACAACGTTCAATAGCCTTGTTGCAGTGTTAATATTAGGAATGGTAAGGCCGTTTCATAGCGGCTACGGCTGGATAACCACGTGAGCAACAGCCATAGACAAAACAGGATATCTGTTGAAATTGACCTTTGTGACCTTTCACTCCTTTCTACGTGACCTCTGAGTAATACCATAATTGCCTCATAACATGGGGTCCTTATGTTCAGCATAGATATTCGCTTTATCATAGCATAGATAAACCTTACTTGGCCCAAATGGTTTTGCTTGGCGGGAAAACGAGACCAATTCAAAACTTTCTCATGTACAATGCTTGGCTGGAAAAATATCCGTAACTCAAAAACTTTGTCATGTACAATATAGTTAAGACTGGTTCCCTGACGCAGTTATAGAAAATAGCTGTTAGGCAATCTAGCCTGCTTAACAAATTAAGCTCTTTTAAAACTCTAGTACTTCTACTCATTTCTTTTTTATTCTTTTTCCACCCGAATGCTTCCGTTACACTTAATATACCTGTATGTGTGCATGCTGTTTTGTGTTGACATTTTAGCCTTTAAAAAAGACTCTGCTCGGCTCGAAATGTGAGGGTGTTAACAAGTCGTGCCCAAATTCAAGCAGTTAAATTTGTGTTATCTAAAGAGAGTTGAAACAAAAGACAAGTTTTTTTAAAAACTCAATTCCATTTTCTATGAATCCTCCATAAAAATAGACCCTATTCAAGCGGCCAATTATAAACACTGGTAGGAAAAAACGATAGAGGCTCTTCACACTGATCCGTTGCTATGGAAACCGATGTTTGCATCGTTTGCTGTCATTTCGTAAAGGGCACTTGTGCAGACCACTTTTGATGACAAAGTGCAGTGTGTTCATTGCAGCGTGTATTGTGAACTGGTGCACGGAGCTAGCTCAATGTGTCATCCCATATTTTTTATGACTACTTGACTAATGCATAATTTGTTTATGGGGACTGTTATGTTTTATGGGCGGCAGAAAGGGACAAGCTCCAGTGGAAAGGATAATGCCATAAGCCAATCACTTCGTTCGTGCATGACGTAAAAAAGTCCCACAACGAAGCCCACATATAAGTTCTTCAATTGTTGTGGACGTGGTAGTATTCGTGCAGAAGTCAGTTTGTTTTATGTGCAAGTACAACCTGAACGTCTTAATTTAAACGTGGTGGATGTTTTAGCTTATTAAAGGCACTGAACATGTTTGGTAATTATCAAAGACCAGTATTGTCACTCGGTGTATCCCAACATATGCATAAAATAACAAACCTGTGAAAATTTGGGCTGAATCGGTCATCGAGGTTGCAAGAAAATAAAGAAAGAAAAAACACCCTTGTTGCACAATTTTGTGTGCTTTCAGATGCTAATAAAAGGCTTCATGCAAGAAGTCTTTTATTATTTTAGTGAGAAGTTACCTCTTTCTCAAAAACTATGTTACTTCAGAGGGAGTGGTTTCTCACAATGTTTTATACTATCAACAGGTCTCCGTTGCTGGTTACCAAGTAAGTTTTTATGCTAATATATATTTTGAGTAATTACCAAACGTGTTCAGTGCCTTTAAATCCTCATTCGGGCGCAATTTTCTACAATGTCCAAATCTGTGACGTCATGCAATTCGTGTATGGCTTTTAACAAACAGCCACTTCACATTTGGTGCTCGATATGGGGCTTGGTGTACCCCCTATTGTGTCTTCATTGTGTGCTTGGAATCCCAGGAATTCTGTAGAGTTTTTATTATTATTATTATTATTATTATTTATTCGACCAAAACAAACAACAAACCAAAGTTACAATAGCACAAGAAAGAATATTAATGGAAAAACAGTTATAAAAAAAGCAAGTAATAAGGAAAATAAATAAAAAATTTGAAAAATAAATTTTAATTAATAAATAAGAAAATAAAAGCAAAAACAAAAAATATAAAAAATATGTAAAATATATGAGGGCGACTGAGGGCAGAGCATGCAGGAGGGGAACAAAACCAAATGGGAAGGACAACCAGAAGGGATAAAAACAAGGACAAATCATGCGGGTCAGGGGTAACAAAAGTAAACTAAATTACTGTTGCTCGGAAGCATGCTGCCCCACGCATGACCAACAAACACAATGAACACAGAAACAACAATAGGGAGAAACCAAACAGGGGCTCGTTCACGACCTGCATGCAACCAAATTGAACATCTAATGCACTGTGTGATTTAAACAATGATCCTTAAGGAGGCGGAGAAATGTCATAAGAGGACAGATTACAGCAGCTTCGCGAATGAAGGATGGAAAAGTGTCCCATAGTCTGGGAAGTCGATGGGAGGGTGAATGGTACAATGAGTCGGTACGAGTCGGTACGAGCGGAAAGATGGCGGAATGTGAGTGATTCAAGATGACGAGGATTAATGAAAACCCCGGCAAGAATGGATTCGCAGTGAGCAGTGCCATGTAAAACCTTGAACACAAAGGAACTGAGCAAGTTTGTTTGGGTGTTTGTTGTGTTGGGGTGTTTGTTGGGTTGTTGGGTTGTTGGGGTGTTTGTTTGTTTGTTTTTGATTGTTGTTTGTTTGTTTGTTTGTTTGTTGTTGTTGTTGTTGTTTTGTGCGGTTTGTATACATATTATAATTTATTTTGTATTTACTTTTTTATTTATTATTTATTATTTTATTTTGTTTGTTTGGGGGGGGGGGGGGGTGCTTTACAAGACGAAAACAGTGGGTTAAAGCATAGAGCAAGGAACCCCAGTACGTATGCGAACGTTGAGCTTTGAGGGAGGACATGGTATATCCTTGATTGTTGAAGAGGGGATGCTGTTGTGAACAGACCCCCCTGTTCGGATGGGGGTGAGCCCCTATGGACCACCACCCTGTGTCCAAAAGCTGCCCCCCCCCCCCCGGATTTACACTAATAATTATCGTCTACTTCACTGCAAATGTTTGCAATGACATAGTATTTGCTTTCAGCTTGAGGGGGGAAAAAACCTACTTAAATCGGGCGGAAGTGACAATCGCGCGCGGTGGACACAACCCAAAGGACGTTTGAGTCCTCAACAAATAGACATAGTCGCTGTTCCAGCGGGCAATTATTGTGTGTTTTTCCAACATATAAGACACTCTGAGGATCAGGCGGGATTGAAAGATTGTGTGGGGAGAAAATTAACAAATTTGAACAAAGTCCTCGCATTGGTGTTCAGTAAAACACATTAACATCTTGTCACCATTAAGTCGTTTTGAGGGAGAACTCAATGCAGGTCTTTTACTTCATTCAACAACAAAAATTGACATTTTGGAAGCGAGGGTGTTTGTACAATTACTAGACGATAATGGACTGGTTGCATTATTGATATTACAACGACTATACAAAACCTTTGTAGTCAGGAGATCAAACACAAGATGACTAAAAAAAAAAAAAAGGCAAAATATCTTTAATGTTGACAAAATCAGAGCACACGATAAAGGTTACCATATGATCTTTTCCCGCAATTTTTAAGATGTATATAGCGACACTGATTTTCTAGGAAACAGACTGGTCCCTTTACAGGTTATCATTGCTGTGAACCTAATGGGATACATGGAACCAGTCAAGGTGGCGCTGTGATAAAAGGTCAAGAGTCATTGACCCCCTGACCCTCTAATGATATTTCTATTATTGAAAACAAACCGCGCTGGTTGGCATGGACGGCCGAATGTTAGCAAAACATTCAATCGTATTAACAGATGTTGTGACCAAATTGAGCATTTTCGGCAAACTTTAGATTAAATAAATTACCTCTCATGATTGGTTGCTGTGTTTCCAACAACTACTTTTTAAATATTTGTGTAGCATTGTTACAAACTGTGGCTATCTGTTTTTGTTTTGCATTGATGGCTTTCCATAGTTATCCAACCTTAGTTGGCAAAAACTCGGGCTGTGACGTTGCATTAGAAAGGTATAATTAGTCACAAACTATGTTGAGTACACAGCTTTGGTTACATACCGTACATTCTAAAAAATCCTGATCAGAACTAACCCTTCTCCGAGGGACTGACTCATGTCCAGGTCATACTGACCCAGAAAGTGGTTTCAAAATGGGATTTCAACTCAGATTCTGCGTCATTTTCACAAATTTCCGGGTCATTTTGCAGTGTGCCGGCAATGCATGCATCTACAGAGCGTCTTAACGTCACAATTCTAACCCAAAACGAGGCCATAGGCGCAGCCACTGCAAGTGGTGGCGGACGCGCGCCTATAGCCTCATTTTAAGTAAGAATTATGACGTCATGCATGAATATTAAGAGAGGCGTATAGGCGCGCAAACCCCACGCAGCTAGCTGGCAATCCCACACCAATCTCTCGTACAAACTGTGCCCCCCCAATCATCGTGTGATAATTCACACAGACCCAGAAACGGCAGGCCCCGAACCAGCGTAAATGTTGACCCAGTATAACATCATACAATGGTGACTATACTACCCCCCCCCCCATGAGGTCATATTAAATGACGTCATATTAAAATTACAATTTATAGTAAACGTATCATGTCGTTGGCTGAATGCTAAAAGGTTATTTTTTAATTTGTTTATATTCGTAATGATCAAAAGGCCATTTAATAAATAATGCGTATAAATTAGAAGGAAAGCAAATTAAATCAACAAATACATTTTATGCTATTGAGGAAATTATTGCTTCTTTTTGCCAAACAAATACTTTGAAGACCATTCTTGGGAAAAAACACCCACATTTACTATAGGAGCTCCAAAAATGCAAAAGCACTTTTATGAAACCCATTATACTAATGACTACTAACGACCTGATTCCTGATTAACATCAGAAAGTGAAATGATTTGCGCCTGTTGAAAGTCTGGGCTGTGTGGCTCTTCTGTGAAAATAACCATTATAACGAGTAATGGAATCTGTCACAGTACGCACAATTTAACATAATTGTACTACCAATCAAATTACATTGTATATTTGTGTGCGAAAAATGGCTTTTTCATTAGCGAAAAACGGACATTACGCATAACAAAGAGGATTAAAAGTCAAATTCAATTTGGTGATCCCTCATTTTCCATTAGAAAGAGGCTTTATGAAAATAGGGGGAAAATTACAAGTCTTTAAAACATTGGTAAGAGTAAAAATATACATGTTCACAGATTTACACACAATTTACATGGTAATAACGATGGTCTTGGTGGAAACTCCCTTTAAAATGGTTTTTGAGAATGAGTCAAATAATAATTTTTGATCTTGAAAAAATGAAAGTAAAAAAATTCAATGTTTGACAAATATTGAAACAATTGATTTTTCACAATAATTTTCACGTGATTCCAATGACCGATTGAGCTTAAACTTTCACAGGTTTGTTATTTCACGTATATGCTGGGTCACATCAAGTGTGGATACTGGTCTTTGGCAACTAATGTGCTTTAACCTTATGGGCGCACCACACTAAATAAACTCCCATAGGAACCAATGCTAAATGATAAATATTCAAAAATACTCAAAAAATCGTGAAAGTCTCTCAGCCTCTTGAAAACCAATCAAACATATTTTCGGACGACTGAACTTCAGAATTCTTTTCAATTTTTGCCAGGTCAGCCGTTTGGAATTTTTGCTAACTACCCCAGAAGAAAAAAACGCGAAAATTTGTATTTTTCCAAAACCGACTTGCTGCCAGTTTTCGTGAAGCACTTCTCTACTTACCCGGTCAAATAGGGCCAACTTTAACGCCTAAATTTATCAAGTCTCCTCAAAAGTTGAAGCACAGAACCCCCAGGTTGTGATAGATTATTATATTTACACAATCTATTAATTGCATGACCCTCAAAACGTTGTAATTAAAAATAAGTTGTGGGTTTACAAATTATGATAAGTAGCTTGGCGCATTAATTCTGGCTTATTTGGTGTGGTGCGCCCTATAAGGGCACTTAATTATTCTTTATGGTTAAAAAATTATGCTTAAATTGTTGAAAATAAGTCACTGACTTGATATCTGAAAAAATGAATTGGAAATGTTATTGCGTTCGTCTACAACAAGGTCAAACATGTTTGAGCATTTACATGTACTCTAAGCAATGCGATAAGAAAAACCTGCATTAACGCTGTGTACACTCTAATGACAAGTCAGTTGTTATATCCAAATCCTAGTCACTCAACAAGTTATAAACTTATCTCTTTTTTTTAGTTATACGATTCTAAACGCCTTGCAATTATTTTTAATAATTGACAAGAGGGGGTTAACTAATGTGGAAGCTGTAAAAGGGAAAGGGGATTGAAGAGGGAGGGCCTGAGAAGGGGGGGGGGGGGGTAGATTTTGCTTACCCGCCAACATTTTTAACCATGTAATCATATTGAGTTTAAAATGGTGAACTTTATAACAAAAAAGAATATACATAGGTCATTTTACCACGTTTAATTGTCATTCCAAATTTCATTTTACCTAGCTTTAAGGGATAAGGGGGTGAATGGGTGGGCGGGGCGTGGGCGGGGCTTGTTGCAAAATGCCCTTCCAGACATTTTACGGTTAATAAATTGTGGGTGAACGGGAACAATTGGACTATAGTTAAAAGTTAAGAGTTAAGACTGTAAGCTAATAAGGTGTTTGGGCTGAGGGATAGGGTCCGGGCTGACGGCTAGGGTTTTGGGCTTTGGGGGTAGGCTCGGCTGGGGGTTAGGGTTTGGGCTGGGGCTATGATTTCGGCTAGAGGCTAGGGTTAGGGCTGGGGGATATGATTCGGCTTGGGTGTAGGGTTTGGGCTGGGGGCTGGGGTTTGGGCTGACGGCTACGGTTTTTGCCGAGGGTTGTACAGTATAGTGTAGGGTTTAGGCTGCTGGTTGGGGGCTAGGCCTAGGGTTTACACATCACGCATCAGAGTGTATTCACTTTCCGGAAACTTGACATATATGATGACATATCCACCACCTCCCCTACTCCTCTTCAAATAGTCTGTTGGTGGTTTTTCTCTCCTTTTTCATATTCAACCAGCCACGTTGGCTCATGATTCTTTGAATGTGACTAAAACCGTCAGTCTCATACTTATTACTTTTCATAGTTTAACCATGCAGGTTTAGAAAGCAAACCCCTCTTTGAGTGTGAAACGTTGAATTATTCTCGGTTAATAAATGTATTGTAATTTGAGGAAATAGAAACATTATTGCTATACTAACAGTTTACAGTCAAAGAAATGATGTTTCCAATGTAAAAACAGCAACAAAGTGACAAACAATGCCCCCACACAACTCATTACTGTCGTTGTTTCAAGCCTACATAAATGTAAACAGAACACAAACATGGCTGCACGGGCGCCGCCATGTTGTATATAAAGGGCGCACCACACTAAATAAACTCCCATAGGAACCAATGCTAAATGATAAATATTCAAAAATACTCAAAAAATCGAGAAAGTCTCTCAGCCTCTTGAAAACCAATCAAACATATTTTCGGACGACTGAACTTCAGAATTCTTTTCAATTTTTGCCAGGTCAGCCGTTTGGAATTTTTGCTAACTACCCCAGAAGAAAAAAACGCGAAAATTTGTATTTTTCCAAAACCGACTTGCTGCCAGTTTTCGTGAAGCACTTCTCTACTTACCCGGTCAAATAGGGCCAACTTTAACGCCTAAATTTATCAAGTCTCCTCAAAAGTTGAAGCACAGAACCCCCAGGTTGTGATAGATTATTATATTTACACAATCTATTAATTGCATGACCCTCAAAACGTTGTAATTAAAAATAAGTTGTGGGTTTACAAATTATGATAAGTAGCTTGGCGCATTAATTCTGGCTTATTTGGTGTGGTGCGCCCTTATGTTAAAATGTTGAAAAACGCCATTGTATAGACCTTATGCATTGACGTCACCAAGCCGCCATCTTAGAGGTAAACTGATGATGAAACAATGGAAACGCGCTGATTTGTACGCGCGGCGCACAAGACTGGCCAATGAGCATCTTCCTTTTGACCTCTAGGTGAGGGCGCCCTACTCAAATGACGTCATATGCATAAGGTCTATAGGTGTATTTGATGTATACCCTCAAGTGCAACTTTTGCCAACTTCCAAAAACGCTCGTTGATGTCACATTTCAAAATTAATGGTCTGTGCATTTTCGTACAGAGACTTGAATGTTGATGAAATTTAATCGAAACAGCAAAATGAATTTAACCTTTTGAATGGCGCACAATATCTTCTTTGGAATGCACAGACCCTTGGTTTTGACGTCCAATGACGTCATGTTTCAAGTTTCACTCTGAAGGAGTATCAAATAACATGACAACTTATACTCAATTTTAATGTGAGGTTAGAAATTTGTATCCCCCACACTTTCACGAGGACTCGATCTATTGGAAAATGAATACATCTCAAAAAATGTGTTTCGTTTAATTTTTATTTTTTTTTTACCTTGGAGCTTCTCTTTAAGTTAACTGGCAACAATTTGCCAAAACAATTACCAATAGAGGTAATGCAATTATGATAATATTCTATTTTTGACAAACAAACTAACCATCACTTCAGTGGTAGCGATATGTACTATGCCTCATCCACCGCGCAATATCGTGTCGCCCGACCGGGCTAAAATGACATTTCTACCGGTACGGAACCCACGTAAAGCTGGTCGTTCAACTTGCCGAGTCCACATAATTTGAACAACTTTATGAAAACCATCATTCATAAGGGTGTGCAATGTACACGAGAGACAACACATACGCTTGTATTGTAGATATATGATACAATTATGTTCATATCAGGGCGGCATTAGTAGGACATATTTAATAAAAAATAACAATTGCACTGGGGATAACGAATATTATTTAAGTAAAGCACTCGGTGATTTCTAAAGTCATGTGAGGTAAAAAAAAACACGATGACGTAGCGACCGAGCAGCAGTGGCTTATCAGAAACAGCCTTAACCCTAAATGGTGTCTACGGCTACACTGGTTCGCCGGGTTATCATGCGTTTAAGTATACCCCCAGCATTGTAGTTTTGTGAGTGTTTTCAATGATAAGGATTTTCTTCCCTTTTACCTTTTTCCATCCATCTGTGTTTTTATGAGTGCTTGGGTCTAGTGTTTCTTAATGAATTTGCAAAGTTTTTCCCTTTAACCCTTTTTTGTATCTTATCTTAAAGGTATTATACAGGATTGGCAGAGCTGACAAAATAATCACAGACAGTGTTCATGTTTTGTGTAATCAACCACATACATGAAATAACAAACCTGTGAAAATTTGAGCTCAATTGGTCATCGAGGTCACGAGAAAATAGTGAAAAGAGACCTTTTGTGTTTTCTGTTTTTCAAACATCGAGTTTATTAATATCGCGCGCGATAAAAACTATTGTTTTACTCATTTATCAGAAACGATAGCATTTTAGGCAGAGATATTTTAAGGAACCCTTTCTACCATTACTTACTTTAAATCATGTAAGTTATGTGTGAATCTGTGAACATTTGTGTTTTTCGATCTTACCAATAGTGTACAGGGCCTTTAAATGCATATTATTTGTATAGTTGTTATGTAAGCTGGGATATCAGGGAGTGTTTCTTACCGAATGGATTAGCCAGGATAAACAAGAAATAAATAAATAAATAAATAAATAAATCTTTTAGCAACACCCAGAGCAACAGTCGTATAGCCGTAGCTGCAGTTACTTATTCGCAAACAACCACCACGTTTGATACGCACATACTTTGCGCGGGAAAACCTTGCATAGTTATTACGCTCCATTAGAACTAGATTAGTTCATTATTTATTCAGTATTGAGAGAGACTGAATGTTTCAGTTCACTGTAAAGTACATCATGATTGGTCTTTTACTTTTTACAAACCACAACGAGCAGATGACGAAAAGGTCGTTTTCAGGGGCACGGCAACGGGCGCGGTACTTATTGGCGCTGTGGTCAATACCAATTAGTGCACAAGGCTTTTCGAGCTTTATATGAGATGGACATACGGTAAATTATTAAATAGCTAAATCAATATTTAAAGGGTGTGCAGAACATTGTTAAGAGTACAAATATAAATGTTCACATATTTGCACACAACGTTAGGCCCTACATGGTATAAAGTTGGTCATGGTGGGAAACTCCCTTTGAAATAGTAGGCCCTACTGCTTGAAATGCAATAGTTTTTGAGAAATGAGTAAAACATTTAGTTTTGATCTTGCAAGTCCAGAACTCAATGTTTGAAAACAGTATAAAATATTTCAGGTTTGGGTTTTTTTGCAATTTTTTTTTCGTGATTCCAATGACCGATTGAGCTTAAACTGTCACGGGTTTATTATTTTAAGTGTGGATACTGGTCTTTGACAACTACCATTGTTACACCTGAGCTTTAAAGGATAACGCAGCAATGGGCAGAGTACATAAAATTCACAATCTCCACTTTTCAATATACATCCCGCCCAGTGAAAATTCATAAAATTAGGTGGTCCCATTTGGCGTGAAAACACTTCGTGAAGCTGTTTATTCCCGTGGATTTTTTCCCCAATGGATTTTGACGTGACGTACATAGGCCTATATCGATTGTTGCTTTGAAAGATGGGTTCGTGTTTTGGCCAATTAATTTTTTGACCCCAACCTTTAGATTTTAATTTTAAAAGGCTATTTTTATAGATTAGAGAAAGAAAAAGCTTTCAAAAGATAAAAAACTCCTGGGTCCAATTTCATAGATCTGCTTAAGCAGAAATGGATGCTTAAAATTTTCTGCAAAGCAAAATAAGCAGGATACCAGTCAACAATTGTTACAAGTGGCATGGTGTTTGGCTGTGGTAACCTTATTTTGATAAGCATAATTTTGTTGTGCTTAGCTACTTTTTGCGCTGAAGCTCTCCATGTATTCTGTGCATTGTCCAAGGCCGCATAGGCCTAATGCGAAAGCTTCTGTACATTTTTCGTTTTGAAAGAGCACAATCTGTAAAAATTCTTTTTACAAAATTCTTCCGTCAACAATCCGACTGTGCAACTCACTTCAAATATTTATTCGATTTTGACAGTGTTTTAATAATTCAACAGTAAGGGAAAATGGCACTAATGTGAACTTGAAACATCTGAAACATTCAGCAACAAAAGTTTTGTGCTGTGGCACAACTATGCACATACCTAAACGTGTACATGCGTGTTCTCTGTATCAACACATGATACAACATTGCAGACTGGTATAGTATATATATCGTACGAAAACACAACGGATGGTATTGAATGGTAAAACAGTAGGAGGGTTGACTATGCACAGCAGGTTATTCTAAACAATTCGACGAGCGACATAAGCTAAATCAAATAAATCACTTTACGGGGACACCGTTTTCACGTCTCAAGCTTATTGACAGTGAAGATTGAGTAAAGGCGCCGTTCGTGCTGTATACAAAGCATAAACTTTGAGTAGTGTTAGTTTTTATCTTGTATGGTTGACAGGTAAACCTTACCATAATTTAGCTCTAATGGTTATTACGGTACAGTTTCCGGGTGGAAGATTGATGGCGTGGGTGAAAGGTATGACATGACATAAAGATAATACGCAGTTCTTATATTATACAAATATTGGATGTATAAGAGTACAATATAACAGAATATAATCACAGAGTGCAGTCATAGTCCTTTTGAGATATTGTGGGCACTATAGGAGTACACTGTTTGGTTGGGGGTGTATACAGACAAATTGACCCAAACCAAATAGTGTATTGTGTCCACCATGCCAGAATAATCCCCCCACAAGAAAAAAAAATGTATCCATACCTCACGATTGGTAGAGCTGACAAAAAAGTTGCAGAGAGTGTTTATGTTTTGTGTGTTCAACTATACACACCTAACAACAAACCTGTGAAAGGTGTGCTTATAGATAGTTCCCAGTAGACGCCATCTTTACGGGCAAATCGCATTTTGGCTTGCAGGCGCGTCAAGCGCTCAAATTATTAACGCAGCCGCGTCATTCACTAACCAATCATGCAATGAGTTTTGTGAAATGTGCGCGTGTTGCACGCCGTTCTCACGCGTAACGCATGACTGTGTGTTCCAAATTTCCCGTAAAGATGGCCGACTTACGTCATACTGCAACCTATCTATTGTCTGTTGTCCAAGTCAAGAGAAATTCGAGAAAAACCATGCATAATTTTCAGCATGTAAACACACTGTCCTTAATCTGGGTTGTGAACTGAAATCAGCCGTTACGTTTTTTTCCAGGTTAGAAGATACATTTTTTTATCGGAAAATATTTCACAGAAAAAACATTGTTCAACTTAATATATAAAAATGTCTAAATATATTTCTACAAATTTCGGGGGATAAATAACTTCGATAAATTTGGAGGAGAACGACTACCCTTTTGATCACACCAAATGTTATAAAAGTGGTTCCATGTACAAGTCTCGGTGAACATGTTCAGTGGCAAAAACTTATTTCTTTAATTGTTTTCTAACCATATTATTTTTCCAACTCTCGTTAAAACAGACGCAAAGAATTTTAAAGCAAGTACTTTCTTCTTTCCATTCCTCCTAAATTTAGTTGGTCTTATTATGTTTATTCCTATTTTAAACTGCTACTTCAGCAAAAAGGGGGTTCTATTAGCTTCATACCCAGTCAGCTTTCAGACTAAAATAAAACAGTGATGTTTATAATCCTCACCAATCCAGTAATCCTGTACTGGATTGGGAACTATCCAGTAAGGGAACTACTCCTCACCTAAATCGACTTTAAAAATAAATAAATTATTGATCTCTCCCAGACATAAATAAAATCATTATTACGGAGAACCACCGCTGATGCGTTGCTATAGTAACTAACACCAAGTGTACACATTTGTACTTGTGACGAGATGGTCCTTCAGAATATCCATGGATGCATTTGTTTTTCTTTCATTAAAAACCCTTCCTGCTGCTGTTGAGATGTCATTTTTGAAAAAGGGGAAATCTCTTTTAGCAGATACAATAAGGGAACATCACTAGACGTGATTCACTGTATTTGTATCCACTCTCCCACGACTTCGGGTTTTGTTTCACTAAGCTGTTTTCGACGTCTGAAATAGAATCTAAGGAGAGGACCAATTTATTTTAAAGGGACTGTACACGTTTGGTAATAACTCTTAAAACTAATGGCAATAAAAAACCTATTGGTTAGAAGCCTACATCAGCTTTCGATAGTATAAAGCATTTTGAGAAACATTTCACTTCAAAGTTTTGTGGATGTAAACATATATCAGTTTTTATGTCCCTAAATTTGAATCTGAGAAACGTTTCTGTCAGAAACGTTTCTCAGGTTGTGTATTCCTATTAGGGAATATTCTTCATACATGGACATTATTCATTCCGGATTTACGGCGATATCTCAAAAACGTGACGTTTTCACAGGTTAGTTTTATTGTACATATAAACATTTATATGGAATTGAAACAATCGAAAGCTTAAAACAATAAAGGTATATTTGCCTTTAAAGAAGAGCTCCAAGATAAACAGTCAGTTTTGTGATTGACCCATTTTCCAATAGAGTCCTTATGGAGATGAACAACTAACTACAAGTCTCTAACTTGACGTTAAAAGGTCATTTTGTTTGCCTTTGTAGATTTTTATTGTCTGGATCGCCTTTTAGATAGTGATTATTTTCGCTTTTTGATTATCTGCAGGCTTGTTATCTGTTTGCTTATTCTATTTTGATAGTTCTTTTTATGTACTGTATGTGTGATGCCTGGGAAGAAAACATATGATGGTGTGTAACACAACTGTATTCAATACGTGAAAATGTTTGTCAAAATCCCCAAAAGTTACATGACCTCAAACATTTCAAAATTTATAGTCTGTACATTTTTGCATACAAACAAATGTGTAGTTTATTCCTGCATTGTGTAGATGTACAAAACGGCATTAAATTTGTCTTTTTTGAATGGCTCAAAAATTCCTTTTGGATCATACAGACCCATTTGTTTTTGATGTTCGATGACTTTACCTACAAGTTCGTTGTCTGCTCAGAACTATAATGTTTTTAGTGTAATTTGTATCGGTTCCATAAAATTGTTTTTTTGCATCTATTGAAGCTCCTGATACATGGAGTTTATTGATCATGAGTGGTCTTCGAAGTGTTTGTTTGGCAAAAACAAAACATTCATTTTCTCAATAAAACATTCATTCCTTGAAAAAAAAAAAAATATTTAAACTTCTACGCATTTTTTATTTAATGACCGTTTGATCATTAAATATATATGAAATTACCACTAATCACCTTGTAGTTCTGAGCAGACGAAATGTTGCTACGAAGGGCTATTAAATACAATGGCATTTTTCAAATTTTCCAAGGTTAGCGACTTGTAATAATTGTAGGGTGTCATGGCCGAGTGGTTAAGAGCATCGGATTCAAGTTCTGGTGGTTTAGTCATCAGGGTGTGGGTTCGAGTCCCGGTCATGACGCTTGTGTCCTTGAGCAAGACACTTTGCTATAATTGCTTCTCTTCACCCAGGGGTATAAATGGGTACCTGCAAGGGTAGAGGTTGATATTGTGTTTGAAAAAGCCTTCGGAGCGCCATCACGGCAGCCCGGGCTGCATACTCCCCAGGGAGCTGAGAAAGATTAAAGGAATGTTATTGGCCCAATGACCAGGGCACTAATGTAAAGCGCATTGAGACGTTATTGTGAAATGCGCTATATAAGAACTAGTTATTATTATTATTATTATTAATTCTCCCTTGCTTTCATGAGGACTGTATTTATTGGAAAATGAGTGCATCACAAAACTGAGATTTATATTGGAGGGGGTAGAATGGACGCCCTCTTTAAACAGTCCACGTGGAATAACTGAGAGATCCACTCTTGAACCACTATACTTTTAATATATTTTTATTCCTTTGTTTGTAATTCATTTACAGAGATGCATCTGCAGTTTGCCGGGGACAAAAATAAGGAAAGTGCAAGGCTCGGCGAGACTTTGTACTGTCTTTGTCAAATTTCAATAGCAGAAACCCAAAACGAGAAAGTCAGCTGATCAGCTAAAAGTACGCATGCTTGATATATTATGCTTACCCCTTTTCAGAGACATGAACTACTCTGTCATACATAATGGGAATGCAAGGGTCTGTATACATTTGGTATTGACTTTGAGACACAAAAAATACAGAAAAAGTACATTAAGTTTGATTTGTGGAGTGTTAAAGGGTCTGTAGACGTTTGGTAATGACTTTGAAAATTAAAGGCAATAAAAACTTAGGTGGTAAGAAGTACAGTAGCTTTCGATAGTATAAAGCATGTTGAGAATCATTTCACTTTGAAGTAATGTGGTTATGGAAAAAGATATCAGGTTCTATGCCCCAAAACTTGAATCTGAGAAACGTTTCTGTCAGAAACGTTTCTCAGATTGTGTATTCCTATAGGGAATATTCTTCCTGTGTGATTTGCTGCCGGTTTTTCGGCGATATCTCAAAAACGCGACCACCTTTTTAAGTGACCACCTTTTTAAGTGACATTTTCACAGGTTAGTTTTATTGTATATATCTACATTTATATAGGATTAAAACAATCGATCAGTTCCAGACACCAAAGGTATACTTTGCCTTTAGACTTAAAAATAATGAAAACAAGCAGGTGTTAGGGGGGGGGGGGGGGGGATATAACCTCAAGGCCCTTCATTACAGTGTCTTGCACTAAGTCCATCCCTCTGAATTTCTCTTCTTTCAACTGGAGGGCACAGTCTCAAGCAGCTGTGCGCTGAGGAGTTAATTAACTAGAAATCTATCTCAGCCATCTCAGTTAAACAATAATACTCCCAGCTGAAGGGAAGCAACAGCGCAGGCATTAAAAATGGTAAGACTCAGAATTTAAAACCAAATACAAGTACATAGTACCTCTGGTGTGAATTATAAGAACACAGTTCCCTCCAGTTAGCGTCTGAAAAACAATGCTTTTCTGGTTATTCCTATATATCTACAAACATGTTGTACTTCCAGTTGGGCACTCAGGTACATATTCCTTCCAGTTCACGCGTGAAGAACAAAGTATCTCTGGTTATTCTGTTGACTACTACACACATGTAAATTTCCAGTTGGGGCCTGAAGTACACAGTTCCTCAAGTTAGCACTTCAAGCACATAGTGCCACAACTGAGTGCCTCAAGTACATGCAACCTCCAGTTAGCGCCTGAAGTAAAATACATGTAGTAACTGTAGGTAGCACCTCAAGTACACATTACATGTACCTGAAGTTGGCCTCCTGAATACATACAAGCAGTACTTGCGGTTTGAACCTCTAGAGCCTGGTACCTCCAGTTATCAAGACTTCAAAGTACCTGCTGTTAGAACCTGTAGTACATAGTACCTGCGATTAGCTCCTCAAGTAAAAACAAGCAGTACCTCCTGTTAGAGGCAAGTCAGTGTCTCCAATACATAGCAGCGCCTCAAGTACATGTAGTACCTCAAGGAGTACATAGTACCTTGGTTAGCAAGGTTTAGTGTCTTGCTCAAAGACACTGTGACTGTAGCATCAGCATTTCAGTGAGAATTCCTCAAGACTGTCACATTGTTTTCCTGGTTGTCAGTTCTCAAACAATTTTCCTCGCCTCCATGGAGACTAAGAAAGTTTCAAAAACTCGGCAAACACGAAATCAGAGTGTCTCTCAGCTTTCTCCTAAGTGGCTCGTTCCCCTCGCAGAAAATATGCGTTGATCCCTCTTCAAGTTGGATTATTGTGTCTTCTGCTTGCTACATGGAACCAAAAATAAACGTTTGTTACAAGTCTGCCAAATAGAATTATTCGTATTTATTGCGCAAACATGTACTGATATGTTTAAATGCGCACCAAATGGACTATACTCCAAACATGCTCAGAAGGCACGCATTTACGCAGCCAATTTAAATACACCGAGGCAAGACTCTTCTCTATACCGAAAAATTAAGCTTGATGCTAAGGAGCCCTATCATGTTTCAGGCATGCCACCAACCATGACAATGCATAGTATGGTCTCCCATTCAATAACCGACCAAACATGTATCAGGGATGTGAACAAAAAAATGAACTCTGAGCGCAAAGTGCGAAAGCTTGCGAGCTCGAAAACTTGCGAGCTCGAAAACTTGCGAGCACAAAGCCCACTAATAATATTTACCTTTGGTTTTAAAAGCCCTACTCTGCAATCTCGAGCAGTCTATATGGTTATTATTATTATTATTATTATTATTTTTTATATATATATTTTTTTTTGGGGGGGGGCATTTCCAGTTAAAAACTGAGAAATCGCATGCCTAATTTATGGTTTACTACAAACGTTAATTTACACCAGGTGTTTCAAAAAATTATTATAAAACTAGACATTGTGCACTCGATAACTTTCCTCCCTTCGTAAATAATAGCAAGAGGCTCCACAGTAAAGAATTTACCCGTGACCTTTCAACTCAATCGATTGATATCATCTTCAATCAATGTAACACTATGACCCGTTTTATAAAAATCTAAAGGACAAATCACAGATCACAGTAGATGTTACAACTAGGGTTAGTTCAATCGTGCTTTCATGTTCAGCAAACACAAATTTTGTTTTATTTTAGTAAATGTAACACTATGATCCGTTTCATAATTTCTAAGGAAAAAATCACAGATCACCAACATCGCTGGTAGATGTTAAGTGAAGACTAGAATTCTTTAAATCGTGCTTTCATGTCTAGCAAACAAACTTTGTTTTAATTTGTTTTTCTTTTCTTTCTCATCACTAGGCATCAATACGCACTACGTCACCTTGCTCCCCTTTTAAATACCGATGTTGTATTACAATTGCTTTTTGTAAATTTTTTATGAGATATCGACTCACATCACATTCACAAGGCTGGCAACCCCTTCAAGGTGATGGCTAACATTAATTGATTTTGGGCTGTTGACCAAAATCATCTGCCACCAGGGGCACATTGCCGCCACCTATTCCTTGGGTTGAAACAGTCCATAAGGATGTACGCATGAGTATCCATTAGGAGCTTGACTGGTAGAGTACAACGCACAACCTTCCAAATTGTTGTACACAGCAATTATGGTTATAAATTCCCTCCACTTCCATTTCCATTTGTTTTTGTAATAATCTAGTTCTTATATAGCGCATTTTACAATAACGTCTCAATGCGCTTTACATTAGTGTCCTTGTCATTGGGCCAATAACATTCCTTTAATCTTTCTCAGCTCCCTGGGGAGTATACAGCCCCGAGCAGCTGTGGCGCTCCGAAGGCTTTTTCAAACACAATTTCAACCTCTACCCTCACAGGTACCCATTTATACCCCTGGGTGAAGAGAAGCGACTATAGTAAAGCATCTTGCTCAAGAACACAAATGTCATGACCGAATTCAAACCCACATTCCAATGACTTAAACACCAGAACTTGAACTTGATGATCTAAACCGCTCGGCCATGACATTTGTATAAATTATTTACTTATTGTTTGCCTGTAATCACTGATTATTTTGTGTATGAATTGGAAATAAAGTGAATTGAAAAATTGAATTGAAAGGTCAAAGTCAGTTTTGTGGTCCACTCATTTTCGAATAGATAGAGTCCTTAAAAAATTTGGAAAAATGTTCCAAGTCTCCAACCTCACTTTAACCCTCCTACTCTTGGTAACATTTTCCAGTGAGTTGACCAACCATTTGAAACCATTCAACTGCACTGGTTGTGTATGATGGCACAACTGTGCACATAACATGTGTGTACTGTGTAGATGCATTTACCACATGATATTACATTGCAGGCTGGCATAGTTTATCTACCATTCAAAACCACAGTGGATGATATTGAATGGTCAGACAGTAGAAGGGTTAAAATGCCGTAGAATGCCACTGTATTTTATTCCCTTCAGGTGCAGTTTAGACAAAATCAAAAAATGTTTGATGTCACATTTCAAATGTATGGTCTGCACATTTTGCAATTTCATTTTCTTCAAATTTTATGTTGAAATGTTCTGAATTTATACCAACAATGTCGGCAATTTGATGACATTTATATGAATTTTTGATGAATAAATATATATATATTTTTTTAACCATCAGCTTGAATCACACATGTGTTGGTGCAAGTGTGAATAATTTTGTTAGATTAATTTTTCCTCGACTATGCAATCAATAGTCATTTAGGGCAACGCTAAGTAAGAGGGGGGGGGATATCGATTCATGACAAAGCCTGGCTCCTACAGGGTAGACTGAATAATTTGGTCTTGCATAAATCCGGCGCAACTGGTTATTATGGAGAAAGAGGGAGGTTAAAATTTAAGTGGTTTGTAGATTATCAAGGCTCAATTTCATGGCACTGCTTATCGTGGAATTTTGCGCTTACAGTGCCTTGGTTGAGCAGATGGTTCTATGGGGCAAAAGTAGTAAGCACAGACTTCCGCAGTAAGTAAAGACATGAAATTGGGCCCCTCCAATATCCTCAAAAATACTCCACTCTATGATAACTCAACACCCAAATGTTTGGACTCTGATAAGACTGGTATGCCTGGATCTAGGCTTAGAGTGGGTGGTGTGGAGGTACAGCACCAAATCAATCAAAATACTCCACTCTATGGTAACTCAACACCCAAATGTTTGGACTCTGATAAGACTGGTATGCCTGGATCTAGGCTTAGAGTGGGTGGTTTGGAGGTACAGCACCAAATCAATCAAAATACTCCACTCTATGGTAACTCAAAACCCAAATGTTTGGACTCTGATAAGATTGGTATGCCTGGATCTAGGCTTAGAGTGGGTGGTGTGGAGGTACAGTACCAAATCCATCAAAATACTCCACTCTATGGTAACTCAACACCCAAATGTTTGGACTCTGATAAGACTGGTATGCCTGGATCTAGGCTTAGAGTGGGTGGTGTGGAGGTACAGCACCAAATCAATCAAAATACTCCACTCTATGGTAACTCAACACCCAAATGTTTGGACTCTGATAAGATTGGTATGCCTGGATCTAGGCTTAGAGTGGGTGGTGTGGAGGTACAGTACCAAATCCATCAAAATACTCCACTCTATGGTAACTCAACACCCAAATGTTTGGACTCTGATAAGACTGGTATGCCTGGATCTAGGCTTAGAGTGGGTGGTGTGGAGGTACAGCACCAAATCAATCAAAATACTCCACTCTATGGTAACTCAACACCCAAATGTTTGGACTCTGATAAGACTGGTATGCCTGGATCTAGGCTTAGAGTGGGTGGTTTGGAGGTACAGCACCAAATCAATCAAAATACTCCACTCTATGGTAACTCAAAACCCAAATGTTTGGACTCTGATAAGATTGGTATGCCTGGATCTAGGCTTAGAGTGGGTGGTGTGGAGGTACAGTACCAAATCCATCAAAATACTCCACTCTATGGTAACTCAACACCCAAATGTTTGGACTCTGATAAGATTGGTATGCCTGGATCTAGGCTTAGAGTGGGTGGTGTGGAGGTACAGCACCAAATCAATCAAAATACTCCACTCTATGGTAACTCAAAACCCAAATGTTTGGACTCTGATAAGATTGGTATGCCTGGATCTAGGCTTAGAGTGGGTGGTGTGGAGGTACAGCACCAAATCAATCAAAATACTCCACTCTATGGTAACTCAAAACCCAAATGTTTGGACTCTGATAAGATTGGTATGCCTGGATCTAGGCTTAGAGTGGGTGGTGTGGAGGTACAGTACCAAATCCATCAAAATACTCCACTCTATGGTAACTCAACACCCAAATGTTTGGACTCTGATAAGACTGGTATGCCTGGATCTAGGCTTAGAGTGGGTGGTGTGGAGGTACAGCACCAAATCAATCAAAATACTCCACTCTATGGTAACTCAACACCCAAATGTTTGGACTCTGATAAGACTGGTATGCCTGGATCTAGGCTTAGAGTGGGTGGTTTGGAGGTACAGCACCAAATCAATCAAAATACTCCACTCTATGGTAACTCAAAACCCAAATGTTTGGACTCTGATAAGATTGGTATGCCTGGATCTAGGCTTAGAGTGGGTGGTGTGGAGGTACAGTACCAAATCCATCAAAATACTCCACTCTATGGTAACTCAACACCCAAATGTTTGGACTCTGATAAGATTGGTATGCCTGGATCTAGGCTTAGAGTGGGTGGTGTGGAGGTACAGCACCAAATCAATCAAAATACTCCACTCTATGGTAACTCAAAACCCAAATGTTTGGACTCTGATAAGATTGGTATGCCTGGATCTAGGCTTAGAGTGGGTGGTGTGGAGGTACAGTACCAAATCCATCAAAATACTCCACTCTATGGTAACTCAACACCCAAATGTTTGGACTCTGATAAGACTGGTATGCCTGGATCTAGGCTTAGAGTGGGTGGTGTGGAGGTACAGCACCAAATCAATCAAAATACTCCACTCTATGGTAACTCAACACCCAAATGTTTGGACTCTGATAAGACTGGTATGCCTGGATCTAGGCTTAGAGTGGGTGGTTTGGAGGTACAGCACCAAATCAATCAAAATACTCCACTCTATGGTAACTCAAAACCCAAATGTTTGGACTCTGATAAGATTGGTATGCCTGGATCTAGGCTTAGAGTGGGTGGTGTGGAGGTACAGTACCAAATCCATCAAAATACTCCACTCTATGGTAACTCAACACCCAAATGTTTGGACTCTGATAAGATTGGTATGCCTGGATCTAGGCTTAGAGTGGGTGGTGTGGAGGTACAGCACCAAATCAATCAAAATACTCCACTCTATGGTAACTCAACACCCAAATGTTTGGACTCTGATAAGACTGGTATGCCTGGATCTAGGCTTAGAGTGGGTGGTTTGGAGGTACAGCACCAAATCAATCAAAATACTCCACTCTATGGTAACTCAAAACCCAAATGTTTGGACTCTGATAAGATTGGTATGCCTGGATCTAGGCTTAGAGTGGGTGGTGTGGAGGTACAGTACCAAATCCATCAAAATACTCCACTCTATGGTAACTCAACACCCAAATGTTTGGACTCTGATAAGATTGGTATGCCTGGATCTAGGCTTAGAGTGGGTGGTGTGGAGGTACAGTACCAAATCCATCAAAATACTCCACTCTATGGTAACTCAACACCCAAATGTTTGGACTCTGATAAGACTGGTATGCCTGGATCTAGGCTTAGAGTGGGTGGTGTGGAGGTACAGCACCAAATCAATCAAAATACTCCACTCTATGGTAACTCAACACCCAAATGTTTGGACTCTGATAAGACTGGTATGCCTGGATCTAGGCTTAGAGTGGGTGGTTTGGAGGTACAGCACCAAATCAATCAAAATACTCCACTCTATGGTAACTCAAAACCCAAATGTTTGGACTCTGATAAGATTGGTATGCCTGGATCTAGGCTTAGAGTGGGTGGTGTGGAGGTACAGTACCAAATCCATCAAAATACTCCACTCTATGGTAACTCAACACCCAAATGTTTGGACTCTGATAAGATTGGTATGCCTGGATCTAGGCTTAGAGTGGGTGGTTTGGAAGTACAGCACCAAATCAATCAAAATACTCCACTCTATGGTAACTCAACACCCAAATGTTTGGACTCTGATAAGATTGGTATGCCTGGATCTAGGCTTAGAGTGGGTGGTGTGAAGGTACAGTACCAAATCCATCAAAATACTCCACTCTATGGTAACTCAACACCCAAATGTTTGGACTCTGATAAGATTGGTATGCCTGGATCTAGGCTTAGAGTGGGTGGTTTGGAAGTACAGCACCAAATCAATCAAAATACTCCACTCTATGGTAACTCAACACCCAAATGTTTGGACTCTGATAAGATTGGTATGCCTGGATCTAGGCTTAGAGTGGGTGGTGTGGAGGTACAGTACCAAATCCATCAAAATACTCCACTCTATGGTAACTCAACACCCAAATGTTTGGACTCTGATAAGATTGGTATGCCTGGATCTAGGCTTAGAGTGGGTGGTGTGGAGGTACAGCACCAAATCAATCAAAATACTCCACTCTATGGTAACTCAACACCCAAATGTTTGGACTCTGATAAGACTGGTATGCCTGGATCTAGGCTTAGAGTGGGTGGTGTGGAGGTACAGCACCAAATCAATCAAAATACTCCACTCTATGGTAACTCAACACCCAAATGTTTGGACTCTGATAAGATTGGTATGCCTGGATCTAGGCTTAGAGTGGGTGGTTTGGAAGTACAGCACCAAATCAATCAAAATACTCCACTCTATGGTAACTCAACACCCAAATGTTTGGACTCTGATAAGACTGGTATGCCTGGATCTAGGCTTAGAGTGGGTGGTGTGGAGGTACAGCACCAAATCAATCAAAATACTCCACTCTATGGTAACTCAACACCCAAATGTTTGGACTCTGATAAGATTGGTATGCCTGGATCTAGGCTTAGAGTGGGTGGTGTGGAGGTACAGTACCAAATCCATCAAAATACTCCACTCTATGGTAACTCAAAACCCAAATGTTTTGCACTTGAATAAGACTGGTATTGAGATTTCAAATAATTCTTTATTGTTGTTCACAATAATTACCAATCCTCAGTCTATAAGATTACTTACATGTTCATATGGCCTTATTCTGATTGCGGCAACTCAAATAAGCAATGGTACTGTAATACTAATTTATGTGGTTTACATTTGTTATTTTCTTAACTTTGACAGTCTTCTAGAAATTTCTCTGGAGGATCAGTACCGGTATAAATATAAATTTAATAATAAGTGAGCTTTCAGAAGAAAACAAATTTCCCTTGATGATTATTTCATGTTGAGAATTTAAATTCCAAACGGAGGTAATTTTTCTACAAATCAGAGAAATTTAGAGTTTTTTAGGGGGAGGAGTACACTTCTTGCTATCATCTATAAAGGACCCAAAAGGAAATAAGTCTAAGTTATTGGCTTTTTGGGGCTATCCTTGGATAATTTTGTACAGTTTTTCTTTCTTATTTTCTATTTTGGTTTATTTTATTTCATTGTTTTAACCTCCTGATATTGTGTATGTATTTTTTGCCATGTCCTTGCTGTTTTTTATCCGAATAAATCCAATCAATCAATC
Organism: Leptasterias polaris; assembly: GCA_037783415.1. NCBI lineage: Eukaryota > Metazoa > Echinodermata > Asteroidea > Forcipulatida > Asteriidae > Leptasterias > Leptasterias polaris. The sequence continues at coordinate 662,197 of JAZGTN010000039.1, read as the reverse complement.
AATCAATCTAAATTTCAAGAAAATACGCCACACAGCCTGATGAAATCTCTACAAAAAAAGGTGCAACTGATATAAAAAATTAAACAAAGAATAAAGATTGTCAGAGTTTTTAATTTTAAATTTGGCAAAATAATAAATAGATGAATTGGAGAAAGTGTTTTTTTCCCCACAAGCCAGTATTTCAGACAGATTCCTAGAAAAAAAAATCGCCGACGAAGTTTTTTCTCCTGAAAACAATCGACACGGCGCGTGTAACGTGAATGCGAAATCTACAGCAATTTGATGATGAATGTTTCTCAAGTTGACAATTCTTACTCCGATGAATGAACCATGAGTAAAGAGCAGTTATTTACAGCAAACAGCGCCATCGGTCATTTCGTGAACGTGGGCAGATCAACCGGCTACGTCACAATGTATTTAACATGAATAATACATGTTTTAAAAAGGACCTGTAGCTCGAAACAATATAAACGCCAAGATAAAAATACTCAGTTTTTCACCCCCATTTTTGTTTGTTTTTCAAAACCATCATAACTCAAACGAGAGTTTTTTGGGTGTAGATGGTGTAACTGCACAACTTACTTGGTTGTTTTTCCACCATGTAAAGTTTTAAATCCTACAACGCTTCAAGTTTATATAAAATTAAGTTTTGAGATACAAATCAGTCATATTTTGTATGGAAACCTTTCTTTGCCGCAAAAAAAACAGGCAACAGCATTCTGTAGACCCTAGGCAACAGCCTTCTGTAGACCCTAGGCAACAGCCTTCTGTAGACCCTAGGCAACAGCCTTCTGTAGACCCTAGGCAACAGCATTCTGTACCCCCCTAGGCACCAGCGTTCTGTAGGCCCTCAGCACAAGTATTCATTATTCCCAAGGTGCCAGTATTCCATAGGCCTTGGCCACCCGTGTTCCTTATGCCCCAGGCACTAGTGTTCCGTTGGCCTTGGGCACCCGTGTTCTGTGCGCCCTATGCACCAGTAAGCCATAGGTCTTGGGCACCAGTGTGCCATAGGTCTTGGGCACCAGTGTTCTGTAGGCCCTAGGCAAGATTTTTAGTTTTAAGTTGTCAAAACATCTTTGCAGTTCAATTCCTACCTACGCACTTTAGTGAAATTTTTTAAAATTCAACAAAATCAAAATGACTTACCAAATGAATGATATGCCCCGATGCCGAGTCCTCAACTTTGACATCCGTGATTCCATTCTGAATGGAAAGGATAAAGGTTACTGTTAAAAACATGAAAAAGCTCTCACAAGTATAATCAAAATAATAGTATCAAGTAACAAAATTAAAAATTTTACAATATTTTACAATCAATATTTACTCTATGTCAGGTATACAGAGCTATTTTGAATTATATATTCAATATTTCTTTATAGCTGTAACCGGTATAAAACATGCTACCGTTAATTTTCGTCTTTTTCTTCTTCTCAGTCAATTCCTTTAACTAATTCTTTCGATATTCAAATTAAATTGAGAGCCCTCATTCATCACTGTCTTCATTTTACAGAGTTGAAGAGATTTAAAGAAACTATATATATATATATATATATAAATAGAATGATTTGTTTACAAACCTTTCATAAGCAGCCACATGCTGACTTGCAACAATTTACAATAAGAAAAGTTTTTAAAAATACAGAAATCAACTTTTTAGTGTAAAATTACATGCAACTGGATATTTTAATCCTGTTAAAGAAAGATTTGGCATTAAAATCTGAGAGCCAAAAAGTAATTAAAGGCAAAAAACAAGTTCTTTTAATTTAAAAATTACTTGGTGACAAATTGAAAAATACAGTGTCATATAGCACTCCATGGTGAAACATTTGACTGTTCATACCTTAGCCAAAGCTTGTACAAGTTCCTCTACCTGTAGGTTCCCGTAGACATATTGCTTGGGCTGAGCTGTTTCTGTCACTCCAACATCTTCATCCCTCTTACGCTTCCTGATTGGCTGACTGGAAGGTGTACCAGGTTGAGCCTGTTTAGGGGCCTCCTACGATTTAAATAATAATTTGCATATTGAGGATTTAAAGGTTTCTGATTGGCTGAGTGGAAAGTCCCTGCTTGTTTAGAGGCCTCCTAAGATTTAAATATTAATTTGCATATTGAAGATTTGCATTTCTGATTGGCCAAGCGGAAAGTGTGCTAGGCTCTGCTTGTGTAGGGGCCTTCTAAGATTTAAATAATAATTTGCATATTGAGAATTTGGTGGTTTTGAGTGGCTGCAAGGAAGATATACATGTACGTGTACAACGTTGTGCTTCTTTAGGGCCGTTCCTGGATTTAGCTATTTGCATGAAGAAGTTTCGCTACTTCCTGAATGGCTAAGTTGAAAAACCAAAGAGTTGTGCTTCATAAGTTGCCTCTGTAGAATTTAAATATTAATTTGCATATTAGAGTTTTAATGCTTCCTCATTGGTGCATAGAAAGAGTACTTCGTCACGCTTAGTTCTGGGCCTCCATGGAACTGAACAATAGAAAGTTCCAACTTGACCTCACAGTGTAGAATGGCCATATTTATGGGCATCGATCCTTTATCTTTGAACACACACTGCATTATGGGGAAAAAACGCATTCGGCATGTGGGAGTTCTATCAAATTCCTTGCATGACTGGTCAGTGAACCACTTGGCTATGTAGACAAATTAGAAAACTTGACAAAGTTAAAACCAAAAATTTAAGTAACCCATAAAGATGGCGTATTTTGGGAGTCAATTCCATTGTGTACATTTTGACTCCCAAAACGGCGAACAGGATATGCGCATGTATTACGCTGCGCATTGTGCAAGTGGTCAATATCAGAAACTATCTATCGAAGAAATCATCACTGCGAAAACTTACCTGCAATATATACTTGTTATCTCTTGCAGTTATAGTCCCTGTAATCGTGGCAACAAACACACCGGGCTTTACTTCTATTGGAGCAAGGGTTTCGGCAAGCTGAAAGACATGAAAAGTTGCTGATTCAGAACTCATAATTCATGATTACAATTTGTATGAAGTGCACCCATTACGGGAAAGCTCCATTAAAGACAGAGGCTAAAATAAGACATCCTTTTCGTCTTAGTATTCAGTGCACTGGGTTCTTTTACACATTACACATTACACGGGACCTACAGCTTTACGTCCCATTCAAAGCACGAAGCAATAATAGTTAAGTGTCTCGCTTAAGGACACAAGTGTCAAGACCGGGACTCGAACCTACACTCTGCTGATCAGAAACCCCAGAGCTTCAGTGTAGTGCGCTTGACTGCTCTGCCATGACATGGTAAATTGAGTTTGTTAGTTAGATATCTTCCTGACAAAAATGAATTTTGCATTAAGAAATCATTTATAATATAACGCTGATGCAGTGATAAAAAAATATCAACCTTAGCAACAGCCGCAGCTGTAGCCACATAAGACCGCCAATGCATAGCAACCTGTCAAACATATACATTTCGTTTCATTTCATTAATTCTGGTTGTGAAGCCAAGGACACTCAGAAAAGCAAACTTAATCATTGGATAGACAAGAACCACATAGAGAAGAGACAAAGAAGGAAGTTTCAGTTTTAGATGTAGGAGGAAAACCCCAGAGAAATATTCCAGAGAAAACCCACACAATCAGGCAGAGACTGAAAACCCAACCCACACAGTAAATTAACCCCCCCCCCCCCGGTGGGATTTGAACCAGGGTCCCAGTAGAGGTGGAAGGCAAGGCAAGGTACCATCCTAAACAGCGCCCTCTATTGATTCTGAAATTACCTCTGGGGTGATTTCAATTCTCTCCAGTCTCCGCTTGATGGGGAGATGTAAGACGCATCCTCGCTTGTATGGCGTCGGCGCTGGGTCCTTTCAGTAAACAAAAACAACCACAAGATTTGTTTACCAAGTAAATTTGGGGGATGCATTCACCTTATGATATAATATATTGCAGGCTGGCATAGTGTATCTACCATTCACAACCACAGTGGATGATATTGAATGGTCAAACAGTAGGAGGGTTGACAGTGTACTGTGTATGCATTCTCCACATGATATCATATTGCAGGCTGCCATAGTTTATCTACCATTCAAAACCACAGTGGATGATATTGATTGGTCTATTAGTAGGAGGGTTGATTGTATTATGTGGATGGTGTTACTACATGATGTCATAAAACAGACTACCGTACTTCATCTATCATTGAAAACAATAGTGCATGATATTAAATGGTCAAACAGTAGGAGGGTTTTATAAGTGTTTAATACTTACAACTTCCACCACAAGATCTGTCCTTAAGGGTTGTGACGCCGGTGGGGAGAGGTAGCGTTCTGGAAGAGCGACATTCAGAGGCTACAAAAGAAGATAATTTTGTTTTAACTTAAAAAGCTAACAAAAAGTTGTTAACATGAATGCTATTTCAACTTGTTTATAATGTGTCTGATTATCATTCAATTGTAATTTAAAAAGTGTTTACACTTCTGAATTTTTCATAGTTGTCGATCAAACAATAAGACCCTAACCCAAGGAACACTTGTGCCATTGATATCGTGCTTCAAAATAATAATACTTTGTTGTCAATTATGGGATATTGCTTCGTTCTTGCAACAAAGCAGCTATACAAAAGGAAGCTCCCATAAATGACATAACACTAGTAATAACGTCACTTTTCTCCCCCACCCCCCCCCCCCCCCCAGCACACAACATGGGCCGATGAGCAACCTGTTATTTATTATTGTATCAGCTTTATACATTTCTGGTAATGAAATTAAGGATGCCTTCGTGAACTTAATCACTGTAGCTCGCAAGCCTGAGGAAACCTGTAAACCAGAGATGCCACTGCGGTAACGGAAAAAAAACTGAAATTGTTTTCTTTCTTAATAGACAAAAGCAGAAAGCAACTTAATGAATGTCGCAAGTGACCCAACCAACCCTAACTTTATGCCGCGACCCTAAACTTTTATTCGGCATAATTTTTTTTTTTAAAAGGCGCACGAGTTTGCAAGATAGTGCGCAATCTTCAGATTGCGCAAACTTTTGCTCGATATGCAAATTGAGCTGCTGATTGTGTGTATAGAAAGCTACGGATTGCGCAAGAGTTTGTCCAATTCATTGTGCAAAATTGATGATTGCGTTCCCCAGAATGAACGAGAGTGGACTCAACAGAAGTCGCAAGCGGACGATTTGGTGCAACCTATTAGCCGAAAATTTATATTTTTTGAAATATATCTGAGACAATCACACCTCCATATTAACCAAAAACATCTCCTGCGTACCTCATGTGAGTTTAAAGTATACTGAAGAGGTCTTGGATGGATTTTGGCTCAGTTTTTTGTTCAGTCGCTGTTAGTTTTGAATCGGGCAAGTAGGTTTTTTTTACGCACTCGCCAATCAGAATACAACAAAACGACAACAACAACAAAACTTTCCGACCTACCGACCCTATTATAAAATGGCATGTAAACGGAAATGGAACACTTTTTTTGCCTTACCTCGAACATGCACGTCTACTGTTGATTTTTTGATTTTTTTCAATCTTGAATGTTTCGGGGAGATCGCGATCGGCCTTTGATTTTATTATGTGTGTGTGTGCGTATGTATCGAACGTATTACTATTAGACAACTCGTCCTCCTGCATGGAGAATGCGATCAGAGACCACCGCAGCACGAAATCAGACTCATTTCAAGGCTGTGTGCATGCTCACTATGCAAACTTCCTACACACACGTCTGCAGGGTGTTTGCGTGCTACGCCTCGAACGTAAGGATACTAAAATTGCGAAGCTGTTGATCGCGCGCGCTTGAAAAAAAAAACATGTTGCTGTTTGTTTCTCTCTCCGGTCTTTTAATAAATGGACGGCCTGGAAAAACGAAAGTTCAGGTATTTTTTTTATAAAACCGGAAATCCGGTTTAATCCGGAAAAGTGGCATCTCTGGTAAACAAAGGTGCTTGCTATGTGAACCAGAAACACTGGGGTTAACCCCCAACTCTTCCACAGTAAATGTTCTGGGTTCTTTTACATGCATTACCAATCCTAGTACATGAGACCTATTGCTTAATGTCCCACGCAAAAGACAAGGAACTGATGGTAAAGTATCTAGCTCAAAGGACACAAGTGCCACGACCGGGACTCAAACCCACATTCTGCTGATCAGAAACCCCAGAGCCTGAGTCCGGTGCTCTCAACCGCTTAGCCAGGATATGCTATAATTCACTTGAATCTATAAAAATAGCTATTAAGTATTTTAAAATCTAGCATTGTTAAGGAAATCACAACACCTTCTTTTGACCTGTAGCCAAGGGCACCATACTCAAACGACGCCTTGTACATAAGGTCTATCACCCAAAATGTATTAAGAAAATGATAGTTACCTTGAGGTCTTTGATCATCTTAGTGGCTTGAGGGAAGCTCATTGCTGTATCAATCGGACAGTAACAGGCCTTCATAGCTAGAGGCTGGAATGGCGCTAGAGCATCCAGATAGGAAAAACTAGGCTCTGCAAAGATAAAATCAGAAATTCTTCAGCCAAAAAATGCATAGAATTGACAATCCATTTTGATCAATAGGATACTGTACCCCCAAATAATAATATTAAAAATATTAATAGTGGCTTCTTATATAGCGCTCATATGTGTAACTCGTTGACGCTCAAGGCGCTTCAACAGTCAGTAGTTTCTGCAAGGTATGTGGAGATACGTTTTGAAGTATGAGACCTTTTTCCTTTACATTAGCATCATGTAATGATGGTTTACAAGGTGCTGTGGCACAATATGCAGCCAATCAAACCAGGAACACCAGGGCAAACCCCTTCTCTTTTTGTTAAGTGCACTTGGTTCTTTTACGTGCATTACACAACACACGGGACCTACGGCTTTACGTCCCATTTGAAGGACGCATTATTAATGGTTGAGTGTCTTGCTTAAAGACACAAGTGTCACGACCGGGACTCGAACCCACACTCTGCTGAACAGAAACATCAGAGCTTGAGTCCGGTGCTCTTATCCGCTCGGCCACGACCTGCCATTCAATTAAAACAATAATAATACACAGTTCTTTTTGCGCTTTATTACACTTTGTAATGCGAGGTTATTTCGCTCAAAAACGGAAGTATTAAGATATTTGGTTATATAAATGATATGATTACCTATAAAGATGACTGTGTTGGTGCTTGATTTACCCCACATCTCCATAAAATGCACAGCGTCTCCCAACCTGAGGGAAGGGTGACCAGTGAAGACTACACATGGGGTTTTGAATTGGTCGCTGAAATCACCTGCAAGTTGAAATATTGAGAAAATAGAATTAGCTGTTCCAAACTGCTAACCAACCAAAAGGACCTATGGTATAAATGCAAAAAATAGTTAATTGCCTGACGCTTCGACCCTAGCAGTGTCAGTCTCAAAGGCTAAATGATATAAAAACACACATAAACAGGTATACACCCAGAATGCACTACCTTCCCAACTTTTTACGAAGCACTTATGGTTCAGTGCCTTGCTCAAGGGCACAAGTGTCATGACTGGGATTCGGACCCACACTCTGCTGCTGACAACACCAGAGCTTGGATCCGGTGAACTAGATCGCTTTGCCACGACAAGCCACAGTCACTAAGATATTACACATATTATTGTTATGGTTTATTAGATACAAAATTGAGCATGACCAAAAGAAAATTACCATGAATTGACGAGAAATGCTTCAGACGACCAGTTTTGATCAATTCTGCGTGTGGGAAAGGTGGTTCTGGTAGAAACACTTTGGACTGCTTCTGTCCGCATAGCCTGTGAAACAACGAATAACCATGATTACCCCCTTGGTGTTCTACTACACTTTTTGTCACCATTAATTCTGAAATCATTACAGGAAAACTCCATTAAAAACTTTGGCCATAGAAACTTGAAAAGTATATATACATCCTTTTCAAAGAGTGGGTGTGTTTACATTGAATTAAATGGGCCATTAAACTTAATTGATGGGCAGTTAATCTGCCTGGGGCAGTCAGCAGCACTACTGGTTTGGGCATAATCCAATAAGTCCACTGTTAGGAAAATGAATTACATGGAGATAACAGTTGTGAGTAGCCAGACGAAAAGGATGTGTTATTTTAGCCTCTTTCTTTAATGGAGCTTTCCTTTAAAGTGAATGTTTTGAATAACTTTTTAACATTAAGTATTCCAGCAAAAAAATACTTGGATACTTTGTGTGCTTGAGCAGATTCATGAAAGAGTGCCTTGCACATCAAATTTCATTGAGCTGGTTAACCCTTTCAATACCGAATTGTTTTGACCACACAGCCCACTGAGGACCACATTGTTTGTGTGGAGTGTACAGTCCAGAACCGAATTGTTTTGCGTGTGTGAAAACAGGCCCTGCGCTTGTCGACGAAAGTCGACGATGGTAACAAAGCATAGGTAGGTGCGCTCGTCGACGAAAGTCGACGATGGTAACAAAGCATAGGTAGGTGCGCCGTCGACGAAAGTCGCCAATGGTATTGAAAGGGTTAAGCAGAAAATATTGCTTAGATTGATTTCTGTCAACGTAATGCTGGTTTATTGGCAAAATTAGAAAGAAAGATACAATATAAGTCACATGTGAAAGTTTAAGCTACATGTAAATACTGTGTCTACTTGCAGAGACAACAGAAAAAAACTGTCATGGTATTTTCTCAAGAACATCTAATCCATCCACGATCTAATAGTAAGGTGAAAGCGAGTATCATGTGCATCTCAGGCTGCAGCATTCGTGAACGGACACCAACCCTTCAGAAATTTATAAACGATTCATGCATGGCGTTTCTCAGACTCAAAAGTATATTACTTTATACGAGAAATTTATATAGCGCATAATGCAGAAGCCTCTATGCGCAACACAAAAACAAAAACATTGAAAAGAATATTATTTTAAAAAGCAAGTTACACAAATAAAGATTCAAACAAATGAGTTTTTAAAAGTCCCTTGAAAATCTGAAGAGAGCCAGCTTGGCGAATATTAAGAGGCAAGTCATTCCATAATGAAGGTGCAATGAAGATGAAGGCTCTTTGACCATAAAATTTTGTGGAAAAAGTAGTTTGCGTGAGTAGGGATTGGCCAGCAGATCGGAGAGGACGAACAAGAATATATTTATGGAGAAGATCAGATATATAGTCAGGAGATAAGCCATGAAGAGCTTTGAAAGTGAGAAGATTTAACTTATAAACGATACGCAGTTTGATCGGGAGCCAGTGGAGTTCTTGTAAGATGGGAGTAATATGTTGGGAACGAGGGGTACTTTGAAGGTAATCCGTTCTCAAAATATATTATCAACAGTTGCAGTGCTTCTCACCAAGTAAGTTTTTTATGATAATTCATTCTTGGAGTATTTACCAATCTATGACTCTACCTTTAAGCACAAAATATAGCTAAACAATTTTCTGCTTACCACAAAAATAAGCAGGATACCAGGCACAGATGGTACATATGACATGGTATTTTGGCTGGTAACCTTAACCTGGTAAGCATCTTTTTGTATTTGGCTACTTTTTGTGGTTAAGTACATAAACAAAATTGGGCCATGAGCTACCAATTTCTTAGAGCTGCTTAATCAGAAAATTTTGCTAAGTTAAAAAACAAGAAGGATACCAGTCAAAGATGTAACGTGTGAAATGGTAACCTTATTCTAGTAAGCAAAGTTGTTTTGTGCTAAGCTATTTTTTGAAAACAGACTCACTCACCACTCTGAGAATATCTGTGAGTAAGCCAACGAGCTATCGGCAACCGGTGACACAAAGAACATTGGGATCTGCGTCAATCCAACGGAGTCCATGTAACCAGACAGACACTCAAACAAGTCGTAGATAATACCTGATGGGTAGCAGGGGACCAGTACATTCCCTCCACTCTTTATTGTGACAGCTGGGGGAGAAGGGACCAGGGGAAAATATAAATAGTCTGTTGGAATTGGCTGCAGGTGTTTCCATGGGTGTTGCGGTATTGTGACAATCAAGCGGCAGCCTAAGCTGCTAATTCGAACATAGCCGCCAAACTGGTGGCCATGTTTGTTAGGTTCCTTGAATACAATGGTGAATTATCAATGATGGTTTGTGTTATATAACATGGGGATCTGACTATTTTTTATTGATTGCTTTGGCAGTGGCTATGGCCGGAAAACCAAAAAGTGATATTCTTCAATGTTGATGTTGAAGACCTGAGAATGGGGAAACTCAAAACTCATTAAACGGAAAACCCATTGAAAAAGAAACTCATGAATGGGAAACTAAAGAATGGGAAACTCATTAAATGGGAAACCCATTGATACAGAAACTCAAGAATGGGAAACTAAAGAATGGGAAACTAAAGAATGGGAAACTCATTAAATGGGAAACCCATTGATACAGAAACTCATGAAAGGAAAACTAGAGAATGGGAAACTCATTAAATGGGAAACCCATTGATACAGAAACTCATGAATGGGAAACTAAAGAATGGGAAACTCTAAATGGGAAACCCATTGATACAGAAACTCATGAAAGGAAAACTAGAGAATGGAAACCCATTAAATGGGAAACCCATTGATACAGAAACTCATGAATGGGAAACTAAAGAATGGGAAACTAAAGAATGGGAAACTCTAAATGGGAAACCCATTGATACAGAAACTCATGAATGGGAAACTAAAGAATGGTAAACTCATTAAATGGGAAACCCATTGATACAGAAACTCATGAAAGGAAAACTAGAGAATGGGAAACTCATTAAATGGGAAACCCATTGATACAGAAACTCATGAATGGGAAACTAAAGAATGGGAAACTCTAAATGGGAAACCCATTGATACAGAAATTCATGAAAGGAAAACTAGAGAATGGGAAACTCATTAAATGGGAAACCCATTGATACAGAAACTCATGAATGGGAAACTCATTAAATGGGAAACCCATAAATAGGAATGACATTGATTGGGAAACTCACTAAATGGGAAACCCATTGGTAAAGAAATCATTAAATGGGAAACCCTTGAAAAAGCAACTCATGAATAGGGAAACTTGAGAATGAGGAATTAATTTATCAATTCAGAAACTCAAATGGAAAACATTGATTGAGAAACTCACTAAATGGGAAACCAATTGTTAAAGAAACTTATGAGTGGGAAAACTTTAGAATGAGGAATTCATTAAATGGGAAACCCACTGATAAAGAAACTCAACCAAAAATGTTCCCACCACATTACGCGGCGGTCATAACTTCCTCGCCTTCCTCCTCCAGGACCCTGGTTCAAATCATGCCCGGGGCACTATGTGGAGTGAGTTTTCATTCCACACCTGATTGCGTGTATTTTACCAAGAAAAAATGTATGGCATTTTCCTCCCACGTCTCAAACTGAAACTTTCATTGTCTTCTCTCCATGGGGTTCTTGGCAAGTATAGTGATTAAATTTGCTTTTCTGAGAATCCTTTACTCACTCAGATTACTGCAGAACTCTCCCAGCATGCTGTCCGGATTGTGAGCTGGCGTCTGAGTGATGCTCGTTAGTAAGAGAAGGTCGCTGTTCTTCAGAGGCTCTTGGAGGATCGGGGTCGAGTGGGTGGTCAGAAAGGAAGAACTGGAGACGTAACATACCTAAAGACGCGACAAAGAAAGGTGGCTCCAGTGAGTCACTGTGACTCTTCATTTTCTTTTAAAAGGGTGTATGGTTTTTATTAATTATTTAATTTAATGAACTTTGGTCAAAGATCAAATTTCTGATCTTGTCTTTGGGAACTGGAAAAAAAAAATCTTCTTTGGAGGCGATCTGGGCCCAACTTCATAGCTGTGCTTACTGTAGGCAAAGAATCTGCGCTTACGGAAGCAGGGAATTCGGGGCTTAGGTCAAACGTATTTCATGGGTTAGCAGGGAATTTTTGCTTGTGCTAAGCCTGTGACGGTTAAACGTTTACACGGTTAACCGTTTACAAAATCACTATCCGTTTAGTAAATTACGGACCGTTTAAACATTCAAAATGTAAGCTTCTCGTTTCATTCACTGCCGTCTTTGCAGTATTTTACTGTGTTTAGTTTGAAATTTAGTTTAGTTGAAATTGCAAATAAAAAACCACAAGGGAAATTGCTGTACAATTTCTGTTTTGTTAAGCTTTTCACAGTCATAAAATTATGTGATAGCTTTAAAACCGAAGTGTGTCGCGACCTGTTATGTCGTTGAAGGAAATTTGGTACGACCTGTAAGACTTCCCATTCTAGTCATGGTTTTCTTTCTTCATCATGGTATCACCGAATATTGACACGCAATTGACACAGGCTGGTTGGCTGATTCCTGACTGGCCGCTTTCCGATTGGCCGATCGTGTGAATAATTATTTATGACGTAGTGCTTCTCACAGCGCTGTATTCATCACCTCGATCCTGCGAATGTGCTTGAACGTGGTAAACTTTATAGTTAGGGGGCGAAGGAATGGCGTGTAGCTGTGGGAGCGATAAGGCAAGGGAAATCCCCTTGGTGAGAAATCACTGCGTGGTCGGGAAACGTCGGAGGAACGTTTTTACACGTGCGTGAGCAATACTGCACAGTTTTCGTTTGTCAAACTCAAATACACACGGAAGTGATGGGGGATATTCACACGACTTCGACTCTGCGGGATGTTGTGCTTATAAAGATCGTGAAGGATTATCTCTCGGTCGGTAAATTTTTGGAAACAACATGAAACAACAAGGATTTACAAAATACACTGACACAGGTACAGTCTCGATGTTAATTGTCAAAACATTTGGGCTTCCTTATACATCGTCTTTGTTGTTCGTGTATTTTAGAACAAATTCACTTGCCGCCGACTAACGGTTAAACGGTTAACCGTTTAGAAAAGTTTTGTTTAAACAGATAGTAAATTAAACGTAGGGTCACTGGCTTAGCTTGTGCGCAGTCCACGTTACTAGGCATTCTTCGCTTACACAGCTAGCACAGAAATCTGGCGCTTGCACAGTAACAAGAGTTATTATTAAAAAATTATTTGCAAAATTATTATTACAGATAAAAAAGCAGACGAACAATGGTAATTGAATTGTAAACAACAATGGCGGCCGTTGACAAAAATATTGCTTCACTGTTCCCTACGGCACATCGCACAGGAATGTAAATCAATTTACCTAGAACCAGCGTAATTACAACCTCATACCCAGGGCCATTTAAATAATGGACAAGGTTGTGGAAATGACCAACGGTGGGGATTATCAAGGTGAGGTACCCCGTGGATTACATCCCTCATGTTCTCCTGAGCCATGTAACCAATAACAATTCACAACCTACACTATTACTGTGGTATAACAATGTGAAGTGTATACACGGCATATGCCCTGCCAAATATTCTTAATCGCTTGTGAAACACAATTTTGCAGTTCACTCGTCACAACTTTCACTCTTTACTTGTAAATTGTGACAACATATATATAATTGAATTTAATTTAATTTAAAGGGTGTGTACAACATTGGTAATTGCCAAAGACCTGTATCCACACTTGATGTGACCCAACATGTACATGAAATAACAAACCTGTGAAAGTTTAAGCTCAATCGGTCTTCGGAGTCATGAGAAAACAGTGAAAAACCCAGTTATATGTTTTAACTTTTTTTCAAACATCGGATTTTATCCTGCAGGATAAAGACTATTGTTTTACTCATTTCCTAAAAACTATGGCATTTCAAGCAAAAATGTTTCAAGGGAAGTTTTTCACCATGACCATCTTTATACCATGTAAGTTATGTGCAAATCTGTGAACATTAATATTTTCAATCTGACCAATGTTGTACACACCATTTAACTGGATGGAGTAAGAGAATTCAACCCAAGCAGATCATACCTTTTCATAGTCTGATTTGATGACCCAGTTACAGCTCCCTAAGCAGTAGCCTGAACTGTGTGGCGACACCATCAGGGTACCAAATAGATTCTGTGGGTCAATCGAAAAGTAAGAAGTATTAGTCAAACAGTGGTAACAAGAAAAGTTGTGTTTGATAAACACAAATGCCCCACAAGCCCTTCCGTTTCTTGACAGTTGACATAGATGGTCCAAAACTAATAGGCTTCTGGGGAAACCCAAGACCAATCCACACACCAAGTGTGGAGATATTAAGCCGAGTTCTTCTAGAGTTACTTGGTTAACATATCTTTTTTTCGGAGGGGGGGGGGGCATAATGACCTTGACATTTGACCTAGAGGGTCCAAAAATAGGCTTCTGGGGATAATAACATCGACCTTGGGTTTTGCTTTGTAAAAAGTTGGGAAGGTAGTAGCATTCTGCTCTACCAGCCAGGCTCCTAGTGGATGATTCCCATGCTTACATCCTTACGGATTGTGAAAGGGGTAACCCTGTTTCAGCCCCAGGAGTAGGTGGCAACATGCCCAGCTGGTAACAGTTGATTTGGGTCGAAAGCATGATCCAATAGACCGATCCATTAAGCCCCGCCTCCTTACGAGTTGACCAATCACAGCCGCGAAACCCGATCACCATTAGTGCAAAGATCACCAAACGGCTCAAATGGTGATCAGATTTCGCAAGTGTGATTGGTCAATGAGAAATGGGCGTGGCTTAATGGATCGGTGTATTAACATCACTAATTGGAAAAGGAATTACATGGAGATAACAGGTGTTAGCTGCCAGACAAATAAGGATGTGTTACTTTAGCCTCTTTCCTTAATAGAGCTTTCCCGTAATGTACAACCCCACAACCTCTAGTACATGAATCAACTAAACCATTTCAACTAACCAATTTTTGAGAGAATGCGGTGACCTGTACTTTAGACAGGCAAGCGTTGATGTCATGTTTCGTGTAGCAACCCTTCCAGGATGACAGCCACTGGGTGTCTCTGAGGGGAGCCGGTAGCAACTTCAAGAAGGACGGCTTCTTCCAGTTTAGAGCCGTCTTCTTCTTGGGAACTCTCTCCATGTACTCCACCAACTCTTCCATCAGCTGCCTGAGGATATAGGTTTACAAGAAAACAGGGACTTTAGCCCAAGCAAGTCACACCTGTGTTCTAAGGTTTTAATAATAATAATAATAACTAGTTCTTATATAGCGCATTTTACAATAACATATCAATGCGCTTTCAATAGTGCCCTGGTCATTGGGCCAATAACATTTTTTTAATCTTTCTCAGCTCCCTGGGCTGCGGTGGTGCTACGAAGGCTTTTTCAAACACAATATCAACCTCTACCCTTGCAGGTACCCATTTATACCCCTGGGTGAAGAGAAGCAACTATAGCAAAGTGTCTTGCTCAAGGACACAAGCGTCATGGCCGGGACTCGAACCCATACCCCGATGACTAAACCACCAGAACTTGAATCCGATGCTCTAAACCACTCTGCCATGACACCCTTTTACTCAATCAATCAATTTGTCAATCATATAAAATTTATAAAGGTTTGCTCTACCCCTGAGGCACAGAAGAAATAAAAAAATCGTTGATGGTAGGCTTTCAGAAGTGTCTCAAATGTGTTGAAAGATTTGTATTCACACATTAAACCTTTTGTTACTGGTGCTCATATTTTTTGACCACTCAAGCATGAAGCACTCATTCTCACACAACATGAAGCTTGTATTCAAAGGTCAATTTTACAAACTCTATTACTACCATGAAAATTTGGAGCATAGTAAGCTATGAGAAATAGAAATGTCTTATTAAATTTCCTTGCATCGTATATACAGTGTTTATCATACATCAGTGTTACATATCAAAATATTACCTGCCAGTTTGCTGAGTGGGATCCGTGCAGTAGACAGTCCCTCTGAAACCAGTGTACTAAAAATGGAAATTAGAAGACGGTTGATAAAGGGAGTGTAAAATTGATATTAATACAAAAATTGATTCAATGTTGAAGTTGACAACTGTAACTATGAAAATTCTACTGCCGGTGCCAGTCAGGCATGATACTGTAATTTCCTGAGTATAAGACGCGTCTTATCTGGTTTACAAAAGTCCAAAGAAATTGCTGTGTTTTATCTACCAGTGCCCCGTATCTGATTTCGATTGAGTTCATTGTGATGATCGCTATTTGAAATCTTACATTTATGCTGCAAAATAGTTACTTTACTTCGTCCAGGGTATTTCTACATGTACATGTTATCATTTTTCTTAAAATGCAGTGAATGGGACCTGGCGAGCGTATGTGTATATTATATCATATTGCGTCCTATACAGTGGTGTGCCTTGTACGTTAATCCTAGAATCTTATTTTGGTAATTTGAGGGTACTGCCCCTTATACGCCGAGCGCCTTTTATGCAGAAAATTACAGTACAGTATTTGGTACTTGAAAGAAAAGTAGAAACACTTTATCAAGTACAAAGCCTGACCTACATGTATACATGGCAGGGCCTTAATAGACATTTTTCAGGATATTTCATCACAATTTTTCTGATTCTTTCAACGGCATAACAATCTGAAATTGGACTTCAGTAACAAGAATACCATGACTGGCCAATTAAACAGGACAACTTTATCATCTGAAAAAATATCAAAGTCAAGAAAATTGCATTCATTTATACCGTAATTTCAGTTCTCATAAAAAATTAAGATCTGTAAGTTGAATCAAATTTGACCTTGACAATCTGCAGGTACCCATTTACTCCTGGGTGATGAGAAGCAATTATAGTTAAGGTTAAGTGTCTTGATCAAGGACGCAAATAACACGACCGTTATTCAAACCCACACTCCAGCGACTTAGCCACCCGGAAGTTAGGTTCGATGTGCTAGACTGTTTGGCCACAACACGGC
This sequence comes from Leptasterias polaris, assembly GCA_037783415.1. Classification (NCBI taxonomy): domain Eukaryota; kingdom Metazoa; phylum Echinodermata; class Asteroidea; order Forcipulatida; family Asteriidae; genus Leptasterias; species Leptasterias polaris. Next base: position 645,490 of record JAZGTN010000039.1, on the reverse strand, counting down.
AATCAAATAATCTGCAATGAAAATCGGACTTTACCTCTGTTATAAATGGGAGTGCCAGCATACAGTGGTAGTTAGACACTAAGATGGCATCCACTGTGGAGAAGTCAAGCATACCAAGCTGAGGAGATCGTAAGAACAATACTTTTTTTCATAAAAAAAAGTCATGAAAAAACATTTCTCATAAAGAAATAACTTTGATTATGTTAGTTCAAATTATTAGAAATATAAGTTAAAGGTATTATACAGGATTGGCAGAGCTGACAAAATAATCACAGACAGTGTTCATGTTTTGTGTAATCAACCACATACATGAAATAACAAACCTGTGAAAATTTGAGCTCAATTGGTCATCGAGGTCACGAGAAAATAGTGAAAAGAGACCTGATGTGTTTTCTGTTTTTCAAACATGGAGTTTATTATCGCGCGCGATAAAAACTATTGTTTTACTCATTTCTCAGAAACGATAGCATTTCAGGCAGAAATATTTTAAGGAATCCTTTCTACCATTACTTACTTTAAATCATGTAAGTTATGTGTGAATCGGTGAACATTTGTGTTTTTCGATCTTACCAATCGTGTACAGGGCCTTTAACAAAAAAATGAAAGTATATACCTATGAAGCTAAAATATAAACAACACTTTTATCACTTAGAAAATAATAGTTTTGTTTTGTTTTGGCACACGTATAATTTTATGAAATTTAACAGTAAAACAGTCGAGGGCCACACTGACATTAATAAGGAAAGATTTTACTAACATCCAACAGTAGACGGCCGCTGCACGGAAGGTAAGAAGTGAAAATAACATTTTATCTGATACTCTTTCAGAGCGGAATTTGAAGCATGACTTCATCGGACATCAAAAACCAACGTGTCTGTACATTCCCAAGAGGAGTTTTTGCACCAATCAAAAGGTCAAATTTAATGCAGTTTTAATTGAATATCATCGAAATTCAGGATTGAACTTGAAATTCTCGACACAAAAATGTACAGACCATATATGTGATGCGATCAAGCAAAATGAGTCGTTTGTCAACCCCTTGACATTTTTCCTTTTTTTTTATACATCTGAAAAGAGCATAATCTATGCTTTTATACTTCTAAAACCTTTGGTTCAAAAGATGTGAAAGCAGAAACACCAAGTGATGCGAGAGAATGAAACTGAGAAAAAGGGGTTTAAAGTTGAGTTATTTATTGATCATACGTAGGCAAATTTTCTTTCCATGCCAACTTTAACCCCATGTTGATGTTATTTATCAGGAAGGAAGTTGCCACTATAAAATTTATCCAAAATATATTTTTGAAAACTTCACCCCTGTTGGCTTGTTTTGGCTTGTTTCTCCATAATCACATTTCCAACTAACGACTCATTCAGCTTGATGGATTTAGTTTTTGGATTTAGACAAAAATTGCACTTGAAGAGTATCAAACAGTGGCATTTCACACTATTTAAACGCAAGGTTGGAGACTTGTAATTTTGTTTTTCCATTTTCATAAAGACTCTATTTACCACAAAACCACTCTGTGGCTCTCTTTAGAAAAAGAGAGCCACAGAGCCTGGACTTCCTGAAGCCACAATTTTCTGAAACGGTGATAAGAAAACTAACACATATGGTACTCCATTGGTGTTTCAGCAATTTGGATCTCTCCACTAAATTTTTAGTGGATTGCATAATAGTTACATATCGTCAGCTCAGAACTATAAGGTAATTAACGGTTATTTTGAATTCATAATGATCAAAAGGTCATTAAATGAAAAATGTGTATAATTTGAAAAACAAAAATCAAAACCAACAAATGAATGATTTTTTAGTTAGAAAATAGACCCTTCACATGAAATATGCTAATTACATTCACGCATGCGTACAGACACTATTGGTTGGCAAACGCCATAGAGATGTGCACTAAGCAGACGCGCAAACGCGTCTGCTTCACGCCACCATCATCCCATACTAAAAGGCGCGACGTTCCATCATTTTGCCAACCATAGTGCACGCGCGATGTGCAATTTACATATTTCGTGGGAAGGGTCTATTGGGACACAGCCTCAGATTCTTCCATAGGATCTTACCTCTGGCACACACACTTCAGGCGAGCTGTCCACAAACACCCGACCACTGCATTCCTTCAACTCCTGAAATGACAAGCATAATGTTTCACCAGTTAAATGCAAAAGAAAACACTAACGCAGGACAGAAAGTTTGTGGGGTGTGCCAACAACCACCTTCAATGCCAATTACATAAAAAAACGGCATGCTTAAGCCCCTAAGGCGCCCCCATTGGGTGCGCCATTGCAACAGTATATAGCCTTAGCTTACATTTTTCAAGTCTTCTTTTGCTGCAGGTTCACCCGATGGCTTCCATGAGGGCAGAGAGTTCAAACGTGCGCTGAAAATAAGAAGAAAAGCAAATAACAAATCAGGTCCAAGTTCTTGATTTTGAATACAAACTAGTGACCAGATTTGTCAAATTTCTACCACTTTCAAAAAATCTTGACACACTCTAAGAACACAGATTTGATCTTCAATGTGTAATGAATCAATTTGGGCAAATTGATTGTGATTGTGATTGTGCTGTAACCTATCCGGTCTGATCAGGAGGATGGAGGGTTACGATTATCGCAACTAATTTATTTGTAGCCTTATTTTGTACCTTGGGACTAGTGTGAGTGGTAGGAAATGCTGGAATGATGCTAGATCCAAGGCGCAGTCCAGGAGAATGGTGGTATTCTTGAATGTCAGGAGCAGACATGGAGCGTTGGGATGATCTGAAAGGCAATACTGCAATGAAACAGACAGACACAAAAATATTAAGGAAATTCCACTGTGGGTTTTACCACCACCCAAAGAATGAAGGTGTCCACTGTTTACTCCTAGAACTATGAGGTTTGTTCCGCTATTGCCTCCACGGACGATAATGAAACGGACCTCATACATGTAGTTCTAGGAGTATCCACTGTTCGCCATCTGGCATCTATCCAATAAATATGCCATCTGGCATCTATCCAATGAATATTACGTCTAGAAGTGGAACAAAAACAGATTGGCAGAAAAGAAAAAATTAAAAAGGAAAACTTGAAACTTTCCATTTTTATAATTTATAAATACGCGATTTCCAGCTATTTTTTGGTGCTTTTCGTCATTTGGGACATTTTTGTAAACCTTGCAGGATCATGGCCATGCAATAACCTTTTCTTTATCCGAGGAATGTTTTTTGTTTGTTTTGCTTTTCGCATGTTGTTAGTAAGGAGAAGTACAAAAATTCCGACCAAGTTTGAAAGTTCCTCAAAACAACAGTCACTACTCATGTTCAGTGCCTGTGTAGCAGGAAATTATGTCCCCCCCATTTTGGCCAACTGTGCACAAACTTCTCTTGACTAAATAAATATAAATAGCACCCTCAATCCTCATTGAATCATCCTCCTTATACCTCACTACTTCAGCCCATGTTATTGTTAATTTCACACATCATGGCCAAGGGTAGCCCCACTTGTGTGGCCAAGGCTAGCTGAATCCTTGGCCACACGTCCCGACCATTTCTTTTTAAGCTAAGAAACAGCCATTTTTATAAACAATTATAGCGCATTCCCTACGGGCCAGTCGGCGGTTTAAACCAGCTAAATGTGTTCACTAAGCTCTTAGCTTGCCTTGTGTGTTTTGGATGTTCAAACAAATAACTTTTTAAGAAGATATTTCAAACAATAATTGTGCGACTTACTTTCCGCGATGTGGGAGCCGCCATTTTGGAATGACCCCAATCATGCAAGTCGCACAATTATTGTTTGAAATATCTTCTTAAAAAGTTATTTGTTTGACTTTGAACATCCAAAACACACAAGGCAAGCTAAGAGCTTAGTGAACACATTTAGCTGGTTTAAACTGCCGAATGGCCCGTAGGGAATGCGCTATTTATAATTGTTTATAAAAATGGCTGTTTCTTAGCTTAAAAATAAATGGTCGGGACGTGTGGCCAAGGATTCAGCTAGCCTTGGCAACACAATCACAAGTGGGGCTAGATGGGGGACAGAAACTCCGGGAACAGATTTCCTTATGGGCTGGCCTACATGACACCGGCACAATATACTCTCTCTCCGTCTGTGTTACTGTAGTGTTAGTCTCACACTAGTGTAGTAGAGCTTGGCAACACACGTGGGGCTACCGCTATCTCTCTGTCTAAGTAAAACATGAATTAAAATAAGAATGTGCAAGTATCCCCGTAGTTGCGATAATCGTAACCCTCCTCTCCCGACGGGCTTTAGAATTTGTTTCATGATTTTTGAAAGTGGTAAAAATTGGTTAAATCTGGTGACTAGTCTGTCAACATTGGTCGAAATTGCACGTTTTGGCACGAATGGTCGAATCTTGTGCTCATTGTCTCGTAACCCTCCGGGCTCGGGAGGATGATGATGGAGGGTTACGATTATCGCAACTAGTATCCCCGTGGTGTGAACAGAACAGTGACGACCAACTTAAACCAATCATCAAAAATTCACACTGGTCATGCCGCCGTAGCCCACCTTGTTGGGCTGTAATGGCTCTCTTTTAACATCGGTCTCATAACACTCACCATTACAGCCCACCATCCATACATGTCTTAAACGCTAAGTTTTAAAGTACGAGCAAGTCGTACCTCTTTGATCGCAAATTTCTCCCGTTTATAAACATCCCATATTACTTCAACCTACCTTACTTTGATCCTTACATCTGAGGAATTTTTATGATACATTCCATGGCTCACCAAATGATGGCTTCATTTAAATATGATTTTTTGAAAATGGCAAAAAAAAACGGTCCTACTAAATAAAAGCCGACAACACGCCGACAACGCCGACAACAAGTCAGAGTGCCGAGAACACGCCGACAACAAGTTTTAAATACCTTAAATACAGCAAATAAACCAAGGATTTATTAGAAATATGTGTACTACATGTATGTAATATTAACCAAAATGCAGTGGCATAACTTCACGAGAAGTCTGAATTTTTAACCAGGAAAAAAAACGAACTTACATGGAGTGCGGTCGGACGCCATCTTGGCCTAAAACCGTGCTTCGACCATTCCATTATGATACGGGTAAGATGGAATTAGCACTTACAAAACAACAGAGGGCGGGCGTCATGTGAAGCCCTTCACTCTGTGGGCGCACCACACCAAATAAGCCAGAATTAATGCGCCAAGCTACTTATCATAATTTGTAAACCCACAACTTATTTTTAATTACAACGTTTTGGGGGTCATGCAATTAATAGATTGTGTAAATATAATAATCTATCACAACCTGGGGGTTCTGTGCTTCAACCTTTGAGGAGACTTGATAAATTTAGGCGTTAAAGTTGGCCCTATTTGAACGGGAAAGTGGAGAAGTGCTTCACGAAAACTGGCAGCAAGTCGGTTTTGGAAAAAAACAAATTTTCGCGTTTTTTTCTTCTGGGGTAGTTAGCAAAAATTCCAAACGGCTGACCTGGCAAAAATTGAAAAGAATTCTAAAGTTCAGTCGTCCGAAAATATGTTTGATTGGTTTTCAAGAGGCTGAGAGACTTACACGATTTTTTGAGTATTTTTGAATATTTATCATTTAGCATTGGTTCCTATGGGAGTTTATTTAGTGTGGTGCGCCCTATATATACAACATGGCGGCGCCCGTGCAGCCATGTTTGTGTTCTGTTTACAGATGTAGGCTTGAAACAACGACAGTAATGAGTTGTGTGGGGGCATTGTGTGTCACTTTGTTGCTGTTTTTACATTGGAAACATCATTTCTTTGACTGTAAACTGTTAGTATAGCAATAATGTTTCTATTTCCTCAAATTACAATACATTTATTAACCGAGAATACTTCAACGTTTCAAACTCAAAGAGGGGTTTGCTTTCTAAACCTTCATGGTTAAACTATGACAAGTAATAAGTATGAGACTGACGGTTTTAGTCACATTCAAAGAATCATGAGCCAACGTGGCTGGTTGAATATGAAAAAAGGAGAGAAAAACCACCAATAGACTATTTGAAGAGGAGTAGGGGGGGGGGGTGGTGGATATGGCATCATATGTCAAGTTTCCGGAAGGTGAATGCACTCTGATGCGTGTGAAACCATAGGCCTAGCCCCCAACCAGCAGCTTAAACCCTACACTATACTGCAAAAACCGTAGCCGTCAGCCCAAACCCCAGCCCCCAGCCCAAACCCTACACCCATCAAGCCGAATCATAGCCCCCAGCCCTAACCCTAGCCCCTAGCCGAAATCATAGCCCCAGCCCAAACCCTAACCCCCAGCCGAGCCTACCCCCAAAGCCCAAAACCCTAGCCTTCAGCCCGGACCCTAGCCCCCAGCCCAAACACCTTATTAGCTTACAGTCTTAACTCTTAACTATAGTCCAATTGTTCCCGTTCACCCACAATTTATTAACCGTAAAGTGTCTGGAAGGGCATTTTGCAACAAGCCCCGCCCACGCCCCGCCCACCCATTCACCCCCTTATCCCTTAAAGCTAGGTAAAATGAAACTTGGAATGACAATTAAACGTGGTAAAATGACCTATGTATATTCTTTTTTGTTATATAGTTCACCATTTTAAACTCAATATGATTACATGGTTAAAAATGTTGGCGGGTAAGCAAAATCTACCCCCCCCCCCCCTTCTCAGGCCCTCCCTCTTCAATCCCCTTTCCCTTTTACAGCTTCCACATTAGTTAACCCCCTCTTGTCAATTATTAAAAATAATTGTAAGGCGTTTAGAATCGTATAACTAAAAAAAAAAAGATAAGTTTATAACTTGTTGAGTGACTAGGATTTGGATATAACAACTGACTTGTCATTAGAGTGTACACAGCGTGTAATGCATGTTTTTCTTATCGCATTGCTTAGAGTACATGTAAATGCTCAAACATGTTTGACCTTGTTGTAGACGAACGCAATAACATTTCCAATTAATTTTTTCAGATATCAAGTCAGTGACTTATTTGCAACAATTTAAGCATAATTTTTTAACCATAAAGAATAATTAAGTGCCCTTATAGGGCGCACCACACCAAATAAGCCAGAATTAATGCGCCAAGCTACTTATCATAATTTGTAAACCCACAACTTATTTTTAATTACAACGTTTTGGGGGTCATGCAATTAATAGATTGTGTAAATATAATAATCTATCACAACCTGGGGGTTCTGTGCTTCAACCTTTGAGGAGACTTGATAAATTTAGGCGTTAAAGTTGGCCCTATTTGAACGGGAAAGTGGAGAAGTGCTTCACGAAAACTGGCAGCAAGTCGGTTTTGGAAAAAAACAAATTTTCGCGTTTTTTTCTTCTGGGGTAGTTAGCAAAAATTCCAAACGGCTGACCTGGCAAAAATTGAAAAGAATTCTAAAGTTCAGTCGTCCGAAAATATGTTTGATTGGTTTTCAAGAGGCTGAGAGACTTACACGATTTTTTGAGTATTTTTGAATATTTATCATTTAGCATTGGTTCCTATGGGAGTTTATTTAGTGTGGTGCGCCCCTGTGTACACAGCTAGCTAAACAGCACATGACAGGGATGACGCCCGCCCTCTGTTGTTTTGTAAGCGCTAAATCCATTACCCGTATCATAATGGAATGGTCGAAGCACGGTTTTAGGCCAAGATGGCGTCCGACCGCACTCCGTGTAAGTTCGGTTTTTTTCCTGGTTAAAAATTCAGACTTCTCGTTAAGTTATGCCACTGCATTTTGGTTAATATTACATAGTACACATATTTCTAATAAATCCTTGGTTTATTTGCTGTATTTAAGGTATTTAAAACTTGTTGTCGGCGTGTTGTCGGCACTCTGACTTGTTGTCGGCGTTGTCGGCGTGTTGTCGGCTTTTAGTAGGACCCAAAAAAAACGGTGTACAAAAATCGCATTGAAGTTCGTCGTGCCTGGGGGCCGCCATCTTGCTTATGATTCGCTGCCTGTTAATCATGAGAAAGTCAGGGCGCCCGGCTGATCTACCAAGTCATAAATATGCATAAGATGACGTCGTGGGCTAACTTATGTCGCTCACCCAATGAACATGCAACTTGTGAAGCTACCAGCAGCGTCACGGGACTTGCATATTCATTAGATGGGCAAGTCTCAAGCTAGCTACAGTACCGCGCGACGTCACCTCATACATATTTATGACTTGGCAGACCAGCCGGGCGCTCTGACTTTCTCACGATTAACAGGCAGCGAATCATAAGTAAGATGGCGGCCCCCAGGCACGAAGAACTTCAATGCGATTTTTGTACACCGTTTTTTTTTGCCATTTTCAAAAAATCATATTTAAATGAAGCCATCATTTGGTGAGCCATGGAATGTATCATAAAAATTCCTCAGATGTAAGGAACAAAGTAAGGTAGGTTGAAGTAGTATGGGATGTTTATAAACGGGAGAAATTTGCGATCAAAGAGGTACGACTTGCTCGTACTTTAAAACTTCGCGTTTAAGACATGTATGGATGGTGGGCTGTAATGGCGAGTGTTATGAGACCGATGTTAAAAGAGAGCCATTACAGCCCAACAAGGTCACAGGTGGGCTAATGCCGCCGGTAAAGCGAGCTTTCTGCAGCCATATACTTCTTTCAAAAAAGGGTAACAAATGGGAAGACTTACGATCTTCATTGTGCTGCGTCTGTGGACGAACGTTTGCGGACGACAAGGTTACTATTATGAAAAATGCATGCAAGAAGCTTGAAGTTTTCAAGGGCGGCCGTCAGAGAAGAAAAACTGAAATTAAAATAAACACGGTCTGCTTATAAAGCGCCCTCAAGTGACAATCAGTGACACCCTCCCTGACTGTCAGTTGAGGGCGCTATATCACTGTCAGGTGCGAAGTTCAACTTTTGTTTATCAACACAAAACTGCGATGTTTTTTTTATTTTATGAAAATGGCGAGTTCTCCCGACATTATTGAGTTTGTCAGACCGGATACAAATGACAAGAATTTGTATGTTACAAGCATCTCTAACAGATTAACAGAATCGTCAGTATTTGTAAGTTTTTGCTCGCCGATCGAGCTCATGCTCGATCGGTGCTAAACAAATGATCTGGGATTCCGACTGTTTTTTGTCACTGACACTGCATGACAGTCACTGTCAGCATTCCTACCTCCATGATGTCGGAGAGAGAGAGAGAGAGTTAGGTTGGGCAGTTTTTAGTGCAAGTTCATGTGTGTGTGCTCATTTAATCAAGTGCTGCATATAAATAGGCAACAGCGATTTGGGGTTCTTCAAATGCTATATGTTCGACATTTATACTCAGCATTTATAAGACAGACATATTTATCTTTGGCCTGGGATGTACCTACTCTTTATTATTAATCATTGAACCACCATGGAGGTAGAAATACCTCCATGATTGAACTTTCACTTTTTCAGAACGAAACCATCGATCTCATACATGTCGTTCTTTTCTTCTTCAAATTGTCAACAAACTATTCTACTGTCAGTGTTTTGTTGTGCCATTTGACAATTTGTTTTGGATGGTAGCTTAGATTTTTTACTCAGGGGGTAGGAGTTGGGTAATTTCGTTGATGGTGACATAGATTGCTAATTGCTAAGCAGCACATGTGGGGATCGGGATGTGGCAGGACTTGACCAAAGTTTGACTTGCAATAAAAAATTAAACAATCTATGCATTATCTTATCCTTCAAGGTGCAAAGATTTTAGAACTAAAAAAGAGGTGATAAGATTAGTACAAACATCACCATAAGTGAAAAAGTGAGCTTTGATTTGGTTTTGTATCGAAACAATTATTATGCAACCCCTCCCCCCCATGTGCCAATGTTGTCAACTTTGAGGCAACTTTACCATGGCACTGGCACCTGAGATCACAATCAGACCGAGCACTGAACCCCACTTAAGCCAAGTCAAGCATGGGGAGAAATCCTCAAGAAGTGCTTGGGGGGTCACTTTGATAGTTGAGTTAACCAGCATATATTGTGAAAGAGAAAGGTTAGTAAACAAATCAATACTAATATTCTAGTTTTTCTTTTTCCCTGAATACAAAACAACAGGAGAAGCTCCATCATATTTTTTCTCAATTCGGCCTACTGTATGAAGTACAAGTTCTTGGAGGCAGTAGTCAACCTGTCACTTCAGAAAGTCCAAACCTCAGCGAGCAAAATGGTACAACATCAGCATTATGTGGCAGCAGTACGGGGAAAAGTCTCTATGCATTTATTAAGTACTACTCAACAAGAGAGGCACAGAAGGCACAGCAAGCAGTGAATGGGAAATATATGCTGGAAGGGAGGCTGTTGAGGGTGAGGAAAGAAGAGTACATCAAGAGGCACATAAGCCTCAGGAGGCTAATGTCCTCTTGAGGTTATAACACTCGGGAGTTTTTTAGCCTTGCAGGAGCCCGTTTGCTTCAGGAGGTTGTAAGACTCGGGAGTTTTTAGTATCAGGAGTCTTTTTGTCTCATCAGTTTTTTAGCTTCGAGAGGTTTGAAGCCTTAGGAAGCCATCACAAGGTTGGTAGCCTCACAGTGGGAGGTTCATAGTCTCATAATGCTCGCTCAGGAGTCCTTTTTGTCTCAGGGGGTTGTTATCCTCATGAGGTTGTATAACTCAGGAGGTTTTTTAGACTTGGATGCCATTAATCTCAGGAGTCTGTTTTCCTTGTGAGGTTTTCAGCGTGAGGATGCTGTTGGCTTCCTCATGAGGTCTTTTATGGAGACGTTTAGCCTGAAGAAACTTTCAAGAGCTATAAGCTCTGGCTAAATAATGGCAATCCTCACTGTAATCATAGTTTTAAAATAATCATCTTGACAACTAATATACCCTCCCAGGCCTGATGCTTTGTTTTTGAAAGGGCAAAGCACCTCTATGAGGAAATTGTGAAGTTCTATTGAAACATTTTAAGGGGCACCAGAGCAATGACCAGGGGCAACGGAGGCAATTGCTTCCATTGCCTCCATGAAGTATCAGGCCTGCCCACTTTACATGCTTTACGCAAAGATATTTAATAAAGTTTTCTTTTTGACCAAATCTCATGTAAATTTTGTCCCCCAAAAATGGAACTTTAAAAGGCTACTGAACTACTAAGTTGTAAGTCAATCATGAGCCAAGTGTAATATGTGACTTGTCCTCCACCTGTGATGCCATGCTACCCGAAAAATATTACTCAACACAATAGTATGACATTTTCTACAGGTGCAGGGTAGGATTGTTTATTAAACCCAAACCTTCTGAAACGAAACACAGAAACTTAAAAACGCTTTCAAGAACAACAAAATTGAACTGGTTATTTTCTTTTTTCCTATCAGGTGAGATTTGCAAACAGACGCGTGGTTGAGGCCACCCAGCCCCTACATTACCAACAGTGCTATGAGCTTGCCAGTCACTACCTTGGGTTCGATGGATGGTCCAGCCAAATTGAATCGGTGAGTTTGTGGCAATCGGAACCATTATCTCAAAGTGTCAATCGGTGGAAAACCTGCAATGAGAAGACAAGAATAGATTTTTTTGATTTTCAGTGGATTCTTTCACCTCTGTGGACCCCGGTTTGAATCCTGTATCAACCCGGAGCCTTGCATTTGGATCGAGTTTTCAGTCCCTAGTCCGTCGTTGCATGGGGTTTTCCTATAATTTGTTTTTGCCCTTACGCCGATGTGTATTAAGCACTGTATACTCAGTACTTTCCCCGAGTTCTGTGAAAACGACATCCACAGGCAAACCCACAACTTTTGCATTGCTAGAGCAGATGTCCTAACACTACACCACCGAGCTAGCCCTGATGGCTAGAGGCAGTTCAAATCCTATGTTTTAGCAGCGGGGTTTTCCTCCCATATCTAGAGACTTCTTCAACATCTTCTCTCTACGCACGTATCTTTAGACCTATGGTTTCTTTCCCTGCCTTTCACTTCTATGAACCCCGGTTCAAATCCCAACTGGGTTTCCCCAAGTTTGGGTTTTCCTCTTTAACCCTTTCAATACTGCATTTTTTATAGGGGTCACACTGCTGTGTACCGCATTTTTTCACACACACACACACAAAAAAGCAACGTGCAGTGTGCACATTTTTTCAATCTTGATTTTCAGAGTCACTTACGACAAATATTTCAACCAAAACCTCCAGGTCACGAACAGCCATGATGGTGATTTTTGTCGGGAAAACGGAAGCGTGAAATCTGGAAGTACTGCAGCATGCAATGTAATTTTTCTCGGAATATCGTAATGGCGACCCCCTATACAATACACACCATTGTGAAGCTCGATAAACAAGCTACCCGTCTATATAAAGGTCAACAGCAGAGGGCGCCAAACAAAATAATTACAGGCTCTCAAACGCCGCTGCTTTTTGTGTCGAGTAAACTCGACATTGGTACGGAAGCACTACACGGCGCACTGTCGAGTAAACTCGACAGTGGCATTGAAAGGGTTAACTGACATTTCTTAAACATCGTTCATGAGAAAGATATTTTGCATCAAGTGAAATAGGCCGCTTTTCTATTGAAAATGACCGGTAAAAACAATATTTGTTTGTATTTATATCAAGACACATTTTTTTATTTCATAGTTGAAGGAGGATAAAGCGTCTTGTGAACCAAACACAGCTCGCTTCATTGGAATAGTGAGGATCAACATAAGCAAGCATGGATTACACAGTGAAGGGATAGGGGTTGGTGAAGTGGCGTATTCCCCTGAAGGTAAAAAGAAACATGAAAAAAGTCACATGTGAAAGTTTCAGCTCAATACACTTGCTGAGAAAACGGGAAAATACTGTCATAGTATTTTCACAAGAACGAAGAATCCATCCTTGTTTAGCGAGGTGACCGCAGGGTACCATCCGCATCTCTGGCTGCAGCATTTGCGAATGTACACCAACCCTTAGAAATCTGAGAAACAATTTACTCATGAATCGTTTCCCAGATTCTAATGTTTTTTAAAATTTCTAATCAATGGGGGATTTCTAATTGATGGGGCATTTCAGGCCAAATATTTTGCAGCAGGATGCCATGCTGAAAAAAACAGCAAAACAACAAATGTGCTTAGTACTTTTGTTACCATTCAAAATGCCATAATAAAGCTTATTGCTTGTGACTGGCTCCACACTAGTTTTTTGCTGAATGTATATTGTCTGTGACCGTTATCTTACAAATTTCCCGCTAAGGGACTCTCGTCCCAATTTCATAAAAGCTGTTTAAAAATGTGAAAAGTACAGAAATTTCTTGTCTACCAGAAATGGGTTACCACCCAAATACAGTGTAATGAACACTTAAACAGGTTCCCCGCTAAATGTTGCTACCTTTTTAATAAAAAACTTTACTACTGCAGACCTCATGAGTAAAATCACAGCGTACCATCGAGCCAAAAAGGTTGCCATTCAGAGGGCAAGTGAGGGCGCTTTCAGCAAGGTGCTGATCGTGGTGTTGCCCAACGGCAAAATGGCGGTTGAGATCGACTGCACATCGGTGGATGCACTTCATTTCGTCACGCAGGAAGAGCTCAAAGGAGTGGTTACAGTGAGTATCAATTATACGCGAAGCAATAGATTAAAAACAGCTGGGCACCAGTCACAGCAATGAGAAGAACAAAGCCTTTTGGCTGGTAACCCATTCTGCTAGCAAATTTTTGTTTGTGTTCAGCAAGTTTTTGAGTTTAAAATCTTAGAGCTCAAGTCAGAACCACTGAGCCACACACCTCACCTTAATCACGGATCTGACTTTGAATCTTCATTACAGGTGACACAGATTAACCCCACCGAAGAGACAGACTATCCAGGACCTGACAATGAGGGCGCTCTTGATGCCGATGACACAGACGATCTGGACATCAACGTCCAACTGCTTCTGGACCTACAGGCAGATATGTAAATTTTTGGCTGATGGTTAAAATCTAACATCGAAATGTTCTGAAATAATTTTTCGTTTAATTAAGTGGCATTCTCGTTGAAAAGGTCTACTCCAAAGTATCAATTAGTTATCAAAATCTTCCAATCTTCCAGTACATCATGGCACTTGTGTCCTTGGGCAAGAACACTTAAATTTGACTGCTTTGTCCTTCGGATGGGATGTAAACTTGAAGGTCCCTTCCCTTGGTTCCAAGATGCTCAAGTTGTGCAATCACGAATGCATGTAGTCACGAAAAAACCTAGTCACCGCTAGAGGGTGGTTGCAAGAATGATAGTGCCCTCTTGTGGCAATAGCGGTTTAGATAGCAGTTAGGTTTTCATGACTTCATATGTTCGTGACTACACAACTGGAGCATCTCAAAACCAAGACTAGTAGGTCCTGTGTTTTGTGTAATGCACGTAAAAGAACCCAAATGTGACACATGTGCTTTAAAGGCACTGGACACGTTTGGTAATTACTCAAAGTATATATTAGCATAAAAACTTACTTGGTAACGAGCAACGGAGAGCTGTTGATAGTATAGCACATTTTGAGAAATGACTCCCTCTGAAGTAACGTAGTTTTTGAGAAAGAGGTAATTTCTCACTAAAATATTTGAATCTGAAAAAGACTTCAGGCATCTGAAAGCACACAAATTTGTGCAACAAGGGTGTTTTTTCTTTCATTATTTTCTTGCAACTTCGATGACCAATTGAGTCCAAATTTTCACAGGTTTGTTATTTTATGCATATGTTGGGATACACCAAGTGAGAATACTGGTCTTTGACAATTACCAAACGTGTCCAGTGCCTTTAACATGGATTTGTGCGTACCAATAGCAGAGCTGTGTGCCACGCTGCCTTTCCCATATGCCAAGTAAAAGTTTGTTAATAGACCCCTTGCGTGTGACATCACAAGCTCAAACAGCGCCCTCAAGAAATGTGCAATAAGTATTTTCCACATCATAAATGACTTATTCATCTATTTGTAATACATGTTTTGTAAAAGAGAGTTGTAAATATCTAAAGAATAAAGCTTTGAAAATGATGTCAAATGAATCAGGAATTTGATTAGTGGTCTTGTTAGGGGTGAAAAGTTGAACGATTGTATTTTATGATTTATTTATCAAGTAATAAACTTGAAATAATTTGTGGTTGAACAAAGAAAACTTATTAGAGCGAGACTTGAACCTGTGACCTCCGGATTAGCGTGCTAACATTTATCAACTGAGCTATCTAGCCCTATGTTGTCAGTCTCCATATTTTGTCAACATCTTTGTTCGGGGGTGCCAGTCAGAAGCCATTCATCCTGTAACTGCCGTATACAACCTGGGAAGTGGCAGCAAAGGGATTCAACTTAATTTTTATCAAATTTCTTCAACCGGGTTTTGCCCAAACAGTTAAAAGGGGTTTCCATTTGGGCTGTGCATACATTTCTTCATAATAGTTTAAATGCAGGGTACACTTTGGGTAACTACTCTACAAGTTAATACACCGATCCAGTAGGCCACGCCCACCATAGCAACTGCCTAGCAACAACCAAACGTGTCTGGCACGTGTTGTACACAGCCAGACGATCGGTATTCGGCCCACCGCACGCACTAACCCAGCGGATAAACTTTTCTCTGTTTGACCTCGGCTTTAGAAATGGCCAAAAATATACATTCCCTCGATCTCTTGTCAGGGTATCGGGAGTCAGAATTACAATAAGGATACGAACACTGCTTGACCATGGTTAAGGATAAAAATCAAGTTTATAAAAGAATTGCCTTGAACAAATGACACAAAAGCAAATTCAACGAACGAGCATAGTAAACACTATACAAACAAATCAGAATTTTGGCAGCAATTTGTCAGACCTTAAATCACGCGTTGTGATTGGTCAATTTGTCAAGGGGCGTGGTCTACTGGATCAGTGTATTACCATAAAAGCTTACTTGGTAAGGAGCACTGACAACACCAGATTGCGTTTGCTGAACTAGACCGCTCGGCCACAACCTGCCACAAAATCCTGTATATTACCTCTAACTTGACACCTGTTGTGATAGAAACACAAATAAGAAATGCTATTTATGCATTTGTCTCATCACCAATAAAGACATTGATTCAGCATCAATCACAATTATCTTTAAAGTCATCGTAAACACACCTGCCATAGAGGCCTACACATACAAATATGTACTACCTCAAAATTGTGTGGTTTTTGTTTTACTTTGTGAATGAAGACGGTCCGCCATTTTGTTGAACCAAAATTTTTTACTGCACAAAATGGTGGCTGTGTTTGTTCATGCAGCAAAAGGAAAACTGCACAAAAATTTCCAGGCATATTTGTGATGATCATTATATTCTACTTTTAAAACATCTTTCCAACCATATTCATTTCATGCTTTCAAATGTTTTTTAAAGCTCATAAAGCGCCCAATCCAAGGCGACGTGCTGCGTTTTTTCTTTAATGGGGAGAAAAAAACGATCCAGAATGGCATTTACAGCAGGAAATGAACTACTGATGTGGCCTTTATTTGCTGTGATCGTGTAACAAAACAGAAATGAGAGTCATTGCTGGCAAAGAAGTCTGAAACTACATGTTGGATCCAAATTTTAGGACGTAGGGCCTACATGTATGTTGAAATGATGGCGTTTCTACCTTTTGGTAACCCCTAGGGAGGGTTTGGAACTCAAAGGGCTTTTAGGAACAGTGTCCTAAGCACTAGTGAAGTAGATCAAAGGGCAGTCTTTCTTTTATGTGAAAAAATGAAAGCCTTTTTGTATTCACCTGGCTGACATAAAAAGTCTGTATTCAGACAAAATTCTTAAAAATATCATCCCCACCAAAAAAATAGAAATCCACTAATCCAATCATGCAGTCCGGTACGTGCGTATGAATCATCACAGGTACTTATGTGCCTAAATTAAACATCATGAACAGTCAGCTTTTATAAAATCGTGTTTAATTTTTTACTTTTTAGATGAATGTGAAGTTTAGTTCCGAGGAGTACAAAGAGCTCTCTCCAATAATTGAATTCTCAGTTTTGGTCTTAGTCTTGGAAATCAAAATTCATTCCATTTAGTTATAATTTAAATTTCTTATTCAAGTGCATCTTTAACCAGAGGGGGCAGCAGCCCCCCTTCTTCCTTGCTCAGAACCCTTGTCATCAATTTGAAATACCCTTTAAGTTTACTAGCAATAAAGTCTCAGTGGAATTTGTTCCTGATGAATCCGAGAGCGTTCAGTATATACAATTCTTCATTGTGTAATGGGAATTTAGCAAAAAGTGCAATCATATTTTAATCACAAAAATTATATCGTTATAAACGCAAGCCTTTAAAAAATAAAAAAAATAAAAAAATCATATAATTTAAGTTCTCATTCAAGACCGTCCTTAAAGGCAAAGTATACCTTTGGTTTTGGAATCATTCAATAATTTGAACCCTACATAAATGTAGATATATACAATAAAACCAACCTGTGAACATTTTATTTCAAAAGTTGGTAGCATGTTTGAGATATCGCCGAAAATCTGGAGTGGTTGTGTCCGCCCAGGAAGAATAATCCGTAATTGGAATACACAATCTGAGAAACGTTTCATGCAGCAACGTTTCTCAGATTGAAATGTTTTTGAATTACTCCCTCTAAAACCACATTCCTTCGAAGAGAGTTGTTTCTCAGAATGTTATACATTATCAACAAGCTGCAGTGTTTCTTACCAAGTAAGTCTTTCTGGTCATTAACTTTTGGGAGTAAGTACCAAAGGTGTACCTTTCCTTTAAGCTACCTGGTAACGTAATCTTGAAACCTTTGGGATAATTCTTTACCAAGATATCCATAGTCCCGTTCCAACAGGCATCAAGATGAAACGCTTTAGAAAACAATCAATGGAAAGGGGAAAGAGAAGAGAACAAAAACCAAAGGGAAAAAAAAAAATAATAATTTGATTGGAAAAACCTCGGGGAAATCTGCAGGATTTTTTTTCTCCAGGGAACTAGGTCAAGATTATCCTTAGAAATAAATCTACGCGCAACGAGATTAAAAAATGGGGAACTTAAGGAATGAAGGGAAAGTGATTGAATTTTAATTTGACTTTTAATGGAGAAGGAATCAAATTAAAGGTGCAAAATATCTTTGGTTTTTGGAAGAGTACATTCATTGAAATCCTGTAGTTTACAGTCACAAAACATATCATAAAGGGATGGTACATCTTTGATTTTTGGAAAAGTGCGTTCATTCCAATTCCCTAGTTATAAAAAAAAAAATCATAAAGGGATAGTAAATCATTGGTTTTGGAAGAGTACATTCATTCCAATCATCTAGTTTTCAGGAAATATACCATAAAGGGATGGTACATCATTGGTTATTGGAAGAGTTCATTCATTCCAATCCTCTAGTTTTCAGGAAACATATCATAAAGGGATGGTACATCATTGGTTATTGGAAGAGTACATTCATTCCAATCCTCTAGTTTTCAAGAAACATACCATAAAGATATGGTACATCATTGGTTATTGGAAGAGTACATTCATTCCAATCCTCTAGTTTTCAAGAAACATATCATAAAGGGATGGTACATCATTGGTTATTGGAAGAGTTCATTCATTCCAATCCTCTAGTTTTCAAGAAACATACCATAAAGGGATGGTACATCATTGGTTATTGGAAGAGTACATTCATTCCAATCCTCTAGTTTTCAAGAAACATATCATAAAGGGATGGTACATCATTGGTTTTTGGAAACAGTACATGTACATTCTTTCAAATTCAGACATCAGTTAGAGGGAGCAGTTAAGAGCACCGGACTCAAGCTCTGGCAGGCCCGTAACCAGGGGGCAGGGGGGGCGGACGCCCCCCCCAAAAAAAAAAAGTCCGCCCCCCAAATAAAAAAACCCAAAATAAAATAAAAAGTCTGCCCCCCCCTAAAAAAAAAAAAAAATAAAAAAAACACCCAAAAATAAAAACAAAATAAAAAAATCCGCCCCCCCCCAAAAAAAACCAAAATCAAAAAAAAGTCCAACCCCTTTAAAAAAAACCTCCGCAACGCCCCCGCCCAAAACCGCCCCGAAAAGTCCGCCCCCCCCAAAAAAAGTCTGCATCGTAACTTTATTCGCCCCCCCCCCCAAAAAGAAATCCTGGTTACGGGCCAGGTGTTTCAGTTCAGCAGAGTGTGGGTTCGAGTCCCGCACGTGGCACTTGTGTCCGTGAGCAAGATACCATACTACAATTCTTTGGATGGGACACAAGCCGTAGGTCCTGTGTACTAGGATTTGTAATGCAGAACCCAGTACACTTATCATGGAAGAGTAGGGGTTAAACCTGGTGTTTCTGGTACACAGCAAGCACCCTTGTTTACAGGATTCCTCTCAGGCCTATTATGAGCTACAGTGATTAGGTTAACTTGTGAGGCATCCCCTTGGTTTCAATAATAATAATAACCCAATTTTTATATAGCGCTTTTCACACCCGAAGGGCATCCCAAAGCGCTTCCAACATTATTACCCCTGGTCACTGGGCCATTATTTCATTCCTTAAACCATCTCAGCTCCCTGGGGAGTATACAGAAAATAGTAGAAAATACCAGACAATATTTGCATATGAAGGGTTCTAATACTTTACAAGCTTACCCTATCTTTATTGTGTTCTGCCTCCTTACTGTGGATGGTGTAGCTGGGTTGGAAATCGCTGGATGTGTGGGAGTGTGTTCACCTTTTAGGTGGGTGTTTACTACAACCAACATCTTGGTGAACTCCCTCGCTAAAATTAATATAAAATACTAAGCTAATTTACGGTGACTAAATTATACATTACTGAATGAGGTGTCTAACTTTCCTAACCTGAAGCAATACAGCAATCCTTCACCGATCTTGAACTCTTGGTGGCAGCAGATACCGCTATTATTGCGGTGGTACCTGGGTGGTACTGCGCTGCCTAGCGACGGGTTTAAACGATTTGCAAAGTGAAAGTCCAATAACCCACGACTGATCAAATGATCGCCGTGTAGCCCAAACCTTATACCAGTCGCTAGGCAGCGCAGTACCACCCAGGTACACCGCAGTAATGGAGGCATATCTGCTGCCACCAAGAGTTCAAGATCGGTGAAGGATTGCTGTATACCTAAACTAAGAGAAAGACCAAGTAGAATGCGTATGAAAGTCCTTATTAAAATGTTCAGACAGGACTAAAACTAAGATGCATGTGTCCACTCTTGTAGAGAAGAGTGTGTGTGCACACCTAGCTATAGCCTTCTAGCCTCAGTGTCCTGCCTAATCATGCATGACAATAACAATAGGCTGCACTTTTAGATGCACTGGGATATCCAGGTATACATTTAAATAAAGGGTACTCTAAACTGTGGTCATGAGTTAGTGACTTGATACAAAGAGTTGTCACTAATCAGGAGGTCGTTGGTTCAAATCCCGCTCTAGTAAATTTTTCTTTGCTCAACCCAAAAATCATTTAAAGTTTACCTAGGCAGTTTCCCTTGTGGTTTATTATTTGATACATATAAAACAATAACAATAATAATAAAAAATCTGTTATTCTCTCATTAAATTGTCGGATATGTAAATAATGTGGAAAATAAACCAAAGTTTTAAGTTGAAGTTGGAAATAAACCTAGAATGGTCTCCCTTACTTAAACAGGTACTTCAGCAATTTCTTTTTTACGGGAATGCAATTTAAACTTGCTTATAATGTGTTTGTATATCATATAAATGTAATTTAGATATTTGTACACACTCAATTCAAAAAAGTTAGGCCCCAACCTCAAGGTTTTGAAAAATTAGAAACACTTCTGCCATTGACAGTGTGTGTCAAAATGACAATACTTTGGCCTCATGTTCCCTTTGTTATGCCTCCATGCTGCAACAGAGCAGCTATACAAAGCGGAGCTCCCACATATTATGATGTAACATGAGTGATGATGTAACATGAGTGATGATGTAACAGCGCTTTTCGCGAATCTTTCTGAATAACCCCAGAGAAAGGGTATTCAAAATGATTGTTTTTTTTACAAAAATTTAATCTGTTTAATCTTATGTGAACTCAATTTCCTAATATTGATTGAAATCATTTAAAATGAATTTCAGCAAAGGTCACTTGTTGCCGTTTTCGTAAGTAGGTCTTTCAATAGATAGGTTGCAATATGACGTAAATCGGCCATCTTTACGGGCAATTTGGAACACACAGTCATGCGTTACGCGTGAGAACGGCGTGCAGCACGCGCACGTTTCACAAAACTCATTGCGTGATTGGTTAGTGAATGACGCGGCTGCGTTAATAATTTGAGCGCTTGACGCGCCTGCAAGCCAAAATGCGATTTGCCCGTAAAGATGGCGTCTACTGGGAACTATCAATACTGTGGAAAGTAAACTGAAGATAAACATATACCAAGAATGGACTCCCTTCTCGGTCACAATAGACTGTGCAAGTCTCGCGCGTATCCGAACGAGAAAACACGTCAAACGAAGAACATGTTTATTTCTGAAAT
The DNA here is from genome assembly GCA_037783415.1 of Leptasterias polaris. Classification (NCBI taxonomy): domain Eukaryota; kingdom Metazoa; phylum Echinodermata; class Asteroidea; order Forcipulatida; family Asteriidae; genus Leptasterias; species Leptasterias polaris. The sequence goes on along the minus strand of JAZGTN010000039.1, from coordinate 624,192 downwards.
TAAATCTTTGTTTTCAATTATATCTCATGACAAAATCTGAAGAACAAAAATAAATCATTACAATTTTATGAAAAGTTTTAGCTTTTGAAAAAAACAATCACAATAGTGTGTATATTATTATTGAAAAAAAATTAAAACTCTGGGACAAGGATGCCTATTTGATGTTAACTTTTTAGAAACCCCTTACGCGGATTCGTGAAGGTCAAACGGGTCTTAAATGGACCCGTATCGCAGTTTAAAGAGGATGCTGACGCCTCAACAACCATAGACTGCAATGAAAAGGGTTTGCTTTGCAATTACAGCATCTGACGATTATAATTGCGCATCCAAAACAAGCGTTTACGTAAGTTTTATGATCGGAGGCGAGCACAAAATTCTTAATTTTTTGCAATAACCGGAAGCTGAGGTCAAGTTTAATTCTTGGGTTTTCTTCGTTATATTGTTGAATTGGTTTTACTTTCATATGTTGTTATCACTTAGTATTACATTCCCAACAACATTTATACTTTTCTAGGTCATAACCTACGTTAAATTAAAATAATTGACGAAACAAAATCTCGCCCACGTAAAACTCCATATGGTTGGGACCACTATGGTCCCGGAAGTTCGATTACGCGCGAGACTTGCACAGTCTATTGTAAGGTCAGGTTTGCCACACTGACAGTCCAAATCTTCTTTTAAGTGTACTTAACATCTATAAAAAATTAACATCTATTAAAAGATGCATATAATTTTTTCCTTGGTTGAAGATCTCTATCGTGATCTTGGCATAAAACTTTGACTAAGCTTAGTTGCTAAGCAGCTAATAAATGAAAAAAAGCTAGCCCCAGAAGCTTGGCCAATTCTTTTTGCAAAGTACTCAATAGGTATACCAAGATTAACCCATCTAGAGCAATGTAATCTGTAAAATACGCTTAGCATAACACTTTGACTAAGCTTAACTGCTAAACATTCTTCAAATGAAAAAAATGTATAATGGCCCCAAGAGCTTAGGATACTATACTAGGATTAACCGATCTAGAAAGCAAAGTAGGTTAAGCCCATTAACACGACTCACGTATTTCTTACTGCATATTTCCCATGTGCACTTGCCGAGGGCCATGACAGGGAAAAAAACAAAGACTCGAGCAAATAGGCAACAGGTCCCGGGGGGAGAGGGGGGGGGGAAACTCATGTGGACATACCATCTCTGTTTATCACTGTAGAAAGGAGACAAGTAATGGTAGTGTTTCATGCTGTAGGTGTTTTTTTTCTTAATGGGGTAACGAGAATACAGCTGACAGTTAAACTGTCTGTAAATGCATCCGTGGTTTATCGGAATAAGAGAAATATGAACAAGAAAAAATAAAGAGGCATTAATGTTCTTGGAAGTGGAGGAACGGGTTGGCCTAAGCGCCTTACGTCCTACATCTCTAACACGACCCTTGGAGACTTCTAAAATAGGCCAAGCACATGCCATTCAATCTGCCAAGTTTCTTGGTTGTATACCCTTGACCTTTTGGTTGGTGTCGCTTGCTAGAATTCCATGTTTAGTAATTATACATGGGTACCAGCATGAAATTCAACCAATGAAACCACTCGAAGCCAAAGCCTGTCTTCATAGAAATAATGGGACAGCACAATTGTAAGCTTTTTGAAACACTCAGTAAAACAATTTTGAAGGAAGTTGTTATGAAATAAAGCATTATTCCATGACCCTTCTAAACCATAAACTTGCCTAGCACAACTAATTGTTGCTTAGCAAACATTACCAACAAACACATCTAGACCATCTATACAGCTTGTGACCGTTGGTCCCATACGTTGTGTAATGCACATAAAAGAACCCAGTATATTTATCGCTAAGAGAAGGAGCTTTGCCGTGTGTTTCTAGCTTAGTTAATTGGCTGCAAATAGCGCCACATCAATCTGTAAACCATTGTTACTAGGTGCTATATAAATGGGTCTCAAAATTGTAAAGCTTAGCACACCTGTCTTTTTAAAAAAAATAAGCGTTTTAAGACGCCCTGTAAGTAAAGCCCTAAACCAAAAAGGATTATTATTAATATTAATAAAGCTGCTATAAAGTGGCGACTTCATTTTCCATTTATTTATTTAGTGTCATTTACAATAAATAGTCTAAAATACAAATTGTACACAAAAGTGATACTAATTAATAAAGTGATCACTGGGCCATGAAGTATTTATATTAATTTCTTAATAAAAAGGCACAGTGATAATAAATAAAGTGAAATTTATTTTACAAATTTTAAATTTGTAACTTTTTACAATTGTACTATCATTCTTTCTACAAAAAATTGCATTTGTATTTGTTTAATCAGTGAGATGTAGTTTTAACAATTACGAATTTTAGTAAAATTTGGTAAATAAACAGGTTTTACAATGTAACTAACCACAAAAGAAAACAACAGTTTAAAAGCAAACAAAAACCTCTCATTTAGTATCATGTAGTTCGAAATATAATTTCTGAATGTCTTTTTAGGTGTTTTGATGCATTCTGATTTAAGCCCAATGACGTCAACTACACTATGGAACAACATAGCCATTGTTAACTTTTTAGTAACTCTAAACATTAAGTTTGAAAGGAAAAATGTTGCAAATTGTGTCAATGCTAATGAAGTGAAAAGTACCAGACATAGAACATGAACAAATGTTGACGAAACAAATTCGAGTATAACCTGTATATAAAATGTTACCACACCCAGTGCACAACATAAGTGTACATAAAACAGTCCAGTGCACAACATAAGTGTACATAAAACAGTCCAGTGCACAACATAAGTGTACATAAAACAGTCCAGTGCACAACATAAGTGTACATAAAACAGTCCAGTGCACAACATAAGTGTACATAAAACAGTCCATTGTACAGCACTAGCAAATAAAAACATACAGCATACAGTTAAAGGCAATGTATACCTTCGGGTTTTGGAACCACTCCATTGTAGATATATACAATCAAACTAACTTGTGACAAATTCATTTCAAAGGGTGGTAGCATTTGTGAGATATCACCGAAAATCTAAAGTGATTATGTCCACACAGGAAGAATAATCCTGTAATTGGAATACACAATCCGAGAAATGTTTCATGCAGAAACGTTTAACAGATTGAAGTGTTATTGAGTCCCTTTCTCTACAATCCTTAGAAGGGGGTTTTCTCAAAATGTTATACATTATTCACAGTTTATCCATTCTGATTGGTGGAGAGCACGTCACGTGGGGGGTGTTTAAACGTGTGATATAAACACGGCTAGAAGTGTTTAAACACAGCTGGCTTCGCGTGTTGGGCGCGCAAGCTTGTTTACGCCAATTTACTTATGCGGAACGCAATATACAGCTATTAGTATACCCGCGCGTAATCTTTTCGACACGTGCGTGCACACAACCCAGGGAATTGTTTCTCAAAATGTTACACATTATCAACATTATTTGCACTAATAATACCATAGTCCTTTTGGTTGGTAAGCAGTTTGCAACAGCTAATTCTATTTTCTCACATTATCAACAGCTGCAATGCTTCTTACCAAGTAAGTTTATATGGTCATTATTTTGGGGAGTAATTACAAAAGGTATACCTTCCCTTTACTCGTGCATACAAGAACAATGTTGCAGTGACATCCAGATGTATGATGCACAAATGCAGAGCCGCCAACATTTGCATCTTGCAATCAGGGAGATTTTGTCCGACAATCCGGGAGATACTTAGAAATGCGTTCAACATAATAGGGAACAAGTTTCCATAATCAGGAAGATTTTCATCAGAACCTGAAAAGATTGGTTAATTTAAGGGAACTCCTGCAAAATCAGGGAGAGTAGGCAGCTCTGAAAATACAAGGTGATAAAAAAAGGTGGATTCTACACGACCTGTTGAATAACCCTAAAATGCAATTTTCTTCTGCACCATAACATTTTATGGATGATGGGAAAAACCACACACAGAACGGCCCATTTTTCAAAACCAAGGTTTTGGCTACAGGAGCTGTGACTGTTTGCAGCAGTGCGACCACAAAGAACGTCCTACGATGCTACCCAGGGTTCTCCCCATTTGGCACTTGCTCGGTAAGCGGAGAATGGTAATCTCAAGCAAGCACAGAATATGGCGGTAAGCAGAGCCATGAAAATGGGCCCTGACTAGCTTGCTCCAAAGCCGTATATTGAGAGAGTTGCAACAAATTGTGATTAGAGGCCATTTTGTGTCCCCAAAAAGCAATGGCGAATACAGGGTGCCAGACTAGTCTGCCCATTAGGTTGTGCTGCATTTGGACTGAAAATGACGTCCAGCAACCACGTGACCAAAGAATAACAAATGTACATCAAAACTCTCTTGATAAACAGCTCTGGCTTGCTGTAGGTCGTCTTCAGGAGACTGATGGGGGTAGGGTGTGGGCGATGCTTACATACGGGACCAGGGGTCGATTTCACAAAGCACTAAGATCCATCTTAAGATGAGTTATCAGTATTACCATAGTGATTTGTATTGTGACATCACTCTTTGCTAAGCAACTGCGATGGATTTGCAGTTACGATCAATCTTAACTCTTTGTGAAATCGAGCCCAGTGCCCAATTTCAAAGGCCATTCAAGCACAAAATAGCCGAGCGAATTTCTTTGCTAAGCAAACAAAAGAGTTGGGAACCAGTGACAACAATGTAAACTTGATGTCGTTTTGGCTGGTAACCTGTTTCAAATAAGCAAAATTTGACTGTGCTTAGCAAGTTTTTGTGCTTACAGGCTGTATGAAATTTCGCCAGTGGACCCTGCTGCTGTTGGTGGGAAGTGCTGTAAGGTTATGTTAATCAGAAGAGTGGAGCATTTGTTAGAGAAGCATTTCTGGTTTAAAGTTTGAAAACAAAATATGAAAAATCATCATATAGACACTTGGAACATCATTAGCAGGAAACTAGAATTCTGAAAGTCTGATACTCTGATCCAAATGTAAGGAGGTGTGTTGAAATAACGGCATCTCTACCTTTTGGTAACCCCTAGAGTTACAGATTCCAAGGAGATTCTTGAAACGGTATCCGCAGTGCTAGAAAAGTACATCAATGAACGTGATTTCTTTATCTAAAAGCAAATAACAGCAACCATTTTCCACCAGGCAGACATAAAAAAGTCTGCATCCAGATAAAAGTTTGAAATTTCTCATACCTGTCTTTTACTTCTCAAGGTTGTTTACAGTGGAATTTTCTGCAATTCCGCGGTAAGCTAAAGTTAACTGTTGCTTACAGTGGAATTCTGCAATTCTGCGGTCAGCTGAAGTTAACTGTTGCTTACAGTGGAATTCTGCGGTAAGCTGAAATTAACTGTTGCTTACAGTGGAATTTTGCAATTCTGCGGTAAGCTGAAGTTAACTTTTGCTTACAGTGGAATTATGCAATTCTGCGGTAAGCTAAAGGTAACTGTTGCTTACAGTGGAATTATGCAATTCTGCGGTAAGCTGAAGTTAACTGTTGCTTACAGTGGAATTCTGCGGTAAGCTGAAGTTAACTGTTGCTTACAGTGGATTTCTGCGGTAAGCTGAAGTTAACTGTTGCTTACAGTGGAATTCTGCAATTCTGCGGTAAGCTGAAGTTAACTGTTTGTTACAGTGGAATTCCGTAATTGCACAGTATACTTGTGCGTCCATGTTGTACTGTCATTTTCTTGCTTAGCCTTTGAGAAAGACTCTGCTTGAAACGTGGGGCCATTAACAGTTTTTTGCTTCTCATATTAAGTTCAAAATAAGCGTCAAGGTTAAAACAATCATACATCGCCATAATTAAAGTCTAATATTCTATATATTTCAGTTTTACAGCTCAGCTACACAAAAAATGTACAAATATTATGAGCTGTTTTAAATTGAGTTGTGCTCTTTTTCAGATTAACATAAGAACGTTTTAAACTCTCTCAATTTGTTTGAGCCCTCTATTGACAATGAACTGAAAATAATTCGTTCTGTGAAGGCTGCCCTCCACTGTTCAATAACGGTAACCCCTTGGGTTATTCAGCACTCAAACTGGGCGTGTAAGGGGTGTTCATGACCAGAAAAACATTTCTGATGAACATTCGCAACATTCACCATAATAAAAAACAAGCTTTAGTCATAAACAATTTATCAACATCAACCCCAACTCAGCATAAATAATTTGTTGACAAAAATACTGTAGGAAATTATTATTAGTATTACTTTTTTAAAGATGCCAACTTAAAACCAAGCCTAACCCAGCCAAAAAGTTGGTTACAGTTTGGTCAAATCAACCTTGACATTGCCAAACAACCACTGACTTCGGTATAAGGCCTCCAAAATACCCTCCTGCTGTTTGGCTGGGATAATTACATAAATATGCTATGGCAGGGCAAGCTAACCCAGGCCAAAACCGATGGCTCAAACATGATTGTGGGTGCGATCACCAAAACCTGTCCTGGGCCAAATTTCTTAGAGCTGCTTAAGCAAGAAATACTGCTTAACAATTTTCTGCTAAGCAAAAATTAGGAGGATACCAGTCACAACTGGTACATGTAATATGGTATTTTGGCTGGCCAACATATTCTGGTAAGCATAATTGTTTTGTGCTGAGCTACTTTTTGTGCTTAAGCAGCTCTATGAAATTGTTCCCTGATGTGTTTGTTGAAGGTGATTAGGATAAGAAACAGAGTCAAGGAAAAAAAGGATTGCTCAAAGATATTTACAGAGTCTTAGCGAGAATGTATTTTGTTTATTGTCTTTATAGATAACCTGGTTGCTTACAACTGGATCACTCTCGAATACGTCAACGTCAGATTCGATGTGTCAGTCGAGCTCTCGTCCCCGTCTCTCATTTTCTGTCGCGAGTACTTTGCGCGCGCGTTCTTGAACCACACATAAACGATCCTACTGTCATACTTTGGCTGGTTCTTACGGAACTCTGAGCGGTTGAGTTCGGCCACAAACTGGTCGATGGTGTGGCGGTCGGGCTTCGGGTTGATGCAGAACCACGCCTGCAGTTTAGGCACCTCCAAGCTCGGGTGGATGTTGAAGCGCTTCCGTGTGGGTCGACTGCTAGTGTTTTTCAGAGAGCTGACTTGCTGAGGTAGGGCTAGTCCTCGTGCCGTGTCCGGCCCAGCGCCATGTTTCAGATTGACCACTGGTGGCCCATTTGACATGCTGTGGATCATTGTTGACGTTGGGATTCGAATCGACGTCATGCTGATTGTTGGGACAACAATCGAGGCAGCAGAGCTGGCACTTGATGGGGGCTTAGCATTTGACAGATTCAGTGCCGAGTTGGTGCTCTGGGAGGCTGTGGCCGTCGTGCTAGTCGCCGAGGTGGGGCTGGTCTTCTCCACTTTGATACTTTCAACAGGTATCTGTTTGCATTCGGGGAATGGAGCTTCCTGCACAGCAGGTGACAACATTATCCCAAATCCTGATGCGATCTTGCGAATGTCCGTCACCTGGGATGGCGATGCTGTGCTCATAGAGGGCGCCATTCCAAGAGGTTGCTCGGTACTGCTACTACTGATAGGCTTTGGTGCGATCCTGATGGAGGAAATGTCCGGTGTGGTTAACAAAGATTTCGAGTGAGTTGTCGTGTGGGCGTGACCGTTTCTCAAACTCGTCTTGACACTGATGCTTCTCGGTTGAGCCCGCGGCAACTCACTTGGCTTCTGCTGCATGCGAATTTGATTCGTGAACCTTGACCTAGAATCACTTTTGACCTTTGAGTGACCCAACTGGATGTACATCTGTCGTGGCCCGTTGGCTGCCTCTCTCCGTCGCTCACTGATCTCCGAGATTCGACTGATCTGTCCTTTACCAAGACGAGGCGCTCGTTCGGGCTCGGATGAATCCGGGCCCAGACGGGGTACGCCGCGATACTTTGCGCGCGCATTCTTAAACCAGATCGCGATGGAGGAGTACTGAAGTGGATGGGAATTACGACGCCTTTCCGACGAGTTCAATTCGGCAAGAAAGATCTCCAGCTCAGCCCGGCTGGGGCGGGCATTCATGCGGTACCAGCTCAAGAGGCGCGGGAGCTCATACCGTTGATCAAAGAGGGTTCGCGGTCGCCTCCAGTGTCTAGAGCTTGGTTTGACAGGGAGAGTACTGTCTAACTTCTCGGCAGACACTAGAGTATTGTCCATCAGTCCATTGTAAATGTTATACCACTGGTAGAATGATTGCAGTTTTTCCTGTTGTATAGGTTTGCTGTATTTACCTTGGATGATGGCAGAAACGGTGCCCTGAAAAAACAATAGAAAAGAGATAATGCATTAGCGAATACTGTATACATAGTGTAATTACAGAACTCTACATATAGTCCACCGCCCTAGACTTCTCGGCCACAAAACCTTACACTTTTTTTTACTTTACTGCTGCATATCAATCAACCCATATACGACATCCTATATAAGCCAACCACATCAACCCATGACCTCGGAACACAGCAGGGTTTGATTTGACCTTGTAACACAGCCAGGTTTGATTTTTCCAGAGGGAGGAAAACCGAACAGACCGGAGAAAAAACCTCGTGGCATAGGACAGAACCAGCTGCAGCTCTACTCACATGTGGCTTGAGCCGGGTTTCGAACCAGAGTCACATTGGTGAGAGGTAAGCGCTTTACTCACTAGCCACCCATGCCACCCAGTCAGTAAAGTAAACAGAGGGCCAGATCAGTAGGTGTCTTGAACATAAAAAGGCCAACTTTGTAGATTGTCCTTTGTCTAATCGGAAGCTAGTCTAGGTCAAATAGTACAGGTGTGACTTGTTCCCTGGTTTTGGGTGTGACAATCCTTTAATAGATATTATTTTTTGCATCGGGGATAATGAATATAATTTTATTTTTACCCTACACGATGTGTGTTAAGCACTGTATACTCAGTACTTTCCCCGAGTTCTGTGAAAAAAATCCACAGGCAAATCACTCGGGTGGGATTCGAACCCACGACCTTTGCATTGCTAGAGCAGATGTCTTACTACTAGACCACCAAGCTAGCCCGATGGCTAGAGGCAGTTAGAATCATTGGCAGCGGGTACCGCAACAATTTAATAGATATTATTGTTTGCATGCAGCCATTTTTAGAATTCGTTGTATAGTTGGCCAAGCTGAAGTTTTGTGACTTTCCGTTGATAAGACACGTGCTATGCAAGTAAGTAGGAGTCAAGAAGGCACAACATGTGATACAAAGATAAGACTTGCATGGTGGAAAATACGAAGTAAGTAAGCTTTGCGGTGACACCATGTAAAAAATATCCCTTTCCTTTTTTAGTAGTAGTGGCGATAGACCTTATGCATTGACGTCACTAAGCCGCCATCTTAGAGGTAAACTGATGATGAAACAATGGAAACGCGCTGATTTGTACGCACGGCGCACAAGACTGGCCAATGAGCATCTTCCTTTTGACCTCTAGGTGAGGGCGCCCTACTCAAATGACGTCATATGCATAAGGTCTATGAGAAGAACCACTTTTCTGCTCGGCGTTTCGATCAGTTTACTCTGACCGACTTCTGCATTTTATTTACTGAAATACATTTGATCTCATAAGATTGTAAAAAATGATGCAAGGATCGTACAATCGTAATTACACAGAGTAAATCGAACAACAGGCAATAATAATTGTGACCAGCTCTATCGCATTGAGGAGTGTCTCGGAAATTTTGAAAATTGAGTTATGCATACCAAGTTAACAAGTAACTTACTGGCTTTACAGCAGTACCATTATTATTTCCGTAGCTTATTCCAGTCCGAAGTTATCGGGCAATGAAGAAAGTCAACAAGACAAGGCCACTTCCATTTTTTATGACATGTTTATTTATCGTTTTTAACAACAGCTAGCTATTGTAGCTATGCGTACAAACATGCTCAAGAAAACATACTTTTTGTGGATTTATTCATCTTTTCAATTAAAGGTAAGACCAGGACAAGAAAGACCAAGTTTTTGTTTAACCTAATACCACTGAAATCACGGAAACGCTTTTTGTAGTGTTTTTTATGTTTTTCGATTGTCAACAAATTTTGTATGGCGAATTACACGAAAACATGATTTCCGAGACGTTCTTCATTTCGATAGAGCAGGGGTCGATTTCACAAAGCACTATTAGATTCATCTTAAGATGAGTTATCAGTATTACCATAGTGATTTGCATTGTGACATCACTCTTTGCTAAGCAACTGCGATGGATTTGCAGTTACGATCAATCTTAACTCTTTGTGAAATTGGCCCCTGCAGGTCACATTTGGTCCTTGGAAAAAAGTAGGACAATTTGTCTGAGCACAAGGGTTGACCTACATGTACATGTACTTGTTCATATGGTTGCCTTCAATAGACTTTTAAGGCTATTTAATCACAGTATTTCTGTTTTTTCCCGAGGCAGAGCTGCCAACATTTGCATCTTGCATTCCGGGAGATTTTGTAGAACAATCAGGAAAATATTTAGAATTATATTCCAACATAATGTGGGAAAAGTTTCTATAAACAGGGAGATTTTCTAAATTTGTTCATCAAACCATGGAAAGATCGTTTTATTTTCAGGGAACTTTCTGCAGAATCAGGGAAAGTTGGCAACTCTGCCAAGGGCATAAATATCGGAAATCAGGCAAAATTAGGAAGATGCCTGGAACAAAATACACCTACACTGTAAAACACTAATGTTCACATCTTGGTTCTAAACTACTAGATCAATAAGGTCAGTGGTTGAGCGGAGATTTTGTGGAAATTTAAGCTCTCCCCGTGCCTACCTGAGAAAACGGACAGCCATGGCTGACCAGCATCGTCGGACCTCTCTTCTCCAGTAGCTGAAGTAGCTTCAGCCGGATCTCCACGGTAGCCCTCGAGCCCAGCATCTCACCGGCTGACGACCTCTTGAGAGTGAAGCCGAGCAGGGTGGGCTGCAGACCCAGCTGGAGGGTCGATGAGGACACCGATGAAGAGGAGGCAGAGGAGGAGGTGGTGCGTGGATTGGTGCGACTGGAACATAAAGTATACGAGAAAGGCTTAGAGAATCAGGGAGATTCCATTTAAACCCAATAGGGAAAGTTTCCATAATCAGGGAGATGTTCAAATTTGTTCATCTGAACATGGAAAGATTGGTTTATTTTCAGGGCGCTTTCTGCAGAACCAGATAGAGTTGGCAGCTCTGCAACTCACTAGAGTGGTTGTACAACCCTTTCTAAACAGCAAATACATGTATTTTAAAACTTGGGGCTCGACTTCATAGAGCTGCTTAAGCACAAAAAGCAGCTAAGCGCATTAAAGTTATGCTTACCAGGATAAGATTACCAGTCAAAATAGAATGTCACATCTACTAACTGTAACTGGTACCCTGTTGATTTTTGACTCAGCAGAAAGACATTATAAATATTACATCCTGCAAAAGCAGCTGTATGAAATTGTGGCCTGATTTTACAATAGACCTTTATCATAGTGCAGCCACATTGATTTTCTCCCATTCAAATCAATGCAACCAAAACGAGGCTGTAAGTTTAAACAGTCTGGTTCCGTTTTGTACAATGAATGTTAGCATTCGTTACCGCTATTGACATAATCTTGATCCTGTGCCTGATAATTACCGCCCGGTTAGCAATCTTTCTTTTGTTTCAAAACTTATCGAGAGAGCTGTTTTTAATCAAGTCCATGATCACTTAACTGTTAATAATATGTATCCTCCACTTCAGTCTGCTTACCGGAAAAATCACAGTACGGAAACAACACTTATTAAAGTATACAATGACATTCTCATGAAAATGAACAGTCAACATGTTGTTCTTCTTACTTTATTGGACCTAAGTGCAGCATTTGATACCGTTAACCACACCATTTTACTAAGTCGTCTTGGGTCTAAATTTGGGATATGTGGAATTGCTCTAGATTGGTTTTCTTCATATTTAACTGGTAGGAGTCAACGTGTAGTGATACAGGGATCCAAGTCAAACAAGTTTGATCTTACCTGTGGTGTACCACAAGGCTCCTGTCTTGGACCCCTGCTGTTTGTCATGTACTCCTCAAAGTTATTTGATATTGTTGAAACCCATTTACCTGATGTGCATTGTTATGCAGATGATACACAACTGTATATATCATTTAAACCGGTTAGCTTGGTCAATCAACAGCTTGCCATCTCAGCAATGGAGAATTGTATCGAAGATATTAGAGAGTGGATGTTACATGATAGACTTATGCTGAATGATAGTAAGACCGAGTTTATTATCCTGGGTTCCAAACAACAATTGTCTAAGATCAATATTTCTCATATTACAGTGGGGGGTACTGATATCACGCCTGTCTCAAATGTTAGAAATTTAGGATTCTTGTTTGACTCCAACTTGTCTATGAGTTCTCATATTACTAAAGTCTGTTCTACTAGTTTTTATCATCTCCATAATATAAAACGCATTAGTAAATATTTATCTAAAAATTCTCTTATTATTTTAATTCATGCCTTCATCACTAGCCGTCTTGATTATTGTAATAGTTTGTTTTTTGGTCTTCCACTTGTTCAACTAGCAAAGTTACAAAGAGTACAGAACACTGCTGCTAGGCTGGTTGCAAATACAAACAGATTTTGTCATATGACTCCCATCCTGAAGGAACTGCATTGGTTGCCAATTAAGTTTCGCATTCGTTTTAAAATGTTATTGATTGTTTTTAAATGTATACATTTTTTAGCTCCTGATTATGTCTGTGACCTTTTTACTGTCAAAAGACAACACAGATATTGCCTGAGGTCAACAGGTGAAATACTACTTGAGTATCCAAGGGGTAGGATGCTGCACTCTTTTGGTGATCGTGCCTTTGTTTCAGCTGCTCCAAAGTTGTGGAATGCACTACCACCTTTTTTACGGGGGGTTAATTCACTGGGGTCATTCAAGGCTAAATTAAAGACTTACTTGTTCAGGGAGGCTTATATTTTGTAATTACTCCTTTATATTATATTGTGAGGGTGTCATCTTTTATGATCTTTGTGTAATTTGCTTCTGTATGGAGTTTTCGGTCTGTTTTGATGTAATTTTTATTGTTTGTAATTTACTGTAATTTTTATGGCTTTTTGTTGTAATTTGCATCTTTTTGAACATCCTCGGATGGACTAATTTTCTTAATGGAATTTTTATTGTTATGCGCCCTCGAACAGGCTGGTCCTAGAGAGAGCGCAATATAAATTGAATAAATTATTATTATTATTATTATTATTGGATATAGGGAACATGACCAAGATGATAGCAGCATGATAAAAGGTCTATACTCTCACCTGTGTACGATTTTAATCTTGAGCGTGATGTAGGACAGAAGGTCGCCCAGGATTTTACCCACAGTGGCCTGGGGGTCGTCAGTGATCAGGTTGAACGGTAGAGCCTTCCAGTTCTGCACTTGAATGACACCTAACGGATAATTCACACAAGAATAGTATAGGCAGTGAGCGATTTGGCTCCCAGTCCAGAACCGGATTGATCAATTGAAACTATGTTGTATATTTCGTGTCTTGACTTCCTTGGCTCCAGATTATCTCCGAGATTTTTTTCAACTGACAAGTAGTACTCGCTTCTATAATACCCGTTCAAATCACTTTTCTTTTGTTATTCCCCATCATCACAGTTTCGGTCAACACTCCTTCCGAGTTTCTGGGGCAAAGTTATGGAATAAACTTCCCATCACGGAACACAAATTCATCCCTAGCCAAATTTAAGAAAATTCTCAAACTGCATTATTTTGATAAGTTGCAGCTCCAGGAGGACGCATTGTTTGTAGTTGGTTAATTTATTCTTTTGTTCAATAGAACAGTACTCATGGTGACACAGTAACCGGGCCAGGTGACACGAAACAATTTGTTTGTTGTTGGGTGTCTTGGTCGCTTGTTCCATTTGTTTTATTCCATGTGCAATTTTCTAGTCAAATTTTTATACATTTGTATTTTACCGTGTCTTCAGTGTTTTTTGAATGTATTTTTTATTTTTTTATAGAGGACCACAATGGAAATAAGCTTTTTTAGTTTTTTTTTGGTTATCCTCGACAATTCCTCAGACTCAAATGTCTTTTCCCTTCTTGTATTTAATTTTCTGTTTTGTTGTATTTTAAAGAATTCTGTGGAGATTGTCTAATAAACAAACAAACAAACAAACAAAATTTCCCTTGTACAGGGCCCAATTTCATAGAGCTGCTTAAGCAGAAAATATTGCTTAACAATTGTCTGCTAAGCAGAAATGCGCAGGATACCAGTCAAAAATTGTACATGTTACATGGTAGTTTGGCTGGTAACTTTATTCTGGTAAACGAAATGTTGTTGTGCTTAGCTACCTTTTGTGCTTAAGCAGCTCTATGAAATTGGGCTAGGTAGTACAGCAGAACAAATTGCTAAACAAAATGCATCAGTCAAGTCTGTTGCTACTCAAAAATCAGGAGTTGCTACTCAATATTAGCATTCAGTGTGCACCCAACAAGTTCAGTCTAAATATTTTGCTATGCAAAATTGCTGGATGAAATCCTTATTTTGCTATGCAAAATTGCTGGATCAAATCTAAGCCTGGGCGACTAGTGCTACTAGTGTCGAAGTCACGACTATCGATTGATTAGTCGAATCGCGACTACCGTTTTTCATTTACTCGGTTAATCGCACTGCCACGACTACTACAAAAATAGTCGCGACTACTTGCTCGGTGAACCAATTGTGTCGCTCACGACTATTCACAACAACATAATTTACTTACGAAACACAATCAGACAACAGTGACACAACCCTTCAATCCTTTCAGCGTGAATTTTACTACATTGCGCCCACGGCAAACAATATACCGCAATGCATCATGGGAATTAAACATTAGTCGCGACTAGTGTCAAAGTCGCGACTATTTGAGGCGGGACTAGTAGAGTAGTAAATTTCACTAGTCGCCCGGGCTTTATGAAATCCTCATTTTGCTATGCAAAAATTGCAGGATGAAATCGTTCCCTGGTAAAGTGATTAGGCATTTATTAGGTGCTTTGAATTTAAACTGTCAAAGTGCCTTACACTATGACTACCCCTGTTTATCGCTAAATGCAGTGGGTTCTTTTGCGTGCATTACACAACACACAAGACCTACTGCTTTTACATGTTTGTCCCATCCGACAGAAAAAGTAACAATGCTTAAGTGACTTGCTTAAAGGCAGTGTATAAATTGGGTAGTTAAAGACCAAGGCCCAATTTCATAAAGCATGTAAGCACAAAAACTTGCTAAGCACAGAAAAATATTGCTTAGTAGAAACTGGTTACCAGCCAAAATGCCATCAAGTTTACATTGTTGTGACTGGTCCCCCACTCATTTTTTGCTTAATAGCATAGATATTTGCTAAGCAGTATTTTCTGCTTAACAGCTTTATGAAATGGGGCCCAGTATCCTCACTTGGTGTCCCCCCCTATGCATAAAATAACAAACCTGAGAAAAAGTTGCAAAAAAAACATTGAAAGAAAACAAAACACCCTTGTTGCATGAATTGTGAGATTTCAGATGCCTGAGAAAGACTTCAAGCGTTTTTAGATTCAAATTTAAGTGTAATTTTTGTCAAAATACAAAAATGTTTGACGATGTCACATTTCAAATATATTGTCTGCTATTTTTGTACATAGATTTTTCAGTTCATTCCCAACTTCTGATAAGAATAAATGATTTGGGGATGAACAAAGAAAATTGATTAAAGCAGGATTTGAACCAATGACCTCCAGATTAACGTGCCGGCACTTGAACCAATCAAGCTATCTATAGCCATATGCTGGCGGTCTCCCTATTTTGTCAATATCTTTGTTTTTACCTCGTCAGATTCCATTGTGGTTTATTATTTGATATTCAATCAAAACTGCATTGAATTTGAGCTTATGACTGGCAAAAAAATTAACTTTGAAGTGTATAAAATAAAAGGATATTTTCCACCATTTTGGTGTGAGGTAGAAACTTGTGTATTTGGTTTGTGGTAACACCATATATCTACATGTACTTGCTAGGTATAATTTTGTTTCGTGAGAACTTGTCTTGCTATATGTATTCTATTGCCACGGGAGACTTCGAGAGACTTCTCAGTTCTGAAAAGAACTGTCCTGCTTATTA
Source organism: Leptasterias polaris (assembly GCA_037783415.1). Taxonomy (NCBI): domain Eukaryota; kingdom Metazoa; phylum Echinodermata; class Asteroidea; order Forcipulatida; family Asteriidae; genus Leptasterias; species Leptasterias polaris. The sequence continues at coordinate 608,161 of JAZGTN010000039.1, read as the reverse complement.
ACTACTACCTGGGCGGAAGGTAGGAAATCGGCCTGGACTACTACTTTTGCTTAGTGGATCGAGTGGACTTCTCGTTATTAACTTCACTGCTGCGGAGTGAGTCCTTAATTGGTCTCAACGTTTCGACTAGCTTGCTCTAGTCATCGTCAGGAGACTGAAGAGTTTAAGACATGTTGAGGTAGAGACTTGTAACTTTACCCCCACTTTCATTAGGACTCTATCTATCGGAAAATGAGTGCGTCCCTTTGACCTTGAAGCCTCTCTTCAAAATCTGTCGCAAAAGCTGGTGTACTTATTGAATATGGAGGATTTTGGGAGCTAGATTTCGAGTTCTAAAGGTGACTTACCCGTTGCATTGCGGACCTGATCCCTGGGGTAGTCAAGTTTACAAAGAGCAACTCGTACCAGCTCTTTCAGGAGGAGCGTACTGGGTACGATGGCATACCCCTCCATCGCAACAGCTTTCTCTTTTCCTTGTGGGAGGTCCATGGCCTCGATGCAGCAGTGAACAGGTAGCATCTTACCTGATGACATAATGAATTAAGCGGATTAATGATTAGCCCTTCCAGCAAAAACTTCCAGCGTGGCTATGAATGTCAGGACAATCTTCACTAAACCACAGGTTTTTCTAGCTCAGCACTTCCACTGGACCACAAATGTTCTTTACGAAGCATAAACTACTTCTTTACTTGGTTATATAAATGTTTCAGGAAAATCCTTGGAAACAAGTCAGTACACATTGGTCAATCTACAAAAGTGTGCGATAGGAAAAAAAAAACGCAATTTGCCAATCGGACGTTCTGATTGGACATTCGACACAAGCGGTAGAAAACAAAACTAAACGAAAAAGCTTTGGAGAAAACTCAACCATGACTTTGGAGAAGTTCAATGCATTGCATACAGACGCTAACTGCAGAGCTAAATGTAGTTCAGCAGTGATGCAATTGCCCATTTGGTAGTTCTGATTGGACATTCGACAAAGGCAATACATGTAGATAACAAAACAAAAACGAAAAAGCTTTAGAAAATAGTAAATGCGCGACCATGACTTTTTCGAACTTGAATGTATTACAAAAGGAACAGACACCAGACATCCCTTTGAAAGTTCTACATACTACCCTGACATGAGACAATTTAGAGCATTTCTAATGGAGGGGACGGTCCCATATTACCAACCAATGTATTCACTGACTGTAAAACGGAGGTGTTTCAGAGACTGTCTGGCTTTCAGAAAGTGTCAAAGAAGTGCTATTGCTAAAGTTGTTTACAAAGCATAAAATAATTCTCACTTTGTTTATTGTATTTGTTGAATGTTTCAAATAAAGTTTTTGAAAGTCAGTCAGTACACATTAATCAATCTTGAAAAGTTAGTGATAGGAAAAAATGCTAAGCTGCACAGCGTCATGTATTTCGGCAGTGATGCAATTCAAGTTATTATTCGAAACCCATTCATTATCAAAAATTGTTCCTATCTTTTGAAGGTTTTGACGTAAACTCTAAACGACCCTCCAGAGTGTGGGAGCAACCTTGCCAACCTCTAGAAGCTCAGTTAAATCTACTTCACTATTAAGCGAAGCTTGGCAATCAAATAGTACACAGACTTCTGCATTAGTAAAAGATTATGATCCATAACCATGTTCAGTCACAAAAGGGTAGCATTTAGGGGCTAAATATCTGGATATATTATAAGCCAGGTACTTCATGTACATGTACATGTATGACACCATAATGTTGCCTATAGTAGCAAACAGTGCCCGGATAACATGGATAAGAATGTAATAGACTGTGCAAGTCTCGCACGTAATCGAACTTCCGGGACCATTGTGGTCCCAACCATATGGAGTTTTACGTGGGCGAGATTTTGTTTCGTCAATTATTTTAGTTTAACGTAGGTTATGACCTAGAAAAGTATACATGTTGTTGGGAATGTAATACTAAGTGATAACAACATATGAAAGTAAAACCAATTCAACAATATAACGAAGAAAACCCAAGAATTAAACTTGACCTCAGCTTCTGGTTATTGCCAAAAATTCAGAATTTTGTGCTCGCCTCCGATCATAAAACTTACGTAAACGCTTGTTTTGGATGCGCAATTATAATCGCCAGATGCTGTAATTGCAAAGCAAACCCTTTTCATTGCAGTCTATGGTTGTTGAGGCGTCAGCATCCTCTTTAAACTGCGATACGGGTCCATTTAAGACCCGTTTGACCTTCACGAATCCGCGTGAGGGGTTTCTAAAAAGTTTACATCAAATAGGCATCCTTGTCCCAGAGTTTAAATTTTTTTTCAATAATAATATACACACTATTGTGATTGTTTTTTCAAAAGCTAAAACTTTTCATAAAATTGTAATGATTTATTTTTGTTCTTCAGATTTTGTCATGAGATATAATTTAAAACAAACATTTAATTTCAGAAATAAACATGTTCTTCGTTTGACGTGTTTTCTCGTTCGGATACGCGCGAGACTTGCACAGTCTATTGAGGAAGACACTGCCTTCCCCTTTTACAACAACAAAGCATCAGACCTGTATACGTATCAGTTTATACTGGTTTGCACGATTAAAATACTGTAGGAATTTGAGTGTTTTGGGGGGGAATTTTTTCACAGATTTTGCAGCTCAGCACTTCCACTGCACAAGAAATGTCGTTTACAAAGCATGAAATACTTCTTTGGTTTGTTGTATTTGTTGAATGTTTCGAGAAAAGTTTTGGAATCGAAGTCAATACACATTTGACAAGCTTCAAGCGTGTGCGATAGGAAAAAAGCGCTATGCTGCACAGCAATGATGCAATTGGCCATTTGGTAGTTCTGATTGGACATTCGACAAAGGCAATACATGTAGATAACAAAACAAAAACGAAAAAGCTTTAGAAAATAGTAAATGCGCGACCATGACTTTTTCGAACTTGAATGTATTACAAAAGGAACAGACACCAGACATCCCTTTGAAAGTTCTACATACTACCCTGATATGAGACAATTTAGAGCATTTCTAATGGAGGGGACGGTCCCATATTACCAACCAATGTATTCACTGACTGTAAAACGGAGGTGTTTCAGAGACTGTCTGGCTTTCAGAAAGTGTCAAAGAAGTGCTATTGCTAAAGTTGTTTACAAAGCATAAAATAATTCTCACTTTGTTTATTGTATTTGTTGAATGTTTCAAATAAAGTTTTGGAAAGTCAGTCAGTACACATTAATCAATCTTGAAAAGTTAGTGATAGGAAAAAATGCTAAGCTGCACAGCGTCATGTATTTCGGCAGTGATGCAATTCAAGTTATTATTCGAAACCCATTCATTATCAAAAATTGTTCCTATCTTTTGAAGGTTTTGACGTAAATTCTAAACGACCCTCCAGAGTGCGGGAGCAACCTTGCCAACCTCTAGAAGCTCAGTTAAATCTTCAATTCAATTCAATTCAATGCACATTTATTTTTCATGCTGACAATGACAATTAAACATACAGTTGAAACAAATAACAATGAGTATAATTATGAGAAGATGGATGCCACTTAATTCAACAATAAGATTTATAGAAATTTCAAAAAATAGTATCAAGTGTAATTAACATGCTAGCCAACATGCAGGGAAAAAAAGTTATGCATTATGCTTTTGTACATTTCCCTGTGACAGACAAGGACTTAGACACGACAAGGACAAAAATAACAATGACAATGACAATGACATTGAGACCAGACCAGTCAAATTAAATAATTATCAAAACAAACAGTCTTTGTACAAGTGTGTACTAGATCTACAAATGCATATTCAAGAGGTGATGTTTCAGTTTGTTAGAGAATGACTTGAGTGAACGAGACTTTTTAATATCCGAGTTGAGGTTATTCCAGAATAGGGTACCACGAGATACAATGTTGTTTTTTGAAAACGTTGTTCGGTTAAATTTTGTATACAAATCACCTTTTGATACTGCACGAGTTGAATACGTATGGACTGATGAACACAGGGTAAAAAGATCATTAAATTCGTTAGAAAAAAAAGCCACTTTTATATTTATACATGAATTTACCTAAATTAAAATTGTACAAATCATCAAATTTAAGGACCTTCAAGGCTAGAAACAGAGGCGCAGTGTGATCCAAGTATCCAGTTTTACTGATAATTCAAACAGCCTTCTTTTGTAGGAGAGTGAGTTTTTTACATTGTGTGATTGTTACGTTACCCCAATTAATTATTGCATAGTTTAAATACGACAAGATGAGAGAATTATATAATGTTAAAAGAATACTTGTAGGTAGAACAAACTTCAGTCTATTCATAACGCCAATGTTTTTAGAAACTTTACCTGATTGGACATTCGACAAAAGCAGTAGATGACGAAACAAAACGAAAAAGCTTTAGAAAATAGTAAATACGCGACCATGACTTTTTCGAACTTGAATGTATTACAAAAGGAACAGACACCAGACATCCCTTTGAAAGTTCTACATACTACCCTGATATGAGACAATTTAGAGCATTTCTAATGGAGGGGACGGTCCCATGTTACCAACCAATGTATTCACTGACTGTAAAACGGAGGTGTTTCAGAGACTGTCTGGCTTTCAGAATGTGTCAAAGAAGTGCTATTGCTAAAGTTGTTTACAAAGCATAAAATAATTCTCACTTTGTTTATTGTATTTGTTGAATGTTTCAAATAAAGTTTTGGAAAGTCAGTCAGTACACATTAATCAATCTTGAAAAGTTAGTGATAGGAAAAAATGCTAAGCTGCACAGCGTCATGTATTTCGGCAGTGATGCAATTCAAGTTATTATTCGAAACCCATTCATTATCAAAAATTGTTCCTATCTTTTGAAGGTTTTGACGTAAATTCTAAACGACCCTCCAGAGTGCGGGAGCAACCTTGCCAACCTCTAGAAGCTCAGTTAAATCTACTTCACTATTAAGCGAAGCTTGGCAATCAAATAGTACACAGACTTCTGCATTAGTAAAAGATTATGATCCATAACCATGTTCAGTCACAAAAGGGTAGCATTTAGGGGCTAAATATCTGGATATATTATAAGCCAGGTACTTCATGTACATGTACATGTATGACACCATAATGTTGCCTATAGTAGCAAACAGTGCCCGGATAACATGGATAAGAATGTAATAGACTGTGCAAGTCTCGCACGTAATCGAACTTCCGGGACCATTGTGGTCCCAACCATATGGAGTTTTACGTGGGCGAGATTTTGTTTCGTCAATTATTTTAGTTTAACGTAGGTTATGACCTAGAAAAGTATACATGTTGTTGGGAATGTAATACTAAGTGATAACAACATATGAAAGTAAAACCAATTCAACAATATAACGAAGAAAACCCAAGAATTAAACTTGACCTCAGCTTCTGGTTATTGCCAAAAATTAAGAATTTTGTGCTCGCCTCCGATCATAAAACTTACGTAAACGCTTGTTTTGGATGCGCAATTATAATCGCCAGATGCTGTAATTGCAAAGCAAACCCTTTTCATTGCAGTCTATGGTTGTTGAGGCGTCAGCATCCTCTTTAAACTGCGATACGGGTCCATTTAAGACCCGTTTGACCTTCACGAATCCGCGTGAGGGGTTTCTAAAAAGTTTACATCAAATAGGCATCCTTGTCCCAGAGTTTAAATTTTTTTTCAATAATAATATACACACTATTGTGATTGTTTTTTCAAAAGCTAAAACTTTTCATAAAATTGTAATGATTTATTTTTGTTCTTCAGATTTTGTCATGAGATATAATTTAAAACAAACATTTAATTTCAGAAATAAACATGTTCTTCGTTTGACGTGTTTTCTCGTTCGGATACGCGCGAGACTTGCACAGTCTATTGAGGAAGACACTGCCTTCCCCTTTTACAACAACAAAGCATCAGACCTGTATACGTATCAGTTTATACTGGTTTGCACGATTAAAATACTGTAGGAATTTGAGTGTTTTGGGGGGGAATTTTTTCACAGATTTTGCAGCTCAGCACTTCCACTGCACAAGAAATGTCGTTTACAAAGCATGAAATACTTCTTTGGTTTGTTGTATTTGTTGAATGTTTCGAGAAAAGTTTTGGAATCGAAGTCAATACACATTTGACAAGCTTCAAGCGTGTGCGATAGGAAAAAAGCGCTATGCTGCACAGCAATGATGCAATTGGCCATTTGGTAGTTCTGATTGGACATTCGACAAAAGCAGTAGATGACGAAACAAAACGAAAAAGCTTTAGAAAATAGTAAATACGCGACCATGACTTTTTCGAACTTGAATATATTGCATAAGGAACAGACACCAGACATCCCTTTGAAAGTTCTACATACTACCCTGACATGAGACAATTTAGAGCATTTCTAATGGAGGGGACGGTCCCATGTTACCAACCAATGTATTCACTGACTGTAAAATGGAGAGGTGTTTCAGAGACTGTCTGGCTTTCAGAATGTGTCAAAGAAGTGCTATTGCTAAAGTTGTTTACAAAGCATAAAATAATTTTTACTTTGGTTATTGTATTTGTTGAATGTTTCAAATAAAGTTTTGGAAACGAAGTCTGTACACATATTAATCAATCTTTAAAAGTGTGTGATAGGAAAAAAACGCTAAGATGCACAGCTAGTTCGGCAGTGATGCAATTGCCCATTTTGGTACTTCTGATTGGACATTCGACAAAAGCAATAGATAACAAAACAAAACCAAAAAGCTTTAGAAAATACGCGACCATGACTTTCTAAAACTTTAATGTATTGCATAAAGAACAGACGCCAGACAAGCCTTTGAAAGTTCTACTATACATGTACTTCCCTGATAATAGACAATTTAGAGTGTTTCTAATAGAGGGGGCGGTCCCATGTTACCAATGCATTCACTGGCAGTAAATCCGGGGCAAGATTACGGTTCACACTACATGTATGGTACTGACAAGTGGAAGGAATGAACATTTCAATAAAAAATACTTGATATTTAGATCAATACTCACATGAGTGCCCATATTTTCAATGACATATCTGTTGTCAGTTAGTTTCCCTTGTAGCAGTTGTCATCTTTGCGTAAGTTATTGCAAGATTTGAAACTCATTCATTATCAAAAAGAAAATCCTATCTTTGGAATGTTTTGATGTAAACTCAAAACAACCCCAGAGTGCGGGAGTCACCTTGCCAACCTCTGGAAGCTCAGCTAAATCTACTTCACTATTAAGCGAAGCTTGGCAATCAAATAGTATGGGACTTCTGCATTTGTATGATCTGTAACCATGTTCAGTCACAAAAGGGTAGCATTTAGGGGCTAAATATCTGGATATATTATGAGCCAGGTACTGTACTTCATGTATGACACCACAATGTTGCCTATAGTAGCAAACAGTGCCCGGATAATAATATAATTGAGGAAAAACAGCCTTCCCCTTCTACAACAACAAAGCATCCGACCTGCATACGTATCAGTTTATTCTGATTTGCACGATTAAAATACTGTAGCCAGGTACTTCATGTACGACACCCCAATATTGCAAATTGTGGTAAACAGTGCCCAGATAAGAATATTGAGGTGTCATGGCCAAGCGGTCTAGGGGCGATGGACCCAAGCTCTGTAATTTACTGAATGTGGGTTCGAATCCTGGCCTGATCAGTCGCGACACTTGCGCCCTTGTATCACATTTGCTTCTCTCCACCCAGGAGTACAACTGGGCACCAGCAAGAGCTTGGGATCAACCAGCGATGGTCTGGCATCCTGCCCAGGGGGAAAAGAAATATTCTCAGACGTTTAATGCCAATGAAAAATAATTTGAATATTGACAGTACTCTCCCTAAGCAGTGGTCCGCTGGCCAAATGCCAGTTAGAGCTTCTGACGACCAATACAAAAGTCTGTCCACTGTTGGTTTGGCCAATAAATAAATAAATAAATAAAAAACGATCTTCTATCGTTTTGTTGTCAATAAACACCATACAGCCAACCTGTGAAAATCTTGTCAAAGGTAGGCTCATACTTTGGCAATGACCCCGGAAAAAAAATTGTAAATTTTATCTGAAAGCCTACTTGTTATAAAGATAGTAAGCATCCAGCGAAATTATTTGGCCTGAACTACATGTACCCCCTTTGGTTAGAAATCAATAAAAGTATGTCAACAAGTTTAAATCTCCCGAGTTCGCGGAATGGACTTTTGGAGCTTCAAACCTCTGCGATGTTTGTTTGTGAATGCTGCGGCCAGAGATACGGTCAGCACTCACTGTCACCTCTCTAAACATGGATAGATTTGACAATCTTGATGAAAATACCATGACAGTTTTTTTCTTCTTCTTGTTTTCTCAGCTGAAACTTCCAAGGGTGACTTTTATTGTATCTTTATTGATTTGGCCTACAAATCGGCCTGACATTGACAAAATCCAATCAATGACCCTACCTTTGATTAAGGTCTTCTTATTGAGAAAAGGCCCCCAAAAATGCTTTATGTTTTGTGCCAGCTCATTAAAGGGCCTGATACTTCACGGAGGCAAAGGGGGCAATTGTTTCTATGCTCCTTGTCATTGGCTAGGAGCCCTTCGGGGTTTTTAAAATTCTTTTTACCAGATTACGTATCTTGTATTTCCTTGGGTTTTTTAAAATAAAAAAAATTAAAAAAAATCTTTATCTACATGTAATCTAGCTTTCCGTGTTTTTATTAATGTAACAATGTATGTTCTGTCTTTTAAACTTTTTACGTCTTGTGTATCTTGTTTTTCTTTTTCTCTGTGATTACTTTTTATTTTGCTATAGTCGATTTTTTATAATAGTTTTTGATTTTTTTATTGTCTTTGTAATATTTAATGTTTGGTTTTGTAAGCATATAATTTTTAGTATTACCTTGTGATACTACCGACCATGTTTTGTGTTTTTAAACCGAAATAAATGAAAAAATTATTTTAAAAGTCCACTTACAATTTAAATAGAAATTGGTTCTGAGATGAATTGGGGGGGGGGGGGGGGGTGGGGGGGGGGGGTTGAAAAGAGAAGATTATTCTCATTTGTCTTAAGGGTATGAAGACTTTAATACTCAACAGACTTGAAAGATATTTATCAGAATCAACATTTGAGCATCATTTTAAACAAAATAAAGATATTGAATTGAAAAACACAAGACTGCCAGACTTGTTCATTTATGAGTTTACCAGTGTTGCAGGTCTCGAGACCGGTCTCGGTCGGTCTCGAGACCACTTTTTGCTGTTCTCGGTCTCGATACCCTGTGGTCTCGGTCTTGGTCTCGGTCTCGGACCCTTCCGGTCTCGAATATTTGCCTGGTCTCGCTTCGAGACCAGCAAAATATGCAAATTTATTTGATTTATTCATATTCCTTCGCGATCATTTATCACGATAGCAAATAGATAGCTAATAGATAAAAGATAGCAAATAGTTTAAGAAAACTTGCTGTTTGTACAGACAACCTCGCTTGTGGTTGTGTGAGCTTGCATGCAGCGAGCTGTATGTACTGTACATGTACACTATGTACATGTACATAGTGCCATGTGTGTGCTTGTGCCATCGGCTTTACATGTACCCATCATAAGTTCGAAAAAAATTGGGAGCGAGTTTCTAGCTATGACCAAAACACGCACTACTCGTTGTGAAAGGGAAACAGGTGCATTGCGCATGGTGCAAACAGGTGCATACACTACAGTACGAGTTCGCTAGAGTAGCACGATAAAATAAAGTTTTCGCTCTTTTTTTAAAACGATTATCACAAGATGTCCAGTAATTCTGCTGTGATAAGATTTGGTTGTAAGGACCATAAAGAGATCATGGACGCCAAAGCAGGTAACAAGAAACATTCTGCAGTTCTACATTTCTGCTCAACGACAAATCGAATCACGGATAATCGGGGACAAGTTCAGCATTCACTATGCATTTTAAGTCGGGCCCATAAAGCCAAGTACATGTAAGTAACACAAATTAACATTATTCAAATTCAATTCAATTCAATGCACATTTATTTTTACAAAATTGATTTCATTGCTCATGATTCTCAGTAAACTGCAAATTGAATGTCAATTATAACACTGATTAAGCCATTAGTTTCACTTTTGTATATGATATTCATGAAAGTGGATAAAAATGTAACGTTTTTACATTATGATCAAGAACACCCCCAATGACAATGCATGTTTGTCAGCAGAGATTCTGTCCATGTTGATGTTTCTGAAGTGCAATGAAGATATTCTGTAAAAGGACCGGTACCTATACAAAAAACAACTGTTTTGTCACATACCTGAATCCGACAGAACAAACTTATTATATTTGATTTTTGATAAATATTGTATTATCCAGTACAGTATTGTTGTAAAACAAGTACACAAAAGATTTCACAGTCATTATCTAACAGAAAAAGACATACTCAGCTTGTTTTACATCAATAAAAGACTTTCATTTAATTTATTATGTGTCTAATTTTATTACATGTATGTAATTTACACATGTGGTCTTGAGGTCTCGGTCTCGGTCTCGGTCTCGGTCTCGGACCTCCAGGTCTCCCCCTTGGTCTCGGACCTTAGGGTCTCGGTCTCGGTCTCGGACCTCCAGGTCTCAGTCTCGGTCTCGGTCTCGGTCTCGGACCTCCAGGTCTCAGTCTCGGTCTCGGTCTCAGACTCCCAGGTCTCGACTACAACACTGGAGTTTACTGGCCTGTATGACACTAAAAGCATTGGCCTCAGGCCAGTGGTCCAGTGTAAAATTTGAGCCATGTGTAGGAAATTTAGTATTTTGGGGCCATTTTTCTCACAAAGCTTGATTTTGTACACAAAAATATTTCTAAGGACAACAGACAATTGGTAATATAGTAAACCACAATGGAGCTTTAAAATTGAAATTTTATTTTTCTTTAACAATCAGAGGTCATTCAAAATAATCAATGTTTAACAAGACATTCCATTAGACATTTATAGAGCACAAAGGGCATTGTTTTTTGGCTAAATTTTTTGTTCACGATTGATCGACTCTTTACTGCAAAAATAGGAAAAAGGGAGAACCATAAAAAATAAATTTCATAAAACCCTGAAATATTGTAAGGTAAACAGGTAAGTATATTTAAAATTATTTTAATAACGGCAGATATCATTGTAAGTGGGTATTTGTTCACATCAGGTCCCAATTTTATAAAACTGGTTCCAAGAATTTAAAACATGCTTAGCAAATAAAATATTACTTAGCAGAAACAGGTCACCGGCCAAACTACTAAGTAATATATACTGTTTTTATAACTGGTTGCCTGCTACTACTCGCTAACCAGATTTTTTAAAAAATCTGAGCACCATTTTCAACTGAACAGCTTAATTATGAAATCGAGCCCAGTTATTAAAGCCATCAAGGTCAATTCATGTACATTTTTTTGTCTAGGTACATTATCCCCCCAGATCTACATCCTGAGACTCCACCCCTTCCATGCCAACCCTCCCCACACCCAATGTATTGTATCTCCTACAACCTGTCCTTGTAGTGTTTTTTACACCACTTAGTAAATTAGATGTTGAGATTGGAGCACATCAATTTATTATTTTCATTTTGATATATATATATTCTTTTTGTGTTCTGGCCCCTGTCACAATTATGCCTCAACATTCCCCAGACGGACCCTGCAAATTTGCTGTTCCAGAAACGCATATTTTTATGGATGCCTCCGAGACCTCCAGAAACGATGCAAGATTACAACTGACAACGTTGTGTCCCAGTAACCTCAATTTCATTTATTTTTTTTTTTTCTTCTTCTTTCTTTTCTTATTTTTATGTTTGAGTGGGGCTCTCCATTCAATACAGAGGGAGGATCTGTGCCGAAGCGATTGACGGGAATGGCGATAAATCGTCATCTGGGTCTGTTAGTGAGCTCGCACATGATATCATGTTATCATGCGGTCTGGCATGGCTAAAAAGAGCACGTGGGTAGGCATTAAATTCGCTACGATCGACTGCAATAAATAAGATATGAGGGTGCATGTGACAGATCAAGGGTTTATGTAAGTGTGAAACATTCTTAGTCTGCCCCCACTTCCCTACTATCAAAACCTGACTGACCTTGTAGAAACTTGAGTATGTTTGTACATGTACATTCATACGGTGACTGCTCTATGTTCTGACGCCCTTATGTCATGTTTGTTCCAACAACCCTACATGTATGTTCCAACGACCCTATGTTCCAACAACCCTATGTTCCGACAACCCTATGTTGTTGTTCCAACAACCCTATGTTCCACAACCCTATGTTCCAACAACCCCATGTTGTTGTTCCAATGTTATGTTCCAACAACCCTATGTTCCACAACCCTATGTTCCACAACTCTATGTTCCACAACCCTATGTTCCGACAACCCTATGTTGTTCCAATGTTATGTTCCAACAACCCTATGTTCCAACACCCTATGTTCCGACAACCCTAGGTTGTTGTTCCAATGTTATGTTCCAACGACCCTATGTTCCAACAACCCTATGTTCCAACAACCCTATGTTCCAACAACCCTATGTTGTTGTTCCAATGTTATGTTCCAACGACCCTATGTTCCAACAACCCTATGTTGTTGTTCCAATGTTATGTTCCAACGACCCTATGTTCCAACAACCCTATGTTCCAACAACCCTATGTTGTTGTCCAATGTTATGTTCCAACAACCCTATGTTCCACAACCCTATGTTCCACAACCCTATGTTCCGACAACCCTATGTTGTTGTTCCAACAACCCTATGTTTCGATAACCCTATGTCCCAACAACCCTATGTTCCAACAACCCTATGTTCAGACAACCCTACATGTATGTTCCAACAACCCTATGTTCAGACACCCCTACATGTATGTTCAGACACCCCTATGTTCAGACAAACCTATGTTCCAACGACCCTATGTTTCAACAACCCTACATGTATGTTCCGACAACCCATGTTGTTGTTCCAACAACCCTATGTTCCAACGACCCTATGTTCCAACGACCCTATGTTCCAACGACCCTATGTTCCGACAACCCTATGTTTCAACAACCCTATGTTTCAACAACCCTATGTTCCGACAACCCCATGTTTTTGTTCCAACAACCCTATGTTCCTACAAACCTATGTTCCTACAAACCTATGTTCCGACAACCCTTGTTGTTCCGACAACCCTTGTTGTTCCGACAACCCTTGTTGTTCCGACAACCCTTGTTGTTCCGACAACCCTTGTTGTTCCGACAACCCTTGTTGTTCCGACAACCCTTGTTGTTCCGACAACCCTTGTTGTTCCGACAACCCTTGTTGTTCCGACAACCCTTGTTGTTCCGACAAACCAATGTTCCTACAAACCAATGTTCCTACAAACCAATGTTCCTACAAACCAATGTTCCTACAAACCAATGTTCCTACAAACCAATGTTCCTACAAACCAATGTTCCAACGACCCTATGTTCCGACAACCCTATGTTCCGACAACCCTATGCTCCGAAAACCCTGTGTTCTGACAACCCTGTGTTCTGACAACCCTATGTTCAGACACATGTACGTGTTCAGACACCCCTATGTTCAGACAAACCTATGTTCCAACGACCCTATGTTCCAACGACCCTATGTTCCAACAACCCTATGTTGTTGTTCCAATGTTATGTTCCAACAAACCTATGTTCCACAACCCTATGTTCCAACAACCCCATGTTGTTGTTCCAATGTTATGTTCCAACAACCCTATGTTCCACAACCCTATGTTCCACAACTCTATGTTGTTCCAATGTTATGTTCCAACAACCCTATGTTCCAACACCCTATGTTCCGACAACCCTAGGTTGTTGTTCCAATGTTATGTTCCAACGACCCTATGTTCCAACAACCCTATGTTCCAACAACCCTATGTTCCAACAACCCTATGTTCCAACAACCCTATGTTGTTGTTCCAATGTTATGTTCCAACAACCCTATGTTCCACAACCCTATGTTCCACAACCCTATGTTCCAATAACCCTATGTTCCAACAACCCTACATGTATGTTCCGATAACCCTACAATCTCCCTTAACAGTGGTCTGCTCATCAAATGCCAGTTAAAACACCTGAGGACCAGTCATCATTCACACCAAGTGGTCCAGCTCGCTACATGTAGTTCAGTGTTGAAAAGCATCCCTATTTCATTGTTTTGAAATAAATATTGTTAAATTCAATTTCCAATGTCATGCAACAGTTTACAAGAAACCCTTGTCGTTGTAATAACGTTTAAGTAGTTTGCATCCTGTTCACTTCATGATCAATTAACATTAACGACAGTGTTTGTTACACGATACATCCTTACGTTATGAAAAATAGACAGATTGCAGGAGGGTACACAAGACCAAATGACATCATTAACTCCACGATGGACAAATTAAGGGACGCTGAAACTGAAGATGTGTTGTACAAACAACATGATCGTGGTGTTCGACCTAAATGTACATGCCATGCCACCCTGTGCAAAGCTGCCAACATTTGCATCTTGCAATCAGGGAGATTTTGTACAACAATCACAGAGATATTTAGAGTTACATTCAACATAATAGAAGAAAAGTTTCCATAATCAGGGAGATTTTCAAATTTGCTACTCAGAACATGGATTGGTTTAATTTCAAGGAATTTTCTGCAGAATCGGAGAGTTGGCAGCTCTGCTCCATGCATGACATCACAACGGTGCAAATTTTAATTTCTAAAAAAGACATCCGCAAATAAGCATCTGCCTTTTTCCCCCGACTTTGAAGGTTTCCCTCCCATCATCCTAAGAAACTCAGTTTGAATTTCCAAAACCCCACGGGTAGGTGCACAAAGACCAACTGTCAATTTTTCGAAGGCAACAGAGAGAGACAGAGGCCTGAGCTATTTCAATGTCACATCATCTCTTTGATGTCTGACTTAACGGCACGGTAAGAGAGTGGCCGTAAAACGTGGACGGACGCTCTGTGCATGAGATAAAGGGAATCTTTTATCTACCGCTACATCTTTAGAACCAGACCCAAGCGCCTCTATTCCCCTAATGCACCGTGCTCCAGTTTCTAATCTCTCCGAGGAAGGAAAAAACCTTGTTTTGTTTCGCCCGTTTTTTCCCCCGCAACGATGCTCTATGTAGGCCAAAGGTACTAGTGTTTCATTCAAACCGCTGTATGAGTTATTATTTCGATTTATTGTAATTGACAAATTGTCAGAAGAGGTGCCGGGACATGTTTCTTGTCTCAGGTTTAAAACTGCATAATTTAGAAAGGATTTTAGAAAGTGTATTTTGTGTTATTAGTGAGCTTTTAACTTTAATATCCCTCAATTTTCTTCGAAAGATTTTTCCCGGTAAAAAAACATTTATATTATTAGTAGATCACTGAATGTTTTTTATTATCATTATTAAGTATTATTTATACAGGGTAGCCCCATTAGTGTGAAAACACTGCTCTACCTGAGGGTCCTGTAATAAAGAACAATACAACAAAACAAAGGGGAAAAACATGAAAGAATACAAACCCCATAAAGCATTGTTTGTCGGAGGAAAAATTTATGTGCAATAAATTGATGAGTTGTGTAGCGCCCAAGGCCCCCCAAAAACAGGCAGATCATGAATGGAAAGAGTGAAATGCCGTTAACAGTGAAAACTACCCAAAACATCAACCTTGGTAATCACAGTGATGTGATTTTTTAAACATCAGGCCTCGAATTAACCCTTTAGAGACCATTCATATCCGTATAGACTGTGTAAGTCTCGCGTGTATCCGAACGAGAAAACACGTCAAACGAAGAAAATTTTTATTTCTGAAATCAAATCTTTGTTTTAAATTATATCTCATGACAAAATCTGAACAACAAAAATAAATCATTACAATTTCATGAAAGGTTTTAGCTTTTGAAAAAAAAATCACAATAGTGTGTATATTATTATTGGAAAAAAAATTAAAACTCTGGGACAAGGATGCCTATTTGATGTTAACTTTTTAGAAACCCCTTTCGCGGATTCGTGAAGGTCAAACGGGTCTTAAATGGACCCGTATCGCAGTTTAAAGAGGATGCTGACGCCTCAACAACCATAGACTGCAATGGAAAGGGTTTGCTTTGCAATTACAGCATCTGGCGATTATAATTGCGCATCCAAAACAAGCGTTTACGTAAGTTTTATGATCGGAGGCGAGCAAAAAATTCTTAATTTTTTGCAATAACCGGAAGCTGAGGTCAAGTTTAATTCTTGGGTTTTCTTCGTTATATTGTTGAATTGGTTTTACTTTCATATTTTGTTATCACTTAGTATTACGTTCCCAACAACATGTATACTTTTCTAGGTCATAACCTACGTTAAACTAAAATAATTGACGAAACAAAATCTCGCCCACGTAAAACTCCATATGGTTGGGACCACAATGGTCCCGGAAGTTCGAATGCGCGCGAGACTTGCACAGTCTATAATCATCACAAAACGCCCCGGAGACATTGCTAATATTGTTAGTTTCTTTATTGAAATTTTGTCAGTAAAAATGTCAACATAAATAAAATTAATGAGAAAAGTTAGTTTCCTGTTTAGAAATTGGGATACTATGTCAACATACTAACATCAACAGATTTCATGTGTGGCCATAGCCTTTACTTTGACCTCTTTATGTAAATTGAAGTAGGTTAATTTTTGCGGCCATTTGCGGCCGCTATGAGCGTTTTGGTACAAGCCGCTTGTGGCCGCTATGGTCTCTAAATGGTTAACCCACGGCACCCACAGCAAATGCCCTCTGAAAAGTTCCAATACAAATTTACATTTTCCTCACAAAAGTGCCCCTTACCAGAGGAACATTGCTGTGCCCCTTCAAGAGTGACGTTCAAGGCCTGAAACATGTTTGGAAATTCTTACTTTATTGGCCCTTAATTAGGAGTTACTTGAAAGCTCTTATCAGGGATGTGATAGGCTGTTGCAGGGCTCGAAAGCTTGCGAGCCCGATGCCAACTAATACAAATTTATCTTTGGTTTTAAAAGCCCTACTCTGCAATATGGGGCGTTCTACATGGTTTTATCTTGATGCTTTTATGAATTTCATCTTCACTTTAAATAATAATTATATACATATACATGTATAGGGGTGGATTTCAGGGAACAATTTTTTGCAGTAATTTTGCATAGCAAAATATATAGACTGAACAAGTTCTGTGCACACTGAATGCTAATACTGAGTAGCAACTGATACATTTTGCGTAGCATTTTGCGTAGCATTTTGCTCCGCTATACATGGGAAATCGTTCACTGTATTTGGGGGGGGGGGATTTGGGGGGGCAAAAAAAAAAGAATTCCATGAAAAAACTTCCTCATCTATTTGATGAGCAAACAAACCCAGGACAGGGAAATTATGAATTTTGGCATGGAGCATCTTAAATTATACAACTCAAAAAAATCTGGTAACTCATACAATGTCATTAAACAAAACAAATTTTTTTAATTCTGAAAAAATAATCAGTCATATTTTTTTCTTGTAAATGGTGAGGCAGTTTTTACCTATGTTAATCATTGCCTACAAAATGGAAATGCAATAGTTTTTGAGAAATGAGTAAAATATTTAGTTTTGATCTAACAAGTCCAAAACTCGAAAGTTGAAAACATTTCAGGTTTTTTTTCCCCACTTTTTTTTCTCCCGACTCCAATGACCGATTGAGCCTAAACTTTCACAGGTTTGTTATTTCATGTATGCCGGGTCACATAAAATGTGGAGACTGGTCTTTGACAATTACCAATGTAACACATGTGAGAAAATCTGCCTCTTCTATGCCAAAAATGACCAAGAAAACCTACGTATTGTATATTATTATTTTTAATTTGTAACTATTTTATTCCACTCCTTGCTAATTCCAACTTAATGGGCTTTAAGAAATTGTGCAGGGAATACAAAAGAGCCGCGGGGGGAAGAAACATTTCCTGTTAAAACGTTTTAAATTCTGTAAGAATTTTAGTCTATTGAAGAAAAGGATGGATTATATTTTAGGAACGGGATCTGACTATTCAAACAATTCCTCTGAGTATTTTGTTCAAAAGAAGACGGGGAACAACACGAGACGATTCGTAGTCACTACTGCACTAGTTAGGATTCTATCTTTACCATATATGCAGACAACATTCAGGATGTGGGTTTTTAAGTGAAAGACGACCTTCAACGGGAAGTAGGGAAACAATTTTCTTTTTTCATTCGTGAACAATCACCAGAACGAGATTTTGTAAAACCAACAACTTTTTCTGTGAATTAAATATTTGAAGGTCGGAGCTTTTAGAGATAGTTGAGATGATGTGCTTGCAAGCGTACTGCTTAACTTTTTAAAAAATTTGAAAGAAAATGGAAGCTCACTTGCAATCAAATTTGTTTGATATACACCCAATGCATTGATGTAATCCTGCTGCCATCTTAGAGTTAAAGGCACTGGACACGTTTGGTAATTGTCCAAGACCAGTATTCTCACTTGGTGTATCCCAACATATGCATAAAATAACAAACCTGTGAAAATTTGGGCTCAATTGGTCATCGAAGTTTCAAGAAAATAATGAAAGAAAAAACACCCTTGTTGCACAAATTTGTGTGCTTTCAGATGCCTGAAAAAGGCTTCAGGCCTGAAGTCTTTTTCAGATTCAAATATTTTAGTGAGAAATTACCCCTTTCTCGAAAACTATGTTACTTCAGAGGGAGTCGTTTCTCACAATGTTTTATACTATAAACAGCTCTCCAATGCTCGTTACCAAGTAAGTTTTAATGCTAATATATATTTTGAGTAATTACCAAATGTGTCCAGTGCCTTTAAAGGCAAAGTATACCTTTGGTTTTTGGAACTGTTCCATTGTTTTAATCCTATGATACATACAATAAAACTAACCTGTGAAAATTTCACTTCAAAAGGAGGTTGTGTTTTTGAGATATCGTCGAAAAACCGGAGCGAATACCATGTCCACACAGGAAGAATATTCCCAACAGGAATACACAATCTGAGACCTGTTCTTGACAGAAACGTTTCTCAGATTCAAGTTTTGGGGCATAAAACCTAATATCTTTTTCCATAACCACATTACTTCAAAGTGAAATGATTCTCAAAAGCTACTGTACTTCTTACCACGTAAGTTTTTATTGCCGTTATTTTTCAAAGTCATTACCAAACAAATACAGACCCTTTAAAACAATGATGAAACAATGGAAACACACTTCTATAATATGCGCAACACACCGGATGGACCACCTCCTTTTGACTTCTACATTATACATGAGGGCACCCTACCCAAATGACACCATATACATGTACATGTACATGATCAAAGATACAGATTGCTTTTTAAACTGTGTTGTCCGAGGATTAACAGTTAAGTGCGCCGGATGGCATAGACAGCCGAATGTTAGCAAAACATTCAATCGTGTTAACAAATGTTTTGACCAAACTCAACATTTTCTGTCAAGATTCATGAACTGAAATACCTTCCATGATTGGTTGATTTGTTTCCAACAAATTCAACACTATTTTTGAATATTTGTGTGACATTGCTACAAACTATGGGTATCTGTTTTTGATTTGCAGTTATGGCTTTCCATAGTTTTCCCAACCTCGGTTGGCAAAAACTTGGGCTGTGACGTTGCAAACGTAAGGTCTATGTATGAGTATTACTTGCTAAACAAATTTCTGTGGAGCGCTGCATAGTTAAAAAACAAACAAACAAATGTTACTATCTGATGCATCATTTAAAAACACCTTCTGTTTACTAACCTTCCCTTACAACGGAAAAAAAAAGAATACATTTATTTACTGTGCCGTGACAGACTGCTGCAAGCGTCCACAGCCAGGGATGACGACAAACGCCCAACCCACGCTCAAAAGAAACACCACAAACTCGCAAACAGGTTACCGGCAAAAAGCTTTGATACAAGAAAACCTTACTGTCAGGGTCTATGCTACGAGCACGGAAGACGTCACGTAATTTAGCTCTTTCACTTCCTCATCGGCCTTTTACTTAATTTTTTTTTTCCTCCTTGTTTTCTTTCCTCCTCTTTCGCTCTTTTTAGATTTCAAAAAAAAAGAAGAAACAAAATCCATTAAGTTATGGTTTCATTGTCTTGATTTCCCGAATAAGCTACCTATCTACCTGTATCACACTTCTCCATCTTCGCCATACTCTTATTAAAAGAAATCTACAGGGAGACGCAGGCAGTCGCAATTTAAGATGCCATTATTTCTTACTCGGCGACCAATCGGAACTGGGTCTTCAAATGGAGATAAATTTGACTTCAGGAAATGGGGAGAACCTCGCAGATGAAGAGGGGGGGAAAGAGCTGGGATACTTACGACTCTACCGTCCCCACGGATTGTGATTAGATCGCGTGGCGGATTAAGACCGACGGAGATCAATAACACCCGATGCCGCTCCCTTCCTCCCAGAGTCTCTGAGCTCTCCGGATTTGCATTTTAATCTTCCTAATGGCCTCGCTAATCTCCCAACGGGTTATGGGTTAATCTGTTAATGGACGGAGGGGAAGCTTGGCGTTGGGGGAGGGATGCAGGCCCCCGTTTGCAGGATATTACGCATGGCTGCTTGGATTATCTCAACTAGCGGAACCATTTATTGACGCCGGCAGGGCTCTAGACTCGCTGGAGTCATGATCTTAAGTGGCTAAACCTTAGGAAAATAGTCAGATTAAGTGTAAGGAGAGAGGGGGAGAGCAGGCCCTGTGAATCACTAGAGCCTTCAGCCGCAGGAGTTGGGGTTTTTTCCTTCTGTTTGACGAGTCAGCGTGTAAGGATAGTTGCATTTTAACAAATCAAACTTCAACTCTAAAGTTGGTTTTTATCCATAAAAAACATGTGAGGTGGATTGTTGTGACAGTGACGATGCGAAACTTTTAATTAACTGGTTAAAGGTAGGATCATCTTAAAATTAGTTTCTGTCAACGTAATGCTGATTTATAGGCAAAAATATCAAGAAAAAACACTAAAAATTACCTGTGATAGTTTCAGCTGAATACAGTGTGCACTTGAGAAAATAGCAAAAAAAAATTCACTGTATAGCTTGTTATTTCATGTACATTTATAAAGATAGATAGAATTTTTTAAATACACAGAAGACTATGTACAAAAACAGTTAAAAGGGCGGAAAAATAACAAATTAAAATGCTACAATCCCCGCCATAGCTCGTTGGGCCCCAGCCCCCATTCAATGTTGGCTCTTATTGCATGGACTGCACTATGCGTGTAACATTGGTAATTGTATCTACACTTGATGTGACCCAACATATACATGTACATGAAATAACAAACCTGTGAAAGTTTGAGTTCAATCTGTCCAGGGCTCGAATTTGGGGAGAAAATCCACAAGACTACAGGGCTTGTAGCTCAAAATCTTTACTGGACCAGACATTTTTTTACAAGACCTGATTCAAAATGTGAAAAGAAAAAAACTTGCTGCCACAGTTTAACATGCACTTGACTGCTTTTATATGAACCAGAACTGAGACAAGTAAGAGAAGAGTATACTTGATTACTCATAGAATTGAAAGATAATTTATCAGACCCAAAGTCAACACTTGAACATAATGTGTTTCTGTTATTCAATTGAAAAACACAAGACCATCAGACTTGTTAGGTCATAAGTTTACAGGCCCAACACTAAAATTACTGGCCTCGGGCCTGTGGTCCAGTGTAAAATTCGAGCTCTGCTGTCATTGGAATCACCAGAAAAAAGTGGGAAAAACCTCGAGTTTCAGACTCGCGAGATCAAAACTATTTGTTTTACTCATTTCTCAAAAACTATAGCATTTCAAGCAAAAGTTTTTGAAAGGGAATTTCCCACCATGACCATCTTACCATATTGTAAGTTATGCGTGAATCTGTGAATATTTATTTTTTCACTCTTACCATTGTTACAAACACCCTTTAACAAAATCGAGCTGGGGGACCAGGAGGGTATTGTTTATTGTCATGTAGCCCAAGCATTTTGGCAGGGATTGTAGGATTAGTACATTGAATAAGCGTCAAACAAAGTGCTAATACTGATCTTTGACATACAAATAAAAAAACAGTAAACGTTTCATCATTCATACTGAAAATCTTGTTATTCTTTTTTCCAGCCCCCCAGACTAAACAGGAAGTACAAATTACATGTAATATTTCTAAAGACCTTTTGCATCATCACGCTGCAATCTTCAAGGTAGCATGGGGTACATGTAAAACAGTGATGAAACAATGGAAAATGCGAAGCTACATGTACATCTAGGTACAGAATTGGCGAATGATCTACGTTCTTTAACCCTAACTCCCAAAGCGTTTTTACTAGAATCCATCCCTAACCCAACACATTCCAACAGCTTATACTACCATGCGATGGGAACTGTACCCAATCTTAGGGGGACGATACACAACCTAACAAACTCCAACAGGCCTTTTTTGTTTGATTTTGTTGGAGTGTGTACACTTGGCATGTGCAAAATTTGATCAGTGAAATCACACAGTACCCAACATAACATAATCCAACAACTATCTCATTAGACCATGGAGGAAAGAGCACTGCCAGACATGTACATTTCACACATCCACCATACCCACTCAATCAAATTCAAACACCATTACTTGTCAGCAAGGATACACAATCCCACAGAATCAAACACCCAATCCTAACTTCACTGTACTTAACCTAACAAAATTAAACACTTTGCCCTGTTTGAATTTGTAGGGTTAGGGATTGTTAGGGTTAAAGCCTGAACACGTTCTTTAAAGCCTGAACATCTGAAGTCACATTTCGAGGCTTGAGAATAACCACAGACACCAGCCTGACCGGATGTTGCCAGATGTACCTTCGACCTCACATTCATTTCACACGGAGATTCGCAGTGAATAAAACATCACCTACATGTGTAAACATTAAGCAGACGCTGCCTGAGCAGACAACCGAAAGTGCAACCTGACAAATTACATCACCTCAGACCAATCATATGGAAAGCTTACATCACAGCAATTTTTCCAATGAAAAAATTGTATCCAATGATATCATTGGGCCTGCAAGACCAGTGCCTGTCTACATGTATATCCGAAGGATAAAGACAAGGGACCAGTTCTTTAGACCTCTAACCTCTGACCTCTAGCCGAGGGCGCCCTACTCAAATGACACTATGTGCATGAGGTCTATTGCAGAATAGTGTGTCAGGGCCGAGTGGTCAAGCACACTGGTGTTTCTGATCAGCAGAGTGTGGGTTCGAGTCCCAGTCTTGAAACTTGTGTCCATAAGCCAGACGCTTAACCATTATTGCTTTGTCCTTTGATGGGGCGTGAATCCCAAGATCCCATGTATTGTGTAATGCACGTAAAAGAACCCAGTGCAGTTATTGTTAAGAGAAGGGGTTCGACCCAGTGTTTTTCAGGTATGGTTGAATGCAGATTGTGTCACAGCACCTTGTAAACCTTTACATGGTGCTATGTAAATAAACAGGTCTTATATTTTCTAACATAACTCCACATACCTTGTAATAAAAGTCTATCCCTCTACCTTTTGTTACTATTTTTTATTGTTATTATTGTTATGATTTACAACAACAACAAATTCACTTCCACATGCAGGGATGTGATAGGCTGTTGAAAAAAAAAACCTGAACTCTAAGCGCAAAGCGGGACAGCTTGCGAGCTCGAGAACTTGCGAGCACGAAGCCCACTAATAACATTTATCATTGGTTTTAAAACGGATTTCTTTTTCTGGGGGGCAAACAAAATGGATTTCCGGTTAAAAACGGAGAAATCACATCCCTGCACTTGGAGACATTACAGTGGAAAACAATTCAACAAGTGTAAAAGGGTGACCTGAACTTGTGAGTGGTTACACGTATCTCTCTAGGAACTTAGGAAGTTGATCAGTGAAGTTACAATTGTAAACATTTATTGCTTTAAATGTAAATTATGAAAACCCTTGAGATAGTTCTGCCATTTGAAAGTCAAATGATCAAACAATTGATGCATTCCGCATTTATACGTACATGTATCTGACAGCACATACAAAAATGCACCGTAGTGTAAGGAGCATGTAGTCAACCGCGTACCTCGACACAAAAACGTCGGAATAACAACTTGGCGGATTTCAAGCCAGGGCAACATTATTTGTTTAATATTTCACTTTGAGCCGTAGAGTGCAAAACCTTGGTGTCCTTTTGAAATCCCCCTCCTGGGATGAACAGCCAAGTAGAGATTAAGAGATTACTGTACACTGTTTCATCAGAGGATTAACCACTAAGAGGATTAAGAGGGCTTTCTTCTCACTGCGTCTTACCCTTTTCAGCTTTTATCTTTTAATCTTACGGCAACCTTGTCCTTGCACTTTTCCAGTATCAATTTTCATTCTGATTTCAAAAGGCGGTGTTTGAAGTGCCCCTTCTGCAACGTCACGACCGTGCACATTCAAGCGTCTTGTGGGACTTAACCAAAGGGCAAGTTACTCGGAAGGTTTCAGCACGAGACAATTGGAAACAAATATCTCTTGCATATAACACAAGATAAAAGAGGGTATTATTGTCACTTTACTTGACAATAGAGGACTCTCCGTTTTCTTGCAAATTCCATCATGACACGAAACTCATAATGCTTTTTTTGCATAACGTAAACTCTTTAACCTGTCAATGGAACTTCTTTAAATCATTCCTGGATGACCTTTCAAAGAACTTATCACTCTGAAATGTCCTTTCAACAAATATTATTGCTCTTAAAGCGTACTTTTTGGGTACTCGGCAGAGTTCGTCCTCTATGTTTTCTATGTCTAGCAAGAAGGACTAGGGCCTAATTTCATGGCTCTGCTTACCGTATTCAAAAAATCGGTGCTTATATAGATACAGATGCAAGGAATTCCCCGCTTACGTCAAGCGTGTTTCACGGGTTAGCAGGAAATATTTGCTTATGCGCGTGCATACTCCACGTTACTAGACATTCTTTGCTTATACAGCTAGCTCAGAAATTCTGCGCATGCACAGAAAGCGGAGAGTGGTGATCGTAAGCGCAGAATTCGACGGTAAGCGGAGCCTTGAAATTGAGCCCAGTTAGCTTGTCATTTCACTGGTTCGTCAGCTTTTGTCCATAATTCATGTTAAATGTGGATGTTTGTCAACACTGAACTAGCCAGCCGGACCACTTGGAGTGAATTTTGACTGAGGTGTTTTAACTGGCATTTTGCCAGTCCGCCATTGTTAAGGTAGAGCGCTGAGCGCTGCTCTATCGAAACGTTCTTTGCATATATGTACATGTACGTAGACTGCACTTTGGCTCTTTTGCAGTTTGCCATTATCACAACCACCAATGTTTGTTGACTCCCAAAATGGACCAACCAGGACTATTATGATGATGAAGTCAGGTGAATCGTGTCAATACCAGATTTTGTTGATGTTTATATTAGTTTAGATTAATAGATTAGATTAATAGATTAGATTCCCCTTTATAATGGGTGTTCTACCTGAATTGTGGTCTACTGGCCAAAGGCCAGTTAAAATGCCTGAGGACCGGTCAAAAATCTCTCCAACTAGTCTACGGCTAGATTATTGCCTACTCCTACGTGTCAATCTCTTATTTATTGGTTATATTACTTTTAGCACAGGTGCCACGTAGATGTCAATATTGGAAGAATCCTTAAAATACGGACCAAATACAGCGCCAAAACTCGGTTAAACTTTTAGGGGGGGGAGCACAAGGGGTGCACCATTTTTTCTAGGGGGTGGGGGACTTCTGGCCAGACAAAATTGTAGATTCCATTTGCATTTTCATGAGCCAGTCCCTTTTCAATGCTCTTTTTATGCAATTTTCCCTTTTTGATAAGATAATTTGACGTCAAGGTAAAAAAACAAATACATTGTCTGTGTGTTGTGTAAATGGAAAGCCTTAATACTATAGGCTAGTTTTAAAAACATTGAAATCATCACATTAAACTTATATAATGTGACATTTAACTCTGGTAATTTTCAAATGTTAGTCCAGATTTCAAATGGGGGGGGGGGGGCACGAACATAAATGGGATGGGGTAAGAGCCCCCCTTAGATGTGTGATTGGGGTGCCAGTCAGAAGCTTTTAAATCTAATAAACCACCTATGTATATAGGATTTGTCAAAACTTTGGGGTTTTCTGAACCCAAATTTTTGAATGTTTGGTTGAAGCACACTGAATCTAAACAAGGTCTTCTGAATGTTTTCTACTTTATCTTGGTTTTGAAAGCCCTACTGTGCAATCTGGAGCATTCTGGTTTTCTCTTGATGTTTTTTGTAAAATTATAAAAAACCGTAAAATATATATTGGTTCATATCGGCTGAATTTTGCGTGTATCGGCACAAAATTTTCATATTGGCCCGATACGCAAGCTTTGGGGAGAACTCTGGCCAGGGATCACACCAAAATAAATGCTACACCCTGGAGAATGGCAGTACAGAGATCATCGTTACAAAAAGCCAAACCGAAAGTGTGCTCTGTTTGCAAGTCCAGCCATTCACAAAAATTGGCACACTGAGGGGACATTCAGAATAGCCACCCCAAATTTAGTTTTTTAAATATTGATTGGCTTCATAATACAATCTATAAACTGAAGAACAAAGTAGTGCCTAGCATGAACTAGATATTCTAGAACAACTTTGTAGTTTAATCAGGAATGAAATTACATTTCTCAGATTGAAAATTGTTTGAATACTTTTCTCCAAGACCACATTCCTTTGAAGGGAATTGTTTCTCAAAAATTGTCAAAGCTTATCAACAGCTGCAGTTCTTATTACAAAGTTTTTAGGGTCATTCATTTTTCGGAGTAATTACCAAAGGTGTAGTACCAGGGGTGGAATTTGGGGTAAAATTCCACAAGACTGCAGGGCTTGTAGCTCAAAATGTTTACTGGACCACAATCTATTTTACAAGACCAGAATTTTCACAAGAAAGAATTTTCTAAATAGTTCAACATGTAAATTGTTTTTAATTGGACAAGCACTCAGAGAAGATTTGTCTCATTTGTCTATGGGTTAGTATATTTTGATACTCAATGGTATTGTATTTACCCTTGCAGACTCAAAGTCAGCATTTGGACATATATTCTTTCTGTTTAAAAGATATTTCAAGGTGTGGTATTATTATTCCATTGAAAAACACAAGACTGCTGGACTTGTCCGGTCATGAGATTACTGGCCCGGGGCTAAAATCACTGGCCTAGGGCCTGCGGTCCAGTGTCAAATTCGAGCCCTGAGTACCCTCCCTTTTTAGGTGCAACCTAAATTTTGCTTCAGTTTTTTCAAACTGAAGCAATAGACCACTTGCTTAGAATACCAGGCCTTGAATTATGACATGGAGGCCATGTCACCATTGCATTTTTTAGCATAACTTGTTTTACATTTTATGCCAAATCAGTGTACCCCTCAATGATTTACAAAATTTCCCCAGAAAAGCATGACATAAATAATGTATTTATTTTAGGAACTGGATCCTGAAAACGGCGCAGACAACGGGAGAGTTTAAGCGTGACAGACGCTGAATCTGCACTGTCTGGAATTAAATGTGTTTACATCAGCAAGGTTTTTTTGTGTCAAAATTTCATTATTCACTTTCTGCTTAGTTGTACATACATGTTTACTAGGGCAAGTATGCTCTACATCACTAGGCCTAAAAAAAATATACGTTGGATTGCCTTTTCACCCAATTTTTTTTCTAGGGACGATCGGTCGATTTAATATAAAAAATTTTTTTTTTAGATACATAAATTATGTTTGTACTTGGAAATATTAAATCTAAAGTGTTATTTACAAATGTAAAATGGAAGACGAAAGATGTTTGTCTTTCGCATGCTCTCTACAAATCTGGGGTGTTATATATGGTTTTATCTTAATTTTTTAATTAATTTGATCTAAGTTTTGAACCCCCCCCCCAAAAAAAAATGGGGGGGCAAAAACAAAACGGATTTCTTTTTTTGGAGGGCAAAAAAACTGGATTTCCGGTTAAAAAACGGAGAAATCACATCCCTGTGTTTTCAAGACCACAGATACAGTAACGAAGCAAGAAGTTGTGCGAGTAAAGCTTATTATGTACACAAATGATGTATGTATTTAAAACAATGTACAAAAATCCCTGTATCCGTATGAAAATCTCTACAGTCGCAACCAAATGGTACCCTCTTTTGCCAGAACTTTTTTTATCTTGTTCATAGACTGTCTCTTGTCAGAAATAGGAATGTTCTGACTTTTTGCGGCCTGTAATCTCAAAAAACTGGACAATTCCAGTTAAATCTGAACAGTTGGCAGGTATGGACTCACTGGCGCATCATACGAACTGGTCTATATTGAAACTCAATTTTGGGAATCGGACACCCAAATCCAATGATGGATCTAGGCCCAGACCTTTAAATGTAGAGTCTCACTCACTTTATCCTTTTTTTGTGGAAAAGGGTGACAAAATACCCGCATGCCTCATCGGATGGGGAGAGCATTATCTCACAAGCCCTATCCCAATACATGTACTTCCCAACACCACTGAAAACCCACATTGAGGGTCTGAACAGAGACTCTCCTAGATCTTAATCCAGGCTATAGTACGCTCATGAGCGATGTACTGTAGGACTAAAAACTGGCATGGCCAGTTTGAAACAGGAAATGTGAAGGCATGTCAATCATTGCCAGTGATTAAGTCATCCTTCTTGCTATGGTTTTGTGCAATCCAGCACTTTGTAATAATGTCAGATGTGTACATGTGTAAGTGCATGATATACCTCAGGCATGCCTTCAGGCAATCCAAATTTATGTGTACACTGCCTTAGAAAATGATCTAAAAGAATACTGTGTCTGTAGACTCCAACGCCAATTTGTATGCACTGCTAGTTAATTTTGCCAAATGGCCATCTCACAGTCCATTTCCACAGATCTCACATTTCGCTTCCACAGCTGACATAGAGGGGGTGCACAGCCATCACACACCATCCAAAAAATGAGTAAAGCAAAGTCTACATGTTCTAATTAATGTGGTGAACACCTACACCTGAATGGCACTCTGACACCTGTATGAGACTCTGAGGCAGTTTTGTTTGCACTGTTATTTAGGTGTTCGGCTAACAGCCGAAAACCTAATTTTAACTGATCATGGGAGAACAATTTCTCACATACAGCCTCGCTACCATAGGCAGCGCGCCGTAACACCCGCTTACGTCTCTATATAACCCCTGGAAGGGAAGCACTAAAAATCTACGCTGATTGGCTTACCAAAAGTGACTGCTATACGTGTACGCTTGTTAAAAACTTTCGATAGCAATTGTAGGCGCTTGTCGGGCGCTTAGTACTTACGCGTGTGTAAAAATTCACGTACATTTCTACGCAATACATTTCAAATGAATCATGTTTTTATATGGTCACCCTAAACTGCACACAGTTAAATGTATCACAAGATTGAAAAAGAATGAGAGAGGGCCAGTTGCTCTATGACTTGTGCGTCCTTTGACAGCGCGCTCTGCGTAGTCTCTAAACACAGAATGGATCAACCACAGAGCTAATTAAAATATCCAATATATTTGGCTATTTCAAAGTCACACTTCCAGGGGGATATGATCGGGCGATGCATTCTGGGAAGGAAAACAACATAGCGTGGCGAGATCGTACACCCCTGGGGATGAGGTTGCCTCACATGGTATTAATACTTTACATTTCCACAGCTGACATAGACATATGACAAAGCAGACGACAATAAATGAGTTACGCATTGTAACTTGACTGGCATGCATAATTAACCACCCCCCCTGACAATCCATTGTGTTAGCATGCACAGCCATGCACCTACCGTGCTACATGTATGTACATGTATGCTTCATTTCCCTCATAATGGGCGAAAAGGGCGAAAAGGTACTGGAATCCATGCTAAAAAACTCTCTTTTCTCTGGGTTATTGTGTAACCCCGATTCCAGACCTTCGGGTTTTTTGTTATCGAAAGATTGATAGGCTGCCACCATTAGGTCTTCATGTAAAAGTGTCTTCAAAAACTGCACAATGGCTACACAGAGTGTGACCCCATTTGACCTTGACTTCCCATTCAAACCGAAAAATTCCCCAAGAACTTTTTTACATCAGATTGTAGGCCTCTTTGAGCCTGCTTAAACTTTTGCACAGAGATACCAATTTGACCTTAACTTCAAGTCAAATCTTCAATCCCCTGTGTGATTTAACCGTTTCAATCGTATCTTAACTGCACATATACTCCAATGAATAGCTCGGTACAATGCCTGTGTGACTATGAGAAGAACTCTGGACGCCATGCATGCATGGTTCTAAGTCCACAAAGCCTAAATTGGCATTTCAGCTTTGTTAGTCTTTAAGATACAGCCATCCCGCAAAGCCCGTAATGAGAGTCCAAAGTTTTCTCTTCAACCTTTGAGCTCTGCAGTCAATATTGGCCGGCATATTTACTAATGTATTGGCATGTAAATAAGTTCACCGCATGCGCGAGCTACTTGCAAAGCGTGCGCTGTTGATTTCTTGTTATAAATAATAGTTTTTTTGATTTAGAAAATTATGAATTAACAAAGATTGGAATATCATTTATAAAGACTTATAAAGATTTTAGAAAGAGAAGACCGTTGGAGAGAGATCTTTGAAAAAAGCAGAGCTCCAAATAAGTGTGTTCAGATATCATCAATTCATCGGTGTATGTGGTCAAGTTATTTCATCATGTGTGGTCACCTATTATTAATAATCATTCCACGAAGGAGAGATGCTACCAAAGATCAAACACTAAAAAATGAAACTGAATTGAATCTTGACACTCATCAGACAATTTAAACCTCACCTTCAACACCACACCTTGATGACAACATTAATGAGTCCAATTACATTAAATCAAAGTTTAATATTAGAAAAAAATGATAACTCATGAACCACTCAATGGATTTTTACAATCTATACATTATCGGAAAGGTCTTTCAAATATGAACTTACGCTACACAAGACTCCAATTTGACATTGTGTTCTGGTTCAGACCGGAACACAAAAGAAAAACACAATTCAAAAACCTTATAATTTGAAGTTGAAAGATAAAATGTCATCATCAATTGATGCAATCATCATTTCATGACATCCATCACGAACACCTTGTTTTTGTTATTTAACAAAAACAAAATTTCTAGATTATCATACCAGGATATGTGAGGCTAGTCCAAGATTCCAGCATACAACAGGGCCAAATATCAGCCGTGGCTTACGGCCAAGGTTCAGGCCTACTCACCGTAAGACATTCCATAATTATTTCTCAAGAGAGAACGAACAAACCTGGTTCATTTTAAGAGAGCTTTGTTGTCTTTAATTTATTTTGGTCATGGTTTCTTTGTGACTTAATGATATTCTCAAAACAAAAATAATAATTACTCCGGAAGGCCCGACAAGTTCTAGAAAACATTACCAAACAGAACAGATACACATTTGTTAATACAAACATGAGTGGTTAACCAGTGCACGTCGGATGACATACTGCCAAATTTTTCTCGACTGGCCTATGGCGGGAAAAACTTCAAGTCCGAGCACTCCGAGATTCCAGCGTACCATGGCAGATTATCAGCAGTGGCTGAGGGCAGCAGTTCTGTGAATCACGATGAGTGCCTACCGAATTTTCTGACAAGACATTACTAATCCCGGAGCTTCTTATGGGAACCTTTGTTGTCCTCCTTTATCAAACCAGGGTTTCATTGTGGCAATGGTATTCTCAAAGGAAAATGATTACTCCAGAAACTCTAAAACAATACCACTGGTGGGCACAGAATTTTGTTTTCCAAATCCGACCCAAAATGTTCAACAAAGACACGTACAAGGTTTTTACATTAGGAATGGTTTGAGAAATCTGAGCCTTTAAATTTGATACATACCATGCTTTGGGTCATCCTCCTTGGCTTGAGTCTTAGCTGGAGAAGGACCCCCCATCACATCAGCCGATTCGCGACAAGGCTGGGGGCTGGCCTGCTTCCTTTTTCGGGACGCGGCGGCTATGGGGGAAATGGAGGCTTGCACTTGGCACTGGCTTGATGTTGAGGGCGCCATTTGGTCCTCTGGTGCAGGCGACACGACGACCACATCTTGATTGGCATCTGAGGTTGAGAGATCCTCTGAGAAGGAGGTTGCGGGCTTGACAGCCTCTTGTGGCGAAACAATCTGTATTTAAGAAAAGTAATTATAAATCAAAAATATCGTTTGAATTATCCAGGTACATGTATATCCTTTAATTTGTTTTTTTTACCCTTATACCGATGTTTTAAAGCACTGTATACTCAGTACTTAATCCAAATTCTGTAAAAAAAAAATCCACAGGCAAATCACTCGGCTGGGATTCAAACCCACGACCTTTGCATTGCTAGAGCAGATGTCTTACCACTAGACCACCAAGCTAACCTGATGGCTAGGCAGTTCAAATTCTTAGCAGCGGGTACCGCAACGAATTAATAGATAATAATTTTGAATCGGGGGATTTTGAATCAGGGATAAAGAAAAGAATATAATTTTTTTTTTTTTTTATCCTTACACCGATGTAAATCCTCTCAATCAGTACTGAGAGTTTGACAAACTTTGTTCTAAAAAATTACCACGGGGGAACCAACACATGGAAAGAGAAGAAGAGGAAGGCCAAACAAAACATACATCAACCAACTATGTGAAGACTCTAACCTGACCTGTGAGGACATGAGGCAACTTCATGCTGGAAAGCCATCACAAATGTCCAGTGGTGGCCATTGGAATGAATGAATGGGCCGGAGCTTAGATTGCCTGTCATTTATCTTTATTAGATTGAGTGTAGTGCTAGTCTTTTTGGTGAAAGGTTGGAATCCATGTTACAACCTCTTTCCCAATGTAGGTCTGTAGCCAGCCTCCGTCTTTCAGGCCTGGAATTTTATCTTTGAGAGGGCAAGGCCATTCTCATTTTGCAAAGGGCACTTCCATTGGAAAATCTTAAAGGCTATGGGAATCTTTTGAAGGGGCACCAAGGCCAAGACCAGGGCAACGAAGGCCATGGCCTCCGTGGCCTCCGTGTAATTCCAGGCCTGGTCTTTTCTACAGATATTTTCATGGTAATTGTGCCACCATGGTCTGACCTGGTTCCTCCTAACAGGATGTTTGAGCGTAAAACCAGGCTTTTTGATTCTTCTCACACATACACTTTTGCTTTCCTGAGATGTAGAACAAAGAACCATTCCAACAGCTTTATTCCACGTACTGCATCTCTTTCCAAACAATTCCTTTTTAGAAGATTGTTTTGACTACAGATGAGGATTTGTTTGCAGTAACACCATTATTGTTTATATTGCATAGAATCCGTACAATAAGAACTTGTCATAATGTGTACCATAATGTGGAACTGGGGGGATACATGTACAAGAAGTTTTATTAATCTCATTTGGTGTGGGGAGGGGGGTGTGGGGAGGGGGGGGGGGGCACTGGACAGGGCTCCTTTGACATCCACCCAAAACATCACAACGAAACAAGTACCCCAAAAGATGCTAATCCTCATCTTCATGGTGTGTCGTGGCCGAGCGGTCAAGTCTAGTTTGCAAGGCACTTCACCATAATTGCTTTGTAAAATGTTGGGAAGGTAGTGCATTCTGTAAACCAGCCAGGCTCCTACTAGTGGATGATACCCATGCCTACAAGAAGTACATACATCCTTCTGAACTGTGAAATGGGTAACCCTGTTTCAGCCCCAGGAGGAGTAGGTGGCAAAGTGCCCCTAGTGACAGTTTATTTGGGTCGACAGCCCAAGTTAGTTACGTAGTCCCCACCTTGAAGTGGCTGTCCGACCTTGTGATGTTAAACAATTTATCATTTAAAAATAATTTTAAAAATAAATACATTTTTAGTAAAAAGTCCCAAAAGCACGATAAATTTTAAGGCAAAAAACATACTAAGTACAAGTACCAGAGTAGCTTCTTCTCTTTTCATCATTCACCTCTATGAGTTCCTCGTTATTGATTTTCTTTCTTCTTCTGTACTACATGTAGTTCGTTAGGTTGCGTTAGCTTTGTTGTTTGTTCTGTTCCGTCCCCTGTGTGTCACGCAATCTGTTGTAAGTTAATTTCTGATAAGAAATCCAGAATCTTGTTTTATTAGGCATTTCTATACAAGACTTGGTCTTTTGAATTGCCTTCATATTTTCCTCAGCTTCATTGCGTCTCATATAATTATTATTCTAGTACATGTACATGTAGTTCTGTATACATCTTGGTTCAGTTGGTCTTTTCTATAATTACTAGTGTACATTTTCCAATATGGAAATGAATGTTGAGTTGAATTTAATACTGGCAAAGCCAAAAGTACAATTTAATTGTAACCCTCCATCCTCTTGACAATCGTAGGACAGGTTTTTTCAACTTTTGAACAATTGCACAGTCAATATCACAAAAGTGGTCTTCATTTGTAATGGCAATATAAATCTTGTAGCACACAAATTAAAGTATGATAAAAAAAAAAGGGGGGGGGGAGTTGTACACAGATTTCCAAGCATTAAAACATTCTGCCACCATTGGCCACAGCAGAATTGACGAGCCAAGTGTACAGACTATTAAAACCCTTTATGAAAAAGCAAATTCGGTGGTCTGGCTACCTACTCCAGCAACATCTTCAAGAACCAGGCTAGCTAGCCTGAGCTAGCTACATAGAGATTTTGCCTTGTCTCTGGTAAATTGGTGTCCAAATTTGCTGGAAATTTAATAACTGGGTGTAAATTGTCAATTACAATACTTGTAAATGACAGATCTACATGTATAACAGAGTGTCCAAATTTCAAACAGGGTGTCCGATTTACACCCAGACACCCTCTGGCTTACACTATGCGCTAACCCCCATGCTGTGCACCATGGAACACACATCCTTTGCACAGGCTCTCTGAATTTCTATTTTCCACTTCTACAACAATTCTCATCAAAGCCAGTTCAGAATCTAGATAAGGCACTAAGCACACTGGATGCCAGAAACACCAGGGTGAACCCCTTCTCCCAGCGATGTGCAAATTGATAGTTCTTAAAACAACACACGGGACCATGTACGGCTTTACGTCCCATTTGATGGACGAAGCAAGAAAGTGACTTGCTTAGGGACAAGTGCCAAGACCGGGACTCGAACCCACACTCTGCTGATAAGAAACACCAGAGCTTGAGTCCGATGCAAATAGCCGCTCGGCAAAGACACACCACATTAAAAACTTACGCTTAATTGTTCATAATTACTAAATAAACGTGTAACTTTTATCGATAATTTGTATACACTCTCTTTTGTCAATAAATAATAACTTTTTAAAATTTGGTACAGTAATTAACTAATACAGTCTACGGCAGGAAGTTAAACTAACTTCAAAGATCACAGATCTCAACATTTTAAATGCTTGAAAACTTTTTTTTTTTTTACTTTTTTTTTAGCGACCGTCTTTCACTTCTACTGGAAGACCTCCAGAGTCATGGTTTGGGCAGGCCTGGAATTACACGGAGGCCACGGAGGCCATGGCCTTCGTTGCCCCTGGTCTTGGCCTTAGTGCCCTTTCAAAAGTTTCCCATAGACTTTCAGAGATGAAATTCCAGGCCTGTTTGGGTCTATTTTGTTGCCAAACTAGCCCAAATGAAGCCACTGTGTACCAATCTGTAACCAGTTGTAATAATCGTAACAGAAACATTTCTGTATCCGGTCGCCACTTTTTCATTCATTATGAAATAAAATGGTATCTTATTCTTATTCTCCTCAAATGAGATTGGTAACAATGAGCGGTAACAATAACCATCCATTGTCCTGTCCTTATCGTTGGTGGAATAAACTGTCGAGACGATTATCGCAACTAATGCTCTGGTGTTTTCAGCAGCAGAGTGTGGGTTCGGTACCCGGTCATGACACTTGTGCCCTTGAGCAAGGCACTTAACCATAATTGCTTCGAAAAAGTTGGGAAGGTAGTGCATTCTGCTCTACCAGACAGGCTCCTAGTGGATGATACCCATGCCTACATCCTTAAGGACTGTGAAGGGGGTAATCCTGTTTCAGCCCCAGGAGTAGGAGGCAACGTGCCCCTGGTGTCAATTGATTTGGGTCGATAGCCCAAATCAGTTATGTGTAGCCCTCACCTTGAGTGGCCGTCCGTGGCCTTGTGAGTTAGGCGATATCTCATAAAATAAAAAAATAATAAAAATACGATGTTGTTTCCTCTACCTGTCAGTTTTCACTTCTTATGAGCAAAAGCGTTACATAAGCTGGGTTAGGGCAATTAGAAAATATTTTTGCTCAAGTGGCGGTCGGATTCCGAACATTTTCCAGAAAATCATCAGAAAATGTTTTGATTTTAAGTGTTTCCAAATGCATTAGTAGGCCTATTATACTATACAGCCAAGGATATATTTCAAATAGCAGTGATTAAATGAACCAAAGAAAATCATCAGCTATGTGAATACTGCCATGAAAATAAACGAGTAATCCTAAACTACTAAGAAGCCTACGGCCATTTTCAACGCCTTGGGCTTGGGCTGCAGCTTGGGCTGGCTTCGCCTATTTGAAGTTTCGTAAAAACACACATTTGTTTAACAACCGACGAGCCGTAGTTTTGAAAACAGCATAAGTTTTTCAAGTTAGAGTATGAGACTAGGAATGGGATTAACTTTGGACGGATAAGAAAACTGACTGGAAAAAGAGACAAGCCTTTTCTTTTATTTTGTTCATATAAATTTGCTTGAAAAAAAAAACCAGATCCTGAAACTTGAAGGAATGCCATTTATTAAAAACCAGTGACACTGGCTTCTGGTTAAATTACTAAAGCTAAATTATTATTAAAATAAGTATTTAGTTGTGCTTTATTGTTTTTTGAGGTAATGTCTTTTGTTTAGTTTACAGAGCCTTCATGGTGGCCTGTTGGAGGCGTTTGTTTACAAAGTGCGGGCATTGCTGCGCACGTAAACGGATTGCACACACACAACATGCACCACACTACACAACAGCCGTGTTCATCCATGCATTAACACAGGACAGTACACGAGATAATTTCAAAACATCCCAGCTAGTAGTCCCCATTTGTCTCCCAAATTACCCCCTTTTCCAGAATCCCAGCACTAACATATTTTACTGGCATCATCACACATCCTTTGGTAAATGACTGTCTGAGATTTAATCAAAATAGTGACCTCCAAAGCTAATAAAATGAGGTATTTTCGGGCACGGTCTTACCTGTGAGCGTCTAAAGCTGGTCTCCGTGTTCGCGGCGACCCAGGCTTCGGCAAGATCTTGCATGTTGTGGGCTTGCTGCTCTCCTAGCTCAATATCCATTGCTTAGCTGAGCCGATTAAGCATCAAGAATCAGACCGGTTTTCACCAACAAAAACGGCCCTGAATTTTCAGAAAATGCTCTGCCGAACAGAAAAACTGCTTCCATATGATTCATCAGTGTACCTATGTTGGAAAAGAGCACATGCAGTGTGATTTTTACCGTGAGATTTAGACATCTGCGCGGCTTTGTGCGACGCCCGGTCGGCTAAGCGGAAGGGGATTATGGATTAACACACTGGGCTCGCCTTGTAGTCATCCGCCATTAAAATAGCACTGTCCATTTTATTTACATTTTCAGGCAAAAAATGCTAATTCCTTTATGTTAAGAAGACGTCAATATACTCACATCACATTGAAGTATCGAAAGTGGCTTAAATTTGGAATCACGAACTTTAATTAATCAAAAGGGAACGCGTATGGATACGGTCAGATGGAATTTTGTGCGTGCTGATGGGATTAGCGATAAATCCATGTGCAGGCTGTCACGCGACTACATGTACCATTAGAAAAATAACAAAAATCATTAAACACGCTAAGGGGCGACTAGACAACAAATTGCCTTTGAAATGAAATTTTGACTTGAAGGAGCAGATAAATCTGACCGCGTAAATTTATACCAGTGCCTTTTTGCGCTGGCCTTTTTTTATTGAAGGTCATTTTGATATCGCGCTGGAGCAGTTTCCGTTCTACGATATAGATTACATTATCTGTATCTACCCTTTGTGTGTGTGCTGTTCATTGGTTGGTGTTGGCAGTGTAAACAGCCACCACAACTTAAAGGGGGTGTTCTACAGTGTGTTATTGTCATTCAATGAAAACGTTCTTTCAATTGAATTTTATCAACACTGCGGGATTATCTTTTTGTTGGTGATTTAACTGTATAATCGCTCGGCGTGCCTTTTTGTGGGTTCAACCAATTTTAGCTAGCTCAATCGGGTACTAAATTAATGTTTTATTTTTTTTATTTTCGCCATCTCTGATAAACTTTGGCAATAATAGAGGAAATAGTAGAGTGAGTTTATAACTGTGAATGGAAAATATTTTGTTTTATCAGCTTGAAATTGTCTTTCTTTCTTTGTAATAAACCATTCTGATTGATTGATGTTGATTTTTGTATGTTTTTTTTTTTTTTTGCAATGCTTTGTTGGTTTGTTTTGGAGTGGAATAATCAAGTTTGGGGTCTTTGCCTCCCCCCACCACATAATTTGTTTAATGTGCCTAAATAATTTTTACAAATAAATATATAGGCCTACAAAACAAAAAAAATATAAATTCAAATATATAATATATACAATAATACATAGCAAATTAAAATGATTACGATATTAAGTTTTAAATGAAAATTAAAACAAAATACAGAAATAAATAAAATAGGGCTTACATAGAAATACTGGTTCAATAAATAAACTATTATAGAAATAAACTGTTCAACTACCCCCTCAATCATTGGCTTTTCGCTCTCTCTGTCAAATGCATTGTCAGTATCAAACCGGCAAATCCTACCGCTGTCTTTTGCAGATAATTATCATAGGCAGATCTATGCTGGTTCAATTTCATAGAGCTGCTTAAAAAGCACAAAAAGCTAAGCACAACAAAAATATTCTTAAAGGATTAAGATTACCAGCCACAACAAATATAATTCACATGTACCATCTGTGACTGGTATCCGGCTCATTTTTGCTAAGCAGAACAATTTTCAGTAATAGTATTAGGGGGCCTACTGCTCAAGCGGCTCAATGAAAATAGAGCCCAATCTAGCCCGAACATCTGACGTCACACTTCCAGGCTCGTGTTTTACGCCAGAGACCGGCTTCGAGGAAACCTGACAAACGCACCTTTGACCTCGCATCCCGTTCAGCCGACAACCACATTTCTACGGACCACACAGATATGGAAAGCTTACGTCACTGCATGTCTGTCCAATAGAAGCATCGGATTACTAGACCGGTGCCTGTCCTTATCCTTGCGGATAAGGACAGCGGACCAGTCTAGGCCCAATCCAGCGCCGTATAACTACGGTAAAATTTAAGGGGGGGGCACAAGGGGAGCACCATTTTTTCTAGGGGCACTTCTGGCCAAGTTGCCGTTTTCCTTTTTTTTTTTCAAAACACTAAAGCCCCTTTTCAGCACCTTATTTTACTTTATAGGATGATCTGGCGTTAGTGGAAAAATCGTCTTAAAAACATCGAAATTATCACATTAAAGCTTACAAAATGTAACAGTTTATCTGGGGGGAACTCGAGGGGAGTACGGACATCAATTGGGGGCACCCCCCCCCCCCCCTACGCCACTGCCCTGATCGTCATTGACTTCACACAAAAAGAAAACGAAATGTAACTAACGTTAATTATTTTAAAAGCGAACTCCTACAACTCACCGTGGCTCAATGGGCCCTACGAGCTTTTTTTACCCACAAACAATAAGAAAAGCGATGAACAATTCAATTTCATATGAAACCAAGAGAAAGGTAAATTGTATTGGGCGCTGGGCAGTGCGGGTTGTTTTGTGGCAAATCCCTGGGCAAATTGACTTTCCCTGCCTGTGGCCTTGATCGGTCCATTCGTGTTCTTTCCGTAGTACCGTTAGGGTTCTGATTGCAAGCTTCCCCCCATTGTCCCCGCCCACCTTTGGGACTGCAAAATGCTTCTGCGCACGCACTGGTGCGTTGTGACACCGTGACACTAGATCTACATAATAATTTGTGAAAAAGTAACAAAAATCAACCTTTGGAAAAACCGCAAAAAAAAGATAATGTGTGATTAATCCATGATTTGCTTTAAAATACATATCTTCCATTTTATAATTCATTACCCTGCAGCTGGAATGCTTTTTAAATTAGCAAACTCTACAAATCTTCAACTCGAAACCACGGTTAGCTAGCTGATCGGGCAGACACGCCCCCACCTCCAACGTTGCCGTTACTACTGCACACTAGATGTAGGCTACATGTACCTACCGAACCTCGAGTTTATGTAAATAATTAGGCACATTATTGTTTTAATAAGCGGTAATATGCATTAATTATCTTGTCGTCTGTCTGAAGGTCCCAATCTCTGTGAAATGAAAGAACGCTTCGATGAGCAAACCCAAGGGCATAAAAGTACAAGCAGCTGCTGTTAAAATACTTAATAGCGCCCTCATCGGCGGATTATAATCCCTTGTCAGGGGCGGATCACTCTTTACATAGTGCATGCGGTTTTTTTAGTGTTGGGGGGGGGGGGGGTGAGTATTGAAGTCCCACATAGTTACGTTTACTGTGGGGTTTTTTTGTATCCAGGGTAGCCTTTACCGAAACCAGTTCTTACCAACCAATTCCAGAAAGGGGGAATAATGGTCAATTACAATTAACTCTGTACAGTGCCTTTTCAGTTCTTAAAGGCACCATTATTCAAGGGGGGGGGGGAGACAAAAAGGGAAAATTAAAAGCTTTATGCCCGTCTTGGTAGAGCCAGTGCTAAAAATGTGTATTACAGCAAGTTTTAGAACACTGTACATGTAATAAGTCCACACCGGACCTGCCAGCATTTGCATCTTGAAATCAGGGAGATTTTGTACAACAATCAGGGACATATTTCTAATTACATTTAGCATGATAACAAAATCTTTCTACAATCAGGAAGAATTTCAAATTTGTTCATCACAACATGGAATGATAGGTTCCTTTTCAGGGAACTTTCTGTAGAATCAGGGAGACTTGGCAGCCCTGCCACAAGCAGCCATCACAAAATCAGCAGCCACACTTCGAAACTTAAATCATACCAAGGCCAAATGTAATTATTTTAAAGTGAAATTTAATACAACTTATCACTCTTCTGTTCAGGTTGTGTATGAAAGATTAGTACATCAACCAATTTACCAGTTGAAAAAAAAAAAAACCTGTTCAGTCGAGTACAATAGTCAACAAAACCTTATAGTTGGTTAAAACTTCACAGCTAAATTTTGAATGTTTTTTTGTCTTCTGATGCCGACAAGAGCAAGCTAGTCGAACATTAAAACCAGTTAAGAACTCCGTGAAGGGAAGTTAATGAGAGGTCCCCTCAATCTACTTAGAAGTAGTCCCGGCACATTTCCTACATTCCGCCCAGGTAGAAGTTATTATAAGCATGACAGTTCTTTTCAGAACTGAGAAGTCTCCCGATTTCTGAAGATCTACTCTGCGGCAGTAGAATTAATAGAAAGTTCTGAACAACAAAAATGTACCTAGCAATAGTGTTACCGCAATAGTGCTACTGCAAACCAAAATACATTGATACCTCACAATGCAATGCCTCAAATCCCACACTTAGTTTTTCTAAACATAAAAGAGAAAACAGACAAAGACAACAGAGGAACACAATTTTTTACATTGGTCGGATCCAGAAAGAAAACTTCTTTATTTGTACATCAACATACCCTCCTCATATTCTTGCTTATGCATAAATCAGAAGCCCAAAAAGCCAAAGATAAATAGAAACAAACAATTGCTAATTTCATTTTCTAACAGCTCCTCTTCCAATTCAATAGTTGCAGAATAAGTGAAGTCAACCGTATCCAATGAGACACCAACTGGACGAAAATTATCAATTTTTGAAATCTTTATTTAAACATCCCGATGCCTTCTGGCTTGAAGACACAAGTACAATGCTGCACCTTATCCCAAACTTGACCTTCCTGTGTTGTTTTTCTCTTTCTAGATTCGTCCTATTTTTATAAATATACTTTCCCGGATGTGATGGTAAATCCAAACAGTGTGTGATCTGAAGACGTTTTCGTTTTGCGGTGTGTTTACGGCTGTTTTGTGTTTACTTCTTTGTGGCTTCTTCATCTTCCTTGATGTAGGCCTTGAGCATCTCGGTGCGTTTGGCTTGTTGGCGTTCCTCGCGGCGTTTGCGTGCTTCCTTTGTCTTGAAGCGACGGGCCTCAGCCTGGTCTCTGTGGAATGATAAAATAGCATTAACCGTTAAATGAGATCAGCAAATTTCATTAATAATTCTTTAAATAAATAATGAGTGTGTTCAACAAGCTTGCCTGGGTCAACCCAGAGCGAGTTCGAGTGCGCACCATGGTTAACTAAAGGTTGACTATTTTGACTCGAACCCACGCTGGTCGACCATTGGTCGACTACTTTGGACAACCATTTGGAACCAGCCTCAGGACCATGGTTTCTTCCGTGGTCCCAATAGCCTTGTTTAATGCTTTCTCTATGATGCCAAGATGTGTAAAGTGCAGAAGGGAACCAGTGACACTATAGCGAAAAGATGGATGGCAATGGAAATGTTGAATACCGTGCCGATGGTTGACTAGACTTCCAAACGAGTCGTTCGCGCGAGTACGTTACTGCGCATATACGTTGCTAGTCAGTGGTCAACCATGGGTCGACTAAATGTGCGCACTCGAACTTGCTCCCAGTTGTGCTCATCTGGTTGAGCCCCCAACGAGAGCTATTTTACACAATAACCTTGAGCCCTCTAACAACAGTTCTCCATTCAAAAGAACCAATCAGAGCAGTGACTGACTCTACACTGAAACCTCTGAACCCCTATAAATAGACCAACATATTCTCACACTCTTCAGTCTCCTGACAATGCTCTAGTCGAAACATTGAGACCAATTAAGAACTCACTCAGCGGCAGTGAAGTTAATAACGAGAAGTTCCCTTGATCCACTAAGCGAAAGTAGTAGTCCTGGCCAATTTCCTACCTTCCGCCCATGTAGTAGTTAAAAAGCAGGACAGTTCTTTTCAGAACTGAGAAGTCTCCCGAATTCCGAAAAATCTACTACGCGGCAGTAGAATAAAAATAGCAAGAAAAGTTCTCAAAAGAACATAATCAAAAGCAAGTAGATATACACATGGTGTTATCGCAAACCAAATATACATTGATACCTCACCATGCAATGCCTCAAATCCAACAAGAGCTATTTGAACGCCAAATTTTATCTTGCATCTTGAGCAAGTGTATAGAGTGGATCAGCCCCAGGCCTAATTAAAATGTGTCATTTACTGGCACATTTTAATTAACCAATACCAGGAATTATGAGTGAGCAGAAAATATGGCCTCTTCCCCAGGGGTAATTCCTCTTCAATTTGACACAGATCTTGGACAAGGAGACTTACTGGAGGAGCTTTGTGCGGGCCTTCTCGGCCTTCTTCTTGTGGATGAACTCCATCAGGACACGCTTGTTCTTGAAGACGTTTCCCTTAGCCTTCATGTAGAGACTGTGGTACCTGTAACACATTTGAAAACAAACAATAAAATAGTTACTCTGTGATTGTCTTAACATTGAAGACAAAGCCAGTCGCTTCCTACACAGTACTTCATTCTTGAAATAACGACC
Organism: Leptasterias polaris; assembly: GCA_037783415.1. Classification (NCBI taxonomy): domain Eukaryota; kingdom Metazoa; phylum Echinodermata; class Asteroidea; order Forcipulatida; family Asteriidae; genus Leptasterias; species Leptasterias polaris. The sequence continues at coordinate 564,663 of JAZGTN010000039.1, read as the reverse complement.
TTATACAAAAACAAAATATATGTTTTTTGTCAAATAATTTCACTTGATAAGAAATATATTTACAGTAATAAACACTTCAGGAAGTTGTTTTAATTAAACGTATGGATAAAAACTAGTAAATGCTAGGAAGTTGAAGCAAGAAGCAACTGTTTATGCTGAATTAGTATGATTAAAGTGAAATTTTACTGTTCAGCCATTGGCTGTAAATTGAAATGATAGATCTGTAGATACTTCATAATTGTGGTTCATTGCAGTTTAACTAGACTTGATTCAAGTCCCTTTCTCGTGCGAGGTCCCTAACACACATGTAACGCGCCAGCATGCAGCCACAGTACAGACATATAATACCAGTGCGCCCTCACCGACAAAATGTAGCTATTGTGGTGGCAATCAAGGGACTTGACGGGGTTGTTTCCTACTCCACGCATTGAATAGAAAAATCTCCCCGAATAGGGAGATGTACAAAACCAATGGGAGCGTGGAAGTGCCGCCCCATTCGTTTAGTATTCATCTTACTCTGTGACCTTACCCTGTGACGTTTGTATCATGTATCATGTATCTAAGGACGTAAGCATCTTCAGAATGGCTGCCGGGCGGAAGAGGGGGGTGGGTGTTTTAAGTCGCTGATTTGCATTTGTCAACAATTCAAAGTATGCATTTGCAAACAATACCAATCCCAATGTATACGTAATATTAACTTGAATTCAAATAAATGTGTAGTTTTTATATATATTAATGCATTTCGATCCTCGACAAAGTACTTTACCCCCCCCCCCCCCCCCCCCCCCCCCGCAAGTAAAAAAATCAACGAGTCTTCTTTTTGAACGAGTTTGATTGGACAACAAGTAGTGCGCCGTAACTTTGCATATTCGTAAGTGAATAAATTTACATATCAGGCAACTGCGGGATCGTCAAGTCCCTGTCCCGCGCGCGGAACAGGTTGGGGAATGCAGAGCGCAAAACAATAGTGAGGCAATTTAACTGTTTATAAAGTTCAAGGTTGCCCTAATCAAGCCTTGAAAATTGACTAGTAAATACTTCAAATCTCAAGCATTTGCTTAATTTCATTCATACATATGTGAGAAATTGCTTACAAACTTGCAGTAAAAGCAAATGCTAATATTTGTCCATATGACACAATAACACTTTTTGTTATTGTAGTCCAACATGACCAATGCAGGGCTCGATTTAGGCACTAGCCCAGCGTACAATCACTAGTCAAGAGTGCTGCGGGCTAGTCAAACGTGCTTCTAGGTAGCCCGGCAGGGCTAGTCAGAAATTACCAACTTATTAATGCACTTGCCACGAAAAGTGCCACGAAACCGCGAAACGCTGACCACATTGCGTTCACAATGTTCACAATGTACAATCCTGTGCGTGCGACACACATAAGCAAATCATTTCCAATTTACAAGCTTGCACTTGTAGTCTTTGTTCTTTCGTTATTGTGCGTGCAACAATAAATGCACGAAACACCAAACGCTAGAGGGCGTTGCACAACGATGCAATAGCCTGAAAGTAATCGCCCTCTATTGATGAAATTACGCTATAGCATACAAAAACCAGTAACGAACGCCTTGACCAAAAAATTTACCTGTCTGCGCATGCTCAGGAAAAGTGGTTGATCCCCTACATTGCAATAATTTTCTTCGCTGGTGTGCGTGCTAACCATATAAACAGCATTGTCGTTGCTGGTACTCACGCACATTCCGTCGACAGCATGGTCAACGGAGCACAGTTCCGTGGAAATTTTAGCTTGCTTACGAAAAACTACAGAACGTTCAGGCTTCATTCTACAAAAATGACCGATTTAGGATACCCTTGATGAACAAAAGAGTATTTAACTGTATAATGCAAGATTTTCTCTTTCTGATTTTGTTTTGTTTTATTGTATTTTGGGGGTTTATTTTGGAGGGGGATTGCGCTCGGATTTTTTTTTTCGAATTTCGGGCTAGTGACAAATTGTGCGGGCTAGTCAAACGTACAGCTGACTAGCCCAGCTAGTCAAGTAAAAAAAGTTAGCGCAAGGCCTGCAATGACATCACTACACATCGATACTTCATCGAGGTAACAGGCAATTGCCTCCATGCCCCTGGTCATTGCATTGGTGCCCCCTGAAATGCTCCAATACAAGGTTTAACTTTTCATTATAAAGATGACCGATACAAAGAAAAAACTACCTTGGCCCTTTACACACAAGAAAATACAGAAACAAGTGGAAGGTTAAATAAATCGTTAACACAACCGCGCATGTTATCAAAAACAATGCATCTTCATCACAGCGTTTTTACTTTGCGCAAACACCCCGCAAAAATTCCCCAAACAACAAAACAAATTAATGAAGAAACAAATCCTACGTTATTCAGAAAAAAAAATCTGCCTGTTGATCCAAAATGGTGTCATTTAGGTTGTTTGGTTTTTCGTAAACAATCATTCAAAACCACAATGGATGATATTAAATGGTCAGACAGTAGGAGGGTTGACATTGTACTATGTATATGTATTCACCTCTTCATATTGCGCGCTGGCATAGGTTATCTATAATTAAAAATACAGTGGAGTGATATTTACAGTATTGGGGGGGGGGATATAAATAGCCTGTCAATATTTAAAACTTTGAACTTACAGATGACGGTCGATCTTCTTGGCCTCCCTGTATTTCTTGAGAAGTCGCCTCAGCACCCGCATCCTTCTGATCCAGATGACCTTCTGGGGCATACGGGCATTGGCTGTACCTTTCCTCTTACCTACAAAATAATAATATCAAAGCCCAAAACGTATATAAGTGAAGGCATCATGGCGGAGATAGTATGAAAAAAAATAAAATGAAAAAAATAATAAAATATCTTCTAGGTCTTGACAGAGTCTTCAACAGCAATCCCCGCCCCCCCCCCCCCACAAAAAAAAATAAATATATAAAACAAAAATGTGCCTGCCCAGAGGCAAGACAACATACATCAAAACAAGTGGATTGTCTGTTCATTAAATGCGTCTCCAAATTCAAAAACTTCAAAAACCTGTCTGGAAATAAATAATGATAAGCGCTTTGTGACGCCCGTAGATAAAGCGCTCTGTAAAAAAACTAGATATTATTATTATTAAGGGAGCGTATACCTTTGGTTTTTTGATCCGTTGGATTGATATAATCCTATGTAACTGTAGATATATATACTGTACAATAAAACTAACCTGTGAAAATTTCATTTCAAATGGTGGTAGTGGTTATTGTCCACGCTAAGCTTGGGCGATACCACGATATTATCGAAAATCGCTATACAATTTTTTAAACGATTACGATATCGTGTCTGTTTTTTTAATCGCAATATCGGCAAATCGCGGTTTCGATGAAGTATCGCGATGCATTTCCTAATCGAGATGATATGAGCTGTTTAAAAACATAAAAAGGCACCGACCGCAACCGCAAGATTCCCTACTATTGATCCCCGACTGGGATTCTTTGAAAAGACCGACATCAAACAGACGTTCTCATACAGACCAACATCAAACAAACGAAAACTGTGCGGTATTGCTCACGCACGTACATGTATAAAAACGTTCCTCCGACGTTTCCCGACCACGAGGTGATTTCTCACAAAGGGAATTTCCCTTGCCTGTTTGCTCCCACAGCTACACGCCATTCCTTCACCCCCTAACTATAAAGTTTACCACGTTAGGAGCATGCAAGCACATCTGCGGGATCGATGTGATGAATACTATGGCAGCGCTGTGAGAAGCACTACGTCATAATTATTCACACGACCGGCCAATCGGAAAGCGGCCGGTCAGGAATCAGCCTGTGCCAATTGCATTCGTGGTGCTTCGGGTAACATGAAGAAATAAAACCATGGCTAGAATGGAAAGCCTTACAGCCTTTATCAAATTACCTTACGTTAATAATCAATTGGCGGCACTTCAGTTTTAAAGCTATTTTAAAACAGAAGTGGGTTCCCTCAACGCACGTCACAAATTAACCGCGATATCATCGAATATCGCGATGTATTTTTGACGATGTATCGTGGATGAAAAAAAGCAATATCGCCCAAGCTTAGTCCACGCAGGAAGAATAATCCGTATTTGGAATACACAATCTGAGAAACTTATCCGACAGTAACGTTTCTCAGATTTAAATTTGGGGGGATAAAAACTGATCACTTTTTCTATAACCACATTACATCAAAATGAAATGATTCTCATAATACTTTATACTATCGACAGCTGCTGTACTTTTAACCAAGTAAGTTTTTATTGCCACTAATTTTAAGAGTGATTACCAAATGTATACCTTTCTCTTATAGATTAACCAGAAACCCTTGCAATCTCTCGCCTTGTTGCACCTGAGGAATGACTTACCTGTACCACTGTGTCGACCTTTTCTACGTGCCTCATTGTTCTTACGGACACGTGCCCTGGAATGGACAGCCACTGGCTTACGGATGATCAGACCATCCTTGACAAGTTTGCGGATATTTTGACCTGTTAGGAGAATTATATAGGTTTACAAGAATTTAAAAACAGCGCAACATCAATGTATTTTGCCAAGAGTTTTAAACAGAAGCTCAACATGACTGTGTTCTGCAAATTCTATACAAATAAAAAAAATTTAAGGAAAACTTAGAACTTTGATAATCTAACTAGTGACTGAAAGGCGGACCATTGTACAAATATTAAATGAAATTCTCAAGGTGAAATCTGGAGTATTCAATTTTACGAGGCAAAGCGGAGTGAAATGGGAACTTTTCTGATTTTTACCAAGTGATTATATTCCGAGACAATGTACGAACGAAATGCATTCAATATTTGTTTTATATAACAGTAACACACACATACAGGCCTCGAACTTCGTGTTCAAAAGGGCACAGCAATAAATTGCCGAACTGTTTCTAGAATTTGAAGGGCATCGCAGCAAAGTGTAAAAAGGGCACCACAGCATTTTTGTCGAATTTGGGGGGCATCATGGCAAAAACAAAGTTTTACAAAATTTAACAAGACGGGTGAAAAAAATAAGGTTGGAAAAAGTTTACACAACCACAGATGTGATCAAAAACAATGGCGTCTTCACCACAGCCATTTGACTTTGCACAAACACCCCGCAAAAAATTCCTCAAAACAACAAAACACATTAAAGAAGAAACAAATTTTATGTTTTACAGTAAAATAATACACCTATCAATTGTATGACGCACTATCAGACCCCCGGGGCTGGTGCGTCACTGCTCATATGTGGGGACGGATTTGCGTGTCCAAAGACCCACCCTGAGTCGAAAAATTGACACACTTGTTGCAGATTTGGACTGTCTTCCGAACGATTTTTTGACTTACCATTCGCAGAAAACGACGCACCACGGACGAACACCGACGACGCACATAAAATCTCTTGCAAACGACGCAGGCGCAGTGAATACCAAATAATTCAACCTTTTACGTACGAGTTTCCCGGCATACATAGTGAAAATACATTGCAAGTGTCCGCACGAGGTGAGGTGGTCGAGGTTGTACTGCTTTATTTTCGAGACGTGCGGTTCCCAGCGCACTAGCTATTAAAACGCACAGAAAAAAAGAGGGGCCCGAGGAGAGAGCCAGTCGACGATCGAAGACAACAACTATTATATAACGCCGCACGATAAAATTGGATGTCAGATGTCAGATGTGAGAAAAAATCAGGTAGGAATATTGTTTTTGCTTGTTTTTTTGTATGCACAAATCGCTTTATAATTAGCGACCATGCTTTCACGAACGTATTGTTTTATAATGTATGCATTTTTTAGTATTTTTACTTGAAACGTATGCCGCTTTGTGAATCGTGGCCTTTTCGTGACTCGATTGATTGAGTCGGACGAGTGTGTGTCTGTTTCGACGCAAAAACAAAAACGATCCCCCCACAATCTACTTCAATCCTGCGACATCCTTTTAGTCAGAACTTCCATTTATCTACATAACTGGTCTTTATTTATCATTGATCATTTTGATTGTTGTATTTTATGTTACAAAATATTTTTGGCCTGGAGAAAAAGAAATTAAAAGTTATCAATATCATCCAACAATTTCGCAAGACAAAACGTATTTTATAATGTGTTTATTTTTGGTAGTAGTATGGAGCCAGATGCTGAAATTTCACATATTGGTACCAATTCGAGGGAATTCTAATATCACTTTTCTTGTTTCAAATAATCCATAACTTTACCATAAACTATGATAGCCTGTAAATAAAGTTGTTGAAAGATTTTTACTGTAAAAAAGCCTCTTCCGTTTATGATGTTCACATTTTGAAGTATAATTTTGGTACTACTTGGGCACTACAATTCCTGGATTTCGGAGAAATACACAGACAATGTGTACATTTAATTCATAATATGAATGACAGAAAAAGGGCAACCCTAGAGTTTTTGGTCGTGTACCCTGGAGGGCAGAGCAAATAGATATGATTTTAATATTTTGTTTTATTTTTTATTACTATTTTCGGGGGGCCTATTTCTTGATTTTATTTTTTCCATTTTTTATTTTTTTAAATGTGTAACCTAGGTCAAAGCCTGCAACCTTCATCATGTGTTTGTGTCGCCAACAAATGATAAATGGTTATATATTTTTGTAACTTTTTGTGCTGGGATACCATTTTATTAACATGATACAGTTTCTATACCCCTGTTAATGGACTGAATTATTTTGTTTCATGTACAGCTTGCTAAGATGTCTAAACCACTCGTCTTGGCGACCTTCTTGCTGGATGGCATCGAAGTCTATAAGAAAAGCATCAGGGTAGACACAATGGAAGACGAGGATTAACGACGAGGATTAACTTTGACCCATTTATTAATGCTATACACCCAGTTAAAATCTGTTTTAAAATGGAGTCCTGCAAAGTAGCCCCCATAGCCCTTTTAAAAAGGTAACAAGCAAACACTGACAATGACCATAACAATAGTTTCATATGCCCGATTCACAAGAAAGGATCTCTGAGTGACACTGGAAGATGTAGTGGAATGACCTTATTTAATTGTTTTTTAAGAACAGGACAACAAAATGGGCTTATGGTATTTTGCTCAATAATCAAACAAAGATATCAATTAAAAGCAATCTGTGTTAATAGTAGTAATCTGTCACTGGATTTACAACTTGTTTTTTTAGTCATATTATGCGGTGTGATACCTGGCCATACAGCAGTTTAGGGTTCATGGCTTCTGACTGGCACCCCGCCTGAGCAGAGATTTAGCTATTTCGTTAATAAAGGTTTGAAAAGTTTCGGACGTACAGTTAAAACTGTTTTAATAGCTGTTTTTATTTCATAGCTGTTTGAAAGGTTTGTATAGCTGCAAATCAACTAATTTGGGTAATAAAATACCAAAAGGTTCCAATTATGGTGAATAAAGTGGCAACATTTAAGTATATTTTTGCTTAAAGGTACAGGACATGTTTGGTAAGCGAGCAACAGAGAGCTGAAAACATTGTGAGAAACGACTCCCTCTGAAGTAACGTAGATTTTGAGAAAAGGGTATTTCTCACTAAAATATTAATAGACTTAAAGGCACTGAACATGTTTGGTAATTATCAAAGACCAGTATTGTCACTCGGTGTATCCCAACATATGCATAAAATAATAAACCTGTGAAAATTTGGGCTGAATCGGTCATCGAAGTTGCAAGAAAAAACACCCTTGTTGCACAATTTTGTGTGCTTTCAGATGCTAATAAATAAAAGGCTTCATGCATGAAGTATTTTATTATTTTAGTGAGAAGTTACCTCTTTCTCAAAAACTACGTTACTTGAGGGGGAGTGGTTTCTCACTATCAACAGCTCTCCGTTGTTGGTTACCAAGTAATTTTTAAGCTAATATATTTTTTGAGTAACTACCAAACGTGTTCAGTGCCTTTTATTGGCATCTGAAAGCACACAAATTTGTGCAAGAAGGGTGTTTTTTCTTTCATTATTTTCTTGCATGTATCCCATGCAAGAAAATAATAAAAGAAAAAAACACCCTTCTTGCACCAAGTGACAATACTGGTCTCTGATAATTAACAAACGTGTCCAGTTCCTTTAAACAAAATATTTTCTTAAATAAAAATAAAATGCATTGAAGGTAGTTTCTCCTCAAAAAAGGATTTAGTCAAGGTAAAAATCTGGCCTGAGAGTTTTTCCAAAAAATAATCTGCCTACTGATGAGCTATCAAATAATTTTCAAAGTACATGCACTTAAAATAGCCCCCAACCCATCGTTCATGGAATCACCCCTGATGCAACATCGTCCCCATGGTTTACTATGCGGTCAACCTGGTACTGCTCGACACACCATGGGGACGAGGTTGCCCCTGATGGTTGCTGCACGTACAGTACAGTATATCTCTACAATGGAATTTCGCCTGCATGAGTCGCTAGACTGGTTCCCGGTCCTTCCTTCCGTTCTTGCCTATAACATTTATTAAGAAGGAAAGTGAAATAGTTGGTTGTTTCTTGTTGTTGTGATTCGTGAGGAACTGAAAAAGGGAAGTACTACTGCTCATATACACCGATCCATTAAGCCACGCCCATTTCTCATTGACCAATCACAACCGCAAAATTTGAGCCGTTTGGTGATCGGGTTTCGCGGCTGTGATTGGTCAACTCGTAAGGAGGCGGGGCTTAATGGATCGATCTATTCGTGAGGAACTGAAAAAAGGGAAGTATACTACTGCTCACCCAATAGGGCCAATCTAAAAACCGTCATATCCGTACTCGCTACCGTTCTCCATATAGTTTACTAAAAACGCATTCTTGTATCCATGACTCGATGAGCGATTCCGCTCTATCGTGAGAGATAGAATATACCACGGGGCCGAGGTTCACAAAACCGCCGCGCCACGAATTTTTTGTACTGTGGTCTGTGGCCTGCTATTGGAAAATAAACTGGACGTCGGAGCTGTGATGATCGTTCCGGCAGTAAATTCCCACCCCAAGGTACATAAATGTTAACAAATACCAACATCATTTTACATATTCGGCGAGGGTTAGGTGCATTATTTTATTCTCCACAAAATGGCAATTACATGTTGAAAATGGACATCGACGGAACATGACGGAACATGACGGAACATGACGTACCGCGACGCACCTCTTAAAGATTTTTTGACTAACCACTATTGGCTTTTGACGTACCCACCGTCAACTTTTTTTAGAGTAAAGACGCAAACTTGACGCACCATCCCCGGGGGTCGGATAGTGCGTCATACAATTGATAGGTGTATAATCTTTCTGTTGATCCGAAATGTCCTAAATGGTGTCATTTTTGTAAAATAAAATTAGTTGTCTCGTATACCTCCGGTCTCCGACCATTGGGAGGATGGTGGGTTACGATTATCGCAACTAGTGTGCAGTATAAAAGAAATTGTAAGTGAATATTATAAAAAACCTAGTATACTTACGTGAGTTTGCATTAGCAATCTCATTGACTTCATTGGGATCCAACCACACCTTGTTCTTGCCGCAGCTTAGCACGCTAGATGCTAAGCGCTTTTGCAGCCTTAGATTACTGCAATAAAAAATGAATTAAAAAAGTAAATCTTCAAAACAGATCATGGTTGGCAACATTCTCCACGTTAAGAAAAATTAACAAAATATAAAAATAACAGAATAAAAAAAAATTGTAGAAATACCTTCCTTTTTTTGTTTTTTTACATTTTTCACTTTCATACTAGTTCTTCACTATATATTGGCAGTGATTGGGGTTCTTTGGGTTTCCTGAATGTTGATTAAGTCTATGGGGATGCTGCTGACGACCACTACTTATCCACTCATTTTGTGCACCAAAAATATATATAATAATATATACACACATTTTGAGATGATACTGACACACACATGACTGATGACTTTTGGTAATGAGTGAAAAAGTTGTGGTCATTATTCCACTATACATTGCTGCATATGAACTTAATTTTTTAAGGTTGCTTGTTGTCGGACTCTGATTGTGCAAGAACAGAATTGACTTTATAATTTAATTGATGAATATTGAATGATCGACATTGATCTCGTTATTTAATTTTAAAACAAATCTTCTGAAATCTAGCGACGTAAATATATTAATTATTCACCTTTTATACAGACAAAAAAGGATAGAGGAGGTTGGGTACGGCAAGTTTGCCGTTCACAACTCAATTACTAAACGAACCAAACAACATGAATAAACATGATTACAGCCCAGTCGCAGAGCAACATTTTTTGTACACGACTACCACAACTGACTAGACTTCGTCATCGGTCATGGACTTTCCAATCAGGATTACAGACATTTATTCTACAAAAACGGCAGCATAATAATAGCAATTTATTATTCTCAAACTGATCTCTGGACATTTATATATCGACAATATGATTTTGGAAAGTACAGGACCAACATAAATGTCTAAATTATTGGTTTATTTGGACGAATTCCTCACCTCATATTGAGAAAATGGCTGACACGAGGAGAGAGACCGACAACACCTAAATTTCAGACTGTGAGCTTCCGCGGCACTGCTTTAATGGCGTGGTTCTAAAAAAGCTTCAAAATATTTGAAAATGTCGACTAAAATTCCGTTTGTAGAACAAATTCTTAAAATTGTATCTTATGAATTACTTATGTACAGTCATTAAAACAAATTTATGGGTTTTACAAGATTAAAAGGTTTAGTGGCGGAGTAATAATTGTTCAACTTCTGCATTTAGTCTGTTACCACCGTCTACAAACGTTATGTACAATGCGGATCAGACTGGGAACAAAACTATATTTCCCCGTCTTAATTTCTAACGGCTGTTGCATGACACAACTATCTTATGCATAATGCCAATGGTTCGTCACGCGCGTCGCATAGAAAAGCCAGGCACACACTACATTTAACAATGCTTTTCATGAAATAGTAAGCTGTTCTCAGGCTTGAATGTTTCAGTCATCCTTCCTCGCCTCCCCTGCAGAACCACCATTTCGCAGGTGATTCTAGGTCTACAATTATTAAAGACAAGGAAGGACAACGAACATTTTGTTGCTCAAGTTTAATTAATATCTTCGGTTAGAAATTGCACTTGCATTCTTGCAAGTCACCATCCTCCCCCACTTCTGACAATGACACGCCCCTCCTGGGCGCATTGTTGCGCGCGTGTTTCGGAACTCGGCTTTGCAGTTTTGTATCACCCCAAGGTCTTTAAATAAAACTCCCAAACTATAATCTTCCCAATAATTTTTATGCAGGACATCCCCGTCAATGCACCTTCCCCGCTCCTGAGATCCGTTTCCAATAAGTATACCTTTTTATTAAAAAATCAATCGCATCTTTTAATTTTGCAGAGTCCTATGTGTCTCCCAACGAACGCCATAAAAATTAAAAGGGGTTACTTTATGTAAATTCGCAGTTGTTGGATTGAGACCTTACCCACAAATAATACCTACATTTGTTCAACAAATCGGTTTGTGAAAACATACATTTCCGGGCCTCAAACCAATCCTGAATGTTGACTACTTGGGACAACTTTTACTTGGGGGATTTCTTTTGTTTTGATTGTTTTCATAAAATTAAAAATACAAAAAAAAATTCACCAGGACAAAATAAACAACATTTAGCTGTTACATAGATTTAAATTATATGTGCCTCATGAATAATTATCTGGCACTTTATTTCTCAAGCGCATACAAAAAGGAAACACCAGCATATTTGTTTTTCTTCCCACAAAAAGAGAAGATATTTTACTAAAGAGTCAAATAATAAGAGCCACACGTAATAGTAACAACAGCAAAAGCATATACACAAAGCCAGTTAAAACATTGCAATAATAAATAGTTTCTTTTTTAAAATATTACTCATCACTCAAATAACAAGCAAACCCCAAAACCACTTGGATCAGATTTGACTTGGATTAAAGAGTCAGCAAGAATTGACCCAGGATGCGAAAATTCTCTCCTCAGATTCGTGTCAACCGTCTCTCTAGCTGAATCAAAGAGATCCATTATGGGTAAATTTGACCTAAGCAAGACTAATGTAACTCAAACTAGGTCAGTTTAAGTTTAACTCAAAATGGGGTCAGTTTAACTCAAAATGGGGTCAGTTTTGCAAAACTGGGTCAGTTTAGCAAAAACTGGGTCAGTTTAGCCAAAACTGGGTCAGTTTAGCCAAAACTGGGTCAGTTTAGCCAAAACTGGGTCAGTTTAACGTAAGTTAACTAAAACCAGAGGTCAGTTATAACAAACCGGGTCAGTTCAACTCAAACTGGGTCAGTTTAACCCAAACTAGGTCGGTTTAACTCAAACTGGGTCAGTTTAACCAAAGATTTGTCACTCTGATCTAAGTATTTGTTTGTGCCCCATTATCCCCGTTTCTTAAAGAATTCTGCCAGGGAGGTTTTAGGGTGCATGTTTTGCCTACATATAATTCTACATATTTACCAAAATATCCCAATTAATGTTTTTTTGTATATAATATTTTGTCAGGAAGGTATAACAAGAGGAAATACAACTAATAACTTATAACACAAATTAATTTACATACAAGATTTGTCTTACCACACGAGAAAATAACTTGTTTTTAAAGAAACTACTATTTGAAGTAGATGAATATTTTGAAAAACATTGATTCAACTTTTCTAGACATTAAACAAACTAATAGTCAAAATTAATAATGATACTGTTCAAATTTTTGTTTACATATATAAATAAAGTACAAAATAGTGAATCAAAAGTTCAAGTTGAAAAACCAAATCATGTACATAAATGGAAAGGTATAGTGTGTCTTGACTGTGCAAGTCTCGCGCATATGAAAAAAACCTGAAACAACTCGAACGAAGACTATAGATAGGTTGCAGTATGACGTAAGTCGGCCATCTTTACGGGCAATTTGCGATTTGCCCGTAAAGATGGCGTCTACTGGGAACTATCTATAATTTTCTATGAAATCAATTTTGTGTGTGTAAATTCTATTATTACAAAATTCTTGTAAATAAAAATACCCATAGCGATATGCTATACAGTTTCAATTTTTGTTAAAATTAACATTTAAAGCTTGGGAAGAGGATACTTATTCTTTAGAAACCCCAATTGCCAATCACGCCAGAATTTGTGCCACCATCACATAGGTTTAGTGATAACATAAACGTCAGTTGGGCAAAATTCTTAATTGTTCACAAGTAACCGAAAATTGGAGGTCAAATCTTATTCTCTGGTTTTCTTTTTGTTTTGTTAAAATTTGTTTTACTTTAATACATTTCATGGCTACATTTCACATTCCCAACAGCATGATATAATTTCTATAGCCACAAACCAAGTTAAACTAAAGTATTTGAAGAAACAGAATTGCGCGCACGTAAAACTCAATATGGTTGGGACAAAAGCAGTCCCGTAAGTACCAAGATGCGCGAGACTTGCACAATTTATTGGGTTTAAAATCATTTACATATTTTAAACTTTAAATTTAGGCTGGCGATCATGCGTGGAAAATAAATCACCCTGTTGAATTTCTATCAGTATTACTTTTAATATAATTTGGCTTTTAAAAATAAACCAAAAGTGAATTTTAACCATGGATAGGTCATAAAATAAACTTATTGCAATTTTTTTTAAACATTGGTGCTTACTGGACATGTTCACTGTGCCTAAACTTAATGTAGTAATATTTGAGTCTGGTTTCTATTTTGCCTACCTATAAACTAAACATTGAAGATTGAAAGGCACCATTCTATTACAGACACCAGCCTCACTTTGAACTCAACGTACAACAATTTCAAAACGAACTCTCCATTAAAAAAGAAGAAGAATTATTAGAGCTTTTAGTTTTTGCACAATAGAGGGTCAAGTTTGATCATTGTTGTATTGCATTTTTTGATAAATGAGTTTTGTTATATCTCTCTAAAATTCTATCTATAGAAACAAGTAATTAATAGAATACAAATAATAATAAGGCAATTTTGAAAACAATAAAACAGGGTAATTTCCAACATATTGGTCTCATTTGGTCGTTTTAGCAAACTACAAAATGTGCAACTGATGAGTTTATATTTCTGTTAAACACAAGATGAATTTATGCTTTGTTCATATCTTTTTTTTTGGACAGCATTCACACAGCCAGCTGGATAAAAATATTGCCGAACCGCTTTATTTTCCAAGTGAAACCTTTTGCTTTACCGTAAAAATGGATAATGAATCGGTCCCGTTTTCATAGAGCTGCTTAAGCCGACAGTTTTGCTTAACAATTTTCAGCTAAGCAAAATCAAGCAGGAAACCAATCCAGGAATCTGTTTAAACAGAACACTGTGCTGAGCAAATTTTTCTGCTTAGCAAAAATTAGTAGAGAACCAGTTACAAGCAGTATACATGACATGGTATTTGGCTGGTAGCCCGTTTAGTTTCTGCTATAAGCAATATTTGTCTGTGCTAAGCAATAGTTTTTTTTCCAGGTGAGCAGAATTGTTTTGTGCACTACTGTTGTTATACTAAAAGGAAGCAAAGTGCTATAAAATTTACCCCCAATAAAGCAAAGGTGCTATACTTTAGCATGGGTGAAAAAAAATCGTGTAGTGAAACAGATCTAGATTCAGAAATAAAATTTAGACAACTTTAATTAACTAACACCCCGTTCAGACAGGCGCTCCAGAGTAGCACCGAACCAAACAGATTAGGAGCGACTCTAGGTCGACCCAAATAAAGTTTGGTTTTAGACAGGCGAACTTAACACAACAGTTACATAAGGTTCGGCTCATGATAAGATCGACGTCTGAAACTGAGACGCTCAAGAGTTGTTCCGAATGACTGCAACAGTCGATTTATCAACTTCCAGCACGCCCTGTTGCTTCTAACTGTTTCAGGCGTCAAACTTAATTCAATTTTTGGTTCGGCGCGACACTAGAGCGCCAGTCAGAACCGGGTGTAATACAACATTTCACTTGATCTCAAACGGTGTTTAACAGCTAGACAGGTAGACTTCCTAAGTGAAATATTTTCTACTCAAGAATATAATTTGCAGCACAAAATAATGGCTTAGCACGACTTAAAGGGGCTGTGTTGTCATGATCAAAGCAGGCCTGTGGCTGTGCACTTGCAGTAAACGGGTGAGAGTTCAAATTCCAAGTACAGCCATAGGACACAGCCCCTTTAAAGGCACTGAAAACGTTTGGTAATTGTCAAAGACCAGTATTCTCACTTGGTGTATCCCAACATATGCATAAAATAACAAGCCTGTGAAAATTTGGACTCAATTGGTCATTGAAGTTGCATAAAAATGATAAAAGAAAAAACACCCTTGTTGCACAAATTAGTGTGCTTTCAGATAGGAATAAAAGGCTTCTGGCCAGAAGTCTTTTATTATTTTAGTGAGAAATTACCTTTCTCAAAAACTACGTTACTTCAGAGGGAGTCGTTTCTCACAATGTTTTATACTATCAACAGCTCTCCGTTGCTCGTTACCAAGTTTTTATGCTAATATATATTTTGAGTAATTACTACAGTGCCTTTAATGTCTGTACCAACAAACAGAAATAAAAAGGAAAGGAAAAATAGCAACACGTACATATTTCCATTCAAACCTTTGCTTTCACTATCAGAAAAATATTATAAAAACAGAATATTTTACAGAACATTGTGATTTCTACAAAACAGATCATTTCAGTGGTGAGAAAAATATCATAATATACACAATAATTATGTATAAAATTTTCCCAAATCTTGTCCGGGTACAGACCCCTTACACTGATGTCACATGAAGTTACTGTCTACTGATGGTTTGCCAAAAGCTATATGTAAAGATATGGTGCACATCTATGCAGAGTTTGTCTTTAACTTTGTCAGTGATTTGCCAGCAGGACCAGTTAGCTTGTCAATTCACTAGGAGCAAGTTCAAGAGAGCGCACGTTTAGTTGACCCGTGGTTGACCACTGACTAGCACATACATGCGCAGTGACGTACTCACTCGAATGACTGGTTTGGAAGTCTAATCAACCATTGGTACGGTATAGACCTTTCTTTTGTTGATAAACAAAGTGCGCCGGTTGGCAATGACATGGACGGCCGAATGTTAGCAAAACATTCAATTGTGTTAAAAAATGTTGTGACCAAATTCAACATTTTCTGTAAAGATTCATGAACGGAAATATCTTCCATGATTGGTTGATTTGTTTCCAACAAATTCAACACTATTTTTGAATATTTGTGTAACACTGCTACAAACTGTGGCAATCTGTTTTTGATTTGCAGTTATGGCTTTCCATACTTTTCCAACCTGGGTTGGCAAAAACTCGGGCTGTGACTTTGCAAAAGAAAGGTGTATTCAAGCCAATTTGCTACAGTGTCACTGGTTCCCTTCTGCGCTTCACAAGGTGTTAGCATGAAAACAAAGCTATTGGGACCAGGGAAGAAACCATGGTCCTGAGGCTGGTTCCAAATGGTCGACCTAAGTAGTCAACCAATGGTCAACCAGCTTGGGTTTGAGTCAAAACTTGCTCTAGTTCGTCAGCTTGTTCACTAAGTCCATACTTTATGTTCAATGGGGATGCTTTTCAACACTGAACTAGCCAGCGGGACTACTTTAAAGTGATGTTTGACTGGTCCTCATGTCGTCACTGTTTTCACGAAGAGCCACTGTCCAAACGCTTGATTGAGATAAACATTTTACGCTATGCTTGGCTTAAAACTGCAAAATCTGCAATACTAAAGCCACGGTTTGCAGTTAAAAACCTCTCAAATGATTCTGTATAAGCTTAACCTATCCATTGACTAACTAATTTCTTTAGATATATTGGCTAATTGCCATAGTAATTAGTAAATGATACGTGTCTCTTCGTGAAACCTAAAAAGTGAGATGACCTACTTAAACACCCAACTGGATAACGTATTAAACATAGGAAAGGGGCGCGCGTGTCACGTGATCACGCGCACACAGACATAGGTGGCTCTTCGTGAAACCTGAAAAATTATTTTTGCTACATTTTACGCTCTTCTGTTACAACGCATTACATTTTCGGAGCCGATGGCTCTTCGTGAAAACGCAAAATGCATCTATTGAGATAAAGGCCCCTTCCTGTAATAATCAATAATTTGTCATTTTAAGATATGTGGCTCTTCGTGAAAACGGTGACGATGTGTCTTATCTGGCATTTGGCCAGCTGAATACTGTTAATGGCAGATACTTGTCTTTGACAAATACCAACTTTGAACATGTGCTTTAATTAAGATCAACCTGACACAAATGAGTTTGTCTGAGTTACGTCCCTTAATAAAATGACTGCTGAGTTAGAGGCAGATACAGTAGGATTAACAAAGCTCACATCAAACTGAATTTAAACAAAGTTAACAATTTTGAGTTGAACAAAGACAAAGTTACTGGAGCAGAATTTGAACCATCGACCTCAAGATGACAACAAATGTCTTTAATTGTAGATTTACCACAAATAAGTAAATTTAACATGGAAAAAAGCTACTAGTTAAAATCCTAACAAGAAAAAAACCAAAAAAAACCCAATATTTTAATCGGTTCATCTTTATAGTTTTTGGTATAGTTTTTGAGGCCAGGGCAAAGTTTCATATACTGCTTGAGCACAAAAAGTAGTTAAGCACAACAAAACTATGCTTGCCAGAATAAGGTTATCAGCCAAACTACCATGTAACACAGACAGTTTATGACAGGTATCCAGTTCATGTCCAGAAAAGTCTTAAGCAATAATTTCTGCTTAAGCAGCTCTATGAAATTTGGACCTGGTAACAAGGTCAACAAAATGTGTTTAAAATGACTAATTTGAATGAATTGTCAGCTATGTAACCGTTATAATAATAATAATAATAACAATAATAATAACTACATGTAGTTCTTATATAGCGCATTTTACAATAATGTATCAATGCGCTTTACATTAGTGCCCTGGTCATTGGGCCAATAACATTCCTTTAATCTTTCTCAGCTCCCTGGGGAGTATACAGCCCTGGGCTGCCGAGGCGCTCCAAATGCTTTTTCAAACACAATATCAACCTCTACCCTCGCAGGTACCCATTTATACCCCTGGGTGAAGAGAATCAATTATAGCAAAGTGTCTTGCTCAAGGACACAAGCGTCAAGACCGGGACTCGAACCCACACCCCGATGACTAAACCACCAGAACTTGAATCCGATGCTCTGAACCACTCGGCCATGACACCCTGCATTCTTATGATGAAGAAAGGTTTCAGGCCCTAAAAACATAAAAGCAAAACTAACTAAATCTTTTATTTCTTGTACAGGTTTTTCTCAAAACCACAGCATATTCCCCAAACCATTGCATAGAGCTGCTTAAGAACAAAAATTAGCTAAGCACAGCAACATTATGCTTAACAGATTAAGGTTACCAGCCAAAATACCACTAATCATTAATAACTGGTATCCTGCACATTTACGCTAAGCAGTTTGTGCAATTGGCCCAATTTCACAAGAGCTGCTTCATCACTGAATATTGCTTTACAATTTTCTGCTAAGCAACAAATGAGCAGGATACCAGTCACAGATTGCACAAGTAAAATGGCATTATTTTTCAAGCAATGAGTATTTGGTTTTAGGTAAAGTGGTTTTTCTATTAACACAGTGTACAAAAATAAGCGAGCACAGCATAAAATACACTTTGATGCTTTTTTCAAACCGTCTAAAGAAAGTCAACCAACAACTACAGGAGGCATCTTTGATGTATTATTTTATTGATATTAATTTTTGTTATATATACAATCACTCGCCACTCTAAAATGCTACTAAATGTGGAATTTATCATGATTTTTTTTATTTATATTACACAAACACCAGTATTTTCAGTTCTTTTTCTGGCACAAACTATTGCTATAATTCTTTAGTTATTGGTACGGTTTTTTTACCCCCTCTCTCGGTCTTAATAAATATCTATATTTCAAAAGTCAAAACTATTGCATCTTTCTGTTTTCCAAATACCAAATCCTTGTGATGGCCAGTTTCAGCCTCGTTCCCATGGACAGTGAAAATAACTCTTTGACTTACCCCCGGCAGGACCAGTTAGCTTGTCATTGTACTAGTCCGTAATCTTTTTTAACTAGTCAATATTTCAAATGAAATAGGGGTACTTTTCAATACTGGACTAGCCAGCCGGACCACTCGGAGAAAATTTTGACTGGTCTTCAGGTGTTTTAACTGGCATTTGGCCAGCAGACCACTGTTAAGGAAGAACGCTGCAAGGTAGTATGACACACAACCTATCAGTTCAAATTTACAATGGTCATGATACTGCACATGTTCTACAACTTTCAGCAGCACGTGCGTGATGGTCACCGACGGCAGAGCAGATCACTTACAAAACTTATTAAAATATCCAAATATGAATATTCAACAGTCTCCACTTCCCGAGTTAAAAAATCACATCACACCCGAAATGCTGGTCAAAAAGGCGCAGCAAAATCGCATCCATTGGAACGAGACTTGGCCCCAGTTACAAGTTCAGACTTGTAGCTGCCAATTGGCATGAACTTTGACCTAAAACCCCTTATTAACATAATAATCAGTACTGTACATTCTACTTGTTTAGAAAATACAAAGAAATCTCCGCCGTGACTATGGCTTCACTAGCCATTAGCCAAATTAACTGACAAAGCCCTAGCCTCTTTGTAGATATCACTGTACTAGATACATAATAAACTGCCATCAAATATTGAAAAGAAAAACCCTCAACGAATCCTACAGCACCAGACAAAAACTTTTATTGACGAACGAGTGACCATAAAGGACCAATGATGCAGTTACAACTCAATTTCTGCACATGCTCACACTTCCATGTGCAATGGAATTAACCGGTAAGTCTGCTGCCACCTAATGTCCCTGAAAGTCTGCTATTGTTTGGTCACAGCGCTCAATACAAAGGTAGATCTTTCAAAACAAATCTCGAAATCAAGACAAATTTGACAAACCAAATTATGTTAAAAAAATAAATAAATAAAATTGTTTCTTGAATGTGACCAAGTAATTGCGGCATCTTCAATTATGGACTGAAAATGACCACTCTCAGCCAGTTCCTAGTCAGGACCCCAATTTCATCTAGCTGTTTAGTAAGTTTCTTTGCTAAGCTAAAAATGAGTGGGGCACCAGTCGTAACAATGTAAACGTCAAGGATTTTTGGCTGGTTGCCTGTTTCGCAGGATTTTCCTTATTTAGTAAGTTTTTGTGCTTATAGGCTTTATGAAATTGGGCCTGGAGTCAAACTTTATGGCTCTACGTAAGTGCGGAGTTCTGCATTTATGGTGCCCATATGATTCTATGGGCCAGAAGCACAGATTTCCACAGTAAGCAGGGCCATAAAAATAGGCCAATGTCTACTTTGGACCACAATCTTGTATAAAAACACAGGCTCTGGGCAAACCACTCAATGGATTTCATTGATCGGATCGGAAAAGCTTGCTCTGGCACTTTGAAGAGACTTACTTTATTGAGGTAGCTGGTACTTGTGTATAAACCCTAAACTATAAGCCAAGCAGGCTACCAGTCGCTTTGAAGGTCAAAGTTGAATATGCCTGAATACGAGGGGGCAGAACTTGAAATCTTATGCAAGTATAAATTCAGTCGTTTGGTCTGGGTCTAGTATCCTTCTCCTAACTTGTTTTGCTGTAGCCGAAGAATGTGACCTTTAACCTTAACAAACTCCTCCATTAATCAATGAGTTCAACAGAGTAAAAACTGAAACAAAGATTTATTAAGAGCAAGGGAAATCCCAAATTAAATTTTGTGATGTACTTATTTTCAAATAGATAAAGTCCTCATGTTAGTGGGGCGGGGGGGGGAAGCATGTTTCCAAGTTGCAGACTCACACTAAAAGATTTGGTTCACAATTTTCAATACATCCAACCCATGACCAAAGCAAAGTAACTGTGACCTCATACAAAACTGGCAAGTCAGTTTTTCTCTGTCTTGATTGAGACATGAAATAGGCACTACATCATGGTATACTACATGTACAATTCAACTAAAACTATACAGCTATTTCATGTATCCAGAAGTAACAAAGCTTTTTTGTGCATAGTGTGTTCAGAGTGTACATAAGAAAGGAGGTGTGTACAAGAAAGTGCTAAAAAAGCCATGCTGTACTTCTAAACAGGTAAACAAAGTTTATCAATACACACTCAAAAACAAAATATTAAATGATTCAATTTCAATTGGAAAAAACCCCAAAGAAACAAAAACCAAATTCCACAATCAAAAATTTACAACTGTGGCACTGTGACGAAGGTATAATACAAGTGAATAAAGAATTTCTTAAAATTTGTTACGCTGATCTAAAGTTAAGTATTAGTTATGTAAACTGTACATTATTGATACACCTTGATTTGTGCTGTGGTGGTCCCTGTTGCGTGCAGGCTGCGCCGCTAGCCATTTTGGGAGCTCGTCAAAGTAACCCCAAATTTATTTGCTTTAGCATTTTGAGTTCAACTTTTGTGTTTTGGTTTATATAAAAAACAAGGAACATTTTAAACAAAGCAAAGGGGTATGGGTGGTACTTTCAAATCCTACTCATGAGAGATATTTCCATGGTGTTTCCACAAACCTCTCTAGATTGTATCTCCACCATGCAGAGTTTAAAATCCTACTCATGGGAGATATTTCCATGGTGTTTCCACAAACCTCTCTAGATAATATCTCCACCATACATAGTTTCAAATCCTACTCATGGGAGATATTTCCATGGTGTTTCCACAAACCTCTCTAGATTGTATCTCCACCATGCAAAGTTTCAAATCCTACTCATGGGAGGTACTTCCATGGTGTTAATACCACAAACCTCTCTAGATAATATTTGCTTCCAAAAGCACCGATTTTTGTAAATGTTTTACTAAGAGTTGCCAAGACTTTTGAGTGCAGATTTATTGCAGTATCTAAATGGTTCAAAAACCTAAAAACAAAATCTCAAAAATGTATTGTCGCAGACACATCAAAGTTAAATAGTTAATCACAAACAAAACAATCAAATTCACTGCACATTTAAATCTTTCTTGGGGTGAGTTTTGATTCCCTCCAAATATTGTATATATTGCATGTAGCCAAAGAAGTTGTCATGAAACAGTCCCCCCCCCCCCCTTGATCACTGAATGTTCAAATAGCTCCAAGCTTATTCCATTGGCCGATGGCAATGACAGGTGATAAAACGGCCAAACAAGATTTGGATTTACTGTTGCTATGGGTTACCTCCAGCGACTTGACCTGTCTTCCTCTACTCCCGATTGCAGCCAGTATGGAGGGGGGGGGGGGGGGGGGGGGGGTTGACAAAGGATTGGAAGGTGAAGCTTTTATGCGAAGTACATCACTCGGAGGATGTCGTCGTGAACTTTGACCGCTCGCATCATGTCCTCGATGCTACGTCCCCCGCTGGTACTTGTCGTGTGGCTACCATCCCCACTTTGGAATAAAAGTAAACCGGTGAAGACATGAGTGTTGTTACAACATAAGAAAAGAATGTTAAGGGGATGGTAGTCAGGGCTATTAACCCAAATCACCTGGGCCCAATTTCATAAAGCATGTAAGCACACAAAATTTGCTTAGCACAGAAAAACACTGCTTAGCTGAAACTGGTTACCAGCCAAAATTCCATAAAGTGTACACTGTTTTCACTGGTGCCCAACTCATTTTTGGCTTAGCATAGACATTTCCTAAGCAGTGATGTTTTGCTTAACAGCTTTATGAAATTGGGCCCTGACGTTATCATCACAATAATCTTGGTTGTGCCTTTTTGGTAGTCAATATCCCCGTGTGTTATACAGTACGGTGCGCATCTTAGGCAGCCTGGTGTTAACTAGACTTGATTCAAGTCCCTTTCTCGTGCGAGGTTCCTAACGTAACGCGCAGCCACAGAATACCAGTGCGCCCTCACCGACAAAATGTAGTTATTTATGCGGTGGCGATCAAGGGACTTGACGGGGTCGTTTCCTACTCCACGCATTTGAATAGAAAAATCTCCCCAAATGGGGAGATGTACAAATCCAATGGGAGTGTGGAAGTGCCGCCCCTTTCATTTAGTATTCATCTTGCTCTGTGACGTTTGTATCGTGTATCTATGGACGTAAGCATCTCCAGAATGGCTGCCGGGCGGAAGAGGGGGTGGGTGTTTTAAGTCGCTGAATTGCATTTGTCAACAATTCAAAGTATGCATTTGCAAACAATACCAATCCCAATGTATACGTAATATTAACTTGAATTCAAATAAATTTGTAGTTTTTATATATATATTCATGCATTTCGATCCTCGACAAAGTACTTTACCACCCCCGCAAATAAAAAATCAACGAGTCTTCTTTTTGAACGCGTTTGATTGGACAACAAGTAATGTGCCATAACTTTGCATATTCGTAAGTGAATAAATTTACATATCAGGCAACTGCGGGTTCGTCAAGTCCCTGTCCCGCGCGCGGAACAGGGAGGTTGGGGAATGCAGAGAGCAAAATAATAGTTTTCTGACGATGAGGCAAGGAAGGGCCTTGCACGGGATTGGGACTTGAGTCAAGTCTAGGTGTTAACACACGCTCGACATCAATTTCACGCGCAATTTGACTCCCAAAATGGTGAGCGTGGAAGACGATAGTAGCCTGTGATGTTGTGTTGGTGCAAGGGGTCAAAAGCGGTGATTTTGAAATAGGGATTGAAAACACATAAAGTACAAATTGTTCATGAACAAACGTTTTACAAACTTGATATTTGGCATGATAACATTTTCTTGACAGGTTTGGCCAGCCTAAGGGCAGCTTAACAGGACGGCTGCTGGACAAACGTCACCTGGGCCTAATTTCAAAGTTTGCTTCACGGCAGAATATGTGCTTACTGTCGAGTTTCCATTTTATAGCGATGTAACCGTTAAGCACACGAAAAGGCATGCTAACCTTCTGTTGCTTACTGTATGAAAATGAATGATGTAACAATGCGAATTCATGGTGAACAGGCAAGCTGGCTGTAATCAGGCATGATATTTCTGGTGCTTGGAAAAAAGTAGGAAAATAATGTTTGAGCACAAGGGCTGACCTACCTGTTCATATGGTGCATGGTTTAATATATTTTTCAGGCTATTTAATAAAAATTGTTCAGATTTTTCCCAAGGGCAAACAAATCGGGAAATCAGACTAAAGTAGGAAGAATATCATGCCTGCTAAATTTTCTTGCTGAAATACGCTAATATTCTGTGAAATACGCTTATGCTTAAGCACATTTTTCTGCTATAGTTAGCACAAAAATGTGCTAATTAATTGGCCCCTGTTACAGTTATTGGGTAAAAACATACTGTTCTCTTCTATCAAGTTACCAGCTACTATTGAGGTTATCCATTGGACAGCCGGGAAAGATTTTTGGACTGGTTTGGACAAACAAAGGCAAGTTCAGCAAGAACGGCTGCTGGCCTAATGCTGGCCTAATGCTGGCCTAATGCTGGCCAAGTATCACCAGGGACCAATTTCATAGAGCTGCTTAAGCACAAAAAGTAGCTAAGCACAACAACATTTCGCTTACCAGAATAAGGTTACCAGCCAAACTACCATGTCACATGCACAATTTTTGACTGGTATCCTGCGCATTTCTGCTTAGCAGACAATTGTTAAGCAATATTTTCTGCTTAAGCAGCTCTATGAAATTGGGCCCTGTTGTAGTTAGTGAGTAATGTCACACTGTTTTGTAGTATAAGGTTGACGCTATTCAGTGTGCAGATGGAATAGTTATACTCACTTGCTGTTTGTTCCGGAATGGTGACCACTGCATTTAGAGTAAGGAGAGAACAAAAAATAAATAAATAAATAAAAATAAGAACATTATTAAGAACTGGAAACTATTATAGGTTGGTTGTTAATACATGTAGTGAGATGACATTAGGCCAAACAAAAAAAATGTTCTGTTTCCGATTACATGCCATTTTAAAATAGGGTCGGTAGGTCGGAATTTTTATTTTTTTTTGCCTTTTTTTTATTCTAATTGGTTTGGCGAGTGTGTAAATACCCTACTTGCCCGATTCAAAACTAACACTAACACTGGTTTTTTAGTTCAATTTTGTTAAAAACATTAGTTTGGTCAAAGTCTGACATTTGGTTCATGGTACCTTCATTTTTTTTTTCATTTTTCATTTTTTTATTTTGTATCAAGCCGAATAAAAAGTTTAGGGTCGCGGCATAAAATTAGGGTCGGTCGGGAAACCGGAAACAGAACCTTTTTTTTGGTTTGGCCTTATTAGCTTAGTTGATCTATTATTCACAACCGCAGTTACATGTAATATTGAATTGTCAGACAGTAGGAGGGTTGACTATGTACTGTGTAGATCCATTCTCCACACAATATTGTACTGCACGCCGTTATAGTTTATCTACAAAACTACATTAGATGATATTGAATGGCTTAACAGTTAATAGATTGAAATTAATCTTACCTGACATATCCGTCATGGTCCTTCTCCACCAGATGGTAGCGTGCGCGGAATGCCACCAAGTGCGCATAGTAGGCTGGTGCCGGGATGGACACGCTGCGAGTGCAGCGGACATACGTATGGCACAGTTGATAGGTGAGGCACTGAAGGTCATCAGCGGTGAAGTCATTGTCGTCCCATAGGACGTGGTAGTGGGAAGGTCGACTGGTTCCCTGCGTATTCAAAACATGTGCCGACATTTAGGAAACTATAGTTTTATTGCGTACCATTATCAGTCCATATGATTTTACAATGGCCCCTAAAACTGGTCCATACTACCAAATTACCAGCATAATTGCAGACGTGGAATTAAAACTCATTAGTATCAACTGTGTCCAGAATGAATGTTGAATGAATATTGTGTCACAACTAGTCCATAGCAGTAAACAGATGCCTCAATGAATGAATATGTGTGAACTCTTACTTTACCAGTAATCTGTTTTCCCTTTTTCCCAGGAAGATTCCCCGCCCCAACCTTCGGCATCCTGACCTGTTTTACGTTCCAAACAATAAAGTCAATGCCACTAAAAACGGTTTTATTCATCGTCTGTCCTCTAATTACAACAGAATTACCCATTCAAATCCCAGTATTACCCATTCAAATCCCAGTATTACCCATTCAAATCCCAGTATTACCCATTCAAATCCCAGTATTGACATTTTCCACCTCACCCTTCCTGCCTTCAAACATAAAATCAATGAAATCTTGTGATTTTTTTTATCTGAATGGGGAGGTCGGGTCCAGAGTGTAACTTATGTTTTAACTTTTTTGGATGTAAGAACTTTTCACCTTTTTAATCTCTGTCTTGTTTTGTCTGTTTAAATAATTTTATTGTGCTATTTTATGTAATTTAATGTTTTTATCCATCCTATTATTGGCGCTTGCGCTGTTGGATATGGCTGAAATAAAAAATTAAAAAAAAAAATTAAAATATTGTGTCACAACTAGTCCATAGCAGTAAACAGATGCCTCAAGGCAGAGGTAGAAATCTGGATTAGGTATTTAGCATCAACATCAGTACACACTATAAGTATAATTATTAGTTTTGCATTGAATAACTAGTCCATAGGCTTTCATATTGGACCCCATAACGCAAGTCCGTGTATCAACAAAACACAAGCATGACAACATAGCCGACAACATACTCCTTTTGGGCTTAAATTTGTAACAATCACACTGGTACCAACAAAATTGTTCTAGTTTCACGTTGTAAGACAACCAGTCCATAGACATTTATATTGGCCCCCAACAAAAGTATCTGAACTCCAGCACGACTGCAGAGGTAAAACAAAACTCAATTTGATGAACATTCCTAATATAAAACCGGTACACACTAGCATGATCATAGTCTATAAAAAAAGATAACCGGTCAATGGCTTCTTATACTGGCCCTGAACACAAGTCCATTATTACCTGAATACCAGCATGAATGCACAGGTAAAACATGAACTTGTTTTGGTGAGTAATACAATATGAACACTGGTACACACTACAATGATCACAGGTTTATATAAAAACATGACCGGTCAATAGCTTCTTACACCTGACCGGCCCTGAAAACAAGTCCATTATTACCTGAATACCAGCATAAATGCAGAGGTAAAACTTGAACTAAAAACGATGAGTAAATACAATATCAACACTGGTACACACTACAATGATCACAGCTTTATACAATAAGATGCCCGGTCAATAGCTTCTTATAATGGCCCCCACGAACACAAGTCCATTATTATCTGAATACCAGCATGAATGCAGAGGTAAAACTTGAACTTGTATTGGGGAGTAACACAATATAAACACTGGTACACACTACAATGCTCATAGGTTTATGTCATAAGATTACCGGTCAATAGCTTCTTATAATGCACACAAGCTTTTTATAGAAATTGGAAGGTATGTAGGAATCGAATATGAACAGCGAATTGGAATCTGAGAACCATTTTATATACAGTGCTCTTAGGGAACAAATGCTTAACT
The DNA here is from genome assembly GCA_037783415.1 of Leptasterias polaris. NCBI lineage: Eukaryota > Metazoa > Echinodermata > Asteroidea > Forcipulatida > Asteriidae > Leptasterias > Leptasterias polaris. The sequence continues at coordinate 537,305 of JAZGTN010000039.1, read as the reverse complement.
TTGTGAGTGGAAAAAATGCACATTTTCAGTTGTTTACTAACAGTGAACAATTTGAATTTCTTATGAGCTCAACAGATGAATCTATTGTTAATTGTGTTGCCAAATTCGTCTTTTTATTTATGAACTTAAAAGAAAAACATAATGTCTGATCGCTCGTGTTGACTTTATTTTTCTCCTGCCAATGTATATTTAAATAAATCAGGTTTAAAATGTTGATGTAACCCTCCCCGGGGTTAAGGGGTGTGTTCCAAGTTGGAATAAAAATAAACAAATGAAATGAATATAATAGCCCCGAACACAAGTCCATTATTACCTGAATACCAGCATGACTGCAGAGGTAGAAATCAAACTCGTTTGGGTGAGTTATGCCAGTATCAACAGTGGTGCCTGCTGGAATGTTACCACTCTTCCCAATCTGCTCTTTCTTATCAGCGCAGAAGAGTCTGGTGTGGTGGCGCTTTTGCACAGCGATGAATGTGATACCCGGCTGGTACCCTGCCTCCAGGGACATGCAGGCTTCACGTAAAGCTCGCAGTTCATGTGCCAGGACCTGTATGGTATTAGACATTGCAGGGATGAGATTATGAAAAAATTAAAAAGTCGGAAAATTGAACATCATTCGCCGACCGTAAAATTTTTTTGCACTAGCCCGCACGTACGCATGCACACAATTTTTGAAACATCGGAAAAAAACCAGAAACCCCCCCCCCAAAAAAAAAACACATGAAAATTGCGCGTTTTGAAATATTAATGCCTAATTTCTGCCTAAATATTGGTAATTTCTTCGACACAAATGTCTATAAATTCGTGATTTGAGGATTGGTTCTGTATAGCTCCTTTTTTACTGACATCTTCGTGATTCAACGATAGGTGCTCGACGACGCACATTGGGAAAACCCAATACACTTTGCCCCGCATCGATCGCACGCAAGGCCCTCCATCGGCAACAGTTGTCAATGTTATAGCCTTAATCCAAGGCTGTGTAAAGTCCAGAATCCATAGGCCTGCGCGAAACAGCGCAGCTATGTTTTACTTGGCTCGTGAACGTGTATTGAGTTGGAGTCTAGCCAAGCTACCGACGGCCGGCCGTGCACGTGGCCATGCCGCGTACGTGCAGAGTAGAGAGAGAGACAGCGTGCACGTACATGACGTACGCAAGGCATTATTATTACAACATTTGAGAAAGACGTCCACAAAGCAACGGTAATCATAATCAAAAACCGTTTATTTCATTTCAAAATCTTCAAAACTTCATATTAAAATGTTGGAAAGTGAAAGGTTCAAAAGTCAATTTGCAAAAGTCAGAGATTTTTAATTGTCGGAACTGAAAAGAAAAGACGGTTTTTCAAAGTCTGAAAGTCGGAATTCCGCCAAAAGGCGGAAGAATCCCATCCCTGACATTGGTTTTGAGTTCATTCTTTGAAGGGTTGTTGAAAACTTTCAAAAACCAAAAAAAACAACAATGTTTTTTACCTCCATTACATGCTCATATTAACCGTTTGTTGCATTATGTCAACATTATGTTGCATTATGTCAAAATTGCTACATTGGTGTCATGGCAGAGCGGTTAAGAGCTCCAGTGCTTCTGATCAGCAGAGATACTTTACCATAACTACTTTGCACTTCGGATGCCACATCAAGCCGTAGGTTACGTGTACTAGGATTGGTAGTGCACATAAAAGAACCCAGAACATTCATCGTGGGAAAAGTAGGGGTTAACCCCGTTGTTTCTGGTTCACACAGCAAGAACTCTTGTGTACAGGTTTCCTCAGGCTTGCAAGCTGCAGTGATTAAGTGTTCTTATGAGGCATCCTTGGTTTCATTACCAGAAATATATATTATAAAAACACTTATTGTGGAAGAGCACGTGTTTCTGGTTCACACAGCAAGAACTCTTGTGTACAGGTTTCCTCAGGCTTGCGAGCTGCAGTGATTAAGTTCACTAACGAGGTATCCTTGGTTTCATTACCAGAAATATTATAATAATAACAACACAATCTATGTGCCATTTCTTGTTTGGTTAACTTTTTTACCTGTGGAAACTGGCCCTCAATGACTCCACCTCGAAGCTGTAGGTTCCGTGTACTAGGGTCGGTAGTGCATGCAAAAGATCCCAGAACACTTATCGTGGAAGAGTAGGGGTTAACTCCGGTGTTTACAGGATTCCTCGGGCTTGCGAGCTACAGTGATTAAGTTCACTTACGAGGCATCCTTGATTTCATTATCAGAAATATATAATAATAATAACACAAAAATCTAAGTGCCACTTCTCGTTTTGTTAACATGTGTACCTGTGGGAACTGGCCCTCGCTGACTCCGTCTCGATACAGGATGATCCGGGCAGGCTTGTAGCGAGTCGTCTGGTAGAACTGAATCAGGATCTCTCTGACCATTATCTTCAGGTCAGCTATGATTTCCTGTCGGTGCTGTTGGACGTGGACGCTGGCCGTGTAGCGACTAGGATGGGCATCCATGCTGCCAACAACCTGAGAAGAATAACGAGTGGTTGATAGTTCACCCTTTAGAGACCATTCATTTCTGTATATTCATCACCAAACAGACATTGCTAATATTGTTCATTTCTTATCATTTCTTTAACCCTGGAATCAGCGGATGGTCTCAAGCCGTAGAACAATTTTTCTAATTTTGTTAATTAAAACACTTTTTTTTTCGCTGAAATTAATTTTCATCCAACCCTGAACACCCCTTAAGAAAGTGGCTGAACCGATTTTGCCCTAGAGGTCGTTCACCGGGTAGGCCAGCTGTCACAAAGTGGTCTGCGCCAGGGCGGCAATTCCCTTGTGTACAAAACTGCCGCCTTAGTATCAACACAAGCTCTCTGTGAATGTTTGTTTACAATCCTGACCCAGAAATACCCTCAGGGTATATATAGGTGACCTGGTTACTGTTTCTTTTTTACCCTGTGGCTGTTTCATGTGTCAATTTCACTAATTACATAATATGCCTACCGCGTGAGCACATCCGTTCCACGGGGCAAATCACAAAATATCTGCTTCTCGCAGGTAAATTTTGTCCGAAAAAAAACTATCAACAGAAATAACACGAAACAGAAATAACACGGAACAGAAAATTTAGTTTCGAGTTTACAAATTGGAATACTATGTCAACATACTACTTTGGAAAATTTTATATCTGGACATGACCTTTACTCTGACCTCTTTATGTAAATGGTAGTAGGTCAAAGCTTGCAGACGTTTGCAGCCGCTATGGGCATTTTGGTACAAGCCGCTTGTGGCTGTTTTGGTCTCTAAATGGTTAATCAGGCATGGGCTCGATTTCACAAAGAGTTGAGATTGATCTTAACTGCAAATCACTCTTAATTGCTAAGCAAAGTGTGATGTCACAATACAAATCACTATGGTGATACTGTCAACTCATCTTAAGATGAATCTTAGTGCTTTGTGAAATCCGCCGTTAAAATATCATCTTTAACCCTCTTGCTGTCTGACCATTCAATACCATTCACTGTGGTTTTGAATGATAGATAAGCTATGCCAGCCTTGCAATATGATACCATGAGGGAATGCATGTACACAGTACACAGTTAGTTCTGTGCACAGTTGTGCCACCATACACAACTTTGGCAGTTGAATGGTTTCAAATGGTTGGTCAACTCACTTGAAAATGTTGCGAACAGTAGGAGGGTTAAGAGGGCAAGGACATTTTAATTTTTGCAAAGGGCACTTCCATTGGAAAATCTTCAAGTCTATGGGAAACCTTTGAAGAGGTACCAAGGCCAAGACCAGGGCAACAGAGGCCATGGCCTTCGTGTTATTTCAGGCCTGAAGTGTGTATTTATTATGCATTCTTTCAAGCCAAGGAGTCTTCTGATAATGCCTTACACTATTACATATTTTGTTTTTGCCCTAATACACCGATGTGTATTCAGCACTGCATACTAAGTACTATCCCGAGTTCTGTGGAAAAAATCCACAGCCACATCACTTAGGTAGGATTCAAACCCACGACCTTTGCATTGCTAGAGCAGATGTCTTACCACTAGACCATCGCGCTAGCGCGATGGCTAGAGGCAGTTCCATTCCTATCTATTAACATGTATTAGGCCATACACTATTATTACCCCTATTCGTTGGGCCCCTAGTTTTCCTGAAACCATTTTAACTCTTTAGGAGTATGCAGAACCGGCAACCAAACGGGTGCAAACTACTACTTGTTTTATTATATTTACAAAATTTCACTTACAGCAGCAATGGAAGGTTTCTTGTCATCTCCGGCAGGAGGATGTGTGACGTCAGCCCCCAGGAAAATAACCGGCTGGCGGAACAGTGCGGGTCTGTTCGAAAGGAAAAAAAATGGAAGACAAAATCAAAGTGTTATCCACAACTTAATTTGTCACAAGCTCAACACAGAAACACTAATCATGATTTGTCTGTGTAGAAACTAAATGTATGAAATTTATTCTTTGTCTTTCATACACCAGGCTTGGCCTGCACAGATCACGCATTTCCGGTTAAAAACGGAGTAATCACATCCCTGCATTCAAAAGAATAACCCTACTTTGATCTTTACTTCCGGTCCTCACCTCTGATTGGGCACCAGGATGTTATTGACTCCTCCCAGTTTGACGTTGATCTTGAGGCAGAGGTTGGATAGGGTCTGGGCCGTGGTGCGGTTTACGTTCTTCATTTGAACGCACTGCGTAGCGATACCTAGGAGTGTGTCTCCTATTCTCTTAACCTCAGCTACGGAAAAAAAGAAATAATAATCAGAAAAATCCTTATAAAGACACAAAATTCCAAATATGGAACAATTTGGCACATCAAGGCGTGCAATGGCCGAGCGGTCTAGTCTATCGGACTCAAATTCTAATGGCTGAATCATGGGAGTGTGGGTACCATTCCTAGCCATGGCACTTAACCACAATTGCTTCTCTTAACCCAGGTGTTAAATGTGAACCTGAGAGGGCCGAGACAATATAGAGTTGAAATAACCCCTTAGTGCTAATTTAACAGCTTGAGGTTGTATGCTCCCCAGGGAGTTGAGAAAGTTTGAGGAATAGTCCAAGTATGCCTGATGAACAGGGATAAAAATGTTGCAAAGTGCATTGATCTTGCTACTAGAATATATGCGCACTAGACAAGTACCAAGTATATCATTACAATTTTTCCGACTAAAATTCAGTCAGCAACTCGGATATTTGGGTTTGCAACTGAAAATTGATTGTTTTTCCGTGGGTTAGATGCCATGCTGTGCGTGACAAAAACAGTTTAATGTTGTATGTTTCCATTTCAGAAGAACAGTATTAGTCTGCAAACTGGCTTCCATAAAGCCATGCCTACTTCACAAAGACTGGCTCAACAGATCTTCCTAGGCAACCCATGGAGTTGGTGTTTCTTTGAAGATTTTGGCCTTTGTGGGAAAATGTGCACATACTTCACAAAGGCCTGTGGTTTTGCCAGAATCATACATGTACAGGGTTCTGCCCACGGTGGTCGGTGCCGGAAAACCCGACCGGCACTCATGATTCCCCGACCGGCACTCGCAGAATTTTTTCTTTTTCCGACCACCACACTTTTTCCCTTTTTTTTGCCCATTTCCTTCAAAATATTTTGAACAACGTGTAAAACAAATTATTTACCAGTAAACAGTTTTATCCAAAGTTTCGAGTAGCCTACTTCTTTGGTTTGAGTCTATTTTAATGATCCAGGATCGAGCATTCCTCCCGCTATACGATGTACATTATACAATATAATATATCCAACGCACGAAACCCGCATTGATTTTGCAATGGTTTCCAGTCACGCTGATTATAGCTTTACGCTTGGAATAACATGATACCAGTTTCATCATGTTGCGAACCCTATTCTACAGCGTTTAATACAACGGAAATGAACTGCAGAGTAAGCACCATGCTATAGATGCTGTAAATTGTTTTCCCATGGCGGTAAAGGCGTGCGCGCACTGAGGGCCTACATTCAAGGCACAGCTGCAGGGCGCACGTGTGTAACCACTCCGTGCACGATCGAAAGGAAATTGACTTGACTGTACTAGGAAAAAAAATTTTTCCAGCACTAAACAAATCCTGGGCAGAACCCTGCATGTAAGGTGACCTTCCAACAGGAACATTTGACAGACCTGTGGAATTGGCGGCCAGATCAGAGTTGCCAACATTTGCATCTTGCAGTCAGGGAGATTTTGCACAACAATCAGGGAGACATTTAGAATTACATTCAATATAATAGGGACAACGTTTCCATAACCAGGGAGACTTTCAAATTTGTTCATCAGAACATGGAAAGATTGGTTTATTTTTAGGGAACTTTCTGCATAATCTGGGAGAGTTGGCAGCTCTTGGCGGCTACAGGTACGGCTACGACTCTTGCCAAGGGTGCAGCTAAGTACGTCCTATGCCTCAACACATGATGACATGACGAGCCAGCCGTAGCCGTAGCCGCCAATTCAGACACTGCCTTATAATTGTTTTCAATCTGCTTACCATAGACTGGAGTCTTTCCCGGGAGCACCACCACAATGAGCTGTAAGTCTGGGTACTGCCTCTTGAGATAGCGGAACATGGGCTCTACCTGATCAGCCCCCTGGGCGTACTTGCAGAAGACCGGCTGGCTGCCGATTGGCATGCCGGCATCGCTGGAGATCTTCTGGAGTTGACTTGTGAAGTTTCTGTAATAAGACATCAAAATTGTTATTATAATAATAATAAAACAATGCAGAGTATTTGTATTGTGCCAAATCCACCAAATTAAGGTGATCAAGGGGCGCGAGAGTGAATTCTCACAAAGTAAAGAAAGAGGAAAATCAGACAGAGAACAATTACAGAAAAGCCATATTGAACAAATAAGTTTTCAAACTAATCTTAAAAGTTTCAACACTAGAAGTATTACGAATTTGTAGTGGTAAGTCATTCTGGATCCAGCATGCAAAAATGACATATCACCCCCTTAACTGCTTGACCCCGAAGGTTCAAGGACTCACAGGTTGACTTGACCCACAGATTTAGTTGTTTTAACGCAACTTACAAAGTTTGGACAAAAGAGGTCCACATTATGTAGGGACTTGAAACACTATGTGGACATACACATGTCCACAGTGTTTTTTCCAGCGTTGAAGAATAGGTTTTGCCTTTCGTGTACAGAACAAAGGAATGTCCACAGAGGGTGACTGCAACACAGAGTGTGTCTGTGCGTGTGGGCTGTTAACAATATCTGTGCTCATATTTGGTACTTTATATGGGGACCGAGAACAAAACAAAAGAGGGAAAACAAAAAAGTCTCCACATGAAAATTCTAAAGACGGGGTTGCTCCACAAGAAATTTTGTTTTCAACATCTATTGGAAGATGTTAAGTACGCGAACAAAGGAAAGAACAATAGAAGTCTCCACAGGGGTGCATTTTTGAGAATGGGTGGCTTGGAATGTGTGTGGCGAGCTCAACAGTGAATAACACCTTGACTTGATCAAAAGGCTCATTGTTTTGCGTGCACCATGTATGCACTCAGGGTGTCTCACTTGGGTAGAAACTGGGACAAAAGGCGCAGGAATCAATGAACAAATTCACCCTTTACAAGGGATATTTGTGTATTCCCTTATTCCAGAACTTTGTTCCTTACAAAACAAGCCGTGGCTTCTTTCAAACCCAGGCTTGGCTCCATCTCTAATTCCGGGCTTTGTCCAAAATAGATGACAGAGCCAAGGCCCAAACTCAAGCCCAAGCTTGGAGGTCGCAGGTTCAAGTCCCGCTCAAGTCAATTTGTCTTTGTTCAACCCCAAGTTATTTAAGAAAATATGAATGCCATATTCTGGCTTTGGACTTACTTGAGTGCTTCTTCCTTGCACTGGTGCTGCTGGGCGAAGCAAGCGATGGCCCAGGTATGGATCTTGACTCCAGTGTGGAACTGTTTGCCTCTCATGTCCCATACACCCTGGGCTGGTATTGCCAATGTTCGACTACTCTGCGGCTGCTGTTAAAAAACACAAAATGAAAAAACCATTAACCCTTCTACTCTTGGTACCTTTTTCAAGAAAGTTGACCAAACCATTTGAAACAGATTTGCTCTCAACTTAGGTTTTTTGATGTTTTTAATGGGAAGGTATTTAAGAATGGGAATAAAATAGCGGCGACTCGGTCTTAAACGGCCGTTTAAAACCTTGCAGGGTCATAGCAGTGTGATAAATGACCTCACCTCGGCTTGGTGCTTTATTGCATGGCTACACCCCTAACGCTTTTAAACAGCCATTTAAGACCTCGTCCCCATCTCTCTTAATTCCTTTATTCAAAACCACTGTGGATGATATTGTTTTAAGAGGAATATCAAATCCCACCTTCAGCTCCCCCCCCCCCCCCCCCCCGAGTTATTTTCATCTTGTAGCCCCTTACCAAGAGTGGCACTAAGCCTTGGGGCGAACTTAAAGACCAAAAAAAAAAATGTTTTAATAATCCTTGGACATGGTTAAGTAGTGCAGAGGAGTGCGATTGCGCTCACACTCCTTAAGAATGATGGTGTACCTACCTTGCCGCCATATTGGATCTTAGGGGCTGGTAACACCCTTCCCTCGATGCGCACCATGTCTGTACTGATGTTGAGACTAAACTCCTGAATGTAGGGGTCATTATTGAACTGTGCTCTCTGGACCTAATACAAATCAGATACAAGACAACGATTGTAACATAGATTTTCAAGGTTAACTGTTTGGTAAGTCAATCTATTATACACATGTCAGGCTATCCTGTTCCTTCCAGTGTCAAGGTCTCAGCTATCCGGCATGCTCAGCTGTCCCAATGAGAATATTACGCCATGCCATGTCTGCGCACAGCAAAAAAAAAGAGTTGCGTACATGTTTACATCATGGACCCTTTGCTGGAGCTTTCAAAGAGATCTCCACAAGCAGCAAACGTTTGAATCATTTCAAGAGTTAATCTATTATTAAGTCAATCTATTATACACCTGCCAGGCTATCTTGTTTCTTCCAGTGTCATGGTCTCAGCTATCCGGCATGCTCAGCTATCCTAATGAGAATATTACGCCATGCCATGTCTGCGCACAGCGAATGAAAGAGTTGTGTACAGGTGTACATGTCCATGAAGGACCCTTTGCTGGAGCTTTCATAGAGATCTCCACAAGCAGCGAACGTGTGAATCATTTCAATGAGTTTCGTGAGACAACACAACTTATAGTTCGATAAATAAATCTACTGAAAGGGATGGTCATAGATTGGTTTTTGTCAACGTAATGCTGATTTATAAGTAAAATTATCGATAAAGATATACCATCACCTGCGAAAAATTCCAGCTATATTCAGTGTCTACTTGTTGAGAAAACAGCTAAAAACTGTCACGATATTGGCATCAAGAACTTAGAATCCATCCAAGTTTAGCGAGGTACCAACCACATCTCCCGCTGCAGCATTCAAAAATGGATCCAACTGAAATTTGAATCTCTCTTTAGAAATTTGAATCTCTCTTTAGAAATTTGAATCTGTCTTTAGAAATTTGAATCTGTCCTCAGAAATTTGAATCCGTCTTTAGAAATTTGAATCCGTCTTCAGAAATTTGAATCCGTCTTCAGAAATTTGAATCCGTCTTCAGAAATTTGAATCCGTCTTCAGAAATTTGAATCCGTCTTCAGAAATTTGAATCCGTCTTCAGAAATTTGAATCCGTCTTCAGAAATTTGAATCTGCCTTTAGAAATTTGAATCTGCCTTTAGAAATTTGAATCTGCCTTCAGAAATTTGAATCTGCCTTCAGAAATTTGAATCCATCTTCAGAAATTTGAATGTCTTTAGAAATTTGAATCTCACTTTGGCAAATTCAAATCTGTTGACGTACGTTTATTGATTTATAATCAATGGGGCGCTTCAGACGAAATTTCGCAGGATGCTTACTACCATTACTATCTTTATAACAAGTAGGCATTTGGAAAATAGTTCACAGGTTTTTTTCCCGGGGGGTCATTACCAAAGTATGACCCTATCTTCAACACTTACCAAGTTATTGATTTCTCGTTCTCTGTCTGGAGCAGATCGTGCTGTGGCCTGTCAAAAAGAAAAGAAAAAAACAACCAGCAGTTACTAGAGTGATCATATTTATACAAGTAATAATAATAATTGGATTTATAGACCATGTTACCTTTGTTTACAGAGTAGTGACCTTGTACATTCTAATGCATTTCCTGACAGGCAAGATACTACAAAGGCTATATGGGAAAATTTACAGTTTGTGTCATAATTTTCACATAAATTCAAAATTTACAAAAGCAACAGCTGTACAGCTTTTGTGATGTCCCCCCTTTCTTCATATCAAAAGTTGAGAAAAAATCAGACAGTGCAATCTCCATAAAACATAAGATTTGTTGTATTCTTCCATTGAGCTGTGTACAAATGTGCCTGCAGGAAGTCCAGGCTCTGTGGCTCTTTTGTAAACATGTGATGTCACAGGTCACATGGTCTATAACAACGCAAATTTGCCCAAGCGCTGTTTGAACAAGCATGTAAGGATTGTAGACGATGATTTATAACGAAAGAAGACAATTTGTATCACACATTTAAAGGGATACAAGATTTCTGCCAGAAACAAAGGCCAGGACCCTTCCCTTAAAATGAAATTATAGTGTCCTAGGTTAGTGCCGTTTCTAATCATTATTCAACATAACCGATTAATCTAAATTATTAAACAGGGTATAAGTTTAAACCATCTAAGGTTTTGCTCTCAAATCGCAAATTCCATGTCGGAAAAGAAAGGTTTTTTTTAAAGGCACTGGACACGTTTGGTAATTGTCAAAGACCAGTATTCTCACTTGGTGTATCCCAACATATGCATAAAATAACAAGCCTGTGAAAATTTGGACTCAATTGGTCATTGAAGTTGCAAGAAAATGATGAAAGAAAAAACACCCTTGTTGTACAAATTAGTGTGCTTTCAGATCGGAATAAAAGGCTTCTGTGAGAAATTACCTCTTTCTCAAAAACTACGTTACTTCAGAGGGAGTGGTTTCTCACAATGTTTTATACTATCAACAGCTCTCCGTTGCTCGTTATACCAAGTAAGTTTTTATGCTAATATATATTTTGAGTAATTACCAAACGTGTCCAGTGCCTTTAATACAAATAAATAAATATATCTGGTGAGGTTTGGGGTAACACCATCTACATGTAATCTCTCTCTATGAGTTGTGGTGGTTCTGAAAAGATTTGGTGGTTTAACAACTCAATAAGTACATTTTTAAAAATAACCCAAATTAAAATAAAGCTGTATTTTGAATGCTTAAAGGCACTGGACACCTTTGGTAATTGTCAAAGACCAGTATTCTCACTTGGTGTATCCCAACATATGCATAAAATAACAAGCCTGTGAAAATTTGGGCTGAATTGGTCATCGAAGTTGCAAGAAAATAATGAAAGAAAAAACACCCTTGTTGCACAAATTAGTGTGCTTTCAGATCGGAATAAAAGGCTTCTGGCCAGAAGTCTTTTATTATTTGAGTGAGAAATTACCTCTTTCTCAAAAACTACGTAACTTCAGAGGGAGTCGTTTCTCACAATGTTTTATACTATCAACAGCTCTCCATTGCTTGTTACCAAGTAACTTTTTATGCTTTTGTTAAACAATTATTTTGAGTAATTACCAATAGTGTCCAGTGCCTTTAACAAAAATAAAAAAATACACAAATAAATAATATATAACAATAAATAAATAAATAAATAACAATAAATAATGAATAAATAATTAAATAAATAACAAATAAATAAATAAATAAATAAATTAACTAACAAAAAAATTCCACCAATAAATGAGTAAAAACGATAATACACAAACTTAACAAAAACCTGTATTTCCTAATAACTTGAAACAAAGTTAAACTTGTTCATCATCCTACAAATTTATACGTACCGTTGGAAAAGAACACCATCATCATTTTTTCAGTTGTTGATGTTTGGTAAAAAACTACAGAATTAAACTTTTGTTTGCATGAAGCTTATTTTTCTAACTAGTGGCTACCCTAGGAAGCTTGGGAAGGGTAACTGAGCATTCATTGCATACACAGTTGTGATATGGAATTATTGGTGACAATGAAGCTAACAATGCATGCGTCGCAATACTTCTATTGTAATGAGGTGTTAACTAACATCACAGGTCGGACGACCACTTCAAGGTGAGGGCTAAACTTAACTGATTTGGGCTGTAAACTGATTTGAACTGTAACCAGGGGCTTGTTGTCACCTACTCCTGGGGCTGAAACAGGGTTACCCCCTTCACAGTCCTTAAGGATGTAGGCATGGGTATCATCCACTAGGAGCCTGGCTGGTAGAGCAGAATGCACAACCTTCCCAAGTTGAGATATGGGTTTTGAGGCATTGCATGGTGAGGTATCAACATACATTTGGTTGTCGTTGACACCATGCGGTATATCTACTTTGCTGTGTAGGATTCGAACTGCCTCTAACCACCGGTCTAGCTCGGTGGTCTAGAGGTAAGACATCTGCTCTAGCAATGTAAAGGTTGTGAGTTCGAACCCATACCGAGTGATTTTATACCTGTGTATTTTTTTTTCTCCAGAACTCGGGAAAGTACTGGGTATACAGTGCTTAATACACATCGGTGTTGGGGTAATTTTTTTTGTATATAACTTGTCTTGCTGTTCATCTACTACTGCGAAGTAGATTTTAAAAAATCAAGGGTATTTCGAAGTTTGAAAAGGAACTGTCCTGCTATTAAGTACTACCAGGGCCCAATAGATCTTTATCTAGTTGCAGCCATTTTGTTCTTCTCCCATTCAAAGCAGGGTAACCAAATCGAGGCTGGAAGGACAAAATAGGCAGGTGCCTTTTTTGATATAATGAGAATGGGTGTTTACTATTGTTATTGAGACAGGGAATCTAACGAAGATAGTGGCAGAATGATAAAGATCTTTTTTCATAGAGCTGCTTAAGCACAAAAAGTAGCTAAGCACAAAATAATTATGCTATAAGAAACAACATTTTATAATAAACAACTACAGAACTGTTGCCTACTGCATCTGACTTATGACTACTTAATATTGCCCAACTAAATACTTTTATATACCTACTGTTAAAACTAAAAGTAAAACGTACCAGCTCAACTATAACTACTGCTTTGTTTACAGACTAATTCTGGTCTATACTAAGACCTCTGACCTTTTGATCACTAAACCAGTGCCAAAGTTCATGGCACTTCTGTAAGTGCAAACGAAAAATCAATGCTTAAAAGTAGCAGGGGAAAAAAATCCCTTCTTTTTGTGTATTTAAAGGGTTAGCAAAGATTTATATGGTTTCAGACTGGCACCCAAGTTTAAATAACATTCCTGTGAGAATGTTTTCACTAAAGTAGCCGTTTGACCTAAGGAGTTATGTTAGTGTACCCTACAAGCCCCATTCAGCACTTGTAGGTTTCAAGTAAGGGAAGCCTCCATTATGAGTCCGCTGCAAATCACTCTCAATACCAAAACATGGCTCAGAAATGGCTCAAACCTTTCAAAAAAAAACATTCGTTGACGTTTCACTTGAACACCTTACTTTTCTCAGACAAGAAGCTAGCAACTAAACTACTATATTGATTGGTCAGATAGTAGGAGGGTTAATAAATGAAACAGCAGGCCGTCCAAATTCAAAATAAGTCATCCAAAAGATGCCTGGATGCATTGCTGGCTTACATGTCTAAAAACAATCTTGATAATTTGCACGACACCACCATAAGTTTTGAAAACTTGTTAGAAGAAAGTTATTCCAATTTCTCCGAGTTATGGAGCGTGGAATAAGTTTCTTTTTATTCAAGTGAAACTTCAACAAGTTTTGTTTTCTCTTTTTGAAATTATTTTAGTCACAACAAACGATCGGGGCAGATTTGGAGCGGACACACAAGAAGGAGGCAGCAACTTATTTGAGCAACCTTGATCATGGTTGACGTTTGCATGTCGGTTAGTTTCTTTATACAGCGCTGGCCTGGCACTATGTTGCAAACCTGTACAAGGGAAGAAAAAAAGAAGAAGAAGAAAATACGAGAAAAGGCAGTGAGTATCTTTGGCTGACAATATTTAGTTCTTATATAGCGCACATATCCTAGTAGCTAGATCAAGGCGCTCTACAACATTAACACCCCTGTTCGTCTGCTCCAGAATGCGAGGGTTGTGGGTTCAAATAGTACCCGAGCAGCCTGTGGTTTTTTGTTTCCCAGGACTTCAATAGAAAGCACCAAGTAACAACCCAATTCGCCTGACGTCATCACAGAATAAAATCTTGGTTGCGCCATTTTAGGAGGCAGTTTAACCATATCTGTGGCTCTTTTGTAATCAAGAAATCAGGGCTCAAGTTTCAAGAAATTAGACCACAGGTTTTGTAGCTCACAACTTTCAAAGGACCAGAAATCTTTTCTGGAGGACCAGAATTCATTTTTACAAGATTTTCAAATTGTCTTTTTGTTACTCTCTTCAGGTGTATGACAAGGTTGAAAAGCTTTGGTGTATATTAGTAATTTGCTTAAAAGTCTGAATTTGGAAAACGACGGTACTTTTTAAGTTTGACATAACTGTCTCAATGCTTAAGTTACTGGACTCTGGCCAGTGGTCCAGTTGCTACTTCAAGCCCCGAGTAAAAGTACTCAATGATCTTGAACATACCTCTAGAGGCAAGTAAGTATGGCGCTGTTCCTGACCGACTTGAAGACATGGCAAAAATGGATACCTGAAGTAAAGATGACAAAAAGAACCATAAAAATGAGAATTACCGTAAACAAAGAGTGCGTTCAGGTCATAAAGTACATTGGAACCACACCATGTGCTAACATTTTTTATTACATCATGTAGGAAAGTTTACTAGGAAGGTTTACTAGGAAGGTTGACTAGGAAGTTTTAATAGGAAGGTTTACTAGCAAGGTTTACTATAGAAGGTTTACTAGGAAGGTTTACTGGGAAGGTTTACTAGGATGGTTTACTAAGAAGGTTTACTGGGAAGGTTTACTAGGATGGTTTACTAAGAAGGTTTACTGGGAAGGTTTACTAGGATGGTTTACTAAGAAGGTTTACTAGGAAGGTTTACTGGGAAGGTTTACTAGGAAGGTTTACTAGGAAGGTTTACTGGGAAGGTTTACTAGGATGGTTTACTATGAAGGTTTACTATGGAAGGTTTACTAGCGAGGTTTACTAGGAAGGTTTACTAGGAAGTTTTTGTATGGAAGGTTTACTAGCAAGGTTTACAAGGAAGGTTTACTAAGAAGGTTTACTAAGAAGGTTTACTAGCAAGGTTTACTAGCAAGGTTTACTAGCAAGGTTTACTAGCAAGGTTTACTAGCAAGGTTTACAAGGAAGGTTTACTAGGAAGGTTTACTATAGAAGGTTTACTAGGAAGGTTGACAAGGAAGGTTTACTAGGAAGGTTGACAAGGAAGGTTTACTAGGAAGGTTTACTGGGAAGGTTTACTATAGAAGGTTTACTAGGAAGGTTTACTAGGAAGGTTGACAAGGAAGGTTTACTGGGAAGGTTTACTAGGAAGTTTTTGTATGGAAGGTTTACTAGCAAGGTTTACAAGGAAGGTTTACTAGTAAGGTTTACTAAGAAGGTTTACTGGGAAGGTTGACAAGGAAGGTTTACTAGGAAGGTTGACAAGGAAGGTTTACTAGGAAGGTTGACAAGGAAGGTTTACTAGGAAGGTTTACTGGGAAGGTTTACTATAGGTTTACTAGGAAGGTTGACAAGGAAGGTTTACTAGGAAGGTTGACAAGGAAGGTTTACTGGGAAGGTTTACTAGGAAGTTTTTGTATGGAAGGTTTACTAGCAAGGTTTACAAGGAAGGTTTACTAGTAAGGTTTACTAAGAAGGTTTACTAAGAAGGTTTACTAGGAAGGTTGACAAGGAAGGTTTACTAGGAAGGTTTACTAGGAAGGTTGACAAGGAAGGTTGACAAGGAAGGTTTACTGGGAAGGTTTACTATAGAAGGTTTACTAGGAAGGTTGACAAGGAAGGTTTACTAAGAATGTTTACAAGGAAGGTTTACTAGGAAGTTTTTGTATGGAAGGTTTACTAGGAAGATTTACTTGGAAGGTTTACTTGGAAGGTTGACAAGGAAAAATTATCAGGAAGGTTTACTAGAAAGGTTTACTAGCAAAGTGTACTAGCAAGGTTTACTAGCAAGGTTTACTTGGAAGGTTGACAAGGAAGGTTTACTAGGAAGGTTGACAAGGAAAAATTATCAGGAAGGTTTACTAGAAAGGTTTACTAGGAAGGTTTACTAGCAAGGTTTACTAGCAAGGTTTACTAGCAAAGTGTACTAGCAAGGTTTACTAGCAAGGTTTACTAGCAAGGTTTACAAGGAAGGTTTACTAGGAAGGTTTACTAGGAAGTTTTTGTATGGAAGGTTTACTAGCAAGGTTTACAAGGAAGGTTTACTAGGAAGGTTGACAAGGAAGGTTTACTAGGAAGGTTGACAAGGAAGGTTTACTAGGAAGGTTGACAAGGAAGGTTTACTAGGAAGGTTGACAAGGAAGGTTTACTAGGAAGGTTGACAAGGAAGGTTTACTAGTAAGGTTTACTGGGAAGGTTTACTATAGGTTTACTAGGAAGGTTGACAAGGAAGGTTTACTAGGAAGGTTGACAAGGAAGGTTTACTGGGAAGGTTTACTAGGAAGTTTTTGTATGGAAGGTTTACTAGCAAGGTTTACAAGGAAGGTTTACTAGTAAGGTTTACTAAGAAGGTTTACTAAGAAGGTTTACTAGGAAGGTTTACTAGGAAGGTTTACTAGGAAGGTTGACAAGGAAGGTTGACAAGGAAGGTTTACTGGGAAGGTTTACTATAGAAGGTTTACTAGGAAGGTTGACAAGGAAGGTTTACTAAGAATGTTTACAAGGAAGGTTTACTAGGAAGTTTTTGTATGGAAGGTTTACTAGGAAGATTTACTTGGAAGGTTTACTTGGAAGGTTGACAAGGAAAAATTATCAGGAAGGTTTACTAGAAAGGTTTACTAGCAAAGTGTACTAGCAAGGTTTACTAGCAAGGTTTACTTGGAAGGTTGACAAGGAAGGTTTACTAGGAAGGTTGACAAGGAAAAATTATCAGGAAGGTTTACTAGAAAGGTTTACTAGGAAGGTTTACTAGCAAGGTTTACTAGCAAGGTTTACTAGCAAAGTGTACTAGCAAGGTTTACTAGCAAGGTTTACTAGCAAGGTTTACAAGGAAGGTTTACTAGGAAGGTTTACTGGGAAGGTTTACTATAGGTTTACTAGGAAGGTTGACAAGGAAGGTTTACTAGGAAGGTTGACAAGGAAGGTTTACTAGGAAGGTTTACTAGGAAGTTTTTGTATGGAAGGTTTACTAGCAAGGTTTACAAGGAAGGTTTACTAGTAAGGTTTACTAAGAAGGTTTACTAAGAAGGTTTACTAGGAAGGTTGACAAGGAAGGTTTACTAGGAAGGTTTACTGGGAAGGTTTACTATAGGTTTACTAGGAAGGTTGACAAGGAAGGTTTACTAGGAAGGTTGACAAGGAAGGTTTACTGGGAAGGTTTACTAGGAAGTTTTTGTATGGAAGGTTTACTAGCAAGGTTTACAAGGAAGGTTTACTAGTAAGGTTTACTAAGAAGGTTTACTGGGAAGGTTGACAAGGAAGGTTTACTAGGAAGGTTTACTAGGAAGGTTGACAAGGAAGGTTGACAAGGAAGGTTTACTGGGAAGGTTTACTATAGAAGGTTTACTAGGAAGGTTGACAAGGAAGGTTTACTAAGAATGTTTACAAGGAAGGTTTACTAGGAAGTTTTTGTATGGAAGGTTTACTAGGAAGATTTACTTGGAAGGTTTACTTGGAAGGTTGACAAGGAAAAATTATCAGGAAGGTTTACTAGAAAGGTTTACTAGCAAAGTGTACTAGCAAGGTTTACTAGCAAGGTTTACTTGGAAGGTTGACAAGGAAGGTTTACTAGGAAGGTTGACAAGGAAAAATTATCAGGAAGGTTTACTAGAAAGGTTTACTAGGAAGGTTTACTAGCAAGGTTTACTAGCAAGGTTTACTAGCAAAGTGTACTAGCAAGGTTTACTAGCAAGGTTTACTAGCAAGGTTTACAAGGAAGGTTTACTAGGAAGGTTTACTAGGAAGTTTTTGTATGGAAGGTTTACTAGGAAGGTTTACTAGGAAGGTTTACTAGCAAGGTTTACTAGCAAGGTTTACTATAGGTTTTCTAGGAAGGTTTACTTAGAAGGTTTACTAAGAAGGTTGACAAGGAAGGCTTACTATGGAAAGTTAATACTAGGAAGGTTTACAAGGAAGGTTTACTGGGAAGGTTTACTATAGAAGGTTTTCTAGGAAGGTTTACTTAGAAGGTTTACTAAGAAGGTTGACAAGGAAGGCTTACTATGGAAAGTTAATACTAGGAAGGTTTACAAGGAAGGTTTACTAGGAAGGTTTACTGGGAAGGTTTACTAGGAAGGTTTACTAGGAAGTTTTTGTATGGAAGGTTTACTAGGAAGGTTTACTAGGAAGGTTTACTATAGAAGGTTTTCTAGGAAGGTTTACTTAGAAGGTTTACTAAGAAGGTTGACAAGGAAGGCTTACTATGGAAAGTTAATACTAGGAAGGTTTACAAGGAATGTTTACTGGGAAGGTTTACTGGGAAGGTTTACTATAGAAGGTTTTCTAGGAAGGTTTACTTAGAAGGTTTACTAAGAAGGTTGACAAGGAAGGCTTACTATGGAAAGTTAATACTAGGAAGGTTTACAAGGAAGGTTTACTGGGAAGGTTTACTGGGAAGGTTTACTAGGAAGGTTTACTGCATGACTTACTGTAAAATACGTCTGTGTCTATCCTTGAAGTATTTAGCCACTGTGCATTCCACTGTCTGGCCATTCTCCAGCTCAAGGGGAAATCTAAATCACAACAAATACACACCATGAAATCACTGAAGAAATCTAGTTAAATCTACAAAGATTAAGTCATGTCCGATTTTATGGCTTTGACAGTGGCTATAGCCGGACTGCAGAAAAGGCCTATTCTTCAACTCCTTCAAAAGACCACTTTCAATAAAGCTTATTTGCAATTAGGGGACTGTTGTACAAATCCACTTGATTATCAGCTTATCACTGCCAATTTAAGGTCCTTTGTACACACAGTCAAACATGTTTGTATAAATTCTGTAACCTGAGGACACCCCTTTATTCAAAGTGCAATCGGAGGTTAAAAGCAAGAGGGGCGGCGACTATGTTTTGGACACTGCTGCAAATCCAAGGTACTCCCACGGCAATCATTGAGGGTGCGCTGTGGGTCTACTGGAAACATGAACTGTACTTACGTCTGAGCTTGGGCAACCTTCCTAGTCACATTGCACACTCTGTACTTGCGGCGCATGTTGCCACAATGTGTAATCTCGATCTTCAATCCTGCATTAAAGTGCGGGTTTAATGAAGAGGGTTTTGTTTAGTAGCATTGCTTTAGGTTTGCCTTCTACACTTCTCAGAAGGTTGGAGTAGATTTGGATGAGGACAATCTACACACAAGCATTGTGTAGTCACCCAGGGTTAGTCTCCTTTTCATTTCATTTTTCATCGATTGATTCTGGTTGTGAATTGAATAAAAATAACTAGTTTTTTATATAGCGCTTTTATCTACGGGTGCCTCAAAGCGCTTATCATTATTTATTTCCAGACAGGTTTGTCTTGACGTTTTTTTATTTTGAGACTGATTTATGGAACACTTTGTACTGGTTTACAAGGTGCTGATGCAAATTCAGTAGCCACTACCAGAAACACCGCTGCAAACCCCTTCTCTTTGCGATAAGTATTACTGGGTTCTTTTGCGTGCATCACACAGCACCTACGGCTTTATGTCCTATCTACTGGTGTCTCAAAGCGCTTACCATTATTTATTTTCAGACAGTTTTGTCTTTACGTTTTTTAATTTTGAGACCTACGGCTTTATGTCCCATCCTAAGCCAAGTACTCTCAAAAAAGAAAACTTAATCACTATACTAACCAAGAACCCAATGAAGAGAAAACGAAGAAGTTTCAGTTTTAGATGTGAGAGGAAAATTATTCCAAGGAAAACCCACGCCATTAGGTAGGGACTGAACTTCTCTTGTCAACCATTTTGAGACCAGCCTTGGTTGGCCGAGGACAAACAGGAATAAAACGGCGCTGGAATCAATGAACTAATTCACCATTTACCAGGGTTATTTGTGTTATCTCTTATTCTTGGCCTTTGTTCCTTTGTCCGACATAACTTTCTCAAGTGGTTTCCTCCCCCTACTGAACATTTAACTTGGAAATATCATATCAATGATGTATCAAGTAAATTATCAAAAAATGTGGGTATAATGAATCGTTTAAAGTTTTTCCTACCTAGTAATATTTTATTGACCATCTATAACTCTTTTGTTCTGCCGTATTTAAACTACTGCATTCTCATATGGGGTGGTTCTTCAACTCGGTGTGAGAGACTATTTACTTTGCAAAAGCGGGCTGTTCGCATCATTTCTAATACTGGTTATCGTGATCATTCAGCTCCACTTTTTAAACAATTTAAACTTCTAAAATTAAATGATCTTTATTGCCTTAATTTAGGAAAATTTATGTATAAATACAACCATAATGCATTACCTTCTTGTTTTAACTCTTTCTTTACATTAACTTCAAATATTCATTCTTATGATACTCGAAGTACCCGTAAAAAAAATCTTTATGTACGTTTTAACAGAACATCATTGTTTAGAAATAGTCTTGTCCAACGTGGTACTACATATTGGAATAGTCTCAGCGATTCGTTAAAATCTTCACCTACTTTGTCAAATTTTGCTAAAAAAATTAAAGCACAGTTCTTTAATTCTTAGTTTTGAATGTAAAGTTATGATATATTTTCCGGATGATGTTTTGTCTTTGTACCTACATGTACATGTTTTTATGTAAGTCAGTGTTGTGATAGTCTGTTGGTGTGTTTGTTTGTTTGTTTGTTTCTTGTCTGTCCGTAGGTACGGGAACAAAAGCTTTTGGTTCACCCTATGCCTAAATGTTGTCCTGTTTGTGATTATTTATTCAACTTCCGTGTAAATTGTTATTGTCTTTATTTTATCTCTGGTTTGTCATTATATACTCATTATCATGTATCGTAACTTTAACGATATACACAAATGTAACTTAATGCATGGCAGCATTGAAATAAATGTGAACGAATGAATGAATGAATAAAAATAAAACTGTATTCTTAGTCTTCTGTCCATGCGGTTCTTGGCTAGTATAGTGAGTAAGGTCTGAGAGTCGTTGGCTTCACAACCAGAATAAATGAAATGAAATGAAAATGGATTACCTCCATTCTTCTCAGCACTGAGGTAAATGTGAGATCCAGCATGCCAAGGGCGATAATCGGCAAACAAAGAGAGCTTCCATGAAAGTTTTCTCAACAGAAAACTGTAAACCTCAGTACCAAAGACCACCTTGTTTAGTGTCTTTACTTCATCTAGTCATGGCTTCATTTTGCCAATAGTATTCCACCTCAAACATTATTGGGATTTTTTTAAAACCGAAAAACATACCATGGGTGGTGCGGAAAAAGTTGGGAAAATGCTAGCGCCAACAGGATAAGCCCTACCTTTAATTTCTTTGGTAAACTTTACACGCTGTGAATCTGTGAGTGGTCGGCGTTGATCGCTGCTGTTGCCGATGTCCAGAACCTCACACATGAAGTCAATGACAGGCTGGGCCTTGTAGAAAGCAGTGGCAGAGACTGGATACAAAAACCAGGAAAAATCACTCTGTTATTTTCCACGGGTTTCTGAAACCTTTTGTGAAAACTAGACCTATTTTGATTTGCCTGATCAGGTGAGTCAAAATGTTTTCTTTATACAAACCAGAAAATGCTCTGTGTATATTCAAATGATATTCTAATTGCAGAAACAATGCATGACACTCTGAATATTCAACATTATTTATATGTTAATTGCTGATACAGTTTGCCATTCTTTCTTCTGAATATTCAACATTATTCAAATGATATGTAAATCGCCAGAACCTTACCATCAATGTTCAGCATCATTTTCCACTTGGATGGGCGTACACTCTGATGAAACCCAAACCACACCTCTCGCCCTCCGCCCAATGGGTGGAAGTAGTCATCAGGGGGTGAGAAGAAGGAGCGACCCACTGGGGTATAACTGACGGAATCAAGGTGATGTGAACCAGTTAAAATTAGCACACAATCCAGATTTAATAATTTGTTTTTTACCCTTACAAAGAGCACACAAGACTCGGTACTTTCCAGAGTTCTTTGAAAAAAAAATCCACATACAAATCACTTGGGTGGGATTCGAACCTATGACCTTTGCATTGCTAGAGCAGATGTCTTACCACTTGACCACCGAGCTAGCCCGATAGAGGCAGTTTGAATCCTTAGCAGCAAGTACTGCATTTAACAATCAAGATTTGTAAGCATTTCACAAAAAGAAAAGAAAACAGAAGACTTATAATATGCCATGTCTGTCACATAGAGACACTCCTGGTGCAGAAAACCCTTAACTAAAACTTAACACTGCAACCAGGGGTTCAAGGACACAAGATCAGAGCCCCTCTGAAAAGTGTTTGCGGAACGGTTGACGTGATGATTCAATCGGAAAGCTTATTGTGTAGTGCGCAACATGCATGCTTTTATGGATTCACAGTACATACGATTTGTTTACAGAATGAAAGAGGCAAGATAGAAGGCGCTGGAATCAACGCTCTAATTCACTCTTTAATGGTGATATCTGTGTCATCTTCAATTCCAGACCTTTGTTCATTTGATTTGCTGTTGAAACCCATCAGCCCTTGTAAATAGTAACAAACTAAAAATATCAACAAACCATGTTCCAATACAGGTGACCTTGACCCTTGACCTTTTCATCCCCCCAAAAATAAAAAAGGTTTGTTCCCCAAGGGCAACCTCCAACTAAGTTACAAGCCCAAAGGTCACTTGTAATTCTAGTTATGGTCCGGAAACAAAAGTGACAATTTGCATAACTACTTTCAAGTTCAAGTCCAAATGTTACATCTAACTAAAGTTATAGTCCAGAAACCTTTTCACTATAACTAGTGACCTTGACCTTTGACCTTTTCTCCCTAAAACAATCCCAAGTCACAAGTCCAAATGTCACTTGTAATTGGACCTATGGTTAGGAAACAAAAGTGCCCAGCCGGACGGACTGAAAGTTTGCATTACTTTCAATTCTTTCTAGAAAATCTCAATGCTGAAGGGAGACAAAGAAAAATCCTGAAAACACAGGTCTTTTCTTAGGGTTGGTTCAAATCGAAAGTGAAAGTGAAGCAAAATTACCATAAACTTAAATCACTTTTGCTTTAGCCCAGAGCCTTTAAAACTTTAAAAGGATAGGAAGTGGGAAATTAAATTTATTTTTGTTCATGCAATTTTTTTCCAGTCATGTCATTGTTAAAGGATAATGTGATTTTAAATGTAAAAGTGTGATTTGTCTATGCAGATACTGTACTCTTAAACACATGGCTCTCTTTTATATGTAAAGAAATTTCCATGCAATTTTCTGGTACATTTGTTGTTTTAGGGGTAAATTGGGGGGGGGGGGGAATCATTTGTTTGCTGAAGTTTGAATAGGTTTAGATTGATTACAGCAGGGCATAGATTTGGGCCCATTTCAACATCTGTTTAGAAATCTTGGACGCGGTTACGATTCCGAGTCGGACGCGGTTATGATTCTGTGTCGGACCCGGTTCCATTAAATTCAATAAAAAAAATTAAAAGCCGCCCCGGTCCAGAGCCCACACACACAATTGAACTGATCAATTTTTACCGGAAATGCCACCAAAAGTCAAGCAAACTGAGCACCGATAAGTTTCATACAAACCAGTCTGTGGTTTGGTAGTGCACACGATCTCTGCATGAATATGAATATTCATCAACAGGCAATCACAGCACCAGGCCTCAACTTTTAGAGTCAGTTTGGTCCCAAGACCGGCTCCACAGAGCTTTTTCTAACCAGGACTCGGTCTTTAGAAATCGGGACCGACGAAAGCAAAGTACTCGGTTCCACAGAAGAGTGGATCGGCGGGTGCGGTTCTCAATTTGGAACCGGGTAGAACCAGGGGCCTTTCTCAAACCTCGGCTTTGGCTCCAGGCTCTGTCTGATGTTCGAACCACCGCGTGCAAACACACGCTGTAGCAAAAAATTTCAACAGAGCCCAAGCAGGGGACAGAGCCCATGCCGAGGTTTGAGAAAGGCACCTGGTAACCGAAGGAACCGCCCAGGCTTACTCTCTAGCAAACTTACGTCATTGAGGGGAGGTGTCTCATGACGACGTCCAAGGCTTGAACAGAATCATACGGGATGATGCTGACTCTGCCCTCCAGCGCATCGGCCAGGGCCTGCAGACTCACTAGGGCCACCCACTTGATAGACACCTTGAATGACCGCTCCTTCCCTTCTCCTGGTAAGGTCACCTCAAGGTCAACCTGAGATCAAAGGTCAAATGTCAAATACCAAATGAGCTTTTATAGGCAATGGTTATTTTTTATTTCATGTTGGCTCAAAGATGTGGAAATACAGCATGCATTGACAGATTGCACGTGCTGTGTTGTAGATTTTTGTGCTGGTTGATTGGAATAAGATTAATACAATGCATGTTTTATTGTGTTTGGTCAGATAAGAAGTCAATTAAAAAGGTTTGAAAACTCTACAATTATAATATCACAAAGTCTCATTTAATGATAGGATAATGGGAAAATGTGTCTTGGGCAGAGGATTTGCATTTTTACACCAGTGCTGGGCGAGAGCCGGGACTGTGTCACAATGTAGATTTTATTTGTACTTACCTGTGAATAAAATGTTTCAGTCCTTAGTTCAACTTACCCTTTTAACAAACTTAATGGAACAGTCTTATTAGCATACCTCGACCTAGTTTAGGTACACCAGTCAATCAGGCCATGGATTGTCAAATGCACTACAATACAGTGTGGTATGTTTCTTTTGTTGAAGTTAGCCTTTGTTGTATATACCTGCAGTTACTTTGGTCATATAATGAACCATTCCTTTAAACTTTTTAGCCAGGGTTTCATTAGGCTTAATGCAGCAATAAGGAGTATAGATGTGACATTAAAGTCGTAGCTTAAACATTCAGCTACATAACTCTGATTGTATGTGTCTTTTCACTTTCAGCTTAATAGGAGTAGATTAAATAGTAGTATAATAATAGGTGTGGTTGAGTACAAAGAGAGTGAATGAAAAAAGGAACCAGGTTGGAAATCATTGAAGGCAGTAGGAATATGTGAATGAGGGTGGACATCAAAATCTGAGATAGAGAGGGTGTGTGTGAGGTACTGCTCTAGCCACCAACCAGTGTCTTCAAGCAGATTTGTGCATCAGTTGGCATACAAATACATATGCCAAAGCCAAAGCTCAGTGGATTCAGCTACTGAGGCAAATCTTATATTTTAAAAGCTTGAAAGCGTATTCAGGCCGCCCACCACATGTATGAGGGAAAGCGGACCCAACCGGCACAACCCAAGAGTACGACGCATTTGAAATCCATGGCCTTTGGTACGGGTTGGAGTTTGACGATAAATTGTGACTGTTGGACGGGGCTTCTAAACTATTAAAGCCATTACAGAGGGTCCAGAGACTGGCGTGCATGAAGGAGACAGAAGAGCCAGAGAGAGAGAGAGAGGGGGAGATATATATATCCTCAACTCAACCAAGCCGATATCATTGACGGCCAAACCCGAGTATAATTTCGTTTACTATGTTTCAAGATGAACAGTTAATTTTGTAAAACCAGGTGGAAGGTACACCAAAAACTTATTTTGTATTTAAAGAGAAATTGGTCTGTATTGTTGAAAAGTAAAAAGTGGTTGTTGATAATGTTAAGGTTTCTATAGACAGAAATTGTAACATTATTGCCATTGAACAAATAAGGTAAAAGTTACACCATAGTTTAGCAAGAAAGAGATATTAGAAGACTTGATTGCATAAGAAGCTTCTTGAATTCAAACTAAGAAACTATGTGAATTATTATTTGCTGAATTATTTTTTTATATTTAAATGCCTGTAAATAATTTGATTGTTAAATAAAATCTGTACAGTTTAAGTGGATAAGAAAACTAAAGGATTCTGGTTTTGGGAACTTATTTCTGTATGTTTTGAATTTGGTACTGACAGACTGCCAGGTGCCAACGTCCACTGCCACCTACCATACCATACCATACCAAACAGTAAATGTTGCACAAGTGGAAAAGTTATCCACCACTCAAACAGTAAATGTTGCACAAGTGGAAAAGTTATCCACCACTCAAACAGTAAATGTTGCACAAGTGGAAAAGTTATCCACCACTCAAACAGTAAATGTTGCACAAGTGGAAAAGTTATCCACCACTCAAACAGTAAATGTTGCACAAGTGGAAAAGTTATCCACCACTCAAACAGTAAATGTTGCACAAGTGGAAAAGTTATCCACCAACCAAACAGTAAATGTTGCACAAGTGGAAAAGTTATCCACCACTCAAACAGTAAATGTTGCACAAGTGGAAAAGTTATCCACCACTCAAACAGTAAATGTTGCACAAGTGGAAAAGTTATCCACCACTCAAACAGTAAATGTTGCACAAGTGGAAAAGTTATCCACCACTCAAACAGTAAATGTTGCACAAGTGGAAAAGTTATCCACCACTCAAACAGTAAATGTTGCACAAGTGGAAAAGTTATCCACCACTCAAACAGTAAATGTTGCACAAGTGGACTTACGCAGTTGCACTTATGCAGCTGCCTAACGTTTCGTGAGATCAGCTGCTGGTCATGACACTAGTGCTCTTGAGCAAGATGCTTAACTATAATGTCTTCTCTACACCCAAGGGTAAATGGGTACCTGTGAGGGCAGAGATGTTTCTTGTGATACTTGATGCGCTACATACTTAACAAGACAGGCTGTATACTCCCCCAGGGAGCTGTGATGGTTCAAGGATCAAAATAACTGGCCCAGTGACTGCCAGCATTTGCATCTTGCAATCAGGGAGATTTTTAGAAATTACACTCCACATAATAGGGACAAAGTTTCCATAATCAGGGAGATTGTCAAATTTGTTCATCAGAACATGGACAAATTTGTTTATTTTCAGGGAACTTTCTGCAGAATCAGGGAGAGTTGGCAGCTCTGAACTAGGATAATAACGTCATGTTCCATGAACAATCAAAATTGGCGGATAACGGTGCTACATGTATATACATGTCTGTTATTATAACTATAAAAAAAAGTCGCATCCCCTTAAGGTGATCCCCTGGCTGCCGCTTCCCAGGTTGTATCGTATACTTGGGTGTGATCCCTGGCTACACGGCAGTTTGCGGTTGTATGGCTTCTGACTGGCACCCCCGAACAAAGATATTGACAAAATAGGGAGACCGCCAACATAAGGCTAGATAGCTCAGTTGGTAGAGCGCCGACACGTTAAACCGGAGGTCGTTGGTTCAAATCCCGCTCTAGTCAATTTTTCTTTGTTCAACCCAAAATCATTTAAACATTTACCCAGTCAGTTTCCCTTGTGGTTTATTATTTGATATTATAACTAATACTTACCCTTTCTTTACCAATGGGTAACTCCAGGCGACAGTACAAGTTCTTACGCCCATCAAAGACTGGTTTACAATTCTGGAAAATTCTGTTGGTGTGTTTAACTAGCGTGTCCATCACTTCTCTGAAAGAGTGATACAAGCAGAAAATGTTAATATATCATTGCATCTCAAATATACAGAAATCGTTCCAAACGTTTCCAGTGATTGGCCAGCAGGACCTGGGCCCAATTTCATAGAGCTGCTTAACGGCCGATTCTGTGCTTACTGCGCAAGTTTCTGTTTCATACCACACGAAAAGGCATGCTAACCTCCCAGTGGATACTGCATGAAAATGAATGACGTAACAATGCAAACCCATGGTGAACGCGCAAGGTGGCCGCCTTATTTTCTTGCTAACCTGTGTCCCTAATACAACCACTTCCAACGACGTTCGCGCATTTTCTGTATCTGCACCCACTCTCTGGAACTCTCTTCCTTTACATATCCGAGCTACAAAGTCTCTGGGCATTTTCAAAACATTGCTAAAAACTCACCTGTTCAATATTTCTTATGATTGACTATCTGTTTGTTATTTTTTCCACTTGTTTTTTCCGACACATTTATGTAAATCTGTTTTATTCAATGTGCTCTTATTTCTTTCTAAGCTACGTAATTTGTAATCTTTTTGGTTACTCTCTCTGTTTTTTGTTTTTGTTTGGTTTTTATGCGCCTCGGAATAAGTTTAGTCTTAGATAGATGGCGCTTTACAAGTTTTAATTATTATTATTATTATTAAAATTGAAATACACTTGTGCTTAAGCAAATTTTTCTGCTGTACAGTTATCATGAAAATTTGCTTACCGTTAAGAGCTGTGGTTGGATGGCCCAGGGCTATTGTGAGTGTTGCCCATTGTGTGAGACTGAGAGTGCCCTGTGTAGTGGGGCATGTCAGTAGACTAAATATTATTCCTTATCAAAGATGCAAATTATTTCATCTGTTAAATTATTGCAGAACCAGGGCCCAATTTCATAGAGCTGCTTAAGCAGAAAAAGTTGCTTAACAATTGTCTGCTAAGCAGAAATGAGCAGGATACCAGTCACAAATTCTACATGAGACATGGTAGTTTGGCTGGTAACCTTATTCTGATAAGCGATTTTTTTTTGTGCTTAGCTACTTTTTGTGCTTAAGCAGCTCTATGAAATTGGGCCCAGCTGCTAACGACCAAAATAACCAAGATATTATTCTCTTACCTGTTCACCCTACGGGGACACTTTTCTGGAACGATAGTCACGTCATAATGATTGATAGTGTCGTGTGGGATGGTAATCTTGAAATGGTTAGCGCGTAGCATGATCGGGCGTCCATCTTTTCCAAACCCAGGTCTGGAGGGCATCTTGGAGCCCTCTGGCTTGACTGGGCCTGGGCCTGGGGGCATACCTGGTACGATGGGCATAATAGGGGGCATCCCCATGGGTACCATGTGCTGGGGTGGGCGGATAGGTGGCTGGCCAGGTGGAATGCCCATGGCAGCTGAAGGAAAAGGTCAAGTAAGAATGGGTTCCGGTTAGACACAAAATAAAGACTGTTTTGTTTAAGATTTATTTTTAAACCATACTATTCCGTTTTGGTATGATACAAGGAAAGCATGCAGGTTATATCAATTTTAGCAATGCATTGGAAAAAAAATACATGTATATACAAAAATTATGGCGACGATGTTAAATCTGACCGCCACTTTTTCAGGGTCAAATAAAATAAGCCCCAGGTTCGAATCCCAACTGCCGCTAACCCCATAAATAGTACCAATACACTGTTGGCACTATTTTGGGGGCTACACTGCTGCCGACTGTTTAATACTAAAAGTTTACATGAACATTTAAATAGATAACTTTACCAAATTAAACTACCTTTTTTTTTATGCTTTGTGTCTCCCAAGGATTTTTTAGAAGGGAAGTTTAGACTTAGTCTGAAACTCATATGGTCTGAAACTAAAGTCCCCCAAAACAGTTACATAGTTGATTCATTTTTGGGTTTTATTTATTTTTTTATTTTTTTTCCTCTCTTTTCTCCCCGTCTTTGTATATATTTATTAAATGTTCAGTTTCCATGGCAATATTTGGGAGTCAGTTGAGGTTTTTTAAGTTAAACTGCGAAAATTTGGAGCAAATCGGATAAAATTTGGCGAATTTATTCAACAAATTTCAATTTTTGTCTCCTATTCTAACATAATGGTGCCATGTCCTTCCATATACGAAACCCTAACGTAATTGGTCGTCCGAAAAAAACACTTCATTTTTTTACTTTTCAAGAAAGTAAAGTCCAATTTTCTTCAAACAAAGTTTAAAATACTTCACATGCAGAGACCTTTCCAATAATAACTCTTTTTGATGCTGTAGAGAGCACTGGAAATTTTCACCTGAAACCCCTAATATAAACTACTTGATAAACAGTTAGAAAGTAGCTCAGTTGAATATGAAAATTAGTCCTAAATTAAAGTGTTACTTTCCTCCTACCTAGTAGTAATTTGTATTAACCTAGTTCAGTTAAGCCCCTTTCACACGAGAGCAATTTAGCAAGGGTCCCTTGCTTAATTGTAGCATGGTTGTAAAATTTTACAAAATGTACCTCGTGTGAAAGGACAACAATTTTTACTCTGACCAGGGTCCCTCATTTTTTTTTCGTGTGAAAAGGGCTAAAGTGTCCTTTTTATACAAAGGAACTCGGTCAAACAAAGTCACATTCTACACTGTCCCTGTGTAGTCAGACTCTCACTGAGTAGTCACTGCACTAGCCCAGGTTGGACTCCTCCGTTGCATACAACGCAATGGAGTCAAGGGTATAAAGGTCCTCTGCCATTGCGAAAAAATGTATAACATTTTTTTTCTTCATATTTTTACCTTTTTGAGGAAGCTGAAACTTGATTCACATATTCCTTGTGTCCTGAACTTTACGCCTGCTCTATTCAGAATTGTAAATTTTATCCTTGGATGACATTATTTCCGAAAATAACTTAATAAGTCCGAGTTGTGCATTGGTGATGTGACAACCTAAACTGACATGGAACCAAGTCTACAAAAGAGGGCGCCGTCTAACCCGTAACACTCAACGTATTTTCTTCTGGGCGGCATCACGATGGAGTCACATCGCCAGTGCACAACTCTGACTTATTTTCGGAAATAATGTCATTCATGGATGTATTTGTAAGTTTTTGAACTCATCAAAAGTGTAGTTAAGGGCACCAAGAATAAATGAATGGAGTTTCAGCTTCTCAAATTAGGTAAAAATATGAAAAAAATTGTACTCAAAATTGGGTTCGC
Source organism: Leptasterias polaris (assembly GCA_037783415.1). Taxonomy (NCBI): domain Eukaryota; kingdom Metazoa; phylum Echinodermata; class Asteroidea; order Forcipulatida; family Asteriidae; genus Leptasterias; species Leptasterias polaris. Next base: position 506,468 of record JAZGTN010000039.1, on the reverse strand, counting down.
ATTGTACAGGATCTTTATACCCAGTACGTCAGTAGTGCAGTGGCACTGACTGACGTCCTACCAGGGCTAGGAAGTACAGTCGTTTGACCAGTTCCGGATCACTTTTTGAATTCACGTTGTTTTTTGTTGCAATCTCTTTGACATCTTTAACAAAAAAGCTATTCAGTTTACCTAAACATGTCATAAAACTCACCAAGTATCCACTGACAAAAAAAGATTAGTACTTTTGAAGAGGCTTTGAGAAAAGTATCGTCACCTGTTTGACCAGTTCAGGATCAGTTGAATCTATTCTGAATCAGTAGCGTGCCCTTTATTGCAAACCCATACTTCCATTCATAAAACTGTCTCTCAAGGACACGAAACTTCAGAAGTGTGTTGTTCCTTTCTTTAGTAAATGTCATGCAAGTGTCTTCAACAGCAGCGCAAAAACCCAACGACAAAAACACAAAACAACAGCAAAGGCAATTGAAAAAGTGATGCGCACCTAAAAGCAACATTGACCCCTCCAAGTTTCCTTTCTCACAAAAAAAACCCAATCTACAATAATTTGTTGAAGTAATGTATATCTCAAAAGCAATAAATAAACGTTCTACTGCAGCAGTATGATTTTACCTCACTTAGTAAGTTAGTGCGGCACCATTTGACGCAATGAGATGATGAGTGATCCTGAACTGGTCAAGGGTACAATTACTCCTAGAACTATGAGGTTCAATCCGCTATTGTCTCCATTACCCTCATAGTCATACCATAGAGTGACATGTACAAAATCCTATTCGAAACTTTTTGCCATTCACGTTTACATGCCTGCCGTTCTTTTGTGAAATCAGATATTGCCAAAATTAGGCTCTATATCTATGTTCTTTGTACTCTCATTAAGCGTTGCACGGGTCCAGAAAATCCACTCCGCAAAAAAAAGTTGCAAAAAACGATAAATTCTCACTGTTTTTCAGAATCTTCACCTTCCGTTAACAATATGGCCGCCGTCGAAATTTTCAAACTGGTAATGCTGCGCGCTATTCAAAATAATGATCAATATCGCAGACAAACTTCTGGAAAATTGCCATAATTTATTTGCCAATGATGTTTGGCACCTTATTTTGGGTTTGTTATGGATGTTATTCTTCACATGTTATGGATGTTATTCTTCACATGTATCAACAGAAATTGGTAATGTGAGAAGTAATTTAATTATTTGGTTATTGCAAAGTTGAAGTGATCCCGAAATGGTCAATGATCCCGAACTGGTCAAACGACTGGGAAACTTGAACAGATGATTGACAAAATTAAAGCAAAACACCCTCTAAAATACCAATACAGATACTATACTGGATGAGATTCACAGCAGACCAAGGATAACCAGAAAATTTCTAGAGTATTTAAATTTCAGTTTCTTTTTAAACCAACAAATTGGGTAAATCATGTTAGTCTTTCTTACATCTAACTATTAGTATTACTATAACACACAACATGTATATGTATGATGTATGTACTATGTAAACTACAATTACAAATAACAAAAGTGAAAAATATCCGTCCCTTTCCTTAACAATTACGGCTAGGAAGTTAAGTATATGTCATTGTTTACTCACCAAAATCTAACTGTTGGTGTGGCTGGAACATGGTGAACTGAAGAAGGAATTTACCAGTCCCAAAAGATGGAAAGTTGTCTTCACAAAAACGTACTTTACAATGATTGATATTTATTTTATGTCCGGTACATTTTCACAGATCCCTTTTTACTATATAATGGCCGCCGTCGAAATCCCCAAGAGTGTTTACCAGCGACAAATGGATTCTCGATTTTCGCGTATGTTCGCTGGTTCGCATCATCAACTCTGACCCAGCTTGGCAAAATGTTACCGGCTGATGGCGCTGTTTTACTTTAGTGGTCGTCCCGAATCGAATTAAACTGAGAGAATGTGCCATCCGTTCGGCTGTGGCTCTTATTATTATAATATTGTTGAAAATCGTTCAATATTCTGCTCCTGGGGTTCAACCTGGAGCATTTATGGTACAAAAGCCATCTACAAAATGCCCGTTTTACTTATGCCAGTTTACTCAGGTAGACAATCTTATTTTTAATAGGCTTTAGTCTGAACATTTTACAAGTCTTTCAGCCTCTCAGAAATCAAATTTTATGGACAAATCTCTAGGGTAGGCCTATTGTCTTATTATTATTATTATTATTATTATTATTATTATTTATTCGGCATATCAAAAGTACAAACAAAAAACAGAAAGAACAAACCAATACAAAAAGCCAATGGCACATGCCTGGAATTTAAAAAGTCAACTAAATAACTGTGACTCGAAAGCCTTCGTTCAACTCCGATGCCACTGGCTACAATTGCACATGAAATACACAAAATCCAAAATCCAAGAAAATTTACAAAAATCCCCACCCCCCCCTCCCCCCCCCGGAACAAAAATATATAAATATAAAAATAAATAGACATTTTTAGTATATACATGTACATATAAAATTACTAAATTTTACTGCAAAATTAAAAGTACATCAAGAAAATAAAAAAATAACAAATAAATAAAAAATTTATCTAACTACTCTGGGTTGGCAGACGTGGCATCTAATCAAAATTGTCCACCCCTTAAAGGAAAGCTCGGACACACCAGACCTCAACGAATCAGGCAGTCCCCCACCCCCCCCCCCCCCACCCCCCCGAACAAAAATATATATCTATAAAAATATATTGTGACTCGAAAGCCTTCAACTCCGATGCCACTGGCTACAAATGCACATGAAATACACAAAATCCAAAATCCAAGAAAATTTTTAATTAATAATTGTGACGCATGGCGGTGCATGCCAGTGTCTGAAGTTTATTGAGAGTGTTGTCTCCCATTTTTAAAATCAAGTTTTAAAACGTTTTTCTATAATGCTAGTTTGTAACTATACTATTGTGTGTGTGTATTAATGTATGCTTTTACCCGGTTTTGTTAATTTTTAATTTCTTAACTTTGTAAATTTGAATGGTGTCAGCCTTTTGGTTGTTTTTTGATTCAAATGAATAAACCATCAATAATAATAATAAAATAATAATAATAAAATTTACAAAAATCCCCCTGCCCCGGAACAATAAATATAAAAATAGACATTTTTAGCATGTACATAGGCCTATATACAATTACAATGTTACTGCATAAAAATACATCTAGAAAAAAATAAATAAAAAATGTTACTCTGGTTGGCAGTGACGTAGCATCTCAGCAAAATTGTCCACCCCTTAAAGGAAAGCTCGGCCACCCCAGACCTCAGTGAATCAGGTAGATCCTCCCAATAATGAGCAAAGACGTTCACTGCAGAGCAGTGAAGTCTCTGCGTGCGAGCTCTGAGGTGGTCAAACCCAACAGTCTCAGTGTGCCGACCATTTACTGAGATAATACGCCTGACCACGTCACACTGAATAAAAGCTTTTGTTACATAGGCCTAACTTAACAATAAAAACTTTCTCCTGGAGCTAAGAGAGGACCAGTTAAGGAGTTTAAGACGGCTTTCATAATTCATTTCCATCCTTCTCTGCCCAAGTATCATTCTGGTTGCACGCCGCTGTACTTTTTCAAATTTGTTAATAATTTTATGAGTAATAGTGTAAAGATGCCACACCGGTTGGCCATACTCTAGAATGGGCAATACAATAGCCCTGTAAAGGGCAAGTTTAGCTTTTTGACAAAGATCTCTAGCAACACAAAGTATGAAACCCAGCATTCTATTAGACTTATGGACAACGTATTGCACATGGTTATCCCAGGTCAGTTTATTGTTTAAAATAACACGTAATACGCATAACTTTAGTTTTATTAACGTTAAGGCGCATTCTATTTTTGAGACACCAACTATGAATTTGGTCAAGATCTTGTAGGATGGTCTCATCTTCCAGGCAAGTTATTGGTCTATACAATAAAGTATCGTCAGCAAATTATAATAACAAACAGCGAGATGAGGTACACAATGGGAGGTCATTAATAAAAAGATTGAACAAAAGCGGACCCAACACACTTCCTTGTGGTATACCCGAGGCCACTGGGAGCCATGATGAAAGTGCACCTTTGTACAAGACATCCGTTGGTCTCTTCCAGAAACAAAAGATTTTATCCATTTTCAAATATTGCCGGTTATGTTATACTGGTTTATAGCCAGCTAATACAGTAAAACATCATGGGGCATCACATCAAAAGCTTTGGCAAACAGCATCAATTTTGGGCGGACATGGTTTGTCAAGAATGTTTAGGTAACATTAATAAGGAGTTGTGTCACACATGAGCGACCTTTAACAAAACCATGTTGCTCAGGTGACAGTAGCATGTAGTCATTTAAATGAGATTTTGTCGCATTAGCTATAACACTCTCCATAATTTTACAAACAATAGAAGTCAAAGCAATCGGCCGGTAGTTTTGAATTAAACCAGTATCACCAGATTTAAAAACAGGGGTAATGTTAGTTTTTTTCCACATGCGTGGGAGTTCACCCTGAGACAAGGACATACAAAACAAGTTACAGAGAATTGGTGAGATTACACCAGAGCACGACTTCAACAGCCGAGGCGTAATTATTGTCTGGACCGGGAGATTTATCATTTTGCAAGTTGTCAATAATTTTGGCAATATCACAACTTAACAGCCTTGATTGAGGGATGGGGAAAATCACACTCAGGCGGAGCACTGGGCAATTCAATGTCAGGACGAACAAAAACAGAGTTAAAAATTAAAATACTCGCCAAACATCTGAGAGATCATATCTGGTTTGTGTATGATCTCACCATGATTGTTAATAACAGGGGGGCAAGGGCCCTTTCTTCTGCTGCGCACAAAAGCAAAGAAACGTTTTTTGTTGTCATTCCTTCCACAAAAAGCTCATTAACGTATCTTGAATAGGAAACATTCACAGCATTTTTAACAGCGTTACGAGCTTTCTTGTAGGAGTTCCAATGTTCAACGGAGCCAGAACGTTTAGCAAGATTAAAAACACTAAATTTTTTGAAATCAAGCGCTTAATACTTGCATCAATCCAAGGACAAGATTGCTTGGAACGCCTTGTTTTACGAGGAATAGCATCATGACATGCAGCTTCAAACAAATCTAAAACCCATCCCATGATGCATCAATATCACACTCTTCCATGGAGCTAAGCTAAGTAATTTATTATAATAAACATTGGTTTTAAAACAAGCCTTGAACAATACCTTTTTGTCAGTTCTCAAAACTAATATTACTATAAAGGAATTATGTGTCTGAATATTGAAACTTAGAAAATCACCATGTGCGGTTTTTCAAACTTGGCGCTATACGGAGGCCCGGCTATTAAGTAACTGTTTTATGAAGGAAAGGTCATTTTTTCGAAACAACAGCAATATATATACAGTCGGGTTCACGTACGTTTGTTGTCCGAGTCCGAGTCCCTGTTGTCCCAGTCTGATGGAAGACCGGACTGAGATCCTACAGCAAGACAATCACCATGCAACCTTTGATGAAGTTTTGACTTCCGTGAAGGCGCACGGAAACATTTGGAGAGAGAAACCCCACAAAGTACGCGACAAGTGACTCGGCTGTGCGCAGAAGGCTCCCGAGATCGGTCACCTTAATGATTTACATACAATTTGCATTACAAAGCATTTTTTTTGGCTGAAGCCAACTTTATGATTATTCCCATTACCTTTTGGGAACAATAGGATAAGTTAGTTTTCGGGATAAACCAAACCATTCACGGGGTATATAAACCATTTCCTTACCATAGGCAACTTTAGTCGACTGCACTAATACCCCCTCCTGCTTCCTTACCATTGGCGACTGTCAAGTGTTCAGTCCGAGTTTTTGTCTGTCAAAGCACTATGCTTCAACATTTTCCTGCATATTGGTAATAACGTTTACAGTACAATTATCTTAAATTTGTAATAATGATGTTTCAATCGCTGTTTGTAGGAATGTAATGCTTTAACTTTATTTGATATATTTGTTTGTTGTACCAATATTGGAATAAATGTCTAAACTACCAAGCTTACACACAAAAAAGCACTCAAGCCTGAGCACAAAGGCCATTTGTAATAAAGCTGCAGTTTTGTCCATGTTCATCCTCCATATACCCAAGCTTACCATCATTGGAAAGGATGATGGTAAAATTAAATAAGGTTGCTATTATTGTTGCAATGTCTTCAAACCGAGTCGAAAAATCCGAAATGCCAAACACCGAGGAAAGAAAGACAAAGAATGTTGACATTTATAGACCGATGTGTGCTTCACGCTTGATTGGTCAAACAATGCGGTCACCAGCAGTTATTTATATCCAAACAACTCGGTAACGACAGGGTTAAGGCCTAGTTGCCGTAAACGAACTTACTGACAATGACTGTTAGTGTTAGTGTTAGTGTTCCGGGTGCCCTCCCATGAGAATGGAAGAGGGAAATCATGATCAGAATTTGTTTAACCCGAAGGACGTTTTTTTGTTTTGTTTTTGGCGCTCATAACCAAAAACGTTATTGAACGTAAACTACAACATTGGGTTTAACTGTTGACAAATTAATTGAGCTTTACCGGACAAAGGAACAATTTCGACATCAACTAAAAGTATATTAAATACAATAAGGCAGTCGCAAAAGCTGTTCTAATGTTTAAAATGATTCTTTTATTCATTTTTAGATACTAGTATTCCAAGCTTGCCAATAACCATGTCCGTAATACAAATACACAGAAAAAGCAAAACTTATTGCAATAAAAATAGTACCTCCAATTTCAATTATTATTTAAGTTTTATATAATGAAATACATGTAAAGATTAAAAATTGCATCCTTTCGATTCCAAAACAAAGAATCTGTCTGAGTAAAACACAATAATACGCATCACACATTATATAAATTGATTTATAAAATATTCAAACAATAAGTTGCATATTTATCATCCGACCGTGAGTATAGGACCACATGATCCGTCTACAATTTTTTTCACAAAACTTTTTACAAAACTTTTTACTAAAACTAATAAAAACTGTAATAAGTCCAAATCTGGAAACAAATCTGAGTACATACAATTCTAAGCACAGTTACATGAACCATCTCAAAATAAAAATTTTGACACTATTTGAAACACTGACTGGAAGAAATGTTGTCCTGTACTGTTATCAAGTGATAACCACTTCTATGTGAGAGAACAGCACTGTATGGAAACCATATCGCTCTTTGGCAAGGCAATTTTGCCAAAAAATGCGATTTTACCTAAGGCCTATAATGTATTTATCTTTCAGACTGTAACTAAATATAATTACTTTCATCAAATGTAATTATAAATAAGAACAACATTAAACATGTAGGCCTATTTATTGTGCAAATTTTCAAGCCAAGTAGGCCTCTCTTACATCAATTATTCACATCAACAGTATCCACCCTTGTAAGTACATATCTACTCCTGGGTGACAAGAAGCAATTATGGATAATTAGTGTCTTGCTCAAGAACACAAACGTCACCGCCAGGGCTCGAACCCACACTCCAATGGCGCAACCAACGGAACTTGAGTTCGACTCGCAAGACTGCTCGGCAATGACACGACACAATAACATTGATTTCTTCTTTTTTAAAAACCCACACACCACAATCACTTTAAAATTAGTCTTTACAGTATATGGTGTCCAACGGTAGTAATACTACTTTTCAGCTAAAACACATTTCCACCCTTGCGTATCAAGCTGTCAAGCTTACTTTCAAAGCCAATATAATTCTGTACAAACAAGTTTTGTTAAGTGTTTTAATTGAGTTTCTTTAAAGTTTAACAATAATTTCGAGATGAGTTTCATTCATAAATTGGGTTGTTCATTTTCTCTACTGTAATTAGTATGTTTTATCTTTCTGTTTCTCTGCTTCATACAGTCATTAGGAGAATTATTCATTAATTGCTATAGATTTACTCCTTACTTACTTATAATTATCTCCATGTATTTCCTACATGATATGCATGTTCTACAAAGTGTTTAGAAAACAACGTTATTTACAACCAACTCTGCATACTCATTAAAGGTTACATTAGAAGTATGGTTAACACTGTACTTTGCAATACAAGTAAACTATTGATGTAACGGTTTGCTTACCAAATTAATGTGGTTACAAATGTATAGGCTTCGTAATAATTCTTAACAAGCATTTAAAATTATACATATTAAGTCAACATTCTGGATTACTTATGGATGGAATAATATGACATTAATAGTTACACAATAAACCAAAAATGACAACCAGAAACTTTCTACACGCAAAGCTCTTCCACTAAAATGCTGAGTTTGAAGAAATACAAAGATCCTCCGAGTTACTGAGTTACTCAAATACTGTCTACAGGGTCTACAGGTAAATCATTTATTTCATCATTGTCAAGATGGTGGCTAAGAAAGCAATTACAGAACTATTTTTAACGCACACGTATTTGAAAATCATGGCAAGATTTACTTAGAAAAAGATATGCCAATATGTTCTGTAAAAAAAGAGGACGGAATAACATGTTGATAAACTAATAACTAAAAGCACACAACTTTAACAGACCACAGTGGCATAATTAAGGGAGGCATAACCCTCGGTGCCCCCCATTTAAAATCTGGACTTTTGAGATTAAAAAATACTGAGTAAAATGTTACATTTCATAATCTTTAATGTAATAATCTCAATGTTTTTATAACTATTTGTTTTATTTACATGCAGACAATGTATTTTTTTTTTACACATATGTCAGATTATCTGATTACAACTAAAAAAGTAAATGCCTAAATAAAAGACAAATATTAAAATAGTAAATAGTGACCCAACAACAGCGCCCAACAGGGGCTTGTTGAAGAGAAATAAAAACGGAAGCGACAGTTTTAATTGGTCAGAATTCCCCCCCTCGAAAAAATTGTGAACCGCCTTGTGCCCCATAAAATTTAACCCAATAGTTACGGCGCTCACAGTAGATATAGGCTTACACTGGCTAGATTTCAAGCGCTGGATCTTAAACAAAGGAATCATCATTATCCCTCCAATCAATGAATGGCTTGCTATACTTCTTTGGAGGCATCGGAAGATTTTCTAGATCCTCAAGATCAATGACTGGTACAGGGGAGGCTGTCCTTGATGCCCCAGGAGAACCATCATTGGTTGACATTGGTGCAACCACATTGGAGGTTTTTCTGATCATTTGAATCAATGTATCTGCTTTCCTTTGAGGTCTTGACCCTTTGGCTTGATTCATCGAGGCAGAACTTGGTCGCTCTGGGTTGTTAGTTGCTCCACTTAGAAATGGAGAGGCAGGGCGACTATCTGGAGAGGCAGGGCGACTATCTGGAGAGGCAGGGCGACTATCTGGAGAGGCAGGGCGACCATCTGTATCAGAGAAAAATCCCCCTAATAACGGGGAACCTGGTCGACTGCCTGTAGGAGAGTCCATATGTTGACTGGTTGGAAGGGATGCATTGTTATCACTATCTCTTGAAGACTGTGAAAGACTGTCTGCTGCAAATGCACTCGCTACATGTCTAAATTCCATGGTGTTCTCCATGGGTTTTTCTAAATCAGTATCAAGATTAGTAGTGAGATTGTTGTCATCTTCGATGTTCGTACCGTCTTGAGTGTCGACTATCCACGCGTTCTGAGATGGCGGTCTTGGTGGTGACTGACACCGTGCAGAGTAAGACACTGTATTATCCCATTTGTCTTCATCAGGAGGTGATGCCTGATATGGAGGCGGAAGGGGGACATCAAAAGGATCATATTCTGGGAGGGCCACAGATTCCACAAACGGATCAAACTTGTCCGTCATCTCATTTCTGAAGTCATACTCTGCAAAACGAAGTGGAAATCCTTTGAATAGATGAGATTTGGCTGCAGATTGATTGTCATTTGGTGAAGAAAGTGGTTTGAAGGTGCTCAGACCAAATGCTTTACCTATTTCTGATGCCTGTGACGGTGCATTTGGTAAACAACTTAAAGTTGTCTCCGCTGTTTCTTGATCAAATCCAGTTCTGATATCCTGGCATGCATCATCTTCATCAGATGGTCTTTGAGTTACCATTATAATGCCTTCTGCAGTGTCTGGTCTACCAAGTCCAGTGTAGAAAGGTCTTCCATGAGAATCACTGGACTTGGGTCGAGCCAAACTTGTAGGGGGATTGTACCTCCAATTTGTCTGGATGTCTTGTTCATTCTTTCTCTTCTTTTTCTTGTAGACACAGCAAATAATTAGAATGATGAACAGTACCAATAAAAGAATGCAGATTATAATGATTAAGATACACCACCACGAACAGCCGGGTATTATCGGTCTTTCCTTGCAGAATTCATAAAAACCACAAAATTTTTCTGTTGGGAGGTTTAGAGAACGTTGGCAAATGAGGGCAAACATGTCGGCTGACACATTGGCACGAGTTATGTCTCCACTTGAAGCAACATCCGACAGACAAGCCTCATAGTAGAACAACAGTGTACTTTGTAGATCTTTGCAAGCTGTATACAGTGGGTCTTCATAGAAGAATGTTTTACAATAGGCCACGGCATCCTCCATTAAGGTTGTTGTAGTGAAGTTGGGGGAATAGTCTGGTCTCACATTGATTGGTGCATTTGACGGTACCCATTCTGGTGGTGCTTCCTCTGGGAACAAGACTCCATTAACCACACTGCTATTGTCAAGTTTGTTCAACTTCATTGATGCCTTGAGACCACTGCCTTCATCCAGTGCAATAAGAAATATCATACCGTCAATGAGCTCTTCATTGTAATTCTCCCTACCCTCAGTCAGGTCTTCCCCATGTGAAAAATACTCCTCAAGATGCAACAAGTCTAGATCACCCTGAAAATCCAAGGTATCATCAATGATTCCATTTGTGATATGTTGCCCAAGATGGAGACTTCCACTCAGCTTCATGTACATCACACTCTGAATGCCAAATTCTATGAACGTCTGGACAACTTTCTGGTCTGAAGCATACAGGTCAACAGTCACTCTGCCATCAAAATTTCTCCAAGACAAACTAAGATGGAACCATACTCCTTCTCGGATGACTAAGCTAGTTAATATAGTTTGTCCATTTAAGTTCAACCTTACTACACCACCTGCTAGCTGAACGGCTAGAGAAGTATCTGAATCGAATAGCATCAGTGTCTGGATGGAAGATGATGAAACAGCCACACGCACCCAACACTGAAGAGTGAACTTGTCCAGGTCTTTAATGGCAACATTGGAGAATGTAACATGGTTATGTTGGAATCTCAGGATGTAGCCAGCAGCTGTGAATGCTTTGGCATGATCACTCAGGAAGTGGGACTCCTCAAGTGGTAAGCGGAAATACATACTGAGAGATTCGTCGCAGTAATTTTGTGATGCTAACTTGTCGACAAAATAACTGTCACTCACTTGTTGCCATTTGTCTGGGACATCTATCCCAGGTTGGAACTCGCCGATATTTATATCATTAATCCAGTTGGAATCCCATGATCCACTCAGAGCTGCGCCCTCCAAACTAACGCCTTCTGGAGTCTCAACAACCAAAGTGATAAGTCCAGAATACAGTGCTACGATGACCACTACAGATTCAGAGATGCTGGTGATATTTATAAGGTGGGGCTCATACCATGTGTATGTTAGAGAACCAGCTGAACCTTGACCATTCTCTGGCTGTTCAACATTTACCCATGTCTGACCAGACGTCTCTTGAACAATCAGTTCTCTTGTGTTTACCTCTAGGTCGATACCGCATGACAGAGTAGCTTGTCTTTCACTGATCACAACTTCTGTGATTTCCCTGCAAGCAACACTTCCATAACAGGGTTCCAGTAGTACCTGTACAGTAATTGAGTGTGTAGTTAGAAGGTAGAACATTCCAGGTATTCCAAAATGAAAACTTGCACCGTCAAGTGTCGTGAAGTGGAGGTGACCGAAGAGTATTGTAAGTCCTGCCGTATGTGTTCGATTTATTGTACTTATGGAACAGTCAGTACCATACCATCCAGGGGAGCACCGTGAACATGCATAGGTGTGGTTGTTCAAGTTGCCAACTGGTCCAAGCCAGTGATTTTCACACTCACACAAACCTGATGTTGCATTACATTGACCGTGATCATTACAAGGGCTTAGTTCACCTCCAGGACAAACATTTGAACACTCCCTTCCCCAGTACCCTCTCAAACAAACACACTCAGTCTTTTCATCACCGTTTCTCCGTCCAAAGTTACAAGGAATGTCACACTGTGGTCCAATCCAGTACGGGAAATCCCATCCTGGAAAACTGTTACATAAATACCATGCAGGCCATTCATTCAGATGTAAGTGAGTCTCGGCTAGATCGGACAGAGCTACTGTTGCTTCAACAGCAGCACTTAGATCTAGATGGAAGGCGATGTCATGCAGACACTGTATGTATTGGATATCAATGACGGTATCACCTAGAGCAATGCACGAATCATGGAAACGTCCCCTTACAAAGATTTCCTGGCATTTGGATGTAGCTTCCATAGCAAAGGTGGAATTGGGGAAGTCAGGATAGGAAAGAGGCTTCTCAGCAGGAATTGGGTAGTCACTGTCAGTGATTCTCCAGGATGGACCATTCCAACTAGGAAACTGCATCACAACACCACTAATCAGATCTTTTGCCTCTTCACCAATGCCTTCATTGAATTTCCAAAGGACAGCTAAGTCAGGTGTGTTTGCAGCAGCATTCAGTTTCCAGTTGGAGACAATTAAAGATGGGTTGGTGATTCTATTCCAAATTCGAATCTCGTCAATAGCGCCAATGAATGGCTCGTTTGTGAGCGGCGGGAGAGGAACTGGAGCAAGAGAATACCACTGTCCTAGTACAAGGAGACCTCCACTTTGGAATGCCGCGTTGGTGAGTTGAATTGCCTGGACTTGTGGGATTCCAACAGTGTCAAAGATGTACACCTCCAAGATGGATGTTGACTGGTGCCAGACAAGTGATATTTGGGTCCAGACACTCAACTCGAAGCGCAAATTCAGACGGTGAACATGACTTTCAAAGTACATACTCAGTCTTCCCTCTGAGTTTATTAAAGCAAACACATGATCAGCTGTACAATAGGAAAGTAAAACTCCACCATATTGCTGTATCCTTACCCACATCTCAAGTATAAATCTCTCTGATGGTAGATTGTGTAGCGGTCCAGAAACTATGATGTTGTCTGTAAAGTACAAATGATAACCTGCACCAAGTACTGGTAGAAGGAGCTGGTAGTTCTCGTCAGACACATTGACAAAAGATGAGACTCGGAATTGAGAAGTGTACTTATCAACAGCACTCAGTGAGGCATTGCGCTGGCAGTCCATGCTACCGACCACTGGTGCTTCAAATTCATCCTGTAAGCAATCCACATGCTCAATTTGATTCAAACTGTCGCATGAAGCCAGTAGTCCAGCGTAGCCTATACTGTTGCATACATTGGACGGCATGTTAACGCCGAATCCAAAATGATGAGGATGGACTGAAATAAGTACAGATATAGCCAGGGTCTTCACATAGATTCTATATTGGATTATGTTTATTCGAACGATACTTATCTCATCACTGATATGGGTTGTATGATCAAGTTGGATTACTTTACCATCAAGCCAGATGTAGGGCCTGAGAAATGCAGTATTGATTGAAGCACGGAGTACAAGGATGTGGGATCGGTGGTGGAATGATATGGCATCGAAACATGTGGAGAAACCTTTGGCTGTGGCACACCAAGAAAGCCTCACATTTATCTTGATTTCACTTTTTGCATGATGGATAATAGTGTAGACTCCAACCTGGATGATATCAAAAGAAACCCCACCAAATGTCACAACTCTTCCTTGGCCAGTAAGGAGGGCACTGGCTCTCAAGTTCACAATTGGCTGTTTGTACCAAGATGTGGTGGCCAAGACACAGTCATCTCCAAGCCAGTTCAGTGAGCAGACACCACAGTTAAGTTGACTGTTCCAGTTGATCTCGCACAAACATTGGCCTTCCTTGTTGCATACTCCATGATCATAGCAAGGTGTGATAAGACCGCCTGGACAGATTTCTACACAGCTGTCTCCCCAATATCCAGTTTCACATACGCAAGCATCGTGGTCAGTGGGATTGGAATGTCCAAACCTACAGGATTTGCAAGTTGACAACAGCCAATTTGGAAGTTGCTCCTCAGTGAAGATATCACAGAGTATGCTTAAGTCAGGTTCTTGGTCATTTGTTGCTTGACAATACTCAACTACCATGGCAAGAATTGTAAAGGCACTCTCTGCTGTTCCTGTTGCAGCAACGTTGTGAAGACATGACATAATGTAGAAATCCACTGTAGTCTGGCCGAGTCCTGCACAGATGCCTCGAATACCTCCATCACTGATATTCAGCTTTCCACAGATTTTCTCTGCTTCTGTTTGCAAGGTGTCACTACTGAAATTTGCTTCAAATGGCAGGGTTAGTTTCAGAGGTATGTCAGCATCAGAATATGTCCATTCTGGTTTCTTCCAAGAGCCTGTTGGTGTCAGAATGTCATTGCCTAGTACAGGGTCTGTAATAATGCTGCCAAAGCCGACGTCAAATTTGTACAGAAGAGCCAGGTCTCCTTCATGATTGTAAGTATTTGAAGCATCAGAGAGTTGTGTTATGGCAGGCAGGAATGAGGCACCCCAAATTCTGAGCTCATCAAGTTCACCATAAAAGGTTGAATTGAAGGTATAGGTTTGGTTGTCTGGTAATGGCAACCACTGTCCAACAGACAGAATAACGCCAGACTCCAGCCAAATCCAGTTGTCAACAACAAAATGGCATGAGCTGACTATCCCAGTAGCGCTGTGATGGTAAAACCGCAGCTTGCTTTCCTCCTTTATGAACACAATCGAGATGCTATTCCAGGTCTCCAGGTCATTTGTGATACCAGTGTCATATACTTGAGTCCCGATTATGATTTTGATAGTGACATCATTGATGATGGCAAATGTTGACTCCAATCCAAATGAGATGATTACACCTCCGTACAGATAAGGTTTCACCAGAAACTCAATGGTAAGTTCGCTTTCTGAGATTGCTGTTGATAAATTTCTCAGAGGTTCTGTCCTACCACCAGTGTTTTGAAACACAAGAGCAAAGGTAGCTCCGCTTGGTATTGTTGCTTCAACGTAAGTTTTATATTGATGGACAATCAGGCTTTCTGAAGATGGAACCGTCCACAAATCAGCAATCAGGGTGTTGATATCTCTCTGTGTTGTATTATCCAAAGGTTGGGTCATGTTTCCAAGATCATCAGTGTGGTTTTGGTTACAATTTCCAAGGAGGCCTTCTGAAGCCAAACAGGTGTCGGATGGCATTGAAATGCTCAGCTGCATGAACAAGCCTACAATGTGGATCTTTAAGTAAAACTCTGTCTGAAGTCCTGAATATAGTGTCAGCACGTTTGCTTTTATTTGTTTAATGATCCAGTCGGTATTCCGAACAGAAAAAAGTTTGCTTGTGATGTCAACTTTTACTTTATCAATCCAGATTACTGGACTATGATTGATCTGATAAGGAGCATGAATGACAACATCAGTGTTGGAGATTCGTACAGCAATGGCATTGACACATGTGGATTGTTGGAAACACGGGACTTGTCGAATCTGGACGAGGAAGTTGGTGGTCTGAATCAGGTAAAACTCACCAACTGCTGCAAAATTGAAACTCAGCCCATCAAACAATGTATACTGTGAGTGCACGGTTACAATGCACACAAAGTAGAGTCGATGTGTTGTTATTGTAAGTGTTGTAGCAACTGTGCAGTCATGGCCATGCCATCCTGGTGAGCAGATTCCACAGTCCAATGACCCATCCCAGTTGAGATCACAGATGCATCGACCCGAGTCTTCACAGCTGCCATGAAGGCTACATGGGGTGATCGAACCGCCCGGACAAACCTTATCACACTGTTCTCCATAGAACCCAGGTAAGCATTGACACGATCCAAGAGACAGTTTCACCCCAAACAGACAGTCATCTTTGCACTGTGTCCCTGCTCTTAGTGGTGGTGCGTCTTGACATAATGGCGATGCAGGCCAGTTGAGAAGATTCAGAGAAACCTGACAAACATCTGAGAAACCAAAGGCAACTTTGTAAGCTGCAACAGGGTCTTGCGTTCCAGCAACCTGTCGCAGACAGAGTGTAAAGTACATGGATATTGTTCCTTCACCCACATCACTGCAGACATCTGAAATCGGTGGTGAGTAAAGCAGTTTGGTGCAGAGGTCTGTTGCAGTAGTTTCCAAGGCAGCATCACTAAATTTAGGAGTGATGGAAGGATTTATACTGTCTTCTGGTACAGGTCCATCAGAGTCAACCCACTGAGGTTTAGGCCATGGATCATCCGGCTTGTAAAGGCATTCACCAGAGATGCGATCTTCAGCAACAATTCCTTCTCCCTCGTCAAATGGCCAATATCGTACCAGCCCTCTTGCATTTGTTGCTGGTGGGTACCTCCACAATCCAGCCACTTCAGCAGGACTCAAGTATTGGTTCCAGACTCGGAAATCATCGATCTGACCAGAGAATGATTTCAATGGCACTTGTCTTGTTGTGTTCCAAGCAGGTTGCCATGAACCCAGAGTCAGGTACCCAGCGACACGAAACAGGCCAATATTAATTGACAGCAGGTACCGCTTCACTGTTCCGGTTGATGTAAAATGGTACACGTTTAATTTTCCTTTGAAGTCTTCATACACTAGAACAAGCTTATTCCATTCACCATCTTGTACAATCAGGTTGGTGCTGTACACTGTGTTTCCAACATGAATATTTACGGTGGATTCGACACTGACAGCAAAAGTCACATCATTAGAGTATGAGAACACCACACCGCCATTGGTGGAGATATCACTACATCGGATCAGTAGCTCGAACGTAACATCAAAGGACTTCTGGACAAAGAGCGTCACATGCCGTGTGTAAACTACAGTCAAATGGAAATACAGGGAATAGCTGGCGTACAACTGAAGCTCAGAGCTTATGGATGGATAGGTAATTACAGCATCACAGTCTGTTACAGACCAGCTCTGCATGAAATCTTCTATGGCATCATCTGAAAATGGTGTTACATCACTTCTGTTGCAGGTTGTGGTGTCATTCATCGGGAAAGTGTAGCTGTGAGGTTGCATAGGCGTTGCTGACTGTACGGAATCGTTTCTGTTACACAGGTCAAGTTCTACGTGGGCAGCTGGTATTAACAACCCAGGCTCTCCTGGTTCAGTTGCATTGCAGCAGCCACCGACAAGTAGTCCTGATGCTATGGAGCAAAGACTCGATGGGAGGGTTGTATCCAGGGATAAATATTTGCCATCAGCTCTGACAATCATCTCAAAGTCACTTGGTCCTGTGATGAGGAGCTCAAAGTATGACAAACGAGTGAACACATAACCTGACTGGCCAAATTCATATTTCTGATCAATTGAGATGGTCTGGCCATTGACAAAGATGACAAAATGTCCTCCGGAGATGCTGGACCCTCCGATTGTTACATGGGCAAATCCAACTGATGGGTCTCCAAATCGTAGCCCGATGTACTTGATGCAGGAATAGCTGCCGTAGCAACGTATATATTTCGCCTGGATTATGAGTGAGTTGTCTGCGACTCGAAGGAGGTTGTACTGTCCAACTGAGTAATGTAGGAACGTGACCCCACTCAAGGTTGTAACTTGAGAGATGCCAACGATGATGGATACACGCACATGGACATTGAGATTTTGAATAGTAACTACGGAGCAGTCTTCGCCAATCCAGCCAGGTGTGCAGAAGCTACAATCACTCTTACCTTGCCAGTTTGGCAAACATGTACAAATTCCGCTCAGGGCATCACAATTTCCACGACTACTGCATGGGTTGATTGATCCACCCGGGCAGACCTCGTTGCAGTTGACGTCCCAGAAACCAGCATCACACACACAGATGTTTATATCCTCCAGATGGCGTGATCCGAATGCGCACAGAATATCACAGCTATTCCCAATCCAGAGAGGGAATGCTGCATCCCCAAACTCATTGCAAAGTGGTTGTGCTGACCAGACTGGTAATCCAAGAGCCACTTGACAGTAATCAGCATATTCTATGACTGGCTCAAGAGCTGGCTCTACAGTGTTGGTTGCTGCTACTGCTTGAAGACAGGCTTGGTAGTAGAATTGTTGTGCGGCATCACCAATTGGACAGGAACTGCAGAAACAAAAGAGTACGTTTCACAATCAGTCATTATTTTACACCCTTCTTGTGTGCAAAATATCACTGTTCTGACCTTGCATTTTGTTTGTTTAATAAACCCCTTGCATATGACGTCAAAAGACCTAATTAGGTCTTTTGACGTCTAAACATCGCCCTTACTGTCAATGAAGACCTTTAATTAGTTGAGAGTTCTTTTTTTTTTTTTTCTCTGTAGAGTAGACAAGGGAACTCGGCAAAGCTCCAACAAGAGGATATAAACACCAAGCTGGCAACAAGCAATCTCTCTCATTCAAATATTATTTAATTTTGTTTATTTTATTACCTTTATTGCACAAACATCAAAATACAACATAGTGCAAAAGGGAAACCCCGAACAGGCATTTTGTTTAAAATCTATGATTATGAATTGGCAATTGCACAACAACAACAAATCAATAAACTGTGATTCAGTAACAAGACAACAACACTTATTCTAGTCATTGTGAAATCAGCAGTTAGCTTGGCAGGAGTTGTGCACAGCGCGTTCACGCTTGGACGTTTCTATTTTTTGTCCTCAGTGATGGCGGCCAATAGAAGGAGTTTATTAATGCTTTTATGCTCTATAGTACTTAGAATTAATAAGTTTCATTTATTGGAAACTGCATCACTACTTCATAATAAGATATAATAAAACATGAACATTAGTGAAGAACTTAATTTTAAGTTGTGTTAATTTTACACCTTCAAATATATAGGTAAACCCTTTCAAACAGCGAATTGTTGGCGCATTACTATAAGGTCCTGTGCAGTTTGTATGAATTTCATAAAACTGCTTTTGCATATTTCAGAGCTCCTGGTAAACGAAGCGTGATCTCCATGGCCGATATTTGGCAAATCCAAGAAAAATAATTTTTTGTGGATTGTTTTTTTTCTTTTCTTCAGACTTATAAGCATTTTGCATTAAATGTCCTTTGAATATTACCAATATGTAAAAAGCAAATAAGGACCTTATAGAAATGAGTCAATGAAAAATAAGAACAAATCTTACTTTGATAGGGGTCCTGAAAGGGTGATTCTCTTGCAGAAGTCATCAAGCCAGTCCGGGACAGATGGTGTCACTTCACCTCCTATTCCGTTGTCTCCTCCACTGCCACCTGATCCAGATCCATCTCCTCCTCCGTCTGACCCACCACTTCCTCCGCCACCCCCACTGGCATCAAAGGGTGCAGGTATAGGGGCATCAGAAGGCTGCCACTCTGGTGCCGGATAAGATGAATTCGTGAGGACAAGCGGCAGACCTGACACTGCATCATAGGTCAGCTTTCCTGTAGGATGGACAGAAAATATAGAGATTATAGGAAACTTCATATTAGATCAGGAATACAATAATATGTATGGTTGAACGCCCTTTGTGAATTAGCATATATTTTGTTTCTCTACGTTACTTAATCATTGAGTATCGAGGTGTTGCGTGAGCTCACTTCACATTGGTTCGCACAACAAACAAGACGGTAAAAAACCACGTATATAAAATTAAGTGTTAATTAAGCATGTAATAGATCCAATCATTAGTTGGCATGAGATAGCAGGCATGGGGCCAAACTATGTTCTTATTTTCCCTAACAGGTTTTTTCGAGTTTTCGTAACCGGGTAATAACAAAATTGCATCTCAAGGGTGAAGAATGTACTAAACATTCTAAACCAGAAATAGAGGTGCAAAGGCTATCACACAGAAGAGACTGTGTTATATCAGAAATAGCTGAAATCTTTAATTGTTAATAAGTATCAAACAGCTGATATTTTTTTATATTTTTTTTATTTTTATGAGATATCGCCTAACTCACAAGGCCACGGACGGCCACTCAAGGTGAGGGCTACACATAACTGATTTGGGCTATCAACCCAAATCAATTGACACCAGGGGCACGTTGCCTCCTACTCCTGGGGCTGAAACAGGATTACCCCCTTCACAGTCCTTAAGGATGTAGGCATGGGTATCATCCACTAGGAGCCTGTCTGGTAGAGCAGAATGCACTACCTTCCCAACTTTTTCGAAGCAATTATGGTTAAGTGCCTTGCTCAAGGGCACAAGTGTCATGACCGGGTATCGAACCCACACTCTGCTGCTGAAAACACCAGAGCTTAGGTCCGGTGACCTAGACCGCTCGGCCACGACACGCCACGTGATATGTTTATGAATAAGTAGTGTTATTATGTGCGAAAGTATGACAAGCAATGGTGCGAAATTAAACCGACAGTACAATGCAAACTATCGTGTATAGTGTTAATTATTGTCATTAAAAGTAGTATGATTTATTCTGGAGTTTAGTGGAGAAACTGTAGAATCTGAACATATGTGACAATCCATGCCAAAAACCAGGCACTTCTCCAAATCTCTGAGCATTTGCTCATCAAATAGATGCGAATAAGAGCTTTCAAATAACACTTAATTATAGCCCATAAGGCAAGTATCTCTCAACATACAAAATGTTTAAGACATCACACCACATTGATATCAAGGCTAGTGTTTTGGTTTTCTTAATTTTGAAGAAATGCCAATTCAGTTTTTGTGAAAAGTGCCTGATTGTTCACATATTGCATCAGACTGTATTTGTGTGTGTGCATATACATGGGGGTAACTATCAATCAATCACTTGCAATCCCCATCATTATTAAATGAACCTATACAATAAAATTAAGTTTAGATTCTGCTCTTTTTTTCAATGTTTGCGGATGAAAATACAAATTGTTTATTCGAAGTGGAAAATTTATGATAATATTTTGTAATTTCTCTTTTCTCATATGCTATAGTCATCAAATTAGAAGTATTAATTTTATTTTCAAACAATATAAACAAAGCATGTACAACTAGATATCTACTAGATATCTACTAGATATGATCAAGGCTTGAGGGAAGAAAGTACGGTAATTTCCTGCGGATAAGACGCGTCTTATCTGACTTTCAATGGTAAAAAAAAGTCACTGCGTCTTATCTTCCGATGCGCCTGATCTGATTTCGATTGAGTTCATTGTGATGATTACATTGTAAAATCTTACATTTATACTGCAAAATAGTTCCTTTATTTCGTCCAGGGTAATTTTACATGTCACATTTTTATTAGAATAAAACCTACACTGTTCACATTTTTGACGAAACTTACCGAAGAACGAAGTCACTGGCCATGCTGCTGCCCATAATAACAATACCGTCGCGAACTCAAGTCGTTTTTAGTATTTTATCGTGAAATGCTTTCACCAACAGAGGGCATACTTTCTTCTTGTGAAAGCATTATTAAGAAAGCGCCCTCTAGTGTTCTTTGGTTCTTGCATGTATTGCAGCATTCAGCAAAGGCTAGCAAAGACCAGCAGCCCATTCATTGGGAAACGTTGGGAATACGTGTGTCTGCGCTTGCTCGTTGGGGAAAAAGAAAAACTGTTAGGCTATTGTTTTAGAAAAAATCTTCAAAACGAAAATGGAAAAAATGACAATGAAAAAATAGAACTGAAGTTCTACTTGCCTTTGTGATAAAAAATGACGATCCCTTTGCACTATGGTAAGTGTGCTTATACCATCACAACGACCCCTGTATGTGTTGATGTTCCAGCAGTATGGGACTTAGCGAGCTTGTGTATATATAATGTTCAGGATATGTTGCGCCTTATTCGGCGGTGCGCCCTATCTGTTAACCCTTGAATTGTTTTAGGTAATTTGAGGGTACTGCGCCCTGTACGCCGAGCGCCTTATACGCAGGAAATTACGGTACTCGCTGATTTTGAATTTAATGTCAAGTGGTTCCAATTGCAATGGCTCTGCATTTTGCTTGTGCATATGGGAACCAGAGATTTACTAAAAGCAATCTTCGCTTACACAGCTTACGCAGAAGATTTGCACAAACAATTTGTATGACTAACCTGCCCCTTCATCGAACTTCCAAAGGTGCCTCAGGCCTGGGGCTGATGCTGCTACATTCCCACTCCAGTGGCTCTGGATGGCGTTACTGTCAAAGAAACTGCAGACACAAAACACATACAAAACCCATGTTACAACAACAAAATATAAATTCATAACATTTGTCAGCAAGTTAACCAACTCTTCAAAACTATTCAACTAAAGGGGTTGTGTATGGTAGAACAACTGTGCACACATTTACATGTGTACTGTGTAGGTAAATTCACCAAATGATTTCATATTGTTTGCTGTCCTATTGTCAACAGTCAAATAGTTCAACAGTTAAAAGCACAAATGTTTTAAATAAACGGAACAAAAAGGTCAACATATGATTATTCTCACCTGTCCCATACACGAAGGTCATCAATGATTCCAACAAAAGCGCCCTCTGGTTTGAATCCAGTCCCATCATATCCTGGCTGCCATGCCCCCAAGCAGAGACCTCCATCAGATGAGAAAATATCCGCTTCTAAGGAGAATGTACGCTTTACAGGCAGCCCCTCTATGTCGAAAATGTAAACATCCAGTACATAGGAATGACTATCCCATACCAGGGAGACAAGATTCCAGACGTCAATGCCCAAGTATAGATCGGTTGTGATGTTGGTGTTCCCATAGTGAATTGAGATGTATCCATGAACAGTCGAGAGGAGGAATGTCTTGGATGCAGCGTAGGAGAAGATTGTGCCACCGCATCCTTTCGCGCAAGTCTTAATGAAGAATTCCACACAAGTGTATTGTGTATGGGATAGGTGCAGTCCTTCTATAACGACAGCTGAGTCTCTAAATGCAAGGCAGTAACCAGCATATGGGTTGGATGGGTAGCTTGTCCCATCACTATGGAAGATGACTGCTGTGTCGTCATAAATTTGAACTCGTTTTATTTTAAGCATTATGTCATCTCGTCCATCAGTAGGCTCTGGAACAACTGATTCTTGTGAGGGTAAATCATCGCCACATTCTTGGCACGGTCCACACAAACCCAGAACAGGACCGACACAGCACTTTGAAGTCGATACCTCAACATCAGCGATTATGTACCGCTCCATGACATTGATATGCACATAAACTCCAAGGCTTTCCGTTCTGATCTCGTATGACTTTGATGATGTTTTGATCAGCGTGAAAGTGTCCCCATCTTCATCGGTCAAGATGATTGGCTCGTCTGGAACAGTAACTTTCCCGTTTATGTGGACGACCGTGTGGTAATTGGCAGCATCGTGTCTGATGGTAATGTTGAAATTGGAAAAGGAGACCGCAAGCCCGTTCAGACAAACAGACTCAGGAGAGCAAACCAACTGACCAACCTGTTGACAAAATATTGTTTATACAAATGTTAAAACGAGCTCTCTCTAATAGTAGAGACAAATAAAGCTTATGTTGAAGTAAGGCATATGGATAGCCAGAGCAGAACTGTGCATTGAGAGAGTCGAGACTGTGACAACTTGAAGCCATTTTTGGTCCAAAAATGCTTGTGCACAAATAATAGTGGCTTCTTATATAGCGCTCATATCCGTCACTCAGTGACGCTCAAGGCGCTTCAACAGTCAGTATTTTCCTGCAAGGTATATATGTGGAGCTACTTTTTGAAGTTTGAGACCTATTCCATAGCACCATGTAATGGTTCACAAGGTGCTGTGGCGCAATATGCTGCCGATCAAACCAGGAACACCGGGGCGAACCCCTTCTCTTAACGATAAGTGCACTGGGTTCTTTTTTACGTGCATTAAACAACACACGGGACCAACGGCTTTACGTCCCATCCGAAGGACGAAGCAATAATGGTTAAGTGTCTTGCTTAAGGACACAAGTGTCACGACCGGGACTCGAACCCACACTCTGCTGAACAGAAACACCAGAGCTTGAGTCCGGTGCTCTTATCCGCTCGGCCACAACACCTGGCAGACTAAACTGCACATTGGGTTGTACAACAATTGGACTGAAAATAACATCCAGTAACCATGGGACCAAAGAAAACTGAGCCCAATTTTATGGCTCTGCTTACCGCTGAATTCTGCGCTTGTGGTCACCATTCTCCGCTTACCGAGCAAGCGCCAAATTTCTGCGCTAGCTGTGTAAGTGTAAAATGCCTAGTAGCGTTGACT
Organism: Leptasterias polaris; assembly: GCA_037783415.1. Classification (NCBI taxonomy): domain Eukaryota; kingdom Metazoa; phylum Echinodermata; class Asteroidea; order Forcipulatida; family Asteriidae; genus Leptasterias; species Leptasterias polaris. The sequence continues at coordinate 482,260 of JAZGTN010000039.1, read as the reverse complement.
ACGCAAGCGCACAAGCAAACATTCCCTGCTAACCCATGAAATATGCTTGACGTAAGCGCGGAATTCCCTGCTTCCGTAAGCGCCGATTCTTTGCTTAGGGTAAGCAGAGCCATGAAATTGGGCCCGGATCCCGGCTTCCATGTCACAAATCTCTTAAAACACAGTTCTGAGCAAGAGGGGTATCTGAGTGTGTTTTAGGCAACATTCTTTAACCCTAGCAGTGCCCTGTAAAAAAATATGTGTAATGTCATGTTGTAAATATTGGTCACAGCTTGAACTTTTATCAGGTAATTTTAAGTCCACATGGTGTGTTGTAAAAACTACAATGCATTACAATAAGGGCCCTTTTAATAAGGCCTGCTAAAATGCAGTCCCAAAATTTATCAAATTTACTTTACTATAATTATTTATCATTAACAAGCATTTACATAGAGCTTCTCCCTAGGATCAAAGAGCTTGTTTTTGGATATTAAAACATCCAAAACATTAACAAATAAACATTAGAAAATACAATACAAGAATTTTAAAAGCATTAAATTACTTTGCCTTTGACACTACCAGGGTTAGATTTTAATACTTTAGGGGACATAAGGGACAGTGTCATATTGGTAAAGAGCACCGGACTCAAGATTTTGGTGTTTCTTGATCAGCAGAGTCTGGGTTCAAGTCTTGGTCGTGGCACTAGCGTCTTTGAGCAGAATACTATACCACAATTGCTTTGTCCTGATGGTAGTCATTTTCCACATATTCTCCATCCTAATGACTATGATTGGCTCATCACTTTTTTGTTTCCAAATCAGGACACTGTAAGCTATAATTTCCAACAAGATTTTGTTTCAAAATGTTTTTAAGTCGGTTCTTAACATTGTCAACATGTCTTTGTATTGTTATTTCCCAGACATTGACATTTGAAGAAGGAATTAATAACTTCAGTATAATTTTAAGGTAAAATTTTGCATTTATCTAGAAAAATATATTACCTGAATTTCAACATTTCCAAGTTTTGTAAGTTGATAGATTCCAACATCTGGTACGTCGAAACTCACACTAGCAAAGTTTGTAACTTCCTGTGACCTCATGGAACAAGACACTTCAGTGCTTCCTGGTGGCAGGTCTGAGACCAGCAGGGAGCAGTCGGCTCCGGTCCACCCTGGTGAGCAGGTCCCGCACTCCTCATCACCCTTCCAATTGCCGAAGCACTTACATGTCCCGGTCTCAACATCGCAGATGCCGTTCCCATTGCAAGGGTCTTGTGGTCCCCCACCTGGACAGATTTTGTCACACTCCGCACCCCAGTAACCATACAAGCAGACACAGGTGGTGGTGAAGGTACCAAAGACACACTGTTCAGTACAATTGGGTCCAGCCCAGACTGGGAATGTTTCATCTGGGAAATCATTGCATAGAAGTTGTGCTGGCCAGTTATCTAACTCCAAGACCGTTTGGCATTCAGTCGCAAATGCTAACACTGAGTCCTTGCATTTCAACGGTTGGGATGTCGATGAAATATCAGTTAAACAGGCTATGTAGTAGTACTGAGCACTAGTTGTGAGGGTTCCACATGCATCTGTTATTGGACCTGAGTAGATAAGTTTTGTGCACAGTCTTTCTGCTTCATCTTTGAGCTCTGGGGTTGAAAAGGTTACAGTGATTGTAAAGTCTAGGTCAGTTGAGATGTGAGCGACAGGGGCACTTGATGCCAACCATGTTGGGGAGATGGAAGAGTCGACTGGGAATAAGAGATTAACATTTGAGATGACGTCATAACCAACAGAGCCAACACCGAAGTCTAGCGGCCATAATGCAACTACTGTAGAGTCAAAGCGAACTCCTGGTGTTCCCCAGCTATTAATCACATCAGTTGGTGAGAAGGGTCTGCCCCAGAAGCAGATGGTGTCCACATAGCCAACAAAAGTACCACCTGGAGACAGGCTGGACCCATCTATAGGTAGCTGCCAGGTTCCGATTCCCATTGTACAACCTGGTGTGAACACTCCTGTTCCAATTATGAAATACCGATACTGGACAACTCTTGCTGTGTCCACACAGTAGAAATCAACTCTACCAGTGATCTGATCGTAAACTAAAGAGATCTGAAGCCATTCATCGACAACCACAAATATTTCTGTGTCTATAACAAGATTACCATAATGTAGATGGAACTTCCCGTCCAATATGGTCACAGCAAATGTTGCTTGATGAGTGAATGAGAGTACAGTTCCTGCTACTGTTCCCGTACACTGAACATAGAACTGCAGGGTGATATGGTCTGTGGCTAGGATTTTAACCGGGATAGGGGTGGACACGATGCCTGAGTTATCAAAGAACAGCCCAAAACCAGCAGGGGATGGGTAGGAAACTACAGGGTAACCTGAAAAGACACGTCCATGGAATGTTTCATACAGTATGCTAGTTGATGTTTGGAGTTGGTACACAGCACAGAATTGGTACGTGAGAGAGTAAGTCAGAGTGAAGCGAGTTTCATAAGTGGCCAAGCCAAGATGGCGCAGGGCACAGATGGGATCATTGTCATTTGCAGTACAGGGGGCTTCTGTTGAAACACATGGACCACATAAACCTACGACTCCTGCACACACTGTCTGATGAATGTCAAAATCAATGTTGATGTAGATGTCTGACATATGAAGAATAAGATGGAAATTATCTGGACCAGTGATGTCAAATCTTCCAAGCTCGACTCTTTCCAACACAAACTGATCCGACGGCCCAAATACTGCATTCAAGCCAAGTGTGATAGTTTGATTGTTCAGTAAAACCAGAGGTTCAATTGTTACAGCTGATGGAGCATTGACGACCAGAATCTCATCCTCAATCTTGAGGGCAATAGCAGTGATACATGCCTTCTTGTTCTGGCAAGGTGTTTGCCGAACCTGCAACGTCATGTGGTCACTTTCATATAATGTGTAGTCGCCAATATCAGTGAATACCACACTTGCCCCGTCAAACAGAGTGTAAAAGCCGCTGCTGAAGACAGAGCAGCGATGGATGACTGTGACAGCAGGCTTCTCAATCACAGGTAAGAAGCATTCTTCACCCTTCCAACCTGCTGAGCAGGTCCTACATTCAGAATCACCAATCCAGTTTGTTTCACATCGGCAAAGCCCAGACTCTTGTAGGCAGGATCCATGGTCTCCGCACTTTGACAGAAATCCGCCAGGACATATGGAGTTGCAGCTGCTTCCCCAGTAACCTGCTGAACAGAGACATTGCTCACTGGGTGAATTGATGTCGCTTGGAAAGAAGCATTGACTATCGCATGATTGTCCGAACCAGGTGGGGAAGGGGATTCCTTGGAAGTAATTGCAGAGCCACCTTGCTGGCCATGAGTCTTCAGGGATATCCAAACGAACTGAACAGAAATCTGCAATGGCAAGGGATACAGAGAGAGCTGCATATTGACTTCCTGATAGACCATAATCCCTTATGCAAGATACCAGATAGTACTCAAAATTGGAGGCATCAAGAGCTCTACACTTGCTGGTTAGTGATGATGACTGAATAACTTCCACACAAGTGCTTCTGACATGTAGTTGAAACTCCACATCAAGGAAAGTGTAGGTGTAAAGTGGTGCAAGGAGACGTACCTTGGCGTAAGAGAACCTCCATGTTGGCAAGTGTTGTATCCAGGCTTCAGTTGTGAAATGAAAATGTGCATGATGGATCAGATCGAACACTACCTCACCTTGCCCCTCATTGAACTTCCACAAGCCAAAAATATGCCAAAGTCCTGGTTGTATGTTCACTCCTTGATAGAACTGGATATCAAATACAGTCAGTGCCTTGTGCCAGATCCGTAGCTCATCAAAACTGCAGATGAGTGATTTAGACACTGGAGGAGGTGATGTGTTGTCTGTACCTGGCTGCCATCCCCCAATTACTAGCCTACCACCTGGTATGAAGAGATCAATGCTTGTGCTAAATGTATATGCTGCTTGGAGAATGCTCCCACGCGAGTCCACCAGGTACACCTCTATCCTGTTGAGTGTGCGTTTCCAAACTACCGAGACTTGATTCCAAGAATTGATTTCAGGAACGAGAGTTGTATTAAAGCTTTCTCGAACCATTGATACATGAATGGTTCCAAGATTAACGTAGATGGTGAAGGATGATATGGTGCTGTATGAGAGAATGATTCCTTGATCATCCTGGGCTTTGATCAGGAACTCCATGGTTACATCAGTTGCTTCAGTGAAGACGTCATACAGAACATCTGAGGAGAGGTAGCTACCATCAAGATGAAGACAGAACTCAGCCCCAGCTGGGTCTCTTTCTTCATAGTGCCCACCTTTCCCGAATAACGGTATGAACAAGCTGTCACTTGGTTGTACTACCCAAAGGTTGTTGTCCTTGATGTAAGCAATATCTGTGATATCATTCATCGAATTTGCATCACATGATCCACAGATGCCCTCTGATTGGTCGCAGTATGTTGGGGGTATCAGCATCAGCAGGTTCAGTGAACGTTCGATGACACGAAACCTGATATGTACGTTTGAACCACTTTTCAGTGAGTAGTGTAAGGATGACATATGCTCCAGGACAAAATTTCCCACACTAACAGACAGGTCATTGTATGAGATTCTCTGCTCATTGTGCCATAGCAGAACACGACTGTCTCTTGTATAATCAGTCCTCACAACAATTGTCTCTCCGCTGTACCGTATGGCAAAGGCTGTGACACAGGAGGATCCATTATAACAAGGGAGTATCCTGACCTGGATTGCAAAGTCTGTGGATGGATCTTGGGTAACGTAAAACTCACCATACTCTTTGAAGTCAAATTGGATACCGTCATAATTGACAAGATGCCCCTGTCCAAACATGTTACATATCGGAATTGTTGCATTTGGTTCATTGTCTGTTTCACTTGTTAAACACTCAGATCCAGTCCATCCCAATCTGCACTCTGTGCAGTTACTTGCTTCTGACCATGTGGTTTCGCAGCTGCAAAGCCCTGTTTCCTGGACACACACTCCATGTAGATTACAAGGTGAAGACAATCCACCAGGGCACGGCAAGGAGCATGTGTCTCCCCAGTGTGCCTCATCGCAGGTGCATTTGTTCGCATCAACTGTCCCGAAAATGCACTCCTTCTTTTCACACTCCAGTTCAACAAACTGGATGGAATTGCTGATGTTCTTGCAGAGGTTATCAAGTGGGGAGGAGGATAGGTTGAGAGCCACCTTGCAGTACGATGAGAATGCTTCAATCGATGGAGCTGCAGAAGACAGTCCCTTGTCAACAACATAATCCATTAAGCAGACCTGGTAGAAGTATGCCCCAAGTGATGGTCCAAGTGCTTGACATTCTAGAGCAACCTGACTTTCTAAAAACAACTCTTTGCACTGTTCCTCAGCAGCAAGCCTGTCTTTGTCACTACTGAATTTATTGTAAACCTTCTCAACAAAGTTGTAACCACTGGAGCTTGGCGCAGGATCCAAGGGAGCACCAGCTAGAGACCAAACAGGTCCCCCGACTTCAAGGACGTAGAGGTTATTTTGGTGGATGAGATCTTCCACAATGTTTCCATGTCCTGCAGACATCTTCCATAAAGCAGCCAAGTCGGGAGCATCAGGCTGTACATTCAATGATGAACTCTGCCAGACGGTCAATATCTCAAAGGTGCGTGCCCAGATCCTCAACTCATCCATGTAACCGACAAACTCTGTCAGTGGAGGTTGTTCCATAGAGGGGTCTCGACCTGGTTGCCACCGACCTAATGCAAGCGTTCCACCGGGTTGGAAAATGTGGCTGCTGATTTCAAAAGAAGAGCTGTACAGTCCTCCAGCATGGTTGATGTAATACAGGTTGCAGTGTCCTGTTGTATGGTAATACATAAAGGATACGAATCCCCATTCTTGAGTTTCTGTTACGATTCCTGTGTCGAAGATGACATCAGCATAATGCACCTTGAGTGATTTGTCATTTGTGATAGCGAAGGAGTGTTCACTCAGGTATGAAACCAGGGTACCTCCTGTGGTTGTAGGGTCTTCACCTCGGAGGATGAATTCTATGGTGATGTCGGACGCGGTCTCAAAGATACTTACAAAAGGTTCACTAATGCAAGCTGTGCTGTTGAAGAACAGTGCATTGCCTGATGGTTTGATTTCACGAGTTTCTTTGTATTCTTCATACTCGTAAACAAACTGTGCAAGCTCTGATATGGGAATGGTGCAGAATGCTGCAAATGGTCCATTGATGATATCATATGTGATGTTTACAAGTGAAACAAAGCTGTCTGGTCCAATTTGGAAATTGTTGTCCGTGTTGTTGTCGCAGCTTCCAGTGAAAGTGCCTTCTGCGTCTCGGCAAAGCTCTTGCGGAACAACCAGCTGCAAATTGATGTAACGGTCTTGGATTGATATGGTTACCTCGCTTGCCCCTTCTTTAGATAGGATGTATGTAGTTGGTGATGTCTTAGTAAGAGTGTGTCCTGTGGAAAAACGAATAGGCTGGTCGTAGATCAACACCTCTCCCGCAAGAAAAACAAGATGGTCGGTTCCTGGCTCAAAAGGTACCCTAAAGCTCAAATCAAGCCCAGTTAAAACCTCTCGCTTTCTACGTCTACTCGATGGGTACAACTGCATCCAGAGGTTGGTGATGCACACAACGCCCTCTTCACAAGGGACTTGCCGAACGTAAACTGACATATCTGATGTGCTTGAAAAGGTGAATTCTCCTTGGGCTTCCATATTGTATGCTGTTCCATCAAACATCAAGTAGTGTCCGTAGCTAAAAAAGGATGCCACAGCAATTTTACCCACAGCAGCTCCCTCAGAGCCAGTAGTGGTGCAGTCGACTCCATACCACCCATCCTCACAACTGCTGCAGTCTGACTGAGTTGTATAGTACACAGGGCATTCACATGTGCCGCTTGATTCTAGGCACACACCATTGGCTCCACAGGGGTTACCAGCTCCACCGTCGCACTGATCAGCACATTCCTTCCCCCAGTAGCCTGGATAGCACTCACATGTGACGTTCAAGTCTGGCATGGTCACTGGATACCCTGATATACATGGTGTGCCACAGTTAGCCCCAATCCACTGTGGAAACTTCCTTGTTGGAAAGTAATTGCAGAATGGTTTCGCTGGGTACGATGCCACACCTACTGTATGCTTACAGTGGTCAGCATAGGCAAGCACAACTTCCATGACAGTGTCCGAGTTCTTGCTAAGAACATAATCAAGAGTACACATCAACTTGTAGTATTCCGCTAATCCCATCCGACTGCAGTCACTGAATGATGGCGACATGATAAAGTCTTCACAAGCTTCCTCTGCTTTCTTCCAATCTGAATCATCACTACTTGGTAGAGCATACACATCCCGAACATTTTGCTCGCTTCTCACAGTCGCTGAAGAAAACATCCATTGTGGTGCATTCCATGGCTTCACCTGCATTGTAAAATCTCCCGAGGACACAGCATCAAAAAATGTTGACCCCTGACCCTCATTGAGTTTCCAGTAACTGGCAAGTTGGGCATCGTCAGTGCTGGGTGCAACTCCAATTCTTTCCTTGAGTTCAGACTGCTGGAATAAACTTTTCCAGATCTTTATTTCGTCAAGCTGACCGACAAAGCCACCCTGTGGAAGCTGTCCCGAGTATCCTGGTGGAGGATACCATGATCCAAGCACAAGCTTTCCTCCCGGAGAGAGAACATCTGGCGCCCCAAAGTTGAAAATTTGGGTCTCAAACTCACCAGCAGGATCAAAACAGTAGATATGTAGTAAATTGGTTGACTTCTGCCAGACTAGGGCAACACGGTACCAAACCTCCCTGGAGATACCAAAGTCGGTTGAATAAGCCTGGGTGCCATACTGCATGCTGAAGTGCGTGTCGCAGTACGCAACAGCAAAAGTCTCTTTCAGCATGTAGGACAGGATTGTACCACACTCTGTTTCACCTGGTGCCAGTTTCAGATCAAATTCAATCGTCACGTCCGAGTCAGAGAAAGTGTTCAACTCAACAGACTCAGCACTTGAGTCACCAAACAACAGACAGTAAGTTGCTCCTGAGTTTTCAATATCTTGAATTTCCTTGTACTGTCCAAATCCATAGACAAATAAGGTAGAGTTTGAAGTTACTTTCCAAGAGTGCCCAAAGATGTTGTGGATGTTGTACTGATTAAGGATTACTGTTGCATTCTCTCCGACCATGAGGACTTGACCGTCACTTGTAACAAAATCGTCATGCTGATGTGAGTTGCAAGCACCCAATAAACCTTGCATGAACTGACAGGATGTACGTGTGACTTCAACTCTCACATCCAAGTACCTCCCTCTAATGTGAACATTCACGTACCATTCTCCAGGTATGTACAACTGGTAGTGGTCGTGGGCTTTCCGTGTCAACCAACATCTTGAGGTTACCTTGATATCAAATCCTGGCTTGTACTCTTTCCCGTCGATCCAGACGTACCCACTATTCTCTTCAGTCGTGTAACCCCCATGTATGGTAACAACCTTCTCCTGGTTAAGCTCTATTGCAAAAGCATTAATGCATGTAGCTTTGGAGTCGGGCTCACATGGCACCATTCTCACCTGAGCATCTGCATCATTGCTCTTAAACAACTGATTTTCACCCGTACCATAGTACTTGTAAGAAGCCCCGTCAAAAGTAGTGAAATGTCCCCAGCCATATGCTGTGCCATAACGATACCCATCGTTCTCATTCGGTATCTGTACTAGTCCAACGGAGCAGTCTTCACCGATCCACCCCTCTGCACAAATCCTGCAGTCCTCACTCTGGTGCAGCCCAGCTTTGCATGTGCAGTTTCCAGTGGTGGGGTCGCAGATACCATTGCCGAAGCAGGGGGTTTCTGGTCCACCGATGCATTCAAATTCACAGCTTGGTCCCCAGTAGCCGTGGTTACATTGACAATATCCAGGATCAGTGTTATTGGCATTTATTCTCTGAGAAGATAAAACATAAATGAATAATTCAATAAACTTTACTTAGTATAAACAAGACATAAAAATTAGCAATTTTAAAACTATTTTTTTTACAGGTTTTAGGGAGGGCAGTATTGAGTATACTGTGCCTAACACACATCGGTGTATGGGTAAAACAAAATAAATTTTCTTTATCACTAATGGAAATTTTACATCTGATTTACACATAAAATACATGGTAAAAAAAGATAGTCATGGTTGAAAACGTCCCTTTAAATATTTTTGCCTGAAATGCTCCAGTTTTTGAAAAACAGTTAGTTTGTTTGAAAACATTAAAAACATAATGTTTTTCACTATTTTCTTGTGACTCAAATGAAAGATTGAACCTAAAATTTCCCAGGTTGGTTATTTCATATATATATTTGTTCACATAATAGTGATAATAAAGTTGTCCATGTGCTTCAAAGAAAGATTGACAAAGCATGCACAATGTTGGACACCTTGATTTTGATTATTAATCTTGTATTGTCAGTGCATCATACCTCATTTTCCGGAATCTCATCTCCATTGCAGGGGATTGGGAAGCTGGCAGATGCTTCAACTTGGAATCTTCTGTTGGATAAGGAGTACGCCAGGTACCAAGTTGCTTTGTCTTCAACGGTTGAGAGTCTGGAAAATAGTTTTGAAATAATTCATGAAGTCAAAAGTCGCGTGAATAACATGGTACATGTATGTCTACTCCTGAAACCTCTCAAAACATTTGAGCATGACATGACTATTTTTACGCAAAAACAGAACATTAACAATATCAAGCATAGCAATTATGTTGCATCATCAATCTAGTTAAAAACGAGAAGTCCCCTCGATCCACAAATCGAAAGTAGTTACAAAGTCCCGATCGATTTCCTACCTCCCTCCCAGGTAGTAGTTAATAGATAGATTGCAATACGCGTCATTGACCGCCATCTTTGATGTAAAACAATGGAAAGGTGCACGCGTGTACGCGCTACGCACAACTCTCAGCCAATGATAGCTCTTCAAGCGTGCACGATTCATCAAAGATGGCGGCCAATGACGTCTATTGCAATCCATCTATAAGCAGGACAGTTCTTTTCAGAACTGAGAAGTCTCCCGAAGTCTCCCGAAGTCTCCCAAATTCCAAATAATCTACTCCACGACAGTAGAATTTACAGCAAGACAAGTTCTCAAAGAACAAAATCTACCTAGCAAGTAGATATACACATGGTGTTACCGCAAACCAAATATGCATTGATACCTCACCATGCAATGCCTCAAATCCCATATATCATCAATCTAGTTCACCATTCTGAAATGTTTAGCCAGTTCGTGGATGAGGTGTATACACACCAAACTTTTCCTCACTGGACTAAGGCGGAAAATCATTACGGCCGAAACAGCTTCGAAGAGCCCTCAATTTTTTGATGGCAGCCAGACATCTGACTGAAAGTTCAATCGAACATTCCATTGTGTGGTGAGCAAAGGCATGCAATTTAGTAGCAAGTTACCAAAAATAACTTTTAACTAAATTCATTTGGCCTCTATAGACCCCTTGCACAACCGCACATCCGCATATGATGTGCGCCCTTCCATTTTGGGAATCAACTCAATGATTATTGTGTACAGTTTGACTCCCAAAATGGCAAACAGGACTGGCGCGTATACGTGCACTGCGCGTTGTGCAAGGGGGTCTATATACCTTGTGCATTGATACCATCTAGCCGCCATTTTAGAGGTAAACCGATGATGAAACAATGGAAGTGCGAAGATTTGTGGTGCACAGGATTAGCCAAAGAGCAACCTCACTTTTCCCTCTTGGTGAGGGCGCCCTACTCAAATTACGTCATATAATTTAATTTAATTTTATTTAATTTAATAAATGAATAAATAAAATTATTAATAAATAATTAGATTTTAAAATATTGTTTTTAAACTGTTGTCTTTATACTTTTATGGTGTTTATGCAATTTTAAATGTTAACGAGGATTGTTTAGTGATTGTGGGTTTTTACTTCTCCATTGTGTGCTTTTACTCCATGGTGTATAATTAACTAACTATTTGTTTACTGATTTGTTTATCTGACTTAATGTATATTTTGTTGTGATTTCCTGTACAGCGCTTTCAGATTTTATGTAAGGCGCTATATGAAGAATAAATTATTATTATTATATGCATACGGTATATTTATAAAAACAAACAAACTGCATTCTGGTCTGTGGTTTGCATTACCTTAGACTGAAAACATTGGAATGGTTTCCAGGTTTGAATTTTGTAGGCTGTCCTAAACTCTCTCCAGCCACGCTACCCTGGATGATAGACGACACCTGAAAACGATTATCCGGACCTATAGCCAAATACACATTGTGGGGGTTCTCGTTCCTGTACCCAAACCATGCGATGTAACCCGTCCCGTTGACCTCCGGTGAGATGCACTCTAGGATTGGAAGGAGTATGCCACTACCTCCCTCACCATCGTCTGGATCGCGGTAACCACCATGGCCAGGCATACAGCTGAAGCAATGACCCAAGCCAACAAACCCTACACAAAAATTACAGTACAAAAATGTTCATTTTGCAATTAATAAGTTTTATACAATATGGTTGAACATGTTGAATGGCTTCTGACTAGCACCCCCAAACATTAGGACAGTACAGTTGGTAAAACGCAAGCACATTAATTTGGAGGTTGCAGGTTAAGTCTCGCTCTAATCAGTTTTCTTTATTCAAGCGAAAAATTACTGCTGAAACTTTATGTCCAAGCATATGGTCAAAGTCATCAGCATTTATACAGATCCAGGCCAAAAACCCTACATCAAGATTTTATCGGCAGAACAAAGTCAATAGTTTAAGTTCCAGTAACAAGACCTGCCCTTTTTTGTCTGCAATCAAAACAAAAAATTAAATTGTCTCAATGACTCTCACAATGACTCGCTTGATAAGACAGTCTGGGAAAGATTAAGGGCAGTGGGCCTTTATCAGACCAGCTGCTGGCCCAATTCCAGTGAAAAAGTGACTGACTTGAACGATGTTTAAATCATGTACTATAGACCTTATGCATTGACGTCACCAAGCCGCCATCTTAGAGGTAAACTGATGATGAAACAATGGAAACGCGCTGATTTGTACGCGCGGCGCACAGGACTGGCCAATGGACATCTTCCTTTTGACCTCTAGGCGAGGGCGCCCTACTCAAATGACGTCATATGCATAAGGTCTATAGGTTTAAAACTTCTCATGAACTCTTACCTCCAAGACAGTGCCGACAATTAGGCAAAGCCCAGCCTTCAATGCACTCATCACAGCTCGCCCCAGTCCAGTGTCCGTGTTCAGCATCCACGTAACATTCGCACTCGCTTCCCCCTTCCTCAGTTGCATAACCGTGCAGACAGAGGATGGCGCAGTTGGTGTTCCAGCCGATGTAGCCCTGGGAGCATTCCTGGCATTGGTCGCCGTCAAACCGCGGCAGGCATTGCTCACATGACTCTCCATTAAAGCCATGATGGCAGACACACTGGGGGGACGAACCGGTAAGGGTGCAGTTCCCTGGAGATCACACAACACAAACAATAACAATAATAACTAGTTCTTATATAGCGCATTTTAAAATAACGTATCAACGCCCTTTACATTAGTGCCCTGGTCATTGGGCTAATAACATTTCTTTAATTTTCCTCAGCTCCCTGGGGAGTATACATCCCGAGCTGCCGTGGCGCTCCGAAGCTTTTTCATACACAATATCAACCTCTACCCTCACAGGTAGAGAAGCAATTATAGTAAAGCATCTTGCTCAAGGACACAAGTGTCATGTCCGGGACTCGAACGCACACTCTGATGACTTAACCACCAGAACTTGAATTCGATGCTCTAAACCGCTCGGCCATGACACCCTAAACACACACACAAAACACATCATTTAGAGGCAATGCCCTACCACTTTATAAATAAGAACAATCATTTGGGAAGCTGATCATCCTTATTAACTGCTGAGGAGCAAATGGGTAACTTGAACCTTTTTAAGTCAAGTGCAAACACCCCGGGAAAAATTTCACCCATGTAACTTAACCGAGTCCAACTGGCCATCTTCTGCCCAAGTAAACTAACTAATTAAGCCAAAAAGTCCAGTGCGGATTCATCGTCCCAGTAAAACTGGCCAGTAAAATACCAAGTTAAGTTTGCTGCAAAGCCATGATCACATGACACACAGAAGTTAATTACTTTGACATGCATGTACACTATAGATGTTTACACTCATGATGTTGTCACGGTGATAGACAGAACTTTGCAATTTTGTCCCTTTGCTTGCATTGTTTTTCTTACTTTTATTTGCTGAGCTTCTGGCTTCTGGCTAATTGTAATGATGCAAATCTAGCTTTGAATAACTTTAAGTGTCCGTTTATTAATATTTTGGATCGTATTGCTCCTATCAAAGGAATTCGTCTTAAGGGCATTTTGTCACATCGGTTAAAGATCACTGGCAAAGCGCCCTTATGTGTTTATGTTTAGTCAGCAGGTTTGTTTCACCTCCGTTAGTTTACCTACATCAAATAATCCAAGTGTGGACACCGGTAAGATTCACCTATTGGAATGTTACCTACGGTATTGTTTAAAAATGAATCCAATGCGAGAACAGCAGCAGTGTCTAATAAATGCTTTCTTTATTTTTTTAAATTAATAATTAATTGGTTTATTGCTAAAAACACATTGCAGCCAAAGGCTGAATTACATGCAATTTACAATAAAAAAAATAACAGTATTAAACCTCAGACAATCTGAGAAAAAAATAATATACAGAAATGCACACAAGGAAAGACTAACAGTCCGTAAAAGAAGATTATTATCATTATACCATACCTCTATCACTGCACTCAGGCTCTCCAGCGCAGTATATCCGACTGCAATCATCCCGAGTGAAGCCAGGATTGCAAAGGCATACAGAGCGGCCGTCTCGACGGACACACGTCCCATAGTTACTGCAATCTGGCTCACCAGGACAGTCAAGCTGCTCGCAGTAATCACCTACAAAAAGATGAACAGAGTACATACATATTCAGTAGTTGGTTTACTGGTTTTGGGAAGATTAAAATAATACTTATAATGAATACCTCAAAAAAGGCGCTCATTGCGCTACAAAAAGAAAACAAATTCACAAAAACCAACATACTACATGTATAAGGACAGTCTGACAAGCAGGAAAAATTATGCTCTGGTAATGTAGTCTAAAATAATTGAAGTTATGAGTTTTGAGGGCCATTTTGAAAGAGCTGAGAGATGTGCTAGATCGAATACTTATGGGAAGACTGTCACACAGACCAGGGGCAGATACAATCCAACCGTTTATTAACACCATTAAACCAAAATAATGATGGTCACATTGTTTACAAAAACACTGTAAGATTATAAAAATATACATACAAACTGCAATTAAATGCTTTTCTCACAAAATCTATGTTTTAGAGAAAGGGAGCTACATTTCTTAATTTTATGTGGTAAATTCGATACAAAGTGCACATTTTCTCAAATGTGAATTGAAGTATCTTTGGCCAAACACTTTGAGCATTCTTCCTTAACAGTGGTCCACCGACCAAATTGCCTGTCAGGAAATGACCTGGAATGCACAAGGTCACGCTTTCTATGTACAAGGTGGTCTTTTTATATTGTATGTTCATTCTTGTTTTATTTTCAGACTGTCAAAGTGAAGTCTTGGTGCACTTTGTTACCCTTAGAAAAGGCATGTTATAAATGTTACTATTACTATTATTATGGGATTTGAGGCATTGCATGGCGAGCTATCAATGTATACGCGGGGACTTCTCGTTATTAACTTCACTGCTGCGGAGTAAGTTCTTAATTGGTCTCTGAACATGGCAGTGAAGTTAATGTAGGGAACCCAAGTGCTCCCTCAGTGTTTATATTGTAAAAAGTTGACTTTGGGATCGCGACCTGTAGACCCACTCTCTTTTCCTTTTGTAGCTTTTGCACGAGAGAGCACATTATTTTCACTCTGCATTTCTCTCCATTTTGTGGGGAGCATGGCTCTGGCCATGCTCCTAATACTAATAATCTGGGAGGGATAATGTCATAGAACTCTCTGTGAGTATTATTTTGTCTTGAAATATCTTTTGAGTTGAGAAATATTATCATTTTTGGGGCCATTTCAATCGGTATATGTTGTAAACTTGTGTGTGTAGCCAGCCTCGTGTTGTGCTGATGCTGACCTTTTGCTCTTTAGCTGTACATTAAGTGACTGTGTGCGTTTGTATTATTATGCTATTTTGTATTCGATGTGCTGTGCATTGAAGGATTAAAATCAGTACAGGAGATTACTTTATATTTCACACGTCATCATGTAGAATTTATTGCTTGCTTTTATTGTATTCTCTTGGTGAATCCTTGTCCTTTTTAAATAGAGGACCGGCCTCCTTCCCGTGTCTCTACATTAATAATGAGAAGTCCCCTTGATCCACTTAGCGGAAGTAGTAGTCCCAGCCGGTAGTACTTAATAAGCAGGACAGTTCTTTTAAGAAATAAGTAGTCTCCCGAATTCCAAAAATTCTACTCCGTAGCAGTAGAATAAATAGCAAGACACATTCTCAAAAGAACATAATCTACACAGCAAGTAGATATACAAATATTACTATTAATATTATTTTTTCTGTCTTTAAAAACTGGCTGAATAAATAAACAATTGATGCAACAGTCATAAAGACCTCATTGGAGCCGACAAACTCACCTTTATACCCTTCTTGACAGACACAGTTGGTTCCATTACAGCTGCCATGCTCTGAACATTCAACATCACAGCTGGTACCTGTGTAACACTGGTAGCATTTACAAAAGGCACTGTTTGGTGGATCTTGCTCGCCGTTGGTGCATGGTATCTCACAGATTTCACCCATCCAGCCCTGGTTGCAATTGACACACCTGGGCGGGTCGAAGTTGTCTCCATCACATGTTCCTGTTATGAGAAAATTTGAGTGAGATTATGGATAAATTATTATAATAATAACAACTAATTTTTCTATAGCGTTTTGTCTTTGGGCATCTCAAAGTGCAATATCACTATCTATTTCCAGACAGGTTTTTGAAGTTTATGAATTAGGAGGCCCATTTATGTAACACTTTGTAAGTATTAACAAGGTGCTGTGGTACATTCAGCAGCCACTGCCAGGAACTGGGCAAAGTCCTTCTCTAAGCAATAAGTGTAAACTGTAAACACATTGGACTAACGGCTTTATGACCCATCTGAAGGACGAGGTAATAATGGTCAAGTGCCTTGCTTAAGGACACAAGTGTCAAGACCGGGACTCAAACCCACACTCTGCTGATCAGAGACACCAGAGCCTGAGTCCAATGTGCTTGACCGCTCGGCCATGACACGCCCAAAGTGTACAGAGGCATGTTCTGGAGACACTGACCAGACACAAGTTTTTGACAAACAAATTCCATGACTGAAACAATTTTCCGAGAGCTATCAAAAACCAGAGACAGTCCATGACATATTCAACATGCAACAGCACCATTCACAAAACTGGTGTCAATTTGATGTACCAGCTTTTAGAAAACACTTTCATCACAACTGTGCCCTGTATCTGATCTCTGGTGAGATCGATAGGTACCTACATCTCTTGAAAAGTTACTGTATCAAAAATGTACGCCCTCTATTTTATTTTCAATTAATGAAACTTGTTATTTTTATTTTTTGTAAGGTTTTGTATTTGTATGTGTGAGTGTTTTCATTTTTAAATGAGTTTAAACAAGAAACTGAGATATTTGTGAACAGGCATACTGGTAAAGCTGCAAGGCACTTTATAGGGTTCCTTTGGTTTTATTACCAGAAAGATATAGTAAAATTTATCAATTACAAATGCTCAATAATCAACCTACCTCTCTGACTGCAGTCTGGTGTACCAGGACAGTCTGGTATCTCACACCCTAACCCTTTCCATCCACTCTTGCAGTAGCACTCCTGGTCAAAGACATTGCAATGTCCGTGTCCTGTGCAGTTTGTCCCCACACCTGGGCACCCTTGAAATGTACACTGTGGACCTAAATACGACCAATAAAATTGTTTTAAAAAAACCACAAGATTTTCTTCAATAACTGCATTGTTAATAATCAAGTATCATTAAAGTATTAATAATAATAATAATAATAATAATAACTAGTTCTTATATAGCGCATTTCACAATAACGTCTCAATGCGCTTTACATTAGTGCCCTGGTCATTGGGCCAATAACATTCCTTTAATCTTTCTCAGCTCCCTGGGGAGTATACAGCCCGGGCTGCCGTGATGGCGCTCCGAAGGCTTTTTCAAACACAATATCAACCTCTACCCTTGCAGGTACCCATTTATACCCCTGGGTGAAGAGAAGCAATTATAGCAAAGTGTCTTGCTCAAGGACACAAGCGTCATGACCGGGACTCGAACCCACACCCCGATGACTAAACCACCAGAACTTGAATCCAATGCTCTTAACCACTCGGCCATGACACCCTATCCTATTACACAGGATTGGTAAGGATAAAACACATCGATGTTTAGTTTTAGTCTGAAAGCCTATTGGTTATGAAGTTTATACTCGAACAATTTTTTCTGTGAAATATGTCCCTCTGAAATGAAGTCATATTCAAGAAAAATGTATCTGAAAACCTAAGAAAAAGCAACAGCTGATTTCGGTATTTGCAACCAAAATTAAGGACAATGTGTTTACATTTTTGTGTACGTTATTTCACTAATTTTTCCATACTCACACAATGGATCAGGCCCAAGTTTTCACAGGTTTGTTATGTCATGTATATGGTTGATCAAACAAAACATGGACACTGTCCGAGACTATTTTGTCAGCTCTACCAATCCTGTATAATACCTATAACATTGTTGATTAAAGAGTAATCATCACTCACCCCACCATGCGGAGTCACACAAACACTCATCATCTGTACACAGCCCATGCCTACCGCATTCTCTGTCGCAGCCTGGCCCGGTGAAACAGGGATCGCATGCACAGCTCCCATCATTCAGTGCAGTTCCATTAACACAGGGTAACTCACAGGCATCTCCGATCCAGAACTGATCACACATGCATAGCGGTTCATCCTCCGTCCCAACGCAGACTCCGTTCTCGTTACAATCCGGTTCACCAGGACAGTTCGGTATGTGGCACCCATCCCCTAACCAACCATCGTCACACAAACATTTCATGTACACTGTGCACAATCCATGTCCAGAGCACGGCTCTCCAACTCCAGGGCAGTCCTTTATCTCACAGAAGTCACCCCACTTTCCAGGATTGTATCCGCCATCGTCCCCACACTGGCATCTGTCATTGGTGCACATACCATGCCCGCTGCATTTCTCCTGGCAGCTTTGCCCATGCCAACAGCCACTTGTGCACAGACATAAACCACTATCCATTGGATATTGGTACCCGTGATCTGGTCCACATGGTATATCACACGCCTCTCCCATCCAGCCAGCGATGCAACTGCGACATTCTGGGATTGGCATAACTCCAGTACAGTTGCCGCGGTCATTGCAGTCTGGTTCACCGGGGCAGTCTGGAGTCTCACAACCCAGCCCGACCCATCCTTCTCTACAGACACACTTATCTGAAACACAAAGTAATTGGGTGTAAAAGACATTAATTTCTGACAACATTGAACCCCTTTGAGTTCTTAAAACTATCACTTTTTAGTTCAGTCTGTTTTGGGGCACAATGCAATGTGTTCATATGTTTTACAATATTAATTTGCGTTTTTTTTCGGTTTAACAGAACTTTTAACTTCTGTGTGACCGTTAAAACACTTCTACCAATTCCAATCAGAACTATGAGCCCATCTGTAAAAAAGGAACAAAATAGAACATGAAGACCCAGTCTTTACAGCCACAAAACAACAAACAACAGTGGGGCGAGAACAAAGCAAAATGTACAGCAAAATTTAAAACAAATAATAACAATACGCAGTTCTTATATAGCGCTTTATCTACTCAAAGCGCTCAGTATTTTTCCTACAAGGTATGTGGAGTTGCGTGTTTAGGTATGAGACCTATTCCTTTACATAGCACCATGTAATGGTTTACAAGGTGCTGTGGCACAATATGCAGCCAATCAAACCAGGAACACCGGGGCGAACCCCTTCTATTTACGATAAGTGCACTGGGGTCTTTTACGTGCATTACACAACACACAGGACCTGTACGGCTTTACGTCCCATCCGAAGCACGAAGCAATAACTCAAACCCACACTCAAAATAATGTATAACACTTGTAGGGAATTACGATAACACAGTTCCCCCATCAAAAGAGATGCCATATATTCTCCCTGGGGTCTGGTAAGTGTCTGGGCCTAACATTATTTTTCAAGAAAAGGAAGGTCTCCTTTTTTTTCAATGTCGTCTTGATTGTTTAACAGGTAAGGAAATCTGAAAATGTTTCTTTACAGTTAAACGGTTAAACATCCCAACCATAATAAATATCTTAACCTTGCACTGCTGCCTCCCACGTACTTATGGAACGGTCTTCCTGTCCCCATTGAAAATGCCAAGACTGTTTCGTCCTTCCTAAGGGTCTCAAGACTCACCTGGGCCCAATTTCATAGCTCTGCTTACCGCCGAATTCTGCGCTTGCCATCACCATTCTCCGCTTACCGAGTAAAAGCCGTATTTCTGCGCCTACTGTGTAAGCGTAGAATGCCTAGTAACATGGACAACGCAAGCACACAAGCAAAAAGTCCCGTCTAACCCGTGAAATATGCTTGAGGAAGCGTGGAATTCCCTGCTTCCGTAAGCTCCAATTTTTTGTTAACGGTTTAAAGCAGAGCCATGAAATTTTGCCCAGTTCTCCAACTCGTAGCTAGTTGTCCCAATTACTTTTGTCTTTCTCCCTTAAGCGCCTTGCATCATTTGACATTTTGCGCTTCCAGTTTAGATGAAAACATTGGGACTTCTCCCTCACTTACCAAAGAGGCAGGTGCCACGGCTGGAGCAGTCAGTGTTGAACATCCCTGGACATCCAGGCTGGTCACAGTACTCTCCTCTTCCTCCATCGAAACCACAGTAGCAGTAGCCGTCTGGGGTACACTTGCCGACATCTGAGCACAGGATGTCACAGTGCGGGCCATGGTAGCACGGTTCACATTTGCAGAAGCCAGAGTTTGGTGGGATCTAAAAGGAATCGATCAAGTTTCACAATAATGATAATAATGGAGTCTTGTCAAGCGCTGGTATTCGCCAAAGAAGGCGCTCAAGGTGCTCGCTTATGATACAAAAACAGTTCAAAAGAAAGGAACGCATCTACACAGCACAACTTTTATATCATCCGACTGTTCAATGTGATATTATGCAAAGAATACTTCTGCAAATAAACATTTAGTCCTGTGCACAGTTATTCCATCATACACAACCAGTGCAGCTGAATGGTTTCAAAGGGTTAGTGGGTCAACTAGCTGGAAAATGTTAGCAAGAGAAGGATGGTTTTATAATCTACACGTTGCTTAATGAATTTTAAATGCAAATTCATTCCAATCTTCATGTTTCCAAAGATTTTACTGTACAACTGAAGTGTGAAAATTTCATCATATTTATGTGTAAAAAAACCCACTGAATAAAGGAGTTAAACCATCATTTATTACCGCATTTACAGGGCTCGAATTTGAGGGAAAAATCCGCAAGACCGCAGGGCTTGTTGCTCAGAATTTTTACTGGACCGGAACATTTTTTACAAGACCGAAGTCATATGAGAAGAAAAAAATCCAAAACGCAACAAAAACACACCAAAAGTTTACTTGTTTTACTTTTTTCATACTTCTGCGCCTGTGCAAGTTTTTCACTTGCAGATCGCTTAACAGGCAGTTTGGGCTTTGAAACCCCTTCGAGAAATTTCCACATACCTTCTTTTTACACGATGTTTGCTGCCATAGAAAAAATGAAATAAGTTTTGACGATCGTTTTGACAGGACAACAACGTTGTCAAAATTTAACATACGAAGCATGCAAGACGTGTGGAAACAAGACGTTACTTTTAATCCATGCAACACAGGGATGTGTGGTGTTGAAAGAATACAACCTATACGTCATTAATACGATTTCAACACTGTATAAATCGTTGGTAAGGTATCAGACTTTAAAGTGACTACATCCAATGTGTTGCACCCAACACATCATAACATGCAAATGGTCAGTGGTGAACGAACGAAGCGCTGTACTGTGGTGTTCCGCCGGGCACCAGTACAATCACGCATGCACGGAATGGAGGGTGACGTTCGCTCGTCCCCCCGGGTGCCTAAAGCCTATGGTTTGAGCCCAGTGCAGTGGTCGTGGGCATGAGCAAACTGGATAGGGAACTTGCAGCACGACGAACGGTCGGCCGGGTTGGATGTGTTCCGCGCTCGGAAATAATTTGACGACAACAAGTAAAACAAAAACTTTTCAAACTGAGATTTAAATACATTTATTTAATGAAAGATAATACATTTCATGTTAATAATACTTTTATTATGTTAAAAAAACACAAGACCGCCGGACTTGTTTGGTATAAAGTTTACTGGACCGACGCTAAAATCACTGGCCTCGGGCCTGCGGTCCAGTGTTAATTTCGAGCCCTGATTTAACAAAAAAGGTAGAGAAAAGGATAGAAAATAACAAAACAGCTTTATCGCATTACCTCTCTTCCATTGAAGCAAAAGAAATTGCAATCTTCTCCAATCCATTTGTCATCACAGTTACGACACAATGGAACCGGTTCCTGAGGGACACAATCTCCTTTTCCATAGCAATCCGGGGTACCAGGACAGTCTGGCTGGTGACACCCAATACCCTGCCAGCCACTAGTGCAGTAGCATCTCCCGCTTGCTCTGTTGCATTCTCCATGCCCAGTGCAGTCTTCGCCGTACCCGGGGCAACCTGGCAAGGTGCAGGTGTCTCCGCGCCATCCATCAAAACCGCAGTCGCAGATGCCATTTGTACAAGCTGTACTCTTGTTGTTGCAGAATTTGTCGCACGCCAGCCCTGCATAGCATGGTTCACAAATGCACTCCCAGGTGCCGTTGATCTGTAGCGGCATGCCCGAGATGCAGCGAAGTTCACATCCATCTCCCATGTAAGAATCGTCGCAGTTAGTACACTTTGGATCTTCACCATCAGGTGGGATGGGGCAATCACCATGCCCGTTACAGTCAGGTTCCCCAGGGCAGTCTGGTATATGACATCCAATTCCTTCAATGAAAATTTTACAAAATTCAAATCCGCTTGGAATTTTATCTTTTTCGAGGCATTTCCATTTTGCAAAGGCACTTCCATAAAAGGTCACTTCCGAAAATCTTAAATTCTACATTTGAAAATCTTGAAGGGGCTCCAAGGCCAAGATCAGGGCAACAGAGATCATGGCCCCAATGGCCTCTGTGCAATAGAATGGCTGTTACATTAAATTATCATAACAAAAACACTTGTTTAGGATTGGTATTAAATAAAATTGTACAAAATTTTAAATTGAATAATATTCTCAAACAAAAAGCTAATACTGTTCATAAAGTCACCAGTAGAAATCCTCAAGAGAAAAATAAAAATTCATCTGAAATATTGTCAAAATTGAAGTTTAGCATTTGGCAACTCCACAAATCAAAATTGTATACTTTTATTGCAGTACTTGGAAATAAGCAAGTGTACGAATATTCACACAATACCTAGAGGAAGGCTTATTTTCCAGGAGAAACTGATTCAATTTGGTCTCAAATATCTCAGAATTGGATTAGATTCAGGGGCAAGCTCCTCATCCACATCAACAATTCCATACATTTTTTGTTGTGTTGGTGCAACAAGGTTGTAATTCAATTCTGCAACAATGGTGTTTCTCAATGACTTTGAGTGTACATCTGTGTCATTTTAAGCGAGATACGACCTTTCGACACTCTAAAACTTGTGTTTCACAACAAAGAAAATATTGAGAATACAAACTTATTGCACCGACACAACAACTTTTGCCTTGTACCATAATGCCCTTTTGTGGCTGCAGCCACAAGGTTTTATTTACGCTCAATCAAGCAAAATGGTCTGAGTCTTCGTCATGTCCTGAATTTACAGTTTCCTGTGTTTCAAATGTTAACATTAACATTTTGAAGACAAAACCCTTTTTCAAATAAATTGTGGACAAAATGAAGAAAATGGCCTGTGAAGGGAAAAACTTGTGGACAGAGAAAGTTTGTCATATTTCAAAAAGTTTGGAAGTAATAAAAAGTGGAATTAAGTTGAACCAAACCTTTCCATCCTGGATCACACAGACAGTCAAACGTTGCTGTGTTGCAGGTACCGTGGTTGCTACAGTCTACATCCACACCCGGGCATCCAGGGATCTGACATCCATCACCGCGATAGCCCGAATTAAAGTCGCATATGCACGTGTCATTCACGCACACACCGTTGTCAGAACATACTTTGCTGCATCCCACCCCTGTGTAGCAGCTGTCGCAGACACAGCCACGCTGGTCACCGTAATTGTAGCCGAATTCGCAGGGTACATTGCAGATCTCACCAGCCCAAGTTGCCTCACATTGGCAACGCCTTGGTGTTTCTTGCACACAATCACCATGTCCTTTTATCATGAAAACAACGACAAAACAAATCTGGTCAACATTTTGTTTATTATCAGAATTGCTGTACATAAAATGAGGTATTTACATGGACATGAAAGACTGGTGTTCCATTCCTGCAGGTAAACATTTCAAAAAGGGGTATGTACCATGTTTACTTCATAAAACCAAAGCATCTATATAACAACATTTACGAGGATTACTGTTGCCTTTATCTAGGAAAATAGAGGGTTAAAAAAGTAATGTGTGAAGCTTCAAACCCTCCTAATGTCCAACCATTCGATATCGTCCATACAGAGTTGAATGATGGATAAACTATGCCAGCCTGATGACATCATGTGTTGAATGCATCTATACAGTACACAGTCAACCCTCCTACTGTCTGACCATTCAATATCATCCACTGGTGAATGCATCTACACGGTATACAGTCAACCCCAGCCAGTGTTGTTGACTCGAGTCGGTGACTTGGACTCGAGTCAGACTCGAGTCGCCAATTTCATTGACTTGCGACTTGACTTGACTTGAGCAAAAATGACTCGTGACTTGACTTGACTTGAGAAAAAATGACTTGCGACTTGACTTGACTTGAGAAAAAATGACTTGGTTACAACACAGGAATATTAAATGTGAAGTTATACGTTTACATTTTTAGGTTTCGGATAAATTAATGTCGAAACAATTCACTCGGAAGTTCCGCAAAACACGGACCACATTGCGATCACAGTTTACACAACGCACGCGGTCACGTCTTTTCCAATTCAGAGGCTCCTAGTCTTTGTTATGTCGTTCCTTTATGTGCAACAATAAAGATAGGAAAAAATTGAACGCTAGAGGGCGTTTCAAAACAATGCGATACCATTGGGGTGCACTACTCTAAATCGACCAAAAATTCATGCGCCAAGCTACTTATCATAATTTGTAAACCCACAACTTATTTTTAATTATAACGTTTTGGGGGTCATGCAACTAATAGAGTGTGTAATTATAGGAACTTATCACAACCTGGGGGTTCTGGGTTTCAAGTTTTGAGGAGATTTGATAAATTTGGGCTTTAAAGTTGGTCCTATTTAGCTTGGGAATTGGAGGAGTGCCTCCTGAAAACTGGCGGCAAGTCGGTTTGGGAAAAAACACATTTTCGGGGGTGTTTTTTTTCTGGGGTAATTAGCAAAAATTCCAAACGGCTGACCTGCCAAAAAATGAAAAGAAATCTGAAGTTTAGTGGTCTGAAAATATATTTGATTGGTTTTCAAGAGGCTGAGAGACTTTTAACAATTTTTTGAGAATTTTTGAATATTTAGCATTTATCATTGTTTGCTATGGGAGTCTATTTAGAGGGGTGAAACCTATAGATACAAAATGGTGGCGCCCGCTACACCCGTGTACCCGTGTGCTTGTTGTTATAACGGTTTTGTAGGCTTGAAACGACGACAGTAATGTGTTGTATGGGGGCACTTTTCGTCAGTTGTTGCTGTGTTTACATTGAACACATCATTCCTTTGGCTGTATTAACAGATAGTATATAGTAATAATGTTGCTATGTGTTCCTAAAATTACAAAACAACAGAATAATTCAACGTTCCAAAGAAAGGTTTGCTGGGTTTGGTTTTTAGTGTAAGACTATATCGACGAGTATGAGACTATCACGGTAAGTCACATTCAAGAAACTCAAGAATCTTCAGTGGCTGGTTGATCAGGGGAAAAGTAGAGACAAACCATCAACAGACTATGTGAAGATGACATAGGCGGTGGGTGGTTGATATGGCATCATGAATGTCAAGTTCCCGGGAACTGATTGCATGTGTGAAACCCTAGCCCTCGCAGCCAAAACCATAGCCCTCAGCAAAAACCCACAGCCTACACCCAAACCCGAGCCATCGGCCAAAACCCTAGCCATCGGCACAAACCCTAGCCGTCGGCCCAAACACTAGCATACACCCCAAACCCTATAGCCATCAGCCCAAAACCCTAGCTCTTAGTCTAAACCCTAGTTTACAGTCTTAACCTTAGTTTACAGTCTTAACCTATTGTCCACAACTAACCGTATAGTATCTGGAATGGAATTTTGCAACATGCCCCGCCCACCCCCCGCCCACCCCTTTACCCCCCCCCCCCCCCCCTTAACAGCTAGGAAGATGAAACTTGGAAGAACAATAAATGTGGTAAAATGTGTTTGTTTGTTGGGAACTTTGTTATAAAGTTCACAATTTTAAACTCAATATGAATACATGGTTAGAAAAGTTGGAGGGAAAGCAAAAACGCCCCCCCCCCCCCCAACTCAAGGCCCCCTTCCAACCTGTTTCCCTTTTTACCGCTTCTCCACAATAATTAACCCCCTCTTGTCGATTAATTAAATAGTTTGTAAGGTTTTTAGAATCTTATTACGAAAAAGAGACATGTTAATAACTTTTTGAGGGAAGATTTGGACGTAACTTCCAAGTATTCCAATATAATGTACACAGTGTGTCATGCAGGTTTTTCCTCTCGCATTGCTTAAAGTACATGTAAATGCTTCAACATGTTTGACCTTGTTGTAGACAAACGCAATAAAATATTCCAATTTTTTTCCCAGATTTCATATCAGTGACTTATTCTCAACATTTTAAGCATAATTTTTTCCCCATAAAGAATAATTGACTGCCCTTATAATAGGGTGCACTACTCTAAATCGACCAAAAATTCATGCGCCAAGCTACTTATCATAATTTGTAAACCCACAACTTATTTTTAATTATAACGTTTTGGGGGTCATGCAACTAATAGAGTGTGTAATTATAGGAACTTATCACAACCTGGGGGTTCTGGGTTTCAAGTTTTGAGGAGATTTGATAAATTTGGGCTTTAAAGTTGGTCCTATTTAGCTTGGGAATTGGAGGAGTGCCTCCTGAAAACTGGCGGCAAGTCGGTTTGGGAAAAAACACATTTTCGGGGGTGTTTTTTTTCTGGGGTAATTAGCAAAAATTCCAAACGGCTGACCTGCCAAAAATTGAAAAGAAATCTGAAGTTTAGTGGTCTGAAAATATATTTGATTGGTTTTCAAGAGGCTGAGAGACTTTTAACAATTTTTTGAGAATTTTTGAATATTTAGCATTTATCATTGTTTGCTATGGGAGTCTATTTAGAGGGGTGAAACCATTGGAGTAAAAGCCCTCTATTGGTGAAATATCCCACAACAACTGTTTGAAACGCCTTGACAAAAGACTTTACGTGTCTGCGCATGCTCGGGGAAAAGGGTTTTTCCCTCGAATTGCAATAATCACCATCGCTGGTGCGCGAAAAAAACGTGTACAGAGCAATGAGCCACTGGTATTCACGCAAAAGCCGTCGACAGTATGGTCTTCAAAGCACATTTCCTCGGAAATGTTAGCTTGTTTACGGAAAACTGCACAACTTATAGGCTTTATTTTACAAAAATGACACCATTTTGGACATTTTGGATCAACAGAAAGATTATTTAAATGTAAAACGTAAGATTTGTTTCTTTTCAAATATGTTTTGTTTTGTTGTTTTGGGGAATTTTTTGCGGGGTGTTTGTGCATAGGATAGTCAAAATGCTGTGGTGGTGAGGACGCATTGCTTTAGATCACATCCGTGGTTGTGTTCAACCTTAGTTTTTTCACCTGACACCTGTCGTGTTAAATTTTGTAAAATTAAGTTTTTGCCATGATACCCCCCACATTCGACAAAAATGCCGTGGTGCCCTTTTTACACTTACGAAATTGCTGCGATGCCCTTCAAATTCAAAAAAAGCACGGCAATTATTGCCGTGCATGTGGTTCAATGGTTGTATTTAGTCTGTCACAACATCATCATGGGAGTGGGCTTATCGGGACATATTATGTGACTTGTGACTTGACTTGACTTGCGAAAATTTGACTTGTGACTTGACTTGACTTGTGAAAATTTGACTTGCGACTTGACTTGACTTGAACAAAAATGACTTGTGACTTGACTTGACTTGACCAAAGATGACTTGCGACTTGACTTGACTTGACAAAAAATGACTTGGTTACAACACTGGTCAACCCTCCTACTATCTGACCATTCAATATCATCCATACGGTTTTAAATGATAGATAACCTATGCCTACTGTCTGACCATTCAATATCATCCCAATGGTTCTGAATGATAGATAACCTATGCCAGCCTGCAATATGATATCATGTAAAGAATGCATCTACACAGTAAACTGTCAACCTTCCTACTATCTGACCATTCAATATCATCCAAACGGTTTTGAATGATAGATAAACTACGCCAGCCTGCAATATGTTATCAAATGGTGATTGCATCTACTCAGTACACAGTCAACCCTTCTATTGTCTGGGCATTTATTATCATCCATACAGGATTTGATCCAGGCAGTGCACCACAGGAAAACCAGGCAGTAGAAGTGCTCAGTCAATCCTCGTTATAAAAAGCACTGTCATAAAGAGGTTCTGCTTATAAAGAGTACATTGTGAAGTCCAGAATCTCATTTCTGCTTGTGTTACTTTGTTTAGCTGTCCTCTTATAACAACACTCTCGTTATAAAGAAATAATTTGGCCAGTCCCAGCAATCTTGCTACATTGAGAGTCAACTGTACTATCAAAAAGGAGGGTATTAAAGTGAATAAAAAGATAAATCTTTGCAATTTCAAGAAGTTGTAAAGAATTGTCTTACCTGAGCAGCTTGGAATTCCAGGACAGTCCGGGATAGTGCAATCGGAACCGGCCCAGCCTGGGTAGCAGGTACATTTCTGAGTCACTATGTTGCATGTTCCATGCTGGTTACAGGCACCATCAAGACCAGGACAGCCAACAATTTCACACTTTTCCCCCAAGTATGCCTCGTTTTCATTATTAAAGCACCGGCAGTGCTGGCCTGTCTGGTTACAGACTCCATTTCCTGAACATTCACTGTTGCATCCTGCACCAGTCCAGCATGGTTCACACTCGCAGAAGCCGCTGTCCTTTGGAACTTGGACTCCATGTGAACACGGATCATTGCATTCCAGTCCCATCCATCCGTAGATACAGTCAGTGCAAACAGGAGTGTCACGATCAGTCACGTTGCAGAAGCCACGGCCTGAGCAATCCGGCTCACCAGGGCAGTCTGGCACATCACAACCATTCCCAGACCATCCAGGGAAGCAGAAGCAAAGATGCAAGGCGCTGTTACAATCTCCATGACCTGTGCAGTCCACACCCACCCCAGGACACCCAGGTCTCTGGCACACCGTTTCGTGCCAACCAGGATCACAGACGCATTGGTCATCTTGGCATTTGCCATGGCCGGTGCATTCACTATCGCAGCCCTTTCCAGAATAGCATGACTCGCAGACACACACCCCACTATCCATCGGCTCCTGGATCCCTCGCACACACGGTTCATCACAGTCTACTCCCATCCAGCCTTTAATACAGTCTGTACAGTGTGGTGGATCATATGTCTCATTGCAGTAGCCACGCTCAAAGCAATCAGGCCGACCTGGACAATCTGGAAGTTCACATCCTTCTCCAGTCCACCCGCTTGAACATGTACATTCATGTGTAGCACTGTTGCACTCGCCTCTTCCACTACAAGGGAGGTCGTAAAGGCCTGGGCAAGTAGGAATATCACAGAGGTCACCAGTCCAGGCTGGGTCACAATCACAAACACCATTGATTATTTTACCATGCAAGGAGCACTCTGCATCACAGCCGACTCCAGCCCATCCTTTGGTGCAGTTGCAGAAGCCACTGTCCATTGGCGACTGCTCGCCATGGACGCAGGGGTCTTCACAAGCAGGTCCCATCCACCCTTTACTACAGTTTGTGCAGACTGGTGGATCAAAGGTCTCATTGCAATGTCCACGGTTGGCACAGTCCGGGCTCCCAGGGCAGTCAGGAATCTCACATCCCAAATCCATCCAGCCTTCATTACAGGTGCATTTATGCAAGGAGCTGTCGCAATCTCCCCTTCCAGAACAGTCGATATTGTATTTACCAGGACAACCAGGTATGTCACACAGCTCACCCTTCCAGCCAGTAGCATAGTCACATATGCAAGCGTTGTCGACAATAACTCCATGCTCTGAGCACTCTGAGTCACATCCAACACCACTCCATCCTGCTGAACAGTTGCAATAGCCACTATCCATGGGTGTCTGAACACCATTTATGCAGGGGTCAGCACATGCTGGACCCATCCAACCAAGTGAGCAGTTCAGGCAAATCGGAGTGTCAAAGGTGGCATTACAGAACCCACGACCTGAACAGTCAGGTTCACCTGGGCAGTCTGGGATGTGACAAGCCAGGCCAGTCCAACCAGGAAAGCAAGTGCACTCATGGGTTGCGCTGTTACAGTCACCATGTCCTGTGCAGTCTTCTCCAAATCCAGGACAACCTGGTATCTCACAGACCTCTCCTCGCCAACCCTCAAATGGATCACAGTCACAGGTGGCATTGTCCGAACCGCACACACCATGTCCAGTACATTCAATATTGCATCCCTTCGCAGACCAGCAGGGATCACACACACAAATCCCACTATCCATTGGAATCTGATTTCCATGTAAACATGTCTCGTTACAATCTGCACCCATCCAGCCTTTTGAACAATTTTTGCACTGTGGGGGTAGGGAAGTTGTGTTACAAATTCCCCTGTCGAAGCAGTTTGGTTCTCCTGGACAATCAGGCAAGGAGCAATCTGAGCCTTTCCACCCTGGTTCACAGTAACACTGGTGGACGGCGGCATTGCATATTCCATTACCTGAACAGTCTTCATCCTCGCCCGGACAGCCAGCAACTGTGCAGAATTCCCCTCGCCAACTCTCCTCACACTCACATGTCCCATTTGCACTGCACACGCCGTGATGGTTACACAAGGAATGGCAGTACTCACCAATGTAGCACGAGTCACACTCGCAAACACCAGCACTGCAAAACCCGTTCCCATTGCACGACTCAGAGCAGTCCGACTCGTGGTGACACAGGTCGCAGATGCAATCGCCATGCGGAGTACATTCACCATTGCTGCTGCAGGTAGTGTTTCGGTCGCACTGATGTTCACAGCGGTACCCCACAAAACCCTGGAAGCAATCACACCCACCAAAGTCAGCACAAGTCCCTTGACCATTGCAAGTTGTATGTGCAGAACAAGGAACCTGGCAGTTGCTACCGACAAAGCCGTCCTCACAGTCACACATCTCAATTTCATTTAACCACATCCCATGTCCACTACAGAGCTCTCCAGAGACGCATAAGGTCCCTGCTTGACCGGAGTAAGAGGATGAAGCAGAGCCTCCTGCTACTCTATGATTTCCAATGACCACAGCATGTGGTTTGTTTGGTGAGAAGGTTCTGACCCGGCCTCCTCCTCCACCACCTCCATAATGAATATCATTATTATACAATCCATAATAGTGATAAGACGCAGCTCCACCATCAGCAGTCAAGTATCCCCATCCTTCAACAAACAGGCCATCAATCCAAAGTGATCCCCCGCTGCCACCACCTCCACCTGCCCCACTGTAGCGCAAGCCCTGAACATGAATCTGACCTTCCAAGATCAAGCGTCTACTGGAAACAATCTGTATTGCACCACCACCCTTACCACCAGCATATCCGTGCTCACAATTTCCACCCCCACTGCCAACATGTGTAGGCAGACATGTGCTTCCATACACCGCACCACCCTGTGAGTACGAGTTTGTTCCACCTCCTAGACCACCATGCCCAGCACCAGCTCCTCCTCCACCTGTAAGCCCTGCCCCTAGACCACTTGCCGCTCCGTAGCCTGACCCATCTCCATGTATCTCACCACTTTTTTCAACCTTCATATCTTGTGCAAACACCACAAGCGCATCATTCACATGAACAGTCGCACCGTAGTCAACATCCAATCTCTTTGCCAGCACAAGCCTTGTGGCACTACTGTTCAAATTACGCACTCCACTGGTAACAATGTTCAGGAGACCATTCCTACGTACGGTCAGTTCGCCCAGCCAGTATTGACCCCTTTCTTCACTGCCCAGCGTGCAATTCATGCATGCAAAGTATCCAGTCCTATACAGCAACAACTGTCCATCAACAACAGCGTTCTCCAAACCATACAGAGCACCTCTTACACGAACCTTTGCAACGATGATGAATTTGGACGGTAGGATGCAGGTGCCTTCTGATTCAATGATCAAATTAACAGGTGCCCTTGATCTCTGCTGTTGGGCTTCAAAGTAGACGTTGTGATGGTTTTGAATATGAACGACACCAGATTTATCTCCGGACATATGTTCGATTGTCAATTTGTAGGTTGATGTTGTCTGAAAAAACAGAAGACAAAAGGGGTAAATTAATTACAATATTTGGGGGGGGGGGGGTGAAAGAAACACTCCTTTCAATAGTGTAGTTTCAAGCCTTAACAATAACAAAATGATGGAAGCTTCAATTCAATACCTGCTTATACTTTTTAACGGTCGCAAATCCATCAAAATCTTACTCAGGAAGTTGTCCTCTTTTGTATTATATAGTCCTGAAGGAAAAATAACTTAATGAAACAGACATACCAATCTTATCAGAGTCCAAATATTTGGGTGTTATTAACATAGAGTGGAGTATTTTGATTGATTTGGTACTGTACCTCCAAACCACCCACTCTAAGCCTAGATCCAGGCATACGTATCTTATCAGAGTCCAAACATTTGGGTGTTGAGTTACCATAGAGTGGAGTATTTTGATTGATTTAGTACTGTACCTCCAAACCACCAACTCTGAGCCTGGGGCCAGGCAAACCAATCTTATCAGAGTCCATACATTGTGTTGAGTTACTATAGAGTGGAAGAATTTGGAGGATATGGGAGGATCAAAAGCCCCCCCCCCCAAAAAAAAAAAAAAACTCATCACAAACACCTTGGTTTGAATTTGAACCTATGTCAATGAACGTATTGTTGGGTTTATCCAAAAACATTGTATCTCACACAATAAATTTTAATTTACATGACACACAAGTTTAAAAATGCAAAAATGTTGTACCTTGATAAGATTGGCCTGAATGTAAACACAAAACCTCAGGCACAGAGATATTTTTGCACAAAGCCACTCCCTGGCGAGATAAGACAAAATTGGGATACAACATTTTTGCATGGACTCAACAAAATAAAAAAATAAAAAAATTTCAAATACAAACCGTTGCTAATGTAACACATGCTTTCCTCTTCAGATTGACTCCATTGAAAAAATACTCTTGGTTCCCGGCTTCATCCAGCACCACCGGCAAATCACATCCGTCCCCAGATGGGTAATTAGAGTTATCAATCTCCAGGAAATGCTCTGCGGTGTCGCCGAGTGTGATGCGTCTGTAAACAGTACCGGGCCCACCATGGGTTGCTCCTGCCCCACCAAGGGCATGCATCAATCCTTGGAAGCTGTATTGGTTGGTGAGGTAGAGTGCAATACGACCACCACTCCCGCCGCCATTAGCTTAAAAAAAAACAAGACCAATAATATTTCCATCAATTAGGGACCCTGAAAATTACACAAACTTTTATATTGAGAAAATACAATAAGCTGTTGCAAAATGCTTACCAACCAAAAGGACTTGTGGTGTAAATGCAAAAAATAGTTAATGGCCTGATGTTTCGGCCCTAGCAGAGTCTTTCTTGAAGACTTAATGACATTACAACACACAAAACAGGTATACAAGTGTAACAGAAAGTCAGGTGGAAATACATGAACAGAGAGATATTAAAGAGAAGCAGAAAGCACAGAAAAAGCAAGGGGTAAACAATAAATAAGGAAACAACAGTGGCAGGGTTTGGAGGGAGGGGGCTGGTATGACCACAAGAAGTAGGAATTGAATAGGATGGAGGTGGGGCAGAGGTGGTGATTAAATTTAAAAGGTGTTTATAAATGTTGATATTTTTACAGTAGAATTCTCCAGAAGAAACACAAAATTCAGCTGGAAAAAAAAAAAAAAAAAATCTAGTTGGCACTTTGGTTGATTATGGTATTTTTGGGGAGAGTGGGAATGAAATAAACAACATATTAATGCTTATTGATACCAGCACACACAAAAGCATGTGTATTACAAAGGTATTCCCTGGTCACTTTCTGCAAATGACTGCGACCAATTTCACATACATACCCATTCAAGTGATTTTGCCTTTTGCCATTTATTTCATTTTATTTTGACGCATGACAGTTAATCAAGTGTTCTGTTCAATCTAACTTCCTTTATAAGTTGTTCTTTTTAGCTGCGCAAAATTGGTTTTCAATTAAGCAGAGTAGGCACAACTACAGATTTCTACCACATTGTTAGTTATGGTCAGACCTGGTTTCTTTTCGACAAAAAATTGTGCAAATTGAGTATAAAAAACCATCCTATAAATTAATGCAAAATAATTTTAGTCTTCCTTTTCAGTCTATAGTTTTCAAATAAATATATTTTGAATAAATATACATATATTATTACCGTATCCAGTATAGGCAGACCCCCCATCACAATGGATTCTCCCATGACCAATGAGATTGGCTGCATCTATCACAAGACTTCCTCCACTGCCACCACCACGATATGATTGGTACATGTAGATCCCTGGTAGTCCGTCGGCCGATATACGACCATTGCAGATGATATCCTACATATGATTTCAATAGAAAGGTTTGAACGTCTTCAACAAGGATTAGTGCTGATATGAACATGAAAATAAATGAGGTATCAGATTGAAACTCATAATTGTTTTGAGGTGAACAAAGACAAATTTACTAGAGGGGGATTTGAACCCACAACCTTCGGGTTTATGATAACTATCAATCCTGTACTTGCTCCCAAGCTATAGATTTCTATTTCTATGATAATTCTCATCAAAGCCTATTCAGCATCTAGATGACATAAGCACATTGAATCCCAAACACACTAGGGGGAACTCCTTCTCTTAGCAATAAATGTACTGGGGTCTTTTACATGCCTTGGTAGTTTTTAATACAACACGCGGGACCTACGGCTGTACATCCCATATAAAGGATGAAGCAATAAAGGTTAAAAGTCTTGCTTAAGGACACAAGTGTCAAGACTGGGACTCAAACACACGCTCTGCTGATCAGAAACGCCTCGGCTTGAGTCTGGTGCTCAAACCACACGGCCACGACACAAGGTATAACAATGATAAGCTTATAAGTACCTGTCCCGCTTTGATGTGCAGCATTCCTCCACCAGCTCCACCCTCGGGTCCGCCTCCACCACTCCCAATGTCTTGTGGGAAATAGAGGGAGCCGTAGGCCTGGCCACCAGCTGCACCCCTACCAACACCACCTTTGTAAATTTACGTACGGATAAAGATGATACATTTTTTTCATAATCATAATAATAATAGTGGCTTCTTATATAGCACTTGGTCATATCCGTCACTCAGTGACGCTCAAGGTGCTTCAACATTCAGTATTTTCCTGCAAGGTATGTGGAGCTATGTTTTTGAAGTATGAGACCTATTCCTTTACATAGCGCCGTGTAATGGTTTACAATATGCAGCCAATCAATCCAGGAACACTGGGGCGAACCCCTTCTTTTTGGGGTAAGTGTACTGGCTTCTTTTATGTGAATTACACAACACACAGAACCAACTTTATGTCCCATCCAGAGGACACAGCAATAATGGTTGAGTGACTTGCTTAAGGAGACAATTGTCATGACTGGGACTCAAACCCACACTCTGCTAATCAGAAACACCGCAGCTTGAGTTTGGAGCTCTTATCCGCTCGGCCACGGATATAAATATATAAATTATTGTTTATAGGCATGATACAAAAAACTGGCAGAGACATGACGAATCCAAGAACAGATGTGGGACTGGTGTGTATTCTAAAAACGAGGAAAACAGCATTTTTACTTTCTGCAATGTGTGTAGTACATTCGTCTGAAATCTGAAAAATGGAGAGGAACAACTGGCAAGTGTATAAAGGTTGAGTCCTCTAGGGAAAATCTATAAATGTGGAGTCTGCGAGGGCGCTACAATTTGTTTGGTAAATTAACATTACAAAGAAAGCGTTAAATAACAATGGTGGTCGAAGGATGGGTATGGAAAGAGGCTACTTATGAACAAAAAGGGAGTTTGTATATATAAACAAGGCTTGGCAATTGCGAGGGGGGGAGGGTTGATGTTTTGGCCCATCACACAGAGTTGTTTGTGATATCTTAAATTGATGCAAAAGTTAAAGAATTTAACAAATTTACCATTTACAAAGGTTTTCCTTCAACAACTATGTGCAATGAATTGTAAATTATGTCAAACATTTTTAAAAGTTTCATCAGTTCAATACTCACCTTTTGATCCATGCCCGCCACCAGAGGATCCTTGGGTACCACTACTCCCAGCACCAGGTCCCTCTTGAGCCCTGTATCCGCTTCCATCGCTCATCACGGCTCCACCCGACTCCACTGTCACCGTTCCAGCATCAATTGTTACTTTCTGAGTTTGCAGAACCAGCTGACCACCGTTTTTAACAATCAGTTCTCCGATGTTTAGGACTGGGATTGTCGGATCCATGGACAGGGTCAGTACTCCAGTGTTGCTGACTGAGAGAGATGGAACAGTGAGAAGACCAGGGGCATGGTCATTGTAGGGATTGTCGGTGAACCACTGTGACTCGTCTGGTAGCATGGCTGTATGAGCCTTGCCTTTGAAAAGTATTTCACTGCTGCGTTCCAAAATGAGCTCTTCCACACCTGTCAGTCGTCCTTCAATGATGATGCGCTCTGTGAGAGCTATCACTGTTGTAGGTAGAACAATCTCACCTCCCCAGTCAACGTGGAATCCACATGGAGCATCAAGGTAAGTGTGAGTTGACTCAACGATGTGGACAAACAGGCGCTGTCGATTCTGCACACGGATCAGTCCCTGTTTGTTTCCGGTGAGCTCATGGACCACCACAGTGACATTGCGTGCTTCTGTTGGATGGTAAAAGTGAAGGTAGGAGTGACCCTCTATCTGCACCTCATCAAATTCATAGAAGATGGTTCCTTCCTCCATCACAACAGCCGGATGGTCGACCTCAATCTCATGGTTGTCAACCTTTAGTTTTGAGTGATCAGGTTTGAAATCTGAGACATTTCTTGCTGAGTATTTGAGCTCTCTGTACTGGGGTCCTCGGCGCGACTCATACTTATAAACTGTACCAGCTGCTCCATTTCCCTTGGATTGGTCTGGGTGTGTGTTTCCACATGCACCTCCTTTTGCAACGAAAAGTCCACCATAGTTATTCTGGTGTCTGATATGGATGCCTATCCTCCCACCAGCACCACCTGCACCGCCTTCCAATCCTTCACCACCATTTGCATGAATCTCACCATGACCAGTAAGATTTGTAGCTTCGATAAGAATGCTCCCACCGCTGCCACCACCTGCGTTCTTGCTTGGACTGTTCTGGCTACTTGCTGATATGTAGCCATTAATGTGCACTAGCTTTCCAACTATCCAATGGAGTGATCCACCCCCAGCTCCTCCTGAGCCATAGGTGCTACTACCACCACCACTGCCCTGCTCAAGAGGTGTGAACACAGATCCATAAGTTATACCTGCTCTGTTCTCACCCACATAACCTCCTTCTCCCCCATGGCTGCCACCAGTGCCAAAGCCATCAGATGACATTTTACCTGCTCCAGGTCCTTGACTACTGCTGTGACCTTTTCCGTCTAACAATATGTTACCTTCACTTTCCAAGTCGGCACGGTCAGATTCGATTAACCCATGATTCATCAGCAGCGTTCCCCGGTATTTGATTTCAAGGAAATCCACATTGAGGACGACATCTGTGAGAACTTTTTGGAAAGTGATGGCTCCTCCATGTTTTATGAAAAGCTCAGGAATTGAAAAGTTCCCTTCTTCAGAAATATGTACATACTCCTGGTTTTCCACCAAAGCAGTTTGCGATGTTGATGAACAGATTACATCCCCTTCATCCTCAATGTACAGTATATGGATGCCTGTTACACGCCCATGAAGCTCTGTTCGTGTTCCATGCATATGCACTTCTGATGGCAAGACAATCTCTGACCCGTAGTCAATTAGATAACTGCAAGGAGCCTCAGTTCTATTTGTCAGTGATTCAAGGACCTCCACATAAACAGCTTGATCTCCTCTCAGATGCAACTGCCCAGTCTTGTCCCCAATGAATCGGTGCACTGTTACATTCACGTGTTGGTGCAAAGGAGGGTGGTAGATCAACAATCTGGAAGCTCCTGTCAGTTCCATCTCATTGAACTCATATGAGTTA
This sequence comes from Leptasterias polaris, assembly GCA_037783415.1. Lineage (NCBI taxonomy): Eukaryota > Metazoa > Echinodermata > Asteroidea > Forcipulatida > Asteriidae > Leptasterias > Leptasterias polaris. The sequence continues at coordinate 444,516 of JAZGTN010000039.1, read as the reverse complement.
GAATCACCCTCGATAACCACTGTAGCAGCTGGAACAAACAAACCCTCATTGTCTATGTGCAAGTACTTATGATCAACATCAAGGAGGGTTGTATTGGTTGATTTAAGATATTTCCTGATGCGGTACTCCAGAGGGCGAAGATTTTCTTCAACATAGACTGTCCCTGCTGCTGCACCATGGTCTAAGAGGTAGTTTCCCTCGCCACTCCCACCTCGGTCAGTAAACTTCCCTCCGTATGTGTAGCGCCAGCGACAATGCACAGCTGCTCTTCCCCCAGAACCGCCACCTCCTTTCCCAACACCATTTCCCCCTCTGACATTTATTTCTCCATGACCTGTGATATTAGTCGTTTCAAGGAATACACTCCCGCCGCTCCCTCCACCCGCATGTCCACTGTTTCCAGGGGATCCTTTTGATGAAAGCAAGCCATTTAGTTCCAAGTGATGACTAATTTTCCAATGAAGCAATCCACCACCGCTGCCACCGATTCCTCCACCATTTCCTCCACCACTTCCAAGCTCAAGGCCTGTTACAACAGATCCATATGGCTGACTGACAAGAGATGTATTCTTGCCTCCTCCTTCACCTCCATGTGCCCCTCCATAACCAATCCCAGATACTGTTTTCCCTGCTCCTGGCCCTTCTTCTGCTGGGAAGCCATGACCATCTAAGTGAAATACACCCTCACTTTCGATCCATGCATAAGTTGAGTGAACCTCACCATGATTTATATAAAGAGCACCTTGGTATTCCACTCGAAGCTCACTTGATTCCAGACTCATTGTACTAGTAACACGTCTGAAGCCTCCCAGACCACCTCTCTTGATCGTAACTGTTCCAAATGAAAAGTTACCAGGTGTTGTTACATCCACATAGATGCGGTTTTCCATCAGACCAGTTTGTGCTGTTGAGTGAAACTCAACCCAAGCATCGTCTTCAATGTATAGGTGGTGAACGCCAACCATCAAACCAGCGAGAGTGCTGTTTGAGCCATGAATGTGAAGCTCGGAAGGGAAGATTATCTCAGCCCCATCGTCCACGATGAAGCTACATGGTGCCTCAGTCCTGTTGGTCACAGACTCCACAACTTCTATAAAAGCTGTCTGGTTAACGCGTAGATGCAGTTGACCTGTCTTATCCCCAATAAATCTATGCACAGTCAGGTTTACTTTGGTTGCATTGTCTGGATGATATAACAAAAGCCTTGCAGCTCCACTCAGCTCCATCTCATCAATTTCATACCGGATGGTATTTTCTTCTATAATCATTGTAGCTGGAGGAACAGGACGTCCATTGTTGTCAATATGTACATACTTGTGATCTACATCCAGGAACGTAGTGTTGTGGACTTTATCGTACTTCTTATGCCTATACTCTAACTCTCTTTGGTTTTCCTCTTTGTACACTGTGCCAGCAGAACCTCCATGGGAATTTCCATATCCATCGCCACCGCCACCGCCATAATCCAGGAACCCTCCGCCGTACTGGTATCGCCAGCGACAATGAATGCCTACTTTACCACCTGATCCACCTCCTCCCTTTTCAACACCCTGGCCTCCACTGATATCAATAACACCATGCCCGGTCATATTTGTCAACTGAATCAAAGCTGAACCTCCACTTCCACCTCCTGCATTCCCTCCGACTCCATCACCTCCTCTCAGACGAAGCTCTCCATTCAGTTCCAGTTTTTGACCAATTTTCCACCACAGGAGACCACCACCACGACCGCCCATCCCTGTTCCATTTCCACCGCCACTGCCTTTCACACGAGGGCTATACACAGAGTCATAAGGCACACCACCATAAGGTGGAGGTCCACCGCCCTGGCCACCGTGACCAGCCCCCATTCCAATCCCATCATCAGTTGTAAAACCTTTCCCTAGTCCTTCCTCTCCATTGAAACCCCTTGCATCCATGTGGAACACACCCTGGCTTTCAATCCAGGCATCAGCAGATTCAATTTCCACCTCATCCATTATAAGTGCTCCTTGGTATTTCACCCGAAACTCGCTCACAACAATACTCATGGGATGGGTTATTCGCTGGAACTCAGCAACAGAGTTACGTTCCACAGTAAAAGTTGCGAAGCTAAAGTTCCCCTTCTCGGTGATATGAATGTATTCCTGATTTTCGACCAATGCTGTCTGAGCTGTTGAGAAAAACATGACATCGCCTCCTCCTGCTATGACAAGATGGTGCACACCTGTTATTCTTCCAGCTAACCAAGATCTCGTTCCGATGATATCAACTGAGGATGGCAAGACTATCTCTGCTCCTTCATCGATTTTATAACTACAAGGAGCAAAGGTCTCATTGGTCTGAGATTCAACAACTTCAACGTATATAATTTGGTTCTCCCTCAGGTGGAACAAGCCAGTGCGGTCTCCAAGGAACTTATGGACAACCACAGTCACATTGGATGAGTTGAGAGGATGGTAGAGGCGAATATTGGCATGGCGAGTTATATGTGCTTCATCTAGCTCGTAGTAGTCGCTCTCACCCTCCATGAGCATTGTGAAAATCCAGGGGACATGCTGATTGTTGTTATCAACAAACAAATAACGGTGCTCTCCAACCACCGACGTCACATTTGTATCTGGGTTGTATTTGAGTTCAGCATACTGTGGCCCTCGCTCGGTTTCTTCTTTGTAAACGGTCCCTGCAGCACCATAATTTGTTGACATCCCATGTCCACCAAAAGCTCTTAATCTACCCGCAAACTTGTAGTGATAGCGAGCGTGAATCCCGATCCTTCCACCTGAACCCCCGAATCCCAACCCGTGGAGACCATTAGTTGTTTCTGCTGCATTTCCACCATTCACATTGATTTCGCCATGTCCAGCAAAGTCTGTTGTCTCAAAGAGGACACTCCCACCGCTGCCACCTCCTGCACTCCCACCTGTTCCATCCTGACCCCTGAGGTACACAAACCCATCGATAGTAATTAGAGCTCCATTTAGCCAGTGCAGCTCTCCTCCACCACTCCCTCCGACCCCTCCACCATTGCCACCACCACTACCACTGTGCAGTGGAGCATAGAGAGATCCGTACGGTTCTCCACCAGTGATAGGTTCAGGGGCTCCTCCATGGCCACCGTGACCAGCACCAAAACCAAGTCCTTCTTCAGACGTCCATCCACTGCCTGGACCTGATAATTAAAAAGCCAGAAAAGATAAACAAATGAAGACATTGTTATATGGAGTCATCACTTCCAATCTTAAGGCCATGTCATACAAGGCAACTTACAGGCAACCAGTTCCAGGTAATCACATTTCAGTTTTCTTATTATTTCCTTTGGGATAGTGAGTTACAGCTACAAGAATGTCTCTTGTGCTGCCGAAGTGTTCATTCTGCACACAGTGCAGTTGGTTTCCTCCAAGTTGCCTGTAAGAGTTGCCCTGTGTGACAAGCCCTCAAAATACCACCAACCATTTGGCGTGCAGGAAGGTAACCATCTTCTGCCCATAAAGACAGTCTGTAAATAACAGCACCGGTCAATTATAAGTGGCAAAAACCCATCTAAAACAACATTGATGATAATTGGCCTTAAACAGGTAAGAAGAATAAGAATGAGACATTCCATTTATGAAGTGTTGAAGCAGTTTGTACGGAAACACCAAACATGGCAAGCCCCTTTAGCATAATTTGTTTACAGTGTTACACAACCCACTTGACTTATAAACAAAATGCCTCATCTGAAAGACAAAGCGATAAAGATTCAACAAATATGCTTTATAGCGAAACATATGCAAATAGACCATGCTTTCCCTAAAAATTATCATAGATTACTTTTATAATGATCTTAGAGTCTACCCAGTAACTATCTTCCAATATTTGGAAAACATTATGTTGATAATTCTCATTGAAATGGAGTATGAATAAAATGTTCAATTGGGAAAGATTGAACATTTTCATTTCAGGACATAACCTACACTTAACCTTTTTGCTGATGGGACTAAAGGCAATTGCTTCTGCTGTTTGTGACTGAAATATACTTTGCAAGACTCAAATGTAATCAAAATTCGGTCTAATTTAGATGAACGATTACATTTTCTTTTAGTACATGAAGCTTGTCTCGGTCTCAAAGTTCTTGAATATGCACAAGACTTGCACATAAGCACGTCTTGGCCGAGCGCTCTTGAGCATCAAACTCAAGTTTTGATGGCCAAGACATGGATTCAAATCCCACCCGTGATACTTGTGTTCTTGGGAGAGACACTTTACCAAAGCTGCTTCTTATCACCAGGAGAAAGTAGGTAAAGGGTAGAGATTGATGGTGTAACCGAGTAGCAACCTGTGCACCATTTTGGTTGCCGGTGCTGCATACTCCAAAGGAGCACTCAATGGGCAAGCACCAACGTACATCCTAGACATGCTCAGCATCTATAAGCCATCCGGCAACCTTCGATCAGGAAATAAATATCTTCTTCAAGAAGTCAAATCTCATCGTACCTGGGGGGACAGATCATTCTCCGTCGCGGCACCACATCTCTGGAATCAGCTTCCTCTTCACATTAAAGCCTCCAATACTATTCACTCATTCAAAAAGTCTCTCAAAACACACCTCATGTCTTAAGCATTTAGTTCCTCCTAACTGAGTTTTTCTGTTGGTCCCCTCCTCTTTTGTTTTTTCGCTTCCTTTGTTACAGCGCCTTGAGCACCTTTGGTGGATATGTGAGCTTTATAAGTCTTCGTTATTATTATTATTATTATTATTATTATTATTAGTTTCAGGAGTGCTTCAGGCCCAAAGAATGTACAGGGGTAGTAATAGTGAATAAGGTGTTCTGATACAATGTATAAAAGTGCCTAATAAATGCCTATTATTATTAGTATTGTTATTATAAAGACTCTTCTTACCATTCTCTGCAGAGTATCCTGTGAAATCAAGATTTAAGACACCTTCACTCTCAATTGTAGAATCCCCGGTTTCAATGGATCCTCGGTTCATGTTGACAAGACCATTGAACTTTATCGTCAGTCTACTGGATGTAATAGTCAGGTCATCTTGGTTTTCACAGAATTCCAAGAGAGATTTTCTCTGTACGGTAATCTGGCTAAAACTTATATTTCCTGGTTGTGTGATGAAGTCGTAAGTGCCGTTAGAGAGGAGGGCTGTCCTGGTTGTTGATGTGAAGGTAACGACTGAGCCTTCAGCAACGAAAAGGTCGTACACTCCAGTTATGAGGCCTTCAATACGGGTTCTTGTCCCAAGTAGGAAGAGGGTTGATGGAAAGACAATCTCTGAGCCAGTGTCCACACGGTAGCTAACTGGTGCGACTGTGAATCCTCTTTGAGATTCAACAACTTCACAGTACATTTTCTGCTTGAATCTCAAATGGAGTTGCCCAGTGCGGTCGCCGACGAACTTATGAGCTATTAGTTCAGAGTTCACTCCATGCAGCCACAAGACAACATGGTTGTGGATCTCAATCTCGTCGACTTCAAACACAGTTCCGTTGTCATTTTCAATTACAGTCGGTAGCACCTCGTTCCGGTTTTGATTGTCCAGGTACAGCTTTGTGAACCCGTCGATCCACAACGTCACATTTTGTGAATCAAAACTGGCCTTGCGGAACCTCAGGCCCAGGTTAGTGTCAGTGTAATACACCGTTCCACCAGCTGCATGCCCACGGTCACCGCTTGGACGTGAGCTGCCACCAAGCCCACCGTATGCTGTCAGGTCACCTGCGTACTCTCTCAGCCAAGACACATGCACAGCAATTCTACCTCCAGCACCACCAAACCCTTCACCATACCCGCTGCCACCGTCTACAGATATCCCACCGTGTCCAGAATACAAGATTGTTGTGATGTAAACACTGCCACCACTGCCTCCACCACCATGGCCTCCACTGGCGTCTCCTCCCATGTTTTGAAGGTACCCATCCAAGTGGAATGAGTGACCGACGTGAAGAGTGATTACACTTCCACCGTGGCCACCTGTCAGACCTCCACCTCCACTTCCAGTATGAAATGAGTTAGTGTAGGAGCCATAGGGAATGCCTGTATAAAATTATAACAGCAAAAGAAATAAAATACTCAGTTTGTCATTGGTTAATAAAATTAAGGATCTACCAATGATACAATTGTTTGGATATTTTGGATCCTTCTGCTGCCGCTTCCCAGGTTGTATTGTAAACATGGGTGTGATCCCTGGCTATAGGGCCGTTACAGGTTAAATGGCTTCTGACTGGCACCCCAAGCATCTATTGACAAAATAGGCAGACCGCCAACACAGGGCTAAACACTTAATTGGAAGAGTGCCTGCACGTTAATCTGGAAGTCGTAATTTTAAGTCTTGCTCTAGTAAACTTTTCTTTGTTCAACCCCAAATAAACTTTTCAATACTGATACTGCAAGTTAATACAAACATAACTTTATTTAATACAAATAGACCCCTTGCATATGACATCACACGCTAAAAAAGCGCCCTCACTGAGGCCAAAAAGCGCCCTCACTGAGGTCAAAGGAGGCAGATGATTGGACGATAGGTGTTCTTTGTGCGTAAAATAGTGTGCGTGACCTCAGGGTCCATTTAGCGTTCCACGTTATGCAAGGGGTCTTACATGTTATAAGAATTTGATTTTTAGATTGAGAAAAGTTCCATTGGAAAGAATAGAATAATTTTTAGATGACAAATAACTAATTCTTGAATTTTGACATTTAATTTCAACAACATCATTATCACCAATTATAAAAATTAGGGTCTTAAAATTGTGCATCTTTTATTAAATAAGCAAGTGTATGAAAAGGCCAATTGGTAGGAATGTTCTGATTGGATTGGTTAAGTATCGGGTGGACATCGACCAGTCCATTGGACCACCAGAATATTCCACAGGACTGTTCAAAATGCTAATGCACATATTTTAGTGTAAGAATGTTACAGCAGTTCAGAACAAGGTCACAGTACAGCAGAACTACATGGTGGTTTACTGGAACTTCCTTCAAACCTAGAATGTGCCCAACTTTCAAGATGCTTCCTAAGACACATTTTGGGAAACTATTTGTTGACAAATTGAACTTTTATGTAAATTCACTCAGAACAAGGCTAGAAGTCACCCAAGGTACAGGGTTAAAACAAAAGCTAAACATTAGTGAAGACTCAAGAGTGAAAATGACTTTTGCATCTTTATAAAATGTCCATGAAAATTGTTGATCTAGCAAATGGACCTTGACTTAATTAAATTGCCAACTCAGAGGTAAGTCGATAATGAAACAAAAGAAAACAAACATGTGTGCACAGTGCACAGGATGGGCCAATGAGCAGGGTTTTACAGAGGGTTTTAGCTGAGGGCGCCCTACTCAAATGCCATCATGTGCATGAGGTCTTTACCTGAAGTGTAGTTCAACATGTCAGCACCTCCACCATAACCACCATGACCTCCACCAGAACCCACTGATGACCCAACTAGCCGAGTCCCTGCCCCTTCACCAGTCTCAGCCACAGGACCACGCCCCATGGTGTCAATCACAGCTTCACCCTCTATGTGGACATTGGTTGCTTGGATGTTGATGGACTCGGCGGAGATCCTGGACTTGTAGCGCATCATGATGTCATTGACGTCAAGCTGCATGTGGTTAGGGTAGGTCAGGAAAGACCGGGCTTCCAATCTTAGCACTCCAAGTTTCAGAACACCTGGAGTCATTAATGGAATAAAGCATTCTTGGTGACACACTGACAATAAATATGATAAATATGGTGACTCATAGTATACTGAAAGTCTATATGATCTGGTGATCAGACTCACATTACACTGACAACGGATATGATAAATCAAGTGACTCACATAACACTGACAAGTGATAAGAGAAAAAGTATGCTGACAATGGATATGAGAAATCTGGTGAATCACTTTACATAGTGACAAAAGAAATGACAAAAATCCAGGATATGAGAAATGACAAATCCAGGATATTAGAAATGTTGTGACTTACATTACACTGACAATGAAACAAGAAATCTAGTGACTCACAATACATTGACAACATATATGACTATGGTGACTCAACTCGGTGAGTCACAGTAACACTGACAAAGGATATAAGGAATCTGGTGAATCAAATTACACTGACAACAAAAATGACAAATCTAGTGACTCACATTACACAGAAAATGGATATAAGAAATCTGGTGAGTCACATTACACTGACAAGGGATACCAAAATCTGAGAACTGACTTGATTTTTCCAAATGATTGCTTTGACTGAAATGTTTTACTTTTGATTATTGCAAAAACAAGTGTTATGATGAATGAATGAAAGATATACCTTGCTTTGGCTCATCTACATATGACCCATTATTGACCTGGGCATTTGTAGCATGAGGTCCCACGACAAACTCCTTTCCTTCTGCAACGGTGAAATTATACACGCCACTCATGCGTCCATCGAGATCAAACGGTGGATCATCCTCTCCGATAACTCGGAAATCTGCTGGGAGGTATATTTCCCCGTTTTGCTCAATCCGGAAGTTCACTGGTGGGACGGAGCGCCGGTCATCAGACTGGGAGTACTCAATGTAGAACGTCTGGTTGGGTTGAACATGGAGGAGACTTGACGAATCACCAAGGATTGTTTGAGCTGATATGGATGGTGTTGGAGTGCTATTGCTTGCGGCAATCTGGAAAATCATCTGTTTGGGATAAACGATTAAAAATTGAAAATAGTTTGATGTTGATGTTTGCAGGAAGAACATGATAAGAATCACCCTCTTAAAGGCACAGTATACCTTTGGGTTTTGGAACCATTAGATTTTCTAAATCCTATATAAATGTAGATATATACAATGACACTACCTGCGGAAATTTAATTTTAAAAAGTGGTAATATTTTTGAGATATCGGCGAAAATCTCAAGCGGTTATGTCCATGCAGGAAGAATAATCCGAAACTGGAATACAAAATCTGAGAAACGTCTCACGTACACCCATGCACGTTTCCATTATTTGATCTCAGCCATGGTTGCCAATGCAAGAGGTCTAACTTATACATCAAGAGTAACTAAACTTCTGGCAAATTATGAACGTAGTTTCTCACCTTTCGCTGTAACATCAGCTCATCGAACCCATAAAAAGCAAAATTGTGCTCCGTCCCCTCCTCCCTAACCGTTCTTGGATTTCGTTCCGTGAGAATGAAGGGCTTGGGCGGATTGGCATTTTGATTGTCCAAGTAGAGTCTTGTATACCATGTCCCGTTCATCGGCTGCTCCACGTACACCGTTCCGGTCCCACCATAGTTCCCCGTGCTAGTGCCACCTGCTCCCAGAGCAGTTAAAGCACCGCGGTATTCGTCAATCTCGTTGATGTGGATGGCAATTCGCCCACCAGCTCCTCCACCAGAGGTAAGATGCCCCTGTCCACCGGATGAAGATATTTCACCGTGACCCCTGAGGTGACCTTGTTTAAGCAATGGAATAAATAACAACAGCAATCATTTGCATGTGCATTGAGACCTGCTATTATATTTTGTTCATTGGTGGCTCGACTCAACCACGGACCTCCATGGTTCACTTAACATTATTTTTAATCTCAATGCATTTGCATGTCATTAGGGACCATTGCCTACAAGCTTTGCTTCTTAAATGGATCCCTCTGCAGTGTCACATATGTTTTTTACATTTTGTTTTTCCAAACCTATGTTGTGAAACATTACTTTGCATTTTGTAATGATAACTTTTGTATATTGCCTTTGCTTCTTGATACTGTGAAAATAAATAAACCTTGAACCTTGAACCTTGATTTTGTTATTGGCATACCTTTTAAAAAGTTAAGTGACCCATGGTTCTTCTCAGAACCACACCTGCTTGATAGAGGTTTACTACATGGTGTCAATACGAACCAACTAGTAATAATCAATTATGGCATGAACAAATACAAATTGACTAAATAGGGACTTGAACCTGCAACCTCCAGATTTACATGCTGGATAATGACCATATTTATGAGCAAAAAGACTAAAATAATCTAACAATCTTTTTCCCCAAGTTTTGAAAGAGGATATGAATAGGGTATTTTAACAACCCCGCAAAAAAAATAAAAAAATATTTGAAACTGAAATTTGAAAATAAAACTGTCCCTTAAAAGAACATCTTCAAAATTCTAATGTCACATTTCTGATTCCCAAATATAAATATTCAAATTATAGGTTACATACTATCACTAAAGATAGATATAAAAGACTGCACACCCCTTTTATTTATTTACTGCACAAACAATATCCATAACACCATTAAACAGTATGGCCATCGTCCCATTTCATTCTGTGTGTGGATTTCAAAAGTGACACAATTCACTCATGCCATTTACTCAAAATAAATTGCTTTCTCAAACTGTATCTCAAACGCACCTGCTGTTACCCACACAACACCTCCACTTCCTCCTCCAGCTCCACTTGCCCCATCCAGACCGTCAGTCAGAATCCGTCCATCGAGATTGAAGATGGCACCCACAACGATACGGATCTTCCCACCACCCCGGGGGCCTGGACTGCCATTGGAGGCTGACCCGCCACGACTGCCTCCAGCGATTGGTTCATAGAGGGAGCCATAAACAGTTCCACCGTGTGTTCCACCAGGTGCTAAATGGAGACGGGGGAAGAGCACACTTCATTGTCAAGCAAACTAAGAAATTTAAAACCCAGTAGCTCTCATGCCATCGCTGCTTTAGCGCGCCAGACCGCAGCATTACAGTCAGAACACACAAGTAAACATAAAGCTTGGACATATGCGCGCACACATTGGTAAATTTCGATCCGGCATGGGGAGCTTCTATTTTTAGCATTTGTGCGGAGTGCTATTGAACACAGCATTACAGCTTTATATCTGGTTTTTGCTGGTCATTAAATATTACTGTAGGGAGCCCAAGTGCGCCCTCAGTGTTTATATTATGAAAAGTTTACTTTGGGATCGCGACCTGTAGACCCACTCTCTTTTCCTTTTGTAGCTTTTGCACGAGAGAGCACATTATTTTCACTCTGCATTTCTCTCCATTTTGTGGGGAGCATGGCTCTGGCCATGCTTCTAATACTAATAATCTGTGAGGGATAATGTCATAGAACTCTCTGTGAGTATTATTTTATCTTAAATTACCTTTTGATTGAGAAATATTGTGATTTATAGGGCTGTTTCAATCGGTATATTATTGTAAACTTGTGTGTGTAGCCAGCCTCATGTTGCGCTGACCTTTTGCCCTTTACCTGTACATAAGTGTCCGAGTTATTGTGTGTATGCTATTTTTGTCTTCCATGTGCTGTTTTGCATGGATTAAATCAGTACAGGAGATTGTTTTATATTTCACACGTCATCTATAGAATTTGTTGCTTTTATTGTATTGTTGTTTTGGTGAATGCTCGTCCTTTTTAAATGGAGGACCGGCCTCCTTCCCGTGTCTCTACATTACATTTCTCCTCCCTTCTGACCATTGTTTATTTTATAAGTGCCAGTTACAAAATGGTAGCATCATGGGTCTTTAAACTTTTGACCAACCTCTCGTTACTTGCATTGCTGTTTTTTTTGTTTTTTTTTAAACATTCATAAAAAAAACAGGGAAAAAAATGCTTTTGCTTACCGTCTCCCCCCATAGTGGCATGACCTGCCCCTGTGCCTCTTGCTCCTGTCCCTGGTCCATCCTCATCTGGACCTCTCCCTGAACACATCAATTCAGCATCTGGCTCAAGGAAGTAATCCGTGGCGAAAATCTCAAAATATTCCGCACTGAAATATGAACTCCATTTCATGTCCTAAATGAGAAAAGAAAAGCAAAGCATTTGAAAAAAACATTTGGAATGTGTGATTGAAACATGGTGAAGAAGAAAGGCTTTTCTCTGAAGACAATCTGAGTATACTCAGATACTTTGAGCTGTTACACCATTGGTTCTTTCAGGAACACCAAAAATAATTAAAGATATTAAGTTCCTGCATTACTTGTTGTTGAAATTACGATTTATTATTCGGTCATTTAAAAATTGATATTAGTGGGTTCAGAGGTGAGGTTGTAATGCTAGTTTCATCGGTTTCCCTGAAATATTTCAGGAAGATGTGAATTTAATATACAATGAGCGTTTAAGAGAGCATATCCAAACTCCGAACGGTAAACGTCTAACGGGATTAATGTACAGGGAACAGTCCACTGGACAGCCTAGGCATTCCATTGGGACGTTCCAGATGCGTAGGCACTTTTTTTTAATCACTAATATAGGAATGCTCCTGCCTACTGTACTTCGGCTGAATGGATAAGCACAACATTCTGGCGGTCTACAGAATTGCGGGCGTATGCCTACTGGAATGTTCCTTCGCACCTAGAACATGCCCAACTTTTCATGTGCTACCTAGCTTCCAACTCCAGTAAAACACTTCAAAGTACCAACAAAGAACCTTTTTTTTACACAAATATTTTAAAAGACAAACATTATTAATACTCACTAGAAATCCAACGTTGAAGGAAATTCCAAGTGGCGGAGGAAATGCTACCGATGACTGAGAGCCAAATTCTAGACTTGCAAATCTGAAAGTTCCTGGTTCGTCAATATATTCATAAGACCCATCGACTATCAGAGCTGTGTGTGCCTCAGAACCGATCTCCACTATCCGCTCATATGCAACCCGTAGGTTTCTCACACCAAGAAGCTGCCCATTCCACAATAGGGCAGGGTCTCCTCTTCCGATGATGTCAACAGTAGTTGCCAAGGCCGCTATGGCACCAGGATCAATGCGTAGATTAACCTGAGCTTTGATGGTAGTCTTGCTGTTTTCCTCTACGTCGATGATGTATGTATGGTTCGCATGCATGTGAAGAAGACCAGTAAGGTCTCCTACAAGTGTCTGAACAGTTAAACTCCTGTCCCTGGAATCAGCTGGCATTTGAAGCGTGGCCATTCTTGTCATATGTATCTCATCGAATGCATAATCATCTGTGTTGTCTTCGTCAAAGGTGAAGTAGTGATCCCAGGATCTATCAGAGTTGTCGATAAAGACTTTGTCATAAGGCCTACCCATCCGAAGCTCCTGGAGGTAAATAGAACCTGGCTCGCCATGTGGTCTTGGCTGTCCACTTCCTCCTGATCCTCCATTAACAATGTAAGATCCTTCAAAGTTATTAAGCCCCTCTATGAAGACAGCTACACGTCCTCCAGAGCCACCACCAGATCTGGAACCGTCTCCATCACCTCCTTGTGCTGACACAACACCATGACCGTCCAGTTCCTCAGTCTCTATCCTGATTGAGCCACCACTTCCACCACCTCCACCAGTCCCAGCTGAAGCGGTAGATGCATCTGCTTTGATGTCACCATCCAGCTGGATGCGACCAGCAATTTTGAGATTAATGTACCCTGCCCCTTTTCCTCCCTGCCCTGTTGGTCCAGAACCTCCATCACTCCCTCGTTCTGTTGCATTGTACAGACTACCATAGTACACCCCACCAGGGGCAGCTGGATTAGTTGATGAGTCATACCCTACACCCCCTCTGTTGGCATGCCCTCCTCCCCCACCACCACTATTCCCAGATGCTGAGCTTCCTTGTCCTTTCCCTTCTGATACTGTATCATCAGGTCGATCAGATGCTGAGCAAGTTAGAGAAGCCCCCTCCTCAATGTTTAAGTTGGAGGACTGTATCTCAATGTGCTCTGCGGAGATAGTGGAAGCATATCTGGCATGAAGCTCACTTGTAGAGAATATCATACCCATGTCAGGGGCGAAACTCAATGTGGACTCTGTAAGAAGCAAGACACTACCAAATTCAAAGATTCCTGGTTCCCCAATTGATACATACGTGTCATTTTCCATGACAGCTGTGTGCGCGTAAGGTCTCACTTGAACAGTGGCTCCCTGATTGACAATCAAATTTGCCACATTAGTCAATCGACCATCATACTCCAAAGAAGCAACATCGGAGTTTTCTGTGGGGACACCGTTACCTACTACATACAGGGTTGAAGGGAATACAATCTCAGCTCCATTATCGATAATGAAGTTCACTGGGGCTTTGGTCACAGTAGGTATGCTTTCAACTACCTCAATAACGAAATGATGCATATTATGAGCGTGCAGCAGCCCGGTCCTATCCCCAATGACTTTGTGTATCACCAAGTGAACATCTGAAACATCCTCAGCGATATGAAGGGATGACTTTCTTGGTAGATGTATCTCATCAAATTCATATTGTGTGCCTGTTTCGTTTAGGGCAACATACTGAGTGACTCTTCTGTTCTGGTTGTCAATAAACAGCCTCTTGAAGGGAATACCATTCCTCAACTCCTGAAGGAAGACTGTACCACTTCCACCTCCAGTAGGAACCGATGATTCCCTGTATCCATCACCTCCAAGAGTTGAATACACACCCTCATATTCATTGGTTGTATTTGTATAAACAGCAATGCGTCCACCTGATCCACCACCTCCATACCCTGAACCATCCCCACCATTAGCCGACAGCACACCGTAACCTTCAAACAATGTTGTCTGAATCAAAACACTCCCACCGCTTCCACCACTTCTGCCATTGCTCATGCCAGCTTCAGCACTTGCTGATAATTCTCCATCAAGAATCAGTTCAGCAGAGAGTAGGTAAACAGTACCTCCACCCCGTCCTCCAGCAAGCGATCCCCTGCTTCCTTTTTCTTGTGGGTAGTACAGCGATCCATAAGATTTACCTCCTTTTGCTGTATGTGAGTAGCCAACTCCTCCGAAACTTCCATGACCAGCACCAGAGTCCTCTCCACCTATGGTACTGCCACTCCCAATCACCTGATCAACATCAGAAGAAGCATCTCGATCATTGCCCCTACACGAGAGCAGAGCCCCGACCTCAACATCAAGATCAAATGCTGTGATGAAGAAGAAGTCTGCCCAGACTCCTGCTCCAAATTTGACATCCATGGTTCCGACAGTCAGGTGAGCTCCCATGTTCTTAGAAAACTCCCATCGACTTCCACTTGCCAGTTCCACCGAAGCAAATGTGAACTTTCCTGGTTCCCCATTCTCATCTCCAACAAGAGCAACTGCATCAGCTGTCAGATACACCCTCATGATCCGGTCATCAGCAAGTACAAGATCTTGTACCCCTATCAACCTTCCGTGGAGATCAAGAGCTATATGTGCAGTTCCCTTTCCGACTATCTGTGTTCTGGATGACATAATGGCTTCCCCTTCTTGATCAATTCGGATATTCACAAAGGTCTTTCCAATGGACTCATTTACTTCTAACTTTCTTTCGAACAAAACTGTTTGATTTTCATGAATATGAACCAGTGCAGAGCCATCCCCAACAACTTTCCGCATATCAAAGACACGACTTGAGCCATCAGGTGTGAGTTGAAACAAGACATTATCACTCAGATCAATCTCATCAATGGAACCATCTTGCCAAGTCTCATTTAGAGTGAAATAAAGCTGTGTTTGTGCATTTCTGTTGTCCACAACAAGCCTTTCAAATGATTCCCCGACTCTCTTTTCACGGAAATAGACAGACCCAGGACCTCCAGATCCACTGGACTGACCACTTCCTCCAGCAGCAGTGAACTGGCCGACAAAACGTTCAGTTGAATCAGCATACACAGCAATGCGACCACCGCCCCCGCTTCCACAGTTCAGTGAACCACCAGCTCCACCACTGGCAGACACCAATCCTGTCCCACTGAAGTCTCCTCTAGCAGTAATCCAGATGCTACCACCGCTTCCACCACCACCGCTGGTTGTAGTCGCCGGGTTTCCATCAGCCAACAAACTACCATCAATGCGTACTTCTTCAGACTCCAATCGTATGAATGAGCCACCAGTACCACCATTACGCCCCCTGGTGCCAGACTCGCTTGGCTCGTAGATTGATCCATAAAAAGCAAAGGACTGTGAAATATCGATGCCTTGTCCCACTCCACCAGGCCCACCAAAAGCTCCCCCTCCACATCCTGAGGAAACACCTGTAAAATGAGATTCGGGAAAAAAATCTATTGGAAGCCTTCAACCTTTCTTCTGATTGACCATTTGAAACCATTCAAAACCCGATACCTAAAGGCCATGTCACACAGGGCAATTTTTCAGGCTACTTCAAGGCAACCAACAGCACTGTTCACATAAGGAACACTTTGCACCACAAGAGAAATTCTTTTAGCTGTAACTCACTGTCCCCAGGAAAATAAGGAGAAAACTGAAATTGCCTGGAACTGGTTGCATGTAAATTGCCTTGTGTGGCATGACCTTTTTAACAGCTTTGTACTAAAATAAAATAAAAATTGCATGTCAGTTAAATTATTTTTATATTTTTTTAAAGGGTGTGTACAACATTGGTTATTGCCAAAGACCTGTATCCAAACTTGATGTGACCCAACATATACATGAAAAAACAAACCTGTGAAAGTTTAAGCTAAATCGGTCTTCGGAGTCATGAGAAAACAGTGAAAAACCCCCTTATGTGTTTTAACTTCTTTTCAAACATCGGAATTTATCCTGCAGGATAAAGACTATTATTTTACTAATTTCCTAAAAACTATGGCATTTCAAGCAAAACTATTTCAAGGGAAGTTTTCCACCATGACCATCTTTATACCATGTAAGTTATGTGCAAATCTGTGAACATTTATATTTTCATTCTTACCAATGTTGTACACACCCTTTAAAGGTCTTCTTAATGCACAGTATTATTTTTATTTTATTATTTCTTATGTCTGCTATGCACACAATCAGTGGTAACCACAGCTCAGAAATATAATGTATCTGTTGTATGAGCAGTTTTTATTTCATAAAAAAATGCTATGCTTAGTGTTTTTTCACAGTTCTTACTCTTTGTTTTTCTAATAGACCTTATGCAATATCTTCATCCAGCCACTGTCTTCGAAGTTAACTAATCAATGAAAACTAAATTAATGTAACAATTGTAAACTGAAACAATAGAAATGCACAGATTTGTACAAATGGCATATAGGATTTGGGATGAACAACCTCTTTTAACCTATAGGCAAGTTGCCTTACTCAGATGATTTTATGTGCATTAGTTCTATATTCTTGGACTGTGACAAACCTGCATCAGGATGCTCTTCTCCAGACATGCCGCTAACGTCTAACACTGCACCTCTCTCGACAACAACATCCTTGGATGAGATGACGAAGAAGTCAAACTGAAGGCTTACGCCACTTTTGACATCAAAGGAGCCTCCAGTCAGTGTCAGGCCTGAGTCCACTGTGAAGCTTGAGCCTCGTTTGAGGGTCAGTGAGGTGAATAGGTGCTCTCCAGGGTTACTGGTGGTTAGGAAACCGTCTCGTGTCCTCCTGGAAGTGAAACTCGTCTCTTTGAGAGTGAAGACACTGCTCTCCTCCACTGTTACTGCCTGAGCGTCAATCTGTCCATGCACGATCAACTCCGTCTGATCGATTGAGAGAACAGACGGGAAGGCAACGGTTGCATTGACTCCTGATATGATGTTCATGAGGGTAGTCATGCGGGAACTACGACCATCTGTTATTTCTGCGTACATTGTCTGCTCGTGTTGGACGTGTATTGTTCCAGTTTTATCTCCTTCAAAACTTTCCACTGAGAGGCTTGCTTCTGTTCCGTTAAACTCCAGCTGTGAATAACCTGAACAAAACGCAATAAGGACAGTTACCAATAACAATAATAGTGCAATTTATAGAACACCTTTTTACATAGCAAAGGTCAATAGAATGGAACAAAGTGAATAATTAACAGGCCTGATACCTCACGGGGCAACAAAGGCAATTGTCAGGTGGAAAAAAAAGTGGAAAAAGGGAGCAGAATGCAGTCAGAAGCATAAGGTGAACAAAGAAAAGTAATCACAAAAGGGGGTAGGAGAGAGTAGAAGCAGGTTTGAATCAAGGGGATGGGTCCAGGGCCAGGGGTCTGGACCCCTCTCTGCTCTCGATGAGTAAATTCATTGTTGTTTTGTTTTTTTTTACGATTTTTTCCTTTTGTAAACCATAAACTTACACCATCACATTACAATTGCCCTAATTGCTCTAAAAACCTAACTTCCCAATGCTGGTCCAGTAACCATAAAAACATCTTGACTTCCAGCTACTTTTTGTTTGTTTTGATTTACTGTTTTTACTCTTTTGTTTGTATGTTTACTTGTTTGTTTGTTTGTGTGGGTTTTACTTTTTCTGTTTTTGAGAGTCCTGGTAAAATATCTGGTTCCACGTCTGAGAAATAATTGGCTGGTTTAACCAATTAAACGTTATCACCACAAGTGAGAGTTACCTTTTAGCACCAGAGTGTCATACTCAAACTGAGCAATAGTCTCCATCTCATTAAGGCTCAACACTGTTCTGGCCTGTTTCGGGAGGTCTGAATCCTGCCTCCCATCAATGATGACCTTGCTACGTGGTAAACTGCTCAGCTGGTCTTGAATGAAAACAGTTCCTGTTGCCCCAAGAATTTTGTTACTGTCCGAGTCTGAGTTTCCACTGCCCAAAGTTTGCAAAGTGCCATCAAAGGTGAAGCTGTTACAAAGAAACAAACTTGTTTTTAGTTATCACACAGAGTTTTCTTTTTGGGAAAAGAGGCAGCTCCAAAAAGAGCAAGGGCATGTTTTGAGACCCTGCCCAGGAAATCGTTTGGGCTTTAGTCATTGGTTATGCCTTTTAACGACTTCAGATTTTGCGGATTTGAAATTCTTTACAGGAGATCAAATGGTAAAATATAATAAATGGAAGTGTCGTCTTCAGGGTGTCGTGTCTGAATAGTCTGGGTTGGTGCACTAACATTCTACAATTTACAGAATGTGGGTTAGAATCCTGGCCAGGAAAGTCATGACACTTGTTTCCTTGAGCGTGACTCTTTGAGCGTTTCTCTCCACTCAGGAGTACAAACGGGTACCAATGAGATCTGGGGAGTAACCTGCGATGGAAGGGCATCCTGTCCAGGGGAATAAAACAATTCTCAGTCAGTAAAACTAGATACTAACACTGGTGGCCCGATGAGCCATATTGGCTCAGGACATACTTTCCTTTTTTATAGTTTGCAACAATAAAAAATAAAAATCACACCTCTCACATTAGAGCGTACCTATTTGCGAGGAACACAGCAATTTTTCCACCTGATCCACCGCCCCCGAGTCTCTCACTGCTACCCCCATTTACTTCCATTAGACCATGTCCAGATAGTAGATCCTGTGCCATGATAACCAGCGTCCCACCGCTGCCACCGCCACTGTCTCCCGTTCCAATTTCTCCACTAGCTAGGATACTACCTGCAAAGTTTATGAATGAAAAACAAAATGTCAAAGTAAATTTAAAAGTGGAACCATAGTGCCCCTTAACCCTTTGGAGACCTAATACGTGGAGTAACTAAGGGCTCGTGCCCCCCTCCCCCATTGATGTAATTGCCAAAATACTTACTGTACACACTAATTTGCTTTGATAAACCAATTCTGGAGCAGATTGAATTTAACATGAAGTTCAGCAATTAAACAGCACTTATCATCTTAGATAACCTACCTTGCTAATTTACCATGGTCTTGATTTTTGACAAGCTAATACACTGAATCTATTGCTTCATTGTGTACTAAAAATAACACATTTATTATGTAGTGCCTTATGTCTCAAAGCTCTCATTATTTTTTTTCTGAATTATGTGGAGCTGTTCTAAATAATTATAAGACCAATTTATTTAAATGTAATTGTTTTCAATGTGCTGTGGCACAACCATGGTCTTGATTTTCTGATTTATTGAACCATTAGATAATACTTCAGTGCGTGTCCATTCATCATGCTAAAAGGGATGCTGTGTACATTACAGCGTATCTTTTGATTTTACAGTACTATATACCAAAGTGGAACTTAAAGGGAAAGTTCCTCAAAAATAATTATTATTATTTAAGTTTTTACAAAATAATTTCAAAGTGCTATTTTTGTCTATGGCAGGAGATCCTTTAAAGGCTATAGTTAAACAAGGATGTGACACAATCTGCAGCCAATCATACCAGGAACACAGGCGCAAACCCCTTTTCTTAACAATAAATGTACTAGGTTCTATTACATGCATTACACAAAACACACAGGACCTACGGCTTTACATCCCATCCAAATTGCCACAGCAAAATCAGTTAAATGGTTTGATTAAGCACATAATTGTAAAGACTGGGATTTACACAGGGTGATTGGGTGGTGTGTTTGAAAACTAGAAAATAGAAATGGATTTAAGCCTCTGCAAACCAATGATGTAATGTACCTTAAAACCACTGGATGCATCAATAACAATGTTTGCAATAAGCACCTTTACAAATAACCCCAGGCATTGACTCAATCAATCAAGGCAGTAAAAAATGCATTTACAGAGGTTCATTATCTAAGTGGTTTACAAACTACATGTATGGACAGTCTGCGGCTGGTTTGTTGCGCATCTCTAAACAAAGCTATATGGAAAGCATCCTTGATGATTAAATATTGGAAACTGTAATGTGGAAGATATGGTCCAATATTTATGCAATATAAATGGCTTGTTCGAAGTATACGCTGCCATTCTGCAATTGAACGGCTGCATCTTTTACTCAGAAGACAAAAGGACTTTGGAAACCTGGAATCCTTTATCAGATCATTCTGTGCACCACTTTAAAAGGAAACTAACATTCTGCAGAGTTAGTTTATGAGAACGAGACTGTTTGAAAAGCTTGGATTCATTTCAATATTCTGTACACCACTTGGCAACATCAGTCTGTAAAGTTTGACAAAAAGGAAAATACTGCTTTCAACATGAAGTTCAGAAAATGCAATTAAAAAGCACTTATCATCTTAGATAACCTACCTTGCTAATTTACCATGGTCTTGATTTTTGACATGTCTAATACACTGAATCTATTGCTTCATTGTATACTAAAAATAACACATTTATTATGTAGTGCCTTATGTCTCAAAGCTCTCATTATTTTTTTTCTGAATTATGTGGAGCTGTTCTAAATAATTATAAGACCAATTTATTTAAATGTAATTGTTTTCAATGTGCTGTGGCACAACCATGGTCTTGATTTTCTGATTTATTGAACCATTACATGTAGATAATACTTCAGTGCGTGTCCATTCATCATGCTAAAAGGGATGCTGTGTACATTACAGCGTATCTTTTGATTTTACAGTACTATAATATACCAAAGTGGAACTTAAAGGGAAAGCTCCTCAAAAATAATAATAATTATTTAAGTTTTTACAAAAGAATTTCAAAGTGCTATTTTTGTCTATGGCAGGAGATCCTTTAAAGGCTATAGTTAAACAAGGATGTGACACAATCTGCAGCCAATCATACCAGGAACACAGGCGCAAACCCCTTTTCTTAACAATAAATGTACTAGGTTCTATTACATGCATTACACAAAACACACAGGACCTACGGCTTTACATCCCATCCAAATTGCCACAGCAAAATCAGTTAAATGGTTTGATTAAGCACATAATTGTAAAGACTGGGATTTACACAGGGTGATTGGGTGGTGTGTTTGAAAACTAGAAAATAGAAATGGATTTAAGCCTCTGAAAACCAATGATGTAATGTACCTTAAAACCACTGGATGCATCAATAACAATGTTTGCAATAAGCACCTTTACAAATAACCCCAGGCATTGACTCAATCAATCAAGGCAGAAAAAAATGCATCTACAGAGGTTCATTATCTAAGTGATTTACAAACTATGGACAGTCTGAGACAGGTTTATTGTGCATCTCTGAGCAAGGCTATATGGAAAGCATCCATGATGATTATATATTGGAAAGTGTATGTGGGAGATATGGTCCATTATTTATGCAATATAAATGGCTTGTTCGAAGTATACGCTACCATTCTGCAATTGAACGGCTGCATCTTTTAGTTTTACTCAGAAGACAAAAGGACTCTGGAAACCTGGAATCCTTTATCAGATCATTCTGTGCACCACTTTAAAAGGAAACTAACATTCTGCAGAGTTAGTTTATGAGAACGAGACTGCTTTGAAAAGCTTGGATTCATTTCAATATTCTGTACACCACTTGGCAACATCAGTCTGTAAAGTTTGACAAAAAGGAAAATACTGCTGGAAGGGTTGAATCAGTTATCCCAATGTTCCGTACACCTCTTGGAAACGTCAATCTCTATTTCTATAGAGTTTCACTAAAAGCAAAAAACTGCTTCAATCCTTCATGTTAATATTCTGTACGCCACTTGGCCACATCAGATTGCAGAATTCTACATAAAGGAAAATACTGCGCTGAAATTGAATACCTCATCCTAATGTTCTGTACGCCACATGGAAACTTCAGTCTGTCTTTCTGTAAAGTTTAACTAAAAGGACAATACTGCTCTTCAAAGCTTCATTCAGTCCTTCATCTCAATGTTCTGTACACCACTTGGCAACATCAGTCTGTAGAGTTTGACAACGAGCACAGTACTGCACTGGAAAGCTTCAATCCTTCATCTCAATACTCTGTACATCAATTGGAAACATCAGTCTGTAGAGTTTGACAAAGAGAACATTACTACTCTGGAAGACTTCAATCCTTCATCTCATTGTTCTGTGCACCACTTAAAAACATTTACCGTCTGTAGAACTTGACAAGGAGGACATACTGCTCTGGAAAGCTTCAATCTTTTATCTCAATGTTCTGTACGCTACTTGGAAACATCAGTCTGTGAAGCTCGACAAAGAAAACAATACTGCACTGGACAATTTCATGCAGTCACTCGTGTCTATGTTCTGTACATCACTTCAACGTTTTGTTTCCAGAAGATCTTTGCCAGCCAACTAACTACAATTTCACACAAACTTCAATGAACACCATTCTTTTGCATGTTTCATTCATTTTAATTTAAGGTTGGTCAAGAATGTTGTTAAGTGTATTCGTAAATAATTGACACCACACAGCGTACCTAATTGCAGTTGGTGTGGCATAGCAAAAGTGTAAATTATTTTACTAAATTATTTAATTCAACCAATTTTTAAAGAGTCGTAACAGACCAGAGTCTAAAAAAGTGTTGTTTAAACATTTCAATTACTATTGTGCCCCAAAGTCTCGTTTTGAGCGTCCTATAGAATTAGGTTGTACGTATAATTGACAGTAAGAAATTTGTAGAAATGAATAACTCGGGGACTGAAATGTTTGATGCTACCCAACTGGCTATGCAGACTCCAGTGCGAGTGGTATTTACTACAGTTCTGGTAGCTGTTTCCTTTCTGGTCATTCCTGGAAACACCTTCAGCTTAATCATTTTGTTTAAGATAAAATCTCTAAGCGAAACAGCACAGATCAGCATGATATCAATGGCATTTGCCAACTTGGGTATCGGTGTGTTTGCAGCCCTCCCTGGGATTATCACTGCAGCAATGGGTAAATGGCCATTTGGGGACATTCTGTGCTCACTCCAAGCAATGCTATTTCAAGTGATGCTCTTTGCAAGCTCATGGTCCCTCTTCATAATGAGCTTGGACCGGTACATTGCCATTTCAAGACCTCTGCGTTACCACCAAATTGTAAGCCGCCAAAAAGCAGTAATTGCCACCGTGGTATGTTGGGGTATTGCATGTGCAGGAGGGTTTCTGATTGGTCCTTTTCAACCAGATTGGAGAGGGGCGGAGTACACCCCTTCAGAATGCTGTTGCAAATTTACCTTCACTAGCAATTTAGTTTGCATAATTTGGATCTACCTTGCTTTACTGCCGCTTTCATTCTCAGATTTTCTTTACATCAGAATGGGATTGATCGCTCGAGCACAAGCTAAAAAAATCCAAGCCTCAATTCCAGATAACCCAGTTGCCAACGCAAACAACAAACGTAGTTCTGCACAAACCACTCTCATTCTAGTGGAATTGGCTTCTGACTTGGGCATAGGTCCAATCCTAGGTTTTAATTTTTTAGAGTTCTATACGTCTGAGAAGACTATAGTCATGTTCTACCTTGGTTTCATATGCCGTGCCTTGCTTTATGCCTACTCGTTTGCATGCCAAATGATATATTACAAGAGGAACAAAGCATTTAAGAAAGAGCTCTTGCAACTGACTGACAAAATGTTCAAAGGCAAATGCAACAAAACTGACAACTTTGAAGAAGAATAGATGTTCTGCATTTGTGTAATGGAGAGAATATTTTATCTGAGAAAATAGAACTAGCTCATGCAAACTGCTTTAAATACCCATCACAAAGACCTTCGGTAAAAATGCAAAAAATAGTTAATGGCCTGACAATGCGACCCTAGCAGAGTATTTTTCTCGAAAGCTAAAAGTCAATTACTTTTGAAATCTGCTTCAATAATCTCTGGCTTCATATATATTTTTTCCCTTTACTTGTTTTGCAAACAAAGGAAACAAAAACCCAAGCTTTGCTTGTTTAACCCAATAATGTGTTGTGACAAACCCACGCTATCTGCAGCTGAGTGCATTTCAAGTACAGAAAATGGCATTTCAAGTACAGAAAATGGCAATTAAAAAGAAATTTCCATTTGTGGTGATTTCAAGAATCTCCTATGCTCCAATCAGTAGTTACAATAGATCGAGGGCGCTGTGTATTGTTGACGTGTCAGAAATGCCACAAGTATACTGTTATCTAGAATTGGGGTGTGTTTTCATTTAAAAACAAAATCTGGGATTCTCCTCTTTTGTATTAGATTCATGATGACTACTTTTGTACTCTTTGGTCATAGTTTTGTGAAACGCTTGAAACATAGACGAGGTCCTGTCTATGAGATAGATCTTCAAAGAAGTAAAGTTCCAATTACTTGTTTAGGTGAAGGGGGTCTCTCTCTTAACCGAATTTGGAAGAACACACGGAAGTATTTGAGTCAGATAGAGAATGCTCAGCCTGTTGTTTTGATTATTGATTTAGGGACGAACGATTTGTGTTCCAGAGCACTGAGTCCAGAACAGGCCCATGCTTCACTGTGTAAGTTTGTTAATGAGCTTGAGAGGTGGAATGTTAAGCCAGAGGCAGTTGTATTTTTGCCGGTCCTTCCTCGCACTGGGTCTTTAAGGAAATCCCAAGTATCGCTGGAAGAATTTAATGAGAAGACTGACATTTTCAACCGGTTGTTGGAGTGTTCCACATTCCGGGAGGATACTTGGTGGGTTTGGCACCACAGAGGTTTGAAAAGTCCTCAGTTTATTCTTGATGGTGTACATTTAAACCAACAAGGCATGACCCAGTATGAGAGGACACTTAGGCAGCTGGTGAAGTTCTTCCAATCTCGTGTGTGGTAACTGATTAGATCGAGATGCCATGTGATCTAAGTAGAAACTAGAATTTGATTTCTAAATGATTATATTTGTGTGTAAATATGTGTTGATTCTAATGGTAAAGAAAAAAAAAAACTGTTATCAAGACATTTGCTATTTACATTTTTCTGTTGACTTCTGTTGACTATTTTGAGGGGTTATGTAAGATTGTGTAATACGAACTGTCTTGCTGACATTCATTGATCTCCAGGGTAGATCACCCAAGTAGAGGAGAGATGTGGTGATTTCAAGAATCTCCTATGCTCCAATCAGTAGTTACAATAGATCGAGGGCGCTGTGTATTGTTGACGTGTCAGAGGTCAAGATGCGGATTAACACGTGGTTGTCAAGGGTACACTACGGGCTTCAAATAGGTCGTGAATAAGTAATTGGGGTCAAACTTAATTATAACTTTCTTTTGTGGCGGTTGTATTAAAGTATACGGGGTGTAATTAATTAATTATTAATACTATGAGTATTTAGGGATCGATCAGGAAGAATTCACCAGTCGATCCAGTCTTCTGTGTGAGTCACTTTTTTTTGGTGACCGCGCAGTAATCGTGGGTCAAGCTGCAGGTGGGGTGGTTTCCCGCTTGGGGAAGAAGGCCTCTTTCTGCTACGGGCCTTTCAGGCAGCTACCTGCTTTGACTTATTTGAGCCATAAATTACTCTTTGGAGGGCCAAATCATGCCTTAAGAGTATGTTCTACAAGAGGTAGTTCTTCCTGGTTTACCCCAGCACTGGCTGGTAAGTGATACATATTTATAAAATAGCTGTTGTTATAGAATTACTTGAAAAGTGACACGAATTGTGAACGTGTAAAATTACCTTTCAAATGTATAACGTAATGGCACCTTGTACCTTGTTTGAACAAAGTTTGGTTGGCTGTATTTACAGGTTTTCTTTGAGGGATAAATAAAACAACATATTGCAATACCCCGAACAACGACTCCACACCGAGTTTCACTACACATTAGAGATAACATACCTAACTAGTATAATGTACTATCGTAAGCTGCTGCAGTCTTCTAACCAATAGGTTTTTATTGCCATTAATTTTAAGAGTGATTACCAAACGTATACATTCTCTTAGGGTGTGCACAACAAGGGTAAGGTTGAGAAAGTACATGTTTTCAGATTTGCACAAAACTGACTTGGTATATGATGGTCATGGTTGAAAAATTCCTTAAAACTTTGTTTTGACTGCAATGCTACAGCTTCTAGAGAACAATACTCTGGAAGACTTCAATCCTTCATTTCAATGTTCTGTACACCACTTAAAAATGTTTACCGTCTGTAGAACTTGACAAGGAGGACATACTGCTCTGGAAAGCTTCAATCCTTTATCTCAATGTTCTGTACGCTACTTGGAAACATCAGTCTGTGAAGCTCGACAAAGAAAACAATACTGCACTGGACAATTTCATGCAGTCACTAATGTCCATGTTCTGTACATCACTTCAACGTTTTGTTTCCAGAAGATATTTGCCAGCCAATACCTACAATTTCACACAATTTTCTTTTCAATGAACACCATTCTTTTACATGTTTCATTCATTAGGTGTTCGTGCAATTTAGCACGAACACCTCTTGTTTTTGTTCTTTTTTTTTTCTTCTTCAGAATCTTCTTCTTCCACTCAACTCTTCTCCATCATTTAACTCAAAAAGCAAATTTAGTTGAACCTTGAAACTTGGCATATACTTGTACCCTAACATGAGGACGGCACATGAACAATTTCGTCATAATGACGTCATCAGGTGTCGAATTACAAGGTTTTTAAAGTGAAAAATTACCATTTGCTTTTTGCTGTATCTTTCCGAATTTAAAAGCTATGATGTTCATAGTTGGGCATATGATAGTTTAAGAGTGGGGCAACATTTGAAAAGTTAATGCCAAAATCGTACGACCTTTTCTTCAAGGTCGTTACCCTGGGTCGAAGTTCGCCTTCGTTGATTTTCCTCAGAAAATCATTTTTTGGCTTATCTACGGAATAACTCAAGATTGAGATTGAATTGTAGTTGAACTTTAGTATCAAGACGACACAAACTTAATTACGTCATGATGACGTCATCGGGCATCGAATTAAACTAAATCAAAGTTTAATATTTGTAAAAATCATAACTCGAGAACCATAATTCGGATTTTGACAATCTACACATCATCAGATAGGTCGTTTGACAAATGATACACAGAACCTTTACAACATTTGAACTGACTTCCGGTTCAAACCGGAAGTTGAAAATTTCAAAATATCTTCCCTTATTCATATCTTTAAAATTACTGATCATTTCAGCATAATTTTTGTATCATGGTCTAGGCTGTTAAGGTTGCTCAAACTTTTGCACAGACATGACAACATTTTTACCTTTACATCTGGTCGAAAAAGGACGAAAATACACACCTATCTGTTGACCCACATTGACGATGCACGATAGCGTATTAACGTGTAAAGAACCTTGCCCTGGCCACTCAAATTTTAAATTATGTTTCTCAAGCGTACTCTCTTAGAAGTAGGTTCATTTAAGAGTATGTTTCGCATTGCATCCCAGAGGTGGTCCATCTAATATTTGAAAAATTCATAATTGCTGAACCACACATTGGATTTTAACAATTTATACATCATCTGAAAGGTCGTATTACACTAATCATGTGCTACACGTTATGTGACCCCGTTTGACCTTGATGTCAAGTTAAGGTCAGAAGTTGCTTTTTTATGTTTTAAAAATCATAAATCCTAAACCACTTATTTGATTTTTATCATCTATACGTCAACAGAAAGGACTTAAAAGCGCTACACATTATGTGACCCCGTTTGACCTTGACTTCCGGTTAAAGTCAGAAGTTGCTTATTAATGTTTTACAAATCATAAATCCTAAACCACTCATTTGATTTTTATCATCTATACATCAACAGAAAGGACTTTGAAGACTTCATCAACACTACCAAGCGTGACCTATATTGATTCTGCCATCCGGTTCAAACCGGAAGTTAAAATTTATTATTTGAGAAAATCATAACTTTTGAACCACTCATTGGTTGCTTATTTTCTGTACATCATCAGTTAAAACCTTTGTAACTTAACCAACGCTATAAAGTCTGCCCTCATTTGACCATGATTTCAGGTTCAAACCGGAAGTTGAAACTTTACATTTCAAAATATCATAATTTCTGAACCACACATTGGATTTTTTCAATCTAAACATCATCTGAAAGGTCTTCATGAACTGATCAACATGTTACCCTATTTTACCTCGACTTTCCAAACCGGAAGTTGATGTTTAATTTTTGACAAATTCATCTATATATAAAAAGAGCACGGGTTTTTCTCTGTCTGTCTGTCCGCTCTGCGTTGTTTTCCCAGTTACGGGAGAGTCGTGTGCCTAGCGGCGTTAGCGGCCTTTTTTATCCTGCGGTAAAAAGAAACGCGCTGTGCATGTGTGCGGTTTTCCCAGTATGCCAAAGTCAATACATGTGCGGCCTTTGTTATCCTGCGCTTAAAAGAAATACCCTGTGTATGTTCGCGCGCGGTTCCCGGGCTCCCCATGTTGTGACTGCGCTTGGAAATGTTCGCGACGGTGCGGTGCCTGGAAATACAGCTGTTGTGCCCGGGGAGTCACGGTATTCAATCTGCGCCAGGTTCGCTTAATCGCTCTAACAATTTCCCTCATATAATACTATTTGCCTTTAAACAACTTTTTGAAGAACTCATATTTAGGCCTATATGAGTTTGAGTCACCAACGCTTTTTAAAAACATTTTGAAATAATCTCACGTAAGTAGTTACAGAGTGATCGTCATGTGTTTGTTGTTACACTTTTTTGTAGTTCGACAACCTGTCATACCCAACCGAGATTGATTCGATAGACGGTACCACTGAACAATAGCATCCATTATACAATAAAAAAAACATCAGTAAACGTAACATTTCTCAGGACTTCACTAATCAACCAAAAGTAAAAAACCCATGAAGCTAAACAAATTCAGCTTCCACAACAACCATTAACAAACCCAAAGCAACTACCACAAAAACTTGAATGTGGATGAAACTGAAGCAGTCCCAGCGCACAGACAAAAAGATGCACACATTAGTCACACAGATGCCCGCACAAACTGTTCATACGTTTTAGGTCCATTGCAACTTTGCTTTTATGAAAACCCACATACTGTTTCCAGGACTAATTTATTAATTTTAACCAATTCTACTTTAAAGACAGCAACTTGACATAAAGAACTCGGCTGCCATAAACTTTGTTTCTTTCCCTTTTTTCCTGACTTCAATTATTCATCACTATTTTAAACAGAATAGCCCAACATATAAACACAAACCCTTTAATAAATTTCTCTTTTGTTAACTGTAAACTGTATATACATCCACTTTTTACTGCCACCATGTTGCCAATAAACTGTCTTTTTCATACAATGTATCCTCTCATTATTGATTAAATTGTGTTCAATCTACCTCTACATCACCGTTTATATACTCCCCTTTTCACATAGTCCACAAAGTAGTGTCATAAATACATCAACAGCAACTAAAATTTACACCCCTAAAATGCCCCTCATAGTTTGTATTGCTGGTATTTAAAACCAACCAAATATACTGGCACTGCATTAACAACACTGTTTTCAAAGTACTTGACCTTATTTCCTACTTTTACACCTAGATGCCTTTAACTACAATACCAACTGTGTTCCTTTTTAAAGGGATATCTTTTATAGATTCACGTGCCATAATTTTACAAATTACTATCCCTTTCTATCTCCACTTTTTACTGCCGTCAAATTGCCAATATCTTTTTTGTTTTCATACAATTTGCTCCCCTTCATACATTCAACATGCCAAGGATTACAAACCTTCAATCTTTCTCCCCAAACATTTTCCTCAGTCGTAGTTCGCCTTGATTAATTCAAAAACCACTAATTGTTATGATCACTGTTTCAATTGTTTCTACTTCTCCTATTTTCTCATGTGCCCCACAACATCCATGTACTTTCAAACCTGTCTCACGGGTACTTAGCTAGTAAGTCCTGAACCAGGAATTGGAATGATAAGGAATATTGACGTTACCTATTCATTCAATCACTCACCACGAACACCTTGTTTTTGTAGTAAACAAAAACTGAATCTCTAGTCTTTTTTTCTTCTCCTTCTTCCACGCAACTCTTCTCTGCAACATAACTCAACATTGAAACTGAATTGAACCTTGAAACTGATCAGACAATTGAACCTCCATACGAAGACGACACAGTTGTCATGACGTCATGATGACGTAATGATGACGTCATCAGGTGTCGAATTACAGGGTGTTTAAAGTTGAAAAAATGACCATTTGCTTTTTGCTGTATCTCACTGAATATTAAAGCTATGACCTTCATAGTTGGGCATATGATAGTTCAAGAGTGGGGCAACATTTGAAAAGTTAACGCCAAAATCGTACGACCTTAACTTCCGGGTCGTTACCCTGGGTCGAAGTTCGCGTTCGTTTTTTTCCTTCAAAAAACAACTTTCGAGCTTATCTACGGAATAACTCAAGATTCCGATTGATTTGAATGTTGAAACTCAACAGATAGCTGAACCTTAGTATCAAGACGACACAAACCTAATGACGTCATGATGACGTCATCGGGCATCGTATTACAATAAATCAAAGTTTAATATTTGTAAAAATCATAACTCATGAACCATCTTTCGGATTTTGACAATCTACACATCATCGGATAGGTCGTTAAGAGCTTGACAAATGCTACACAGATCCTTTACAACATTTGAGCTGACTTCCAGTTCAAACCGGAAGTTGAAAAATTCAAAATATTTTATCGTATTCATATCTTTAAAACTATTAATCATTTCAGCATACTTTTTGTATCAGGGTGTATCCCCCTATAAGCCTGTTTAAACTTTTGCACAGAGATGACAAAATTTTTTCCTTTACATCTGGTCGAAAAAGGACAATAACACGCACCTATCAGTTGACCCGCATTGACGACGCACGATAGCGTATTAACGTGTAAACAACCTTGCTCTGGCCACTCAAAATTTAAATTATGTTTCTCAAGCGTATTCTCTTGAAAAATGACCATTTGCTTTTTGCTGTATCTCACTGAATATTAAAGCTATGATCTTCATAGTTGGGCATATGATAGTTCAAGAGTGGGGCAACATTTGAAAAGTTAACGCCAAAATCGTACGACCTTAACTTCCGGGTCGTTACCCTGGGTCGAAGTTTGCGTTCGTTTTTTTCCTTCAAAAAACAACTTTCGAGCTTATCTACAGAATAACTCAAGATTCCGATTGATTTGAATGTTGACAGATAGCTGAACCTTAGTATCAAGACGACACAAACCTAATGACGTCATGATGACGTCATCGGGCATCGTATTACAATAAATCAAAGTTTAATATTTGTAAAAATCATAACTCATGAACCATCTTTCGGATTTTGACAATCTACACATCATCGGATAGGTCGTTAAGAGCTTGACAAATGCTACACAGATCCTTCACAACATTTGAGCTGACTTCCAGTTCAAACCGGAAGTTGAAAAATTCAAAATATTTTATCGTATTCATATCTTTAAAACTATTAATCATTTCAGCATACTTTTTGTATCAGGGTGTATCCCCCTATAAGCCTGTTTAAACTTTTGCACAGAGATGACAACATTTTTTCCTTTACATCTGGTCGAAAAAGGACAATAACACGCACCTATCAGTTGACCCGCATTGACGACGCACGATAGCGTATTAACGTGTAAACAACCTTGCTCTGGCCACTCAAAATTTAAATTATGTTTCTCAAGCGTATTCTCTTAGCAGTAGGTTCATTTAGGAATGTTTCGCATTGCATCCCAGCTCTAGGTGGTCCATCTACTATTTTAAAAATTCATAACTGCTGAACCACACATTGGATTTTAACAATTCATACATCATCTGCAAGGTCGTAATAAACTAATCATGCTCTAAACATTATGTGACCCCGTTTGACCTTGACTTCCGGTTAAAGTCGGAAATTGCATTTTAATGTTTTAAAAATAATTAATTCTGAACCACTTATTTGATTTTAATCATCTATACGTCAACAGCAAGGACTTCGAAGACTTCACCAACGCTACCAAGCGTGACCTCTATTGATCTTGCCATCCGGTTCAAACCGGAAGTTAAAAATTGTATTTGAAAAAATCATAACTTCATGAAAGTTCTTCATAAACTTATCAACATGTGACCCTATAATGACCTTGACTTCCAGTCCAAACTGGAAGTTGATGTTTAATTTTTGCAAAATTCATAACTCCTGAACGTTACCTTTTCATTTAATCACTCTCCACGAACACCTTGTTTTTGTCACATGACAAAAACTGAAAGTCTAGTTTTAATTTAAGGTTGGTCAAGAATGTTGTTAAGTGTATTCGTAAATAATTGACACCACACAGCGTACCTAATTGCAGTTGGTGTGGCATAGCAAAAGTGTAAATTATTTTACTAAATTATTTAATTCAACCAACTTTTAAAGAGTTGTAACAGACCAGAGTCTACAAAAGTGTTGTTTAAACATTTCAATTACTATTGTGCCCCAAAGTCTCTTGTTGTGAGCGTCCTATAGAATTAGGTTGTACGTATAATTGACAGTAAGAAATTTATAGAAATGAATGACTCGGGGACTGAAATGTTTGATGCTACTCAACTGGCTATGCAGACTCCAGTGCGAGTGGTATTTACTACAGTTCTGGTAGCTGTTTCCTTTCTGGTCACTCAAGGAAACACCTTCAGCTTAATCATTTTGTTTAAGATAAAATCTCTAAGCGAAACAGCACAGATCAGCATGATATCAATGGCATTTGCCAACTTGGGTATCGGTGTGTTAGCAGCCCTCCCTGGGATTATCACTGCAGCAATGGGTAAATGGCCATTTGGGGACATTCTGTGCTCACTCCAAGCAATGCTATTTCAAGTGATGCTCTTTGCAAGCTCGTGGTCCCTCTTCATAATGAGCTTGGACCGGTACATTGCCATTTCACGGCCTCTGCGTTACCACCAAATTGTAAGCCACCAAAAAGCAGTAATTGCCACCGTGGTATGTTGGGGTATTGCGTGTGTAGGAGGGTTTCTGATTGGTCCTTTTCAACCAGATTGGAGAGGGGCGGAGTACACCCCTTCAGAATGCTGTTGCAAATTTACCTTCACGAACCCATTTTACTGCATAATTTGGATCGTCCTTGCTTTTCTGCCGGCTTTACCTTTACACCAGAATTGGAGTGATCGCTAAGGCACATACTACAAAAATCCAAGCCTCAATTCCAGTTAACCCAGATGCAAAATGCATTTCTGCACCAACCACTGACATTTTAGTGGGATCGGCTTTTGATATCTGCGTACTGCCTTTCATGGTTTTCAGCATATGTGATTTCTCGATGCATCAGAAGACTATAGTCCTGTTCTATGCTGGTTTCATATGCCGTGCCTTGTTTTATGCCTACTCATTTGCGTGCCTAATCTTATATTACAAGAGAAACGAAGCATTTAAGAAAGAGACTGACAAATTGTTGAAAAAGAAAGTGCAACAAAATCCACCACTTTGAAGAAGAATAAAAGTCGTCAGCATTTTCATGAAGCGGCAAATGGGTTCAAAATACAAAAAATGGTTTTGTACAAATTATTGATATATTCATTAGTTTCAGGACCTAACATGGAATACTTTTGTAATTACCTTAATTAGCATGACTGATGAATCACTTGATTGGCCATTTTGTGTTCCATGAAGTGACGTATCACGATACTCCAATTTATCCATTGAAACACAGAGCACTAGCATGATAACGTGGCGTGTCGTGGCCGAGCGGATAAGAACACCGAACTCAAGCTCTGGTGTTTCTGATCAGCAGAGTGTGGGTTCGAATCCCAGTCGTGACACTTGTGTCCTTAAGCAAGACACTTAACCACATGCTTCGTCCTTCGGATGGGACGCTAAGCCGTAGGTCCCGTGTGTTGTGTAATGCACGTAAAAGAACCCAGTGCACTTATCGTAAAGAGAAGTGGTTCGCCCGGTGTTCCTGGTTTGATTGGCTACAAATTGCACAACAGCACCTTGTAAACCATTACATGGTGCTAAGCAAATACCTTGTAGGAAAAATACTGAGCGCTTTGAGACACCCATAAGGAGTATAAAGCGCTATATAAGAACTGCATATTTGGAATAACCTCCCTCCAAACATCACTAGCATTGCCTCTCTTCATATCTTTAAGCATTCTGTCAAAAAATTCCTCATTGGCAAATATAAATGATTGTCGTGTCTCTAGGTGTTTAATCCCAGTAATCTTTAAGAATGGAACCGCCTTTAGTATGTCTCCAGACACCCTCGATCCCAATTATTAAATGAATGTTAATTCGTATGCTCTCTCCCCATTCCAGTCCAGACAAAGTTACATTGTATTGTTCTGTGAATTTGTCCTTGTTGTAAGTCCTTCTGTGTTTTCTTTTGTGTGCTTAAATGTTAATTGTTTGTAACTTTACCCTGTATTTGCCAATGGTTGAGTGGGGGTCGTCGGCCCAGTGTTCTTCATGTTCATCCCATGTATCTTTTTCACTGTTATTCTTTTCGCTTTCGTCGAAAAGCAATCAACAAATAAATAAATAATTCAAAATTCCCTATTTCTAGTCTTGCATGAATACACCCACTTTCCCATTGGCACTTACATAGGGTCATCGATACAAGCCCTATGGGTTTCTAGATGGCCCTCCGCTCAATATGTATTATTCTCTTCAAAGCCGTTGATTTATGACTCATTGTTTACTTGAGTGGAAATTAATAAACAAAACAAACAAATATTATTATTATTATTATTAACAAACACACGTAGTACAACTACTGCTTTCTTATGAAGTGACAAGTCTGTTGACCTATTAGCGAAATGAAGCATTTTAGCAAAATGGCGCATGCATCGGTTTGTAAACAAATAAAGGACAAATCTGTGATGCCCTATAGTCAAATGTCTGTCTCATGATATGCTCTGACTGTGTGCAAAATTCAACGCTTGTATCATCAAAGGCACAATCTTGTGAGTGACCTACCTGCAGTACTATGTTTTGATAATTTCAAATCAGATACCATGTATGCAACTTTTGGCCCTTGAAAATGTGCTGTCTTTAATTTTATGTCAAATAACAGAGGTACTATTTTAAACCCCAGCAACAACACAAATGCAGGAAGGTTCCACTAGTTACTGACTCCCCCAGTAATTAAGCCCTTTTCACACGACAAAAAATGACCATGGTCCCTTGCTACGAATTTTACGAGCGCTGATTGTTTATTTGTTGTCAACGTGGGTGACTGATTTAGCAAGCTTTCACACGGATTAAGTAAAAAACTAACAACCATTGTGTGCTATGAAAGTGCACACACCACTGGTAACCAGCCAACTACTGGTAAATCTGTGAAATAGATAATACTACCAGTAGTATTAAGTCGTTGCAAGTTTTCTGGGGGAAAAACCAGGCTCCGAAAAGCCAGGAAAAGGTTTAAGATTTTTTACCAGGATAGGTTTTTGGTATTTTAGAAGCATGACTTACCGATTGCAGTGTTGATAAAACAACGTGTAAGCTGAATTCCTACATGTACATGTAGCTCAAAAGGAATGTTCCTATTGGCTGAATTGCTACATTATGTAGGAATTCAGCCAATAGGAAAATGTTATGCAGTACACACAGCGGGTAACAAATTTTATTTAACAGAGTTAAAGGATTGCTGCAAACAAAAATGCACCAGCGTGCGTGATTGGGTACAGCCCCTTGACATGCAATGCAAAAGTTCACACACAAAAGTTGTCACGCATGCGCAGTGTGGGAGACTTCTCACAGGACGTCGTTCAATAAACAAAGGTTCCCTTCACACGATGATTTAGCGTACGTCCTTGGTCAAAACTTCCACTAGTGTAAGATTTTGTCGTAGGTCCGGACCTCCGACAAAATGTAGCAATGTTGGACATTATTTTACAAGGGACCCTGGTCAGCGTATAAATTGTTGTCCTTTCACACGAGGTACATTTTGTAAAATTTTACAACCATGCTACAATTAAGCAAGGGACCCTTGCTAAATTGCTCTCGTGTGAAAGGGGCTTAAGTCAAAAAGTTTCATTTGCAGGAAAGGGGTGTTGCAAACCTCAGAACCTAGCACAGGCTGTCAGCAAGACACCTGGAAGCCTGCTACAAAGAACAGACAACTCAACTATATCAGAGTGTTAAAACTGGGTAGGTCTGTATGTCTAAATAATTTTGTGCACAAACTATATGAGTGAAAGGATTTTTCAGCTATATAAAAAAAAAATTCCCAGAACATAACTCTGGGATCTGGTCCCCCTCTCAGATATGTGGAATAGTCCAATCTAGGATACAAAGAATGGAGAAAACCGTTAAATAATTAAATGGGTCATGACTTAGTGTAACCAGCCCACATACGTGTGCTCACTATCCAACTAATGGGGGACAGTAATGGATTCGTTGACAAATCAACACTTTGACTCCTGTGCAAAGCAACAAAGTGATTAATCCAATATACCAGTGACTTTGTTAGACGTCATGTACGTATTAATACTGATGAGCCTCATAGGAATTTTATAGCAGTCAATGTGATGCATACATAATTGTGGCTTTCTCCCGGCTGCATCTTTTACTCAGAAGACAAAACAACTCTGGAAACCTGGAATCCTTTATCAGATCATTCTGTGCACCACTTTATAAGGAAATTAACATTCTGCAGAGTTAGTTTATCAGAACGAGACTGCTTTGGAAGGCTTGGATCTTTCATTTCAATATTCTGTACACCACTTGGCAACAACAGTCTGTAAAATTTGACAAAAAGGGAAATATCGCTGGAAGGGTTGAATCAGTTATTCCAATGTTCCGTACACCACTTGGAAACGTCAATCTCTCTTTCTGTAGAGTTTCACTAAAAGGAAAAAACTGCTCTGGAGAGCTTCAATCATTCGTGGTAATATTCTGTACGCCACTTGGCAACATCAGATTGCAGAATTTTATAAAGAGAAAGATAATGCGCTGAAATTGAATACCTCATCCCAGTGCTCTGTACACCACATGGAAACTTCAGTCCATCTTTCTGTAAAGTTTAACTAAAAGGACAATACTGCTCTTCAAAGCTTCATTCAGTCCTTCATCTGAATGTTCTGTACACCACTTGGCAACATCAGTCTGTAGAGTTTGACAACGAGCAAAGTACTGCACTGGAAAGCTTCAATCCTTCATCTCAACGCTCTGTACATCAATTGGAAACATCAGTCTGTAGAGCTTGACAAAGAGAACAATACTACTCTGGAAGACTTCAATCCTTCATTTCAATGTTCTGTACACCACTTACAAACAATTACCGTCTGTAGAACTTGACAAGGAGGACATACTGCTCTGGAAAGCTTCAATCCTTTATCTCAATGTTCTGTATGCTACTTGGAAACATCAGTCTGTGGAGCTCGACAAAGAAAACAATACTGCACTTGAAAATTTAATGCAGTCACTCATGTCCATGTTCTGTACACCACTTCAACATTTTGTTTCCAGAAGATCTTTGCCAGCCAACTACCTACAATTTCACACAATTTTCTTTTCAGTGAACACCATTCTTTTACATGTTTCATTCATTTTAAGGTTGGTCAAGAATGTTGTTAAGTGTATTCGTAAATAATTGACATCACACAGACAAACCTAATTGCAGTTAGTGTGGCATAGCAAAAGTGTAAATTATTTTACTAAATTATTTAATTCAACCAACTTTTAAAGAGTTGTAACAGACCAGAGTCTACAAAAGTGTTGTTTAAACATTTCAATTACTATAGTGCCCCAAAGTCTCTTGTTTTGAGGTCCTATAGAATTAGGTTGTACGTATAATTGACAGTAAGAAATTTGAAGAAATGAATAACTCGGGGACTGAAATGTTTGATGCTACCCAACTGGCTATGCAGACTCCAGTGCGAGTGGTATTTACTACAGTTCTGGTAGCTGTTTCCTTTCTGGTAATTCCTGGAAACACCTTCAGCTTAATCATTTTGTTTAAGATAAAATCTCTAAGCGAAACAGCACAGATCAGCATGATATCAATGGCATTTGCCAACTTGGGTATCGGTGTGTTTGCAGCCCTCCCTGGGATTATCACTGCAGCAATGGGTAAATGGCCATTTGGGGACATTCTGTGCTCACTCCAAGCAATGCTATTTCAAGTGATGCTCTTTGCAAGCTCATGGTCCCTCTTCATAATGAGCTTGGACCGGTACATTGCCATTTGGCAGCCTCTGCGTTACCACCAAATTGTAAGCCGCCAAAAAGCAGTAATTGCCATCGTGGTATGTTGGGGTATTGCGTGTGCAGGAGGGTTTCTGATTGGTCCTTTTCAACCAGATTGGAGAGGGGCGGAGTACACTCCTTCAGAATGCAGTTGCAAATTCACCTTCACTAACCTATTTTACTGCATAATTTGGATCGTCCTTGCTTTTCTGCCGCTTTCATTCTCAGATTTACTTTACATGAGAATGGGAATGATCGCTCGAGCACAAGCTAAAAAAATCCAAGCCTCAATTCCAGATAACCCAGTTGCCAACGCAAACAACAAACGTAGTTCTGAACACACCACTCTCATTCTAGTGGAATTGGCTTCTGACTTCGGCATATATCCAATCCTAGGTTTTAATTTATTAAAGTTCTA
The DNA here is from genome assembly GCA_037783415.1 of Leptasterias polaris. Classification (NCBI taxonomy): domain Eukaryota; kingdom Metazoa; phylum Echinodermata; class Asteroidea; order Forcipulatida; family Asteriidae; genus Leptasterias; species Leptasterias polaris. The sequence goes on along the minus strand of JAZGTN010000039.1, from coordinate 405,639 downwards.
TACGCCTGAGAAGACTATAGTCATGTTCTACCTTGGTTTCATATGCCGTGCCTTGTTTTATGCCTACTCGTTTGCATGCCTAATGGTATATTACAAGAGGAACGAAGCATTTAAGAAAGAGCTCTTGCAACTGACTGACAAAATATTCAAAGGCAAATGCAACAAAACTCAACAACTTTGAAGAAGAATAGATGTTCTGCATTTGTGTAATGGAGAGAATATTTTATCTCAGAAAATAGAACTATCTCATGCAAACTGCTTACCAACCAAAAGGACCTACGGCATAAATGCAAAAAACAGTTAGTGGCCTGAGCTAAAATTTAATTACTTTTGAAATCTGCTTCAATAATCTCTGGCTTCATATATATTTTTTCCCTTTACTTGTTTTGGAAACAAAGAAAACAAAAACCCAAGCTTTTCTTGTTTAACCCAATGATGTGTTGTGACAAACCCACGCTATCTGCAGCTGAGTGCATTTCAAGTACAGAAAATGGCAATTAAAAAGCAATTTTCATTAGAGATATTCATACCTAACTAGTATAATGTAGTCTTGACTTTAGACAAGCTAACAGAGTAGATCAATCTAAATTACTGAACCAGTAAGTAATACTTCACAGTGTGTCAATTTATTAAAACTCTCTTAAAGATGGTTTCGTGGATCACAGCATATTACTCATTTCCTTAAAGGAACCAGACTTAAAGGCAAAGTATACCGGTTGTTTTTGGAAGAGTTCGATTGTTTTTATCCTATAAAAGTGTTGATATCTACAATAAAACTAACCTGTAAAAATCTCACTTCAAAAGGTAGTCACGTTTTTGAGATATCGTCGAAAATCTGGAGCGAATATATCTATGCAGGAAGAATAATTCCTAATAGGAATACACAATCTGAGAAGCGTTTCTGACAGAAACGCTTCTCAGATTCAAATTTGGGGGCATAAAAACTGATGTATTTTTACATATCAACAAAACTTTGAAGTGAAATGTTTCTCAAAATGCTTTATACTATCGTAAGCTGCTGTAGGCTTCTAACCAATAGGTTTTTATTGCCATTAATTTTAAGAGTGATTACCAAACGTATACATTCTCTTAGGGTGTGCACAACAAGGGTAAGGTTGAGAAAGTACATGTTTGCAGATTTGGACAAAACTGACTTGGTATTAGATGGTCATGGTAGAAAACGTCCCTCAAACTTGTTTTGACTGCAATTCTACAGCTTCTAGAAATGAGTAAAACAAACAAATTTGATTTCGCGAGAAAAAAACAGATGGTTGATAACAGTCAAAATATGCAATGGATTTTTCACTATTTTCATGTGTTTCCAATGACCAAATGAGCTTAAACTTTCAGAGATATGTTATTTCATGTATATGTTGGGTCACATAAAGTGTGGATACTGGTCTCTGAAATACACCAATAACATCAACTTGCTTTTTGCCAACTTAAGTTTTCCATCAACACACCACCTGTAAAAGTTTGGGTCCACCGAGTTTGATGAAAATTAAACAGGATGATTGGGCGGTGTGTTTGAAAATCAGGAAAATGAAAATTAATTTAAGCCGCCAAAAACCAATCATGTAATGTACCTTTAAAATGTAATAACAGGAGATGATCCGTGTCTCCAATCACTGGACTTGTCCATGTCAGGGTTTGGGAGTAAACGACCCTTTAACCAATTACTTTTAACATTGACTCAATTAATCAAGGCATTCATTTAGAGGCTCATCGTTGACGCAAGCAGGTTTACAAGCTCTGGACAGTCTGTTTCAGCTCAAAACCAAGCTCAAGATCTAAGTCCATACCCCCGTTTGCAGCACACGAAAGACGAAGAGGAATAAGCAATTTTTGAAAAGCATCCATTTGGAATTTGATGAGCTAGTGTGTAGCTTAAGAAATGCATTCATCTAATCAGTCCCTATATAAGCCAGTTCATCAGCCAAAGACTTCCGATCTGTTGTAAAGATTTGCTCCATTATTAGGCAATTGAATACGCTTGTTCAGAGTACAAGCTGCCAGTCTGCAATTGAACTCTTAGTGTTAGAAGATAAGACAACTCTGGATATCTTGAATCTTTTATCCGAAAATTCTGTGCACCACTTCGCAATGGAGAGGTTCAGTCTGTAGAGTTTGACTAAGAGGACAAGCCTGCTCTGAATTGCTCTGTACGCCACTTGTACATATCCGCTCTGTAGAGTTTTGACTTTTGAAGAGGACAATACTGCTCTCAAAAGCTTCAATCCTTCATATCAAAGTTTTGTACACCACTTGGAAACATCAGTCTGTAGAGTTTGAAATATAGGACATTACTACTCTGGAAAACTGCAATTCTTCATCTGAACGTTCTGTACACCACTTGGAAACATCAGTCTGTAGAATTTGACGAAGAGGACAATACTGCACTGGAAAGCTTCAAACCTTCATCTCATTGTTCTGTACTCCACTTGGCAACTTCAGTCTATAGAGTTGTCAAAGAGGACAATACTGCAATGGAAAGCTTCAAATCTCATCTTATTGCTCTGTACACCAATTGGAAACATTTACAGTCTGTAGAGTTTGACAAATAGGACAATTTTGCTCTGGAATGCTTCAATCTTACATCTCAATGTTCTGTACACCACTTCGAAACTACAGTCTGTATAGTTTGACATATGTAATAATACTGCACTGAAAAGCTTCAATCCTTCATCTCATTGTTCTGCACACCACTTTGAACACTCAGTCTGTAGAAGTTGGCAAGTTAGACAACACTGCACTAGAAAATTTGAATTTATTTATCGCAATGTTCTCCATACACCACTTGCAAATATTCCCTCTGTAGAGTTTGACTTTTGAAGAAAACAATGCTGCCCTGGAAAGCTTCAATCCTTCATCTCAATGTTCTGTACACCACTTGGAAACATCAGTCTGTAGAGTTTGACAAATAAGACAATGCTGCACTGGAAAGTTTCAGTTCTTAATCTGCATGTTCTCTGTACACTACTTGGAAATATTTTCAGTTGTTAGAGTTTGACAAGGAGGAAAATTTTGGCTGGAAAGCTTTAATTCTTCATCTAATTTTCTCTGTACACTACTTGGAAACATTAGTCTGTAAAGTTTGACTTTTGAAGAAGACAATACTGCCCTGGAAAGATTCAATCCATGATCTCAATGTTCTGTTTACCACTTGGAAACATCAGTCGTAGAGTTTGATAAATAAGACAATACTGCGCTGGAAAGCGTTGATTCTTCATCTGCCTTTTCTCTGACACTACTTGGAAACAATTACCATCTGTAAAGTTTGACAAGAAAGACAATACTGCACTGGAAAGCTTGAAATCTTCAGCTTAATGTTCTGTACACCACTTGGAAACATTTACCATCTGTAGAGCTTGACAAAGTGGACAATACTACACTGGTATTGCTTCATGCAGTCCTTCATGTCCATGTTCTGTACACCCCTTTGATGTTTTGATCATAGAAGCCCTTTTGCCAGCCAAATATCTACACTTTCGCATAAACTTCTTTTCAATTAATACCATTCTTTTACATGACTCATTCATTTAAAATTAAGGTAGGTCAATAATGTTTTTAATCTTTAAAGTATTCGTAATTAAATCCCAACACGCTACAGAGTCAAATCAAACTACAGTTGGTGCAATATAGTGAAAGTGAAAGTAACAGACCAAAGTCTACAATCTGTGTTTAAACATTTAAATCTGAAAGTGTCCCAAAAGTCTCTTGTTTTGAGCGTCCCGTAGAAGTGGGCTCTAAGTTAAATTGACAGTGAGGAACTTGCAAAAATGAATGACTCAGAGATTGAACTGTTTGACGCTACTCAACTGGCTCTGCAGACTCCAGTGCGAGTGGTATTTACTACAGTTCTGGTAGCTGTTTCCTTTCTGGTCATTAAAGGAAACACCTTCAGTTTAATAATTTTGTTTAAGATAAAAACTCTAAGCGAAACAGCACAGATCAGCATGATATCAATGGCATTTGCCAACTTGGGTATCGGTGTGTTTGCAGCCCTCCCTGGGATTATCACTGCAGCAATGGGTAAATGGCCATTTGGGGACATTCTGTGCTCACTCCAAGCAATGCTATTTCAAGTGATGCTCTTTGCAAGCTCGTGGTCCCTATTCATAATGAGCTTGGACCGATACATTGCCATTTCGCAGCCTCTGCGTTACCACCAGATTGTAAGCCGCCACAAAGCAGTAATTGCCACCGTGGTATGTTGGGGTATTGCGTGTGTAGGAGGGTTTCTGATTGGTCCTTTTCAACCAGATTGGAGAGGGGCGGAGTACACCCCTTCAGAATGCTGTTGCAAATTTACCTTCACTAGCCCATTGTACTGCACAATTTGGATCGGCCTTGCTTTTCTGCCGATTTTATTCTCAGTTTTACTTTACAGCAGAATTGGATTGATCGCTCAAGCACAAGCTAAAAAAATCCAAGCCTCAATTCCAGATAACCCAGTTGCAAACGCAAACAACAAACGTAATTCTGCAGACACCACTCTCATTCTAGTGGGATTGGCTTCTGACTTGGGCATATGGCCACTCCTAGGTTTTAATTTATTAGAGTTCTATATGTCTGAGAAGACTATAGTCATGTTCTACCTTGGTTTCATATGCCGTGCCTTGTTTTATGCCTACTCGTTTGCATGCCTAATGGTATATTACAAGAGGAACAAAGCATTTAAGAAAGAGCTCTTGCAACTGACTGACAAAATGTTCAAAGGAAAATGCAACAAAACTCAACAACTTTGAAGAAGAATAGATGTTCTGCATTTGTGTAATGGAGAGAATATTTTATCTCAGAAAATAGAACTAGCTCATGCAAACTGCTTACCAACTAAAAGGACCTACGGCATAAATGCAAACAAAAGTTAGTGGCCTGAGCTAAAATTTAATTACTTTTGAAATCTGCTTCAATAATCTCTGGCTTCATATATATTGTTTCCCTTTACTTGTTTTGCAAACAAAGGAAACAAAAACCCAAGCTTTTCTTGTTTAACCCAATAATGTGTTGTGACAAACCCACGCTATCTGCAGCTGAGTGCATTTCAAGTACAGAAAATGGCAATTAAAAAGCAATTTTCATTAGAGATATTCATACCTAACTAGTATAATGTGGACTTGACTTTAGACAAGCTAATATAGTAGATCAATCTTAATTACTGAACCAGTCAGTAATACTTCACAGTGTGTCAATTTATTAAAACTCTCTTTAAAAGACGTTTTCGTGGATCACAGCATATTACACATTTCCTTTTGGTAGTAATATACTGCAACCAGACATAAAGGCAAAGTATACCTGTTGTTTTTGGAAGCGTTTGATTGTTTTTATCCTATAAAAGTGTTGATATCTACAATAAAACTAACCTGTAAAAATCTCACTTCAAAACGTAGTCACGTTTTTGAGATATCGTCGAAAATCTGGAGCGAATATATCCATGCAGGAAGAATAATTCCTAATAGGAATACACAATCTGAGAAGCGTTCCTGACAGAAACGTTTCTCAGATTCAAATTTGGGGGCATAAAAACTGATATATTTTTACATATCAACAAAACTTTGAAGTGAAATGTTTCTCAAAATGCTTTATACTATCGTAAGCTGCTGTAGGCTTCTAACCAATAGGTTTTTATTGCCATTAATTTTAAGAGTGATTACCAAACATATACATTCTCTTAGGGTGTGCACAACAAAGGTAAGGTTGAGAAAGTACATGTTTGCAGATTTGCACAAAACTGACTTGGTATTAGATGGTCATGGTTGAAAACTTCCGTCAAACCTTTTTTGACTGCAATTCTACAGCTTCTAGAAATGAGTAAAACAAATAATTTTGATTTCGCGAGAAAAAACCAGATGGTTGATAACAGTCAAAATATGCAATGGATTTTTCACTATGTGTTTCCGATGACCAAATGTGCTTAAACTTTCAGAGATATGTTATTTCATGTATATGTTGGGTCACATAAAGTGTGGATACTGTTCTTTGAAATTCACCAATAACATCAACTTGCTTTTTGCCATCTTAAGTTTTCCATCAACACACCACCTGTCAAAGTTTGGGTCCACCAAGTTTGATGAAAATTAAACAGGATGATTGGGCGGTGTATTTGAAAAGCAGGAAAATGAAAATGAATTAAAGCCGCAAAAAACGAATCATGTAATATACCTTTAAATCAAAATAAGAGTAGATGATCCGTGTCTCCAATCACTGGACGTTTCCATGTCAGGGTTTGGGAGTAAACAACCCTTTAATCAATTACTTTTAACATTGACTCAATCAATCAAGGCATTCACTTAGAGGCTCATCGTTGACGCAAGCAGGTTTACAAGCTCTGGACAGTCCGTTTCTGCTCAAAACCAAGCTCCAGATCTAAGTCCATACCCACATTTGCAGCACACGAAAGACGAAGAGGAATAAGCAATTTTTGAAAAGCATCCATTTGGAATTTGATGAGTTAGTGTTTAGCTTAAGAAATGCTTTCGCCAATCACCCGGATAGGCCAGTTCATCAGCCAAAGACTTTCTTTTGTTTGATCCACTATTGGGTAATTGAAACAGCTTGTTCGGAGTAAAAGCTGTCAGTCTGCAATTGAACTCGTAGTCTTAGAAGATAAGACAACTCTAGATATCTTGAATCTTTCATCTGAATATTCTGTGCACCACTTGGCAATGGAGACGTTCAGTCTGTAGAGTTTGACCAAGAGGACAAGCCTGCACTGAATTGCTCTGTACGCCACTTGTACATATCCGCTCTGTAGAGTTTTGACTTTTGAAGAGGACAATACTGCTCTGAAAGGTTTCATTCCTTCATATCAATGTTCTGTACACCACTTGGAAACATCGGTCTGTAGAGTTTGACATATAGGACATTACTACTCTGGAAAACTGCAAATCTTCATCTGAACTTTCTGTACACCACTTGGAAACATCAGTCTGTAGAATTTGACAAAGAGGACAATACTGCACTAGAAAGCTTCAATCTTTTATCTCAATGTTCTGTACGCTACTTGGAAACATCAGTCTGTGGAGCTCGACAAAGAAAACAATACTGCACTTGAAAATTTCATGCAGTCACTTGTGTCCATGTTCTGTACACCACTTCGACGTTTTGTTTCCAGAAGATATTTGCCAGCCAACTACCTACAATTTCACACAATTTTCTTTTCAATGAACACCATTCTTTTACATGGTTCATTCATTTTAATTTAAGGTTGGTCAAGAATGTTGTTAAGTGTATTCGTAAATAATTGACACCACACAAACAAACCTAATTGCAGTTGGTGTGGCATAGCAAAAGTGTAAATTATTTTACTAAATTATTTAATTCAACCAACTTTTAAAGAGTTGTAACAGACCAGAGTCTACAAATGTGTTGTTTAAACATTTCAATTACTATAGTGCCCCAAAGTCTCTTGTTTTGAGGTCCTCTAGAATTAGGTTGTACGTATAATTGACAGTAAGAAATTTGTAGAAATGAATAACTCGGGGACTGAAATGTTTGATGCTACCCAACTGGCTATGCAGACTCCAGTGCGAGTGGTATTTACTACAGTTCTGGTAGCTGTTTCCTTTCTGGTCATTCCTGGAAACACCTTCAGCTTAATCATTTTGTTTAAGATAAAATCTCTAAGCGAAACAGCACAGATCAGCATGATATCAATGGCATTTGCCAACTTGGGTATCGGTGTGTTTGCAGCCCTTCCTGGGATTATCACTGCAGCAATGGGTAAATGGCCATTTGGGGACATTCTGTGCTCACTCCAAGCAATGCTATTTCAAGTGATGCTCTTTGCAAGCTCATGGTCCCTCTTCATAATGAGCTTGGACCGGTACATTGCCATTTCGCAGCCTCTGCGTTACCACCAAATTGTAAGCCGCCAAAAAGCAGTAATTGCCACCGTGGTATGTTGGGGTATTGCATGTGCAGGAGGGTTTCTGATTGGTCCTTTTCAACCAGATTGGAGAGGGGCAGAGTACACCCCTTCAGAATGCTGTTGCAAATTTACCTTCACTAGCAATTTAGTTTGCATAATTTGGATTGGCCTTGCTTTACTGCCGCTTTCATTCTCAGATTTTCTTTACATCAGAATTGGATTGATCGCTCGAGCACAAGCTAAAAAAATCCAAGCCTCAATTCCAGATAACCCAGTTGCCAACGCAAACAACAAACGTAGTTCTGCACACACCACTCTCATTCAAGTGGGATTGGCTTTTGACTTCGGCATATGTCCAATCCTAGGTTTTAATTTATTAGAGTTCTATACGCCTGAGAAGACTATAGTCGTGTTCTACCTTGGTTTCATATGCCGTGCCTTATTTTATGACTACTCGTTTGCATGCCTAATGGTATATTACAAGAGGAACAAAGCATTTAAGAAAGAGCTCTTGCAACTGACTGACAAAATGTTCAAAGGCAAATGCAACAAAACTCAACAACTTTGAAGAAGAATAGATGTTCTGCATTTGTGTAATGGAGAGAATATTTTGTCTCAGAAAATAGAACTAGCTCATGCAAACTGCTTACCAACCAAAAGGACCTACGGCATAAATGCAAAAAACAGTTAGTGGCCTGAGCTAAAATTTAATTACTTTTGAAATCTGCTTCAATTATCTCTGGCTTCATATATATTTTTTCCCTTTACTTGTTTTGCAAACAAAGGAAACAAAAACCCAAGCTTTTCTTGTTTAACCCAATAATGTGTTGTGACAAACCCACGCTATCTGCAGCTGAGTGCATTTCAAGTACAGAAAATGGCAATTAAAAAGCAATTTTCATTAGAGATATTCATACCTAACTAGTATAATGTGGTCTTGACTTTAGACAAGCTAATATAGTAGATCAATCTTAATTACTGAACCAGTAAGTAATACTTCACAGTGTGTCAATTTATTAAAACTCTCTTAAAGATGGTTTCGTGGATCACAGCAAACTTCTCATTTCCTTTTGGTAGTAATATACTGCAACCAGACATAAAGGCAAAGTATACCTGTTGTTTTTGGAAGCGTTCGATTGTTTTTATCCTATAAAAGTTTTGATATCTACAATAAAACTAACCTGTAAAAATCTCACTTCAAAACGTAGTCACGTTTTTGAGATATCGTCGAAAATCTGGAGCGAATATATCCATGCAGGAAGAATAATTCCTAATAGGAATACACAATCTGAGAAGCGTTTCTGACAGAAACATTTCTCAGCTTCAATTTTGGGGGCATAAAAACTAATATATTTGTACATATCCACAAAACTTTGAAGTGAAATGCTTCTCAAAATGCTTTATACTATCGTAAGCTGCTGTAGTCTTCTAACCAATAGGTTTTTATTGCCATTAATTTAAGAGTGATTACCAAATGTATACATTCCCTTAGGGTGTGCACAACAAGGGTAAGGTTGAGAAAGTACATGTTTGCAGATTTGGACAAAACTGACTTGGTATTAGATGGTCATGGTAGAAAACTTCCCTCAAACTTGTTTTGACTGCAATTCTACAGCTTCTAGAAATGAGTAAAACAAACAAATTTGATTTCGCGAGAAAAAACCAGATGGTTGATAACAGTCAAAATATGCAATGGATTTTTCACTATGTGTTTCCAATGACCAAATGTGCTTAAACTTTCAGAGATATGTTATTTCATGTATATATTGGGTCACATAAAGTGTGGATACTGTTCTTTGAAATTCACCAATAACATCAACTTGCTTTTTGCCATCTTAAGTTTTCCATCAACACACCACCTGTCAAAGTTTGGGTCCACCGAGTTTGATGAAAATCAAACAGGATGATTGGGCGGTGTGTTTGAAAATCAGAAAAATGAAAATGAATTTAAGCCGCCAAAAACCAATCATGTAATGTACCTTTAAATTGTAATAACAGGAGATGATCCGTGTATCCAATCACTGGACTTGTCCATGTCAGGGTTTGGGAGTAAACGACCCTTTAACCAATTACTTTTAACATTGACTCAATCAATCAAGGCATTCACCTAGAGGCTCATCGTTGACGCAAGCAGGTTTACAAGCTCTGGACAGTCTGTTTCTGCTCAAAACCAAGCTCCAGATCTAAGTCCATACCCACATTTGCAGCACACGAAAGACGAAGAGGAATAAGCAATTTTTGAAAAGCATCCATTTGGAATTTGATGAGTTAGTGTTTAGCTTAAGAAATGCTTTCGCCAATCACCCGGATAGGCCAGTTCATCAGCCAAAGACTTTCTTTTGTTTGATCCACTATTGGGTAATTGAAACAGCTTGTTCGGAGTAAAAGCTGTCAGTCTGCAATTGAACTCGTAGTCTTAGAAGATAAGACAACTCTGGATATCTTGAATCTTTCATCTGAATATTCTGTGCACCACTTCGCAATGGAGACGTTCAGTCTGTAGAGTTTGACCAAGAGGACAAGCCTGCACTGAATTGCTCTGTACGCCACTTGTACATATCCGCTCTGTAGAGTTTTGACGAGGACAATACTGCTTTGAAAGGTTTCAATCCTTCATATCAATGTTCTGTACACCACTTGGAAACATCGGTCTGTAGAGTTTGACATATAGGACATTACTACTCTGGAAAACTGCAAATCTTCATCTGAACTTTCTGTACACCACTTGGAAACATCAGTCTGTAGAATTTGACAAAGAGGACAATACTGAACTGGAAAGCTTCAAACTTTCATCTCATTGTTCTGTACTCCACTTGGAAATATTTACCATTTGTAGAGGTTGACAAGGAAGAAAATACTGCACTGGGAAGCAGTTCTTTATCTGAATGTCTGAGTTCACCTCCTGGAAATGTATTTGGAACTACCTGTAAAGATTCACTCTGTAGAAATTGACATTTAAAGATAGGAAGACTGCTCAGGAAAGCTTCAATCCTTCTACTGAATGTTCTGTACACCACGTGGGAAAATCAGTCTGTAGAAGTTGCCAAAAAGGACAATACTGCTCTGGTAAGCTTCATGCAGTCCCTCATGTCCATGTTCTGTACACCCCTTTGATGTGTTGATCACAGAAGCCCTTTGCCAGCCAACTATGTACACTTTCGCCCAAACTCCTTTTCAATGAACACCATTCTTTTACATGATTCATTCATTTAAGCTTAAAGGTATTATACAGGATTGGCAGAGCTGACAAAATAATCACAGACAGTGTTCATGTTTTGTGTAATCAACCACATACATGAAATAACAAACCTGTGAAAATTTGAGCTCAATTGGTCATCGAGGTCACGAGAAAATAGTGAAAAGGGACCTTATGTGTTTTCTGTTTTTCAAACATCGAGTTTATTATCGCGCGCGATAAAAACTATTGTTTTACTCATTTCTCAGAAACGATAGCATTTTAGGCAGAAATATTCTAAGGAACCCTTTCTACCATTACTTACTTTAAATCATGTAAGTTATGTGTGAATCTGTGAACATTTGTGTTTTTCGATCTTACCAATAGTGTACAGGGCCTTTAAGGTAGGTCAATCATATTTTTATTTTTTAAGTATTCGTAATTAAATTCCAACACACCACAGAGTCAAATAAAACTGCAGTTGGTGCAATATACATGTAGCAAAAGTGAAAGTAACAGACCAAAGTCTACAATATGTTGTTTTAACATTTCAATTCTGAAAGTGTCCCAAAGTCTCTTGTTTTTAGCGTCCTGTAGAAGTACATGTAGGCTGTACATTATATTGACAGTGAGGAATTTGTGAAAATGAATGACTCGGGAACTGAAATGTTTGATGCTACTAAACTGGCTATGCAGACTCCAGTGCGAGTGGTATTTACTACAGTTCTGGTAGTTATTTCCTTTCAGGTCATTCATGGAAACACCTTCAGCTTAATCATTTTGTTTAAGATAAAAACTCTAAGTGAAACGGCACAGATCAGCATGATATCAATGGCATTTGCCAACTTGGGTATCGGTGTGTTTGCAGCCCTCCCTGGGATTATCACTGCAGCAATGGGTAAATGGCCATTTGGGGACTTTCTGTGCTCACTCCAAGCAATGCTATTTCAAGTGATGCTCTTTGCAAGCTCATGGTCCCTCTTCATAATGAGCTTGGACCGGTACATTGCCATTTCAAGGCCTCTGCGTTACCACAAAATTGTAAGCCGCCAAAAAGCAGTAATTGCCACCGTGGTATGTTGGGGTATTGCATGTGTAGGAGGGTTTCTGATTGGTCCTTTTCAACCAGATTGGAGAGGGGCAGAGTACACCCCTTCAGAATGCTGTTGCAAATTTACCTTCACTAACCCATTTTACTGCATAATTTGGATCGTCCTTGCTTTTCTGCCGGCTTTTTTCACAGGTTTCCTTTACACCAGAATTGGTGTGATCGCTAAGGCACATACTAAAAAAATCCAAGCCTCAATTCCAGTTAACCCAGATGCAAAATGCATGTCTGCACCAACCACTGACATTTTAGTGGGATCGGCTTTTGATATCTGCATACTGCCGTTCATGGTTTTCAACATATGTGATTTCTTGATTCATCAGAAGACTATGGTCCTGTTCTATGCTGGTTTCATATGCCGCGCCTTATTTTATGCCCACTCTTTCGCATGCTTAATCATATATTACAAGAGAAACAAAGCATTTAAGAAAGAGTCTGACAAATTGTTGACAAGAAAGTGCATCAAAATCCACAACTTTGAAGAAGAATAAAAGTCGTCAGCATTTTCAAGAAGCCGCAAATGGGTTAAAAATACAAAACTGGTTTTGTACAAAATACTGATATATTCATTAGTTTCAGGACCTAACATGGAATACTTTTTTAATCACCTTAATTAGCATGACTGATGAATCACTTGATTGGCCATTTTGTGTTCCATGAAATGACGTATCACTCCAATGTAAACATTGAAACAAAGAGCGCTAGCATGGTAACAAACACACGTAGTATTGAAGCGTTTTAGCGAAATGACACATACATCGGTTTGTACACAGATAAAGGACAAATCTGTGATGCCCTATAGTCAAATGTCTGTCTCATGACACACTCTGGCTGTGTGCCAAATTCCATTCCCGTAAGTGACCGACCTGCAGTACTATGTTTTGATAATTTCAAATCAGATACCATGTATACAACTTTTGGCCCTTGTAACTGTGCTCTCTTTAATTTGATGTCATATAACAGAGGTACTATTTAAAACCCTGAAGTGCAGGAGTAACCCCATGAATTACACAAATGCAGGAAGGTTCCAATAGTTACTGACTCCCCAGTCAGTCAAAAAGTTTCATTTGCAGGAAAGGGGTGTTGGAAACCTCAGAACCTAGCACAGGCTGTCAGCAAGCGTCTGGAAGCCCGCAAAAAAAACAAAAAACACTTTATCTCCACTTTATCAGAGTGTTACAACTTGGTAGGTCCGTACATGTATGTCTGAACAATTTTGTGCACAAAGTACATGAGTGAAATGATTTTTCAGTCATATAAAAAAAAAAAATCCCCCAAAACATAACTCTGGGATCTGATCCCCCTCTTAGATATGTGGAATAGTCCAATCTAGGATACAAAGAATGGAGAAAACCGTTAAATAATTAAATGGGCCATGACTTAGTGTAACCAGCCCACATTACGTGTGCTCACTATCCAACTAATGGGGGACAGTAATGGATTCGTTGAAAAATCAACACTTTGACTCCTGTGCAAAGCAACAAAGTGATTAATCCAATATACCAGTGACTTTGTTTAATAGACGTCATGTACGTATTAATACTGATGAGCCTCATAGGAATTTTATAGCAGTCAATGTGATCCATACATAATTGTGGCTTTCTCCCAAAGATAAAATAGTTGCCGGATATTATTTTTTTCAATTTTAATTGAAATGTGTAAATGCAATCAAAATCAAATTACAATTAGAGATGAATTTATTTTAGTGGACTTTGCTTTGAAATAGAGCAATATATTTTTGCTAAAGGAAATAATTATAAGATGTCTGTGGCTATTTTTGTCTATTTAAAGTGAAATTTCAATCACAAATTGTTAAACCTTTGTGTTACCTCTCAGATAAAAAAAACATTGTGATGCTACTTTTTGTTGCTACAATTTTTCTGCTAGGCGAAATATTACTAAAGATCATTCCTCTTTGTTTGCATTTTAATGGTTGTTTATCTACTGCTTTCTTGTTCACTGTTCTTGAACTATTAAAGCTTTGTTGTTAAGAGCCTTGAGGCTCTGCAAAAAGTTGCTTTATCGAATACTTTTTTATTATTATTACTATCATTATTTGTCTGTGGATATTTTATTCTATGTAAATACGTCAAAATATATAGTAACCTTTTGGTAATCTCTGAGATTGTTTAACATTTTGTGGTCCTATTTTTAAGAGTAAGGCCTAAGGTTGTATTTTTGGAAGGGTGATATTGTAAAATTTAAAATTTAACATTCAAAATTTGTTAATTTAAAGTTTAAAATTTGAATCATGATGAAATGTGGTGTTACCACAAACTGAATATACATTGTATGTTTCTATAAGTGTAAATCTAAAGAGAATTTTTAAATTTTAATCAAAATATGTAATTTTTTGAAATCTCATAAGGCTTTTACAATATTTTGTGTGCCTATTTCTTAGATTAGAGTGGATGTATAATTTTGTTAAAAGGTGATATTGTTTGTATGATATTAACTTTGTCTCTCTAAACTGAAATTACAAATATAATCAAATTTGATTTGAGAAGTGTTATTATTTTGTCTATTACCACCCTTTTTTCCTAGAATACATCACATCTGAAAATCTTGTGTTCATGTTTATCCACGTTGAAATCAGGCTAATTATGATTAACTACAATGTCCTTAGTTTTGGTTTTAACAACCAAAATCAGCTGTAACATTTTTTTAAAGGTTTTCAGATAGTTTTTCAATTACGACTTCACAACCAAAATCAGCTGTAACATTTTTTTAAAAGGTTTTCAGATACAGTTTCTCAATTAAGACTTCGTTTCAGATGGCAATTCTTCACAGAAAGATTGGTTTAAAATTAGACAAAGATAATGTTTATCCTTGCCAACCCTGTATAACACCTTTAATGAAGAAGCAAAACTCAAAGTCAACTTACCTTCAAGGGACAATGTTCCGCTAAGCTCCATTTGAAGCAGTCCCCCTCCTCGTCCTCCTTCCCCGCTTGATCCAGTCCCACCACCACTACCACCTTGCTGTGGGTTCGAGGTTGACTGATAAGGCGAGCCGCCTGATTGGTCGATTGGTGATCCTCCATACCCAGCATGTCCTCCACCAGTTCCAATGTTGACAATCTTGAATTTCAAGACAAAATAAACGATTGGTAACTTATCTTAAACAATAGTCAAATAATAAACCACAAGGGAAACTGACTGGGTAAATGTTTACATTTACCCAGTCAGTTTCCCTTGTGGTTTATTATTTGATATCTGATATAAAAAGTCGCATCCCCTTAAGGTGATCCCCTGGCTGCCGCTTCCCAGGTTGTATCGTATACTTGTGTGTGATCCCTGGCTACACGGCAGTTTGCGGTTGTATGGCTTCTGACTGGCACCCCCTGAACAAAGATATTGACAAAATAGGGAGACCGCCAACATAGGGCTAGATAGCTCAGTTGGTAGAGCGCCAGCACTTTAAACCGGAGGTCGTTGGTTCAAATCCCGCTCTAGTCAATTTTTCTTTGTTCAACCCAAAATCACTTAAACAATAGTGTAAACATTTCAATTTGAAAGCTCACTAATGCTCATCCCACTTCCAATCCACCACCACTTTCAGTATTGCAAATGTTGAATTATCTGCTTCTCTTGGAAGAGGAATACATTCCTTCAAATCAATCTCAGTTACACTCTTATAAACAAATAGTTTCCTATAACTTTTTCTTGAGTATGTATTTGCAATATTCCGCCTGTATTTGCTTAATTCTGCCGAAAATTTAAAATCATTGTCTTAAAGGCACTGAACATGTTTGGTAATTATCAAAGACCAGTATTGTCACTCGGTGTATCCCAACATATGCATAAAATAACAAACCTGTGAAAATTTGGGCTGAATCGGTCATCGAAGTTGCAAGAAAATAAAGAAAGAAAAAACACCCTTGTTGCACAATTTTGTGTGCTTTCAGATGCTAATAAAAGGCTTCGGGCATGAAGTCTTTTATTATTTTAGTGAGAAGTTACCTCTTTCTCAAAAACTACGTTACTTCAGAGGGAGTGGTTTCTCACAATGTTTTATACTATCAACAGCTCACCGTTGCTGGTTACCAAGTAAGTTTTTATGCTAATATATATTTTGAGTAATTACCAAACGTGTTCAGTGCCTTTAACTGTAATATTTATGATCTTGTTGTCCTTCTCTGATATCTTTATTTCCTAAAGAACATTTTGATAATATTTCAAGTTTTTGCATTAAACTTACTTTATGTTTTAATGTTGGTCTTGTGTTAATTGTATTTTTGTGCTTGTTGACGTTTCATCCCTCTCAAACTATAGAACTGTGCGCCATTCCCATTGTCTGTGTGAATTTTGTATTCTCTGTGCTTTAAAACTTAAGTTGTGGGCAAACCAAGAACCCCAAAAGCACAGAAAATACAAAAGAGGAGTCTTGCACATGACAAGCACTGCTTTTTGCCAACCCCCTCCACAACTATGCCGCTCTTTTGTTCTCTGTATAAACAAAGAACCCCAAAAGCACAGAAAATACAAAAGGAGTCATGCACATGACAAGCACCGCTTTTTGCAAAAGCTCTTTTGTCCTTTAATATTCATGAAACTCAGACAAAGCAAAATAACAAAATTACATTTGCTCTAGAATGTGGGGACCATGGATCCATCCAAGTAATCTGTGGGTTACTATTTTTATTATTATTTAATTTATTTATTGTTGAACTTATAGTACAAAGTACAACATAGTCTTTTTTTGTCCAGTAAATTATCTTTTTTCTTTTTATTTTATTTTGAACATGTTTTTAATCTTACCGTTGCACCAGCTCCAGGCCCCTCCATGGGTTGACTGCCACCCCCGGAAAGCTGAATGGTACTTCCCGGATGAAGCACAACCTCATTCCCTTGGAGGTAAAGCTCCTCTGCATGAACAACCCCGTCATATTCCACATCCAGTACTCCTATAGAGTGGGGCTGATGTGTGGTCACATTTGGGGACGTTCCAAAAGTTAAACTGGCATGATCGTTGACGGATAGAAGAGCTAGTTTGTAAGCGCCGCGGTCTGAAATGTAGGTGTAGTTGCCGTCTATGAACAAAGCTGTCCTGCCCTCTGGGGATAGGGTGACCTCTTGGTAAGATGCCACCACCATCTCAAAAATGTTTGTAAGTGTGCCTGAAAAAATAATCGAAGGAAAGAAATAAAGGTATAGCTGATGCTATCGGCTTGCCAAGAAAGTATGACCTGTGGTACAAATGGGAACTTTAGTTTAAAAAAACTATCGTCTCCACCCAAGCCGAGTCTTTCTCTAAGGCTAAATGAGAAAACAACACACAAATACGAGTATCCTGTTCGAAAGTGTTACGTAATTACATTATCAGCTATTCCTACTTGACACAAACTCTGACTATCAGACGCCCACAGAAGCCTTATTGAGCTAGTCTTTTTCTTTGATGATTTTGCATGAAAAGTTTAATAATTGGACACGGTTTTTAAAAGCGTTTGTCAAATAGTATTGGTTGTTCTTAGAGCTGAAAGTTTTTCTCATAAAAAATGCCCTTGAATGATGGCATGGGTTATTTTTTGTAAAATTACACAAATATTCGTCATATATGGAGCCGGAAGAATTACAAAATTTAAGCGAGCAGCAGATTTGGATGCATGTGATGTTATAATAATAATAGCAGCTTTTTATATAGCGCTCAAATTCGTAACTCGGGGACATTCATGGCGCCCCATCAGAATATTACATGGGGCCATTTATTTCATTCCTTAAACTATCTCACCAAGCTAAATCAATCTCAAAAACAATCTATAGCCTCGCAGGTACCCATTTACTTCTGGCTAAAGAGAAGCAATTAAAGTTAAGTATCTTACTGAAGGACACAAGTGTCATGACCAGGATTTGAACCCATGGGTCAACACTTATTGAATACAAATTTATGAATAAATAGATATGTCTGGTATAAAATCCTTGGACAAAACTGAACTTGAACATTTCCTCATGACTAGCCATCTGAACAATTATAATGATTGAGCCTTTTCATATTATGGCAACTACCTTAAGAAGAAAACAAATAAACTAATTTACCAACCTGAAAGCACATTCTGGGGTCCTAGGAATGTCACCCTGGCAGGAAGTCTAAGCTCTCCTTCTGGATCAAGTTGGAAGCTACAGGCAAGACTGACCTCCTCCTGACCTTCGGAGACACTCAAGGTCATTGTGTCGTGAACTTTGACCGTGCTGGTAACGTCACTGATGAGGGTTGTCACTGTCATCGACTTGTCCAAACCTGCAACTTCTAATATGACATTCTTGAGGACATGTAGCTCATCAAAGTTGAATTCCTCAATATCTGTCTCACTTAGAAGGGTGCGTTGTGGAATTGTGATCCCAGTAGCTTCGTTACTGATGTACAGCTTGGAATAATAAGTTGCCCCTGTTATCTGTTTGATGTATGCTGTTCCTGAGCCACCAGACTGAGCAGGAGCATCGGCAGAACCTCCGTGAACAAGGTAAGTCCCAGTGAAATGTGATGTAACATGTGTGACCAAGGTAATCCTGCCTCCACCACCACCCCCACATCCTGCCATACCAGCCTCACCACCCACGACACTGATCTCGCCAGATCCTGTTAACTCCTGTGCGATCTGTATGTAGACAGCCCCACCGCTTCCACCACCACATTCATTCCGATTCCCATTTGAGCTAACAGAGCCATCCAGTCTGAAGGTATCAACTTCAATTTCAATCACACCGCCTCCTGAGCCACCACTGCCTGTGCTACTGTTACCCCCTCCACTTCCGTACTCCCTGGCTTCGTACAAACTGCCGTACGCAGACGTCATTGGTTGAGTGCCTTCAGATCCTTGACCTCCCACACCACCATGGCTTCCACCAGCTCCTCCTGTTTGATTAGATGATCCTAATCCTGGCCCACTTGAAGCATTATATCCCATACCATCACTTGTTATTGAGCCAGCATATTCTACATGCACCTGTTTTGCTTTGAGGAGGAGCCACCTTCCCTGCAACATGCCGCTAAATCGCACATGGATTTCATTCAAGACATTGAGGGATGCAGGATGATTGAACAACGTTTCAAAGGTGAGAATTCCATGACCAAGAACAAGTAAGGAATCCAAGGTAAAGGTTCCTGGTGGGTCAACGAAGACGTAACTCCCATCTGAGATAATAGCAGTACTTGCAGTTGGCTCAATCAAAACTTCTGCATTCGATCCGATGAGAAGTTTCTTGGCTCCTGTGATTAACCCTGCCAGGTGGAGACATTTACCAGATGTAACTTGATGAAGATAAAGGTTGGAAGGTATGATGATTTCACCGCCTTTCTCCACCATGAGGGCACTTTCAAGGGTGTAATAGCTTGTGACTGCCTGCGTAGTGGCAATTGATAGTGTCTGATTTGCCTGGACTAGAATGACACCACTGAAATCACCTTGAAGGCTTTTCACAGAGACTGAAGCAGGACCTTCCTCTGCTAACTTCAGCCTACCCGAGTTCCTCATGACTATTTTGTCAAGTGAGCTTTCTGAAGTGTCTTCTTCAGATAAGAATACGGCAAAGGACTCCGACACCATGTCCCCATTGTCAACTATTAGAGTTTTTGAAGTAGTCCCCTGTTCACTGGTTTGCATAAAGATGGTCCCGGCTGCACCATTTCTAAAACCATGTCCTCCGTTGGTGGTTAGAACCCCAGCAAAGTCACTGCTTTCTGGCGCGACAATAGAGATTCTACCACCTCCACCTCCTCCACAGCAAGAAGAACCTCCATCCCCACCGTTGGCTGACAAAGAGCCATGTCCAACAAGCTGAGCAGTATTGATATAAATACTTCCTCCTGAAGCCCCTCCAGAGTTGCTGCTGCTCTCACCATTAGCTGAAATTTCCCCACCAAGGACTAAAGATTCTGTTGTGGTAAATGCAATGACTCCACCTCCTCTAATGTCACTCACACCACTGCCTGGAGACTTTGGTTTGAATGGAGAGCCGTACGTGAGTCCCTTGTCTATGCTACTCTGGAGAGATGCTCCCTGCCCACCATGACTAGCACCACTGGTCGGGTATCTTGGACTTCCAGAACCATTAACTAAGCCTCCCTTGTCGACAGAAACCATTGCTCCGCTCTCGATGTTTGTTGTATTAGTTGTAAAATAGAGCGACTCACCACCAGTGAGCACTGAGCCATATTGGAGGGTCAACTTGGCAATGTTTAATTGTGTTTCAGCTCCAACTGTTAAACTAGCTTCTGGTCCGATAGAAAGTTCATCTAAAATGATGGCTCCGTTTCGTCCTATCTGAGAGGATGTTTTCTGGATTTTGCCTCCATTAGCGACTGTTACCTGGCCTAGCTTGTTTATCAATATCCGAGTTGTCATCAAGTTGCCATTGCTGCTCATAACTAGTTCGCCGCCTTCACCAACATTTAATGAGTGTGCAGTTAGGTTACCTTTTAGATCAAGCAATGGTTGACTTAATCCTGTAAGGATAAGATCGGAATTGACAACAAATTCTGCACCTTCCTGGACCTCAACCCTACACTGTATACCAAGACTGGGATTTATAAAATCTTGTACAGTAAGAGAGACTCCCTCCAACAGGATTAACTTTCCAGTGCCATCACAGAAAAGCACACTCACATTCAGATTAGACTGTATAGCTACAATTCCAGAATCAAGGACATGTAGCTCATCAAGATTTGTCAAACCGAGAGATGTTGTCTCTGTTGGATGTGGCGATTCTCCAGAGATGATTAAAGAAGTGTACAATGTTCCATCAGTAAAGTGTTGTAGGAAGATTGTGCCCGATGAGCCACTCATCCCACCTCTGCCACCATTTGCAAGAAAAATGCCTTTGTATTCAGTTTCGCCTGATATTTCTATTGATATCCTACCACCCCCACCTCCTGAGGTTGTCCCAGCTCCTCCAGATGCATCAAGTACTCCATACCCTGAGAAGGATCCAGCACGGACATGAATACTTCCACCGCTCCCTCCGCCAACTCCATCTGCCCCTGTCACATTAATGATCCCATCTTGATGGACATTTCTTGTGACAGTGATCTGAATTTGTCCACCACCTCGAGAGTCTGTTCCACTGCTGCCGTGGTCAACTGGCTCTGTCACACTTCCATATGTAACCACCCTATCAGCCCCTCCTGCAACCCCACCGTAACTTCCACCTGTTCCACCAGTTCCCTGTCCATGTCCACCATTTACAAACCCACCAGCATGACAGTTGATCACTCCACCATAGTTGACAGTAAGATCTGAGACACTTAACTGTGTTAGATTCATTCCGATTTCCTGTCCGACTACATTGATCTTGGAACCTCCTTCCAATACCAATGACTGGTAGATGTGTTCACCTGGAACTAAATCGCAACTCTGTCCAGCCGTCATATGAAGGCTGTTGTAGTTGCAAACTGCTGTCTGTGTGTTGTTATTGAATGTTATTGTTAGGCCCCCAGGACACGGGTCATCGTTCGTTATATTAAAATATGTCTGTACCCCTTCTGGACACAGGCCACTGGGTAAAGGCCCTCTGGTCTCGTCTACCACAACAGATGAAGCACCTGAAATAATGAATCCGTCTTCCAAGAATGTTGACATCCAAGACTGCTTAAAAGTTGCTACCTCAAGAAGTAAGTCCATGTTTTCTGGATTTGGACATGATGTTGACTTCTTCATGACACCCCCTTTAAAAATTGCAATAGTTTTTGTGTCAACAGTGCCTAGTGTGCCTCCTGTTCTTGCTGGATAACCTGCTGTTAGAGTTCCTCCATCTCGAATACCAATTGAGCCATCTTGTACACCATCCAGGTTCCCACAAAGGTCAAGGGTCACTCCCTCCCGCAGAGTCACGTCCCTTGGAATCTTCAGATAGCCGTTGTTTTCCACAGCGATGCTGACAACCAGATCAATACTGGAGACAGGGTCTTGGATGTTGCAGATGGGGCATCCACACACTGAGAAGTGAGCTCTGATCTGACTACTAACTGTGAACCATCCTGTCCGATCACCCTTCAGGACTGCAACAGGGAAGCACAGGGTGGGGTTGTTGAGACTTCCAGAGAGACGGAGTCTTGCTCTCCCTCTTATCTCCAGCTCATTGAGGCTGAAGATGTTGGCGTCCGAGTGCAAATTGGCGACTGCTTCTTGTGGGGAATCAAATCCACAGTTGTCCATTCGTATCTGTGGATAAAAACACAAAGCAAAATTGAATTCTATAATTCATTCAATCTCACCATTACAGTAATAGTGGGATTGGGAAAGATTTGGTGAGTTGTGCCTTTGATAATACATAGGTTGCTGCAATATGACGTAAATCGGCAATCTTCACAGGCAATTTGGAACACACAGTCATGCATTTTGCGTGAGAACGGCGTGCAGTATGTGTACATTTTACAAAACTCATTGTACAATTGGTTAGTGAACAACGCTGCTACGTTAATAATTTGAGTGCTTGACGCATCTGCAAGCCAAAATGCAAATTTCCTGTAAAGATGGCGTCTATTGCAACCTATTTATACAAGCATGGAATTTGGCACACAGTCAGAGTATGTGATGAAAAAGATATTTTGCTATAGGGCCATTACAGATTTTCCTATAAAAAGATATAGGTAAAATACAAGCAATGTTCAAAATGGCTCCCATTGCTTGTTATTCTACATACTCCAACAAATTCCAAGCTTGTATCATCCAGGCATGAGAATATGCGATGATAAAAAAAACAGAAAAATTTTAACGCAAAAAATTGCATGTCCGGATTTTGGGCAAAGTCCAAATTTTTGCGTGTCCGGAATTTGGGCAAGTTTACCCAGGCGTCAGCGTCACACTCAGTGAATCCCTGTGGCGTTTTGGGGACCATTTGTGGGATCGAGGACATGTTAATGGGAGGAAAATACTTATAAAAAAGATGAAATCATAACAGTGCTAGACGTATATTGTCTTAAAAAGCTCAAAATAAAATGATATTCGGAACTTACTTCCACGAAAATAAATGATTATGAACGGAGCAGTCATGCTTTTTTAACAAAAATTGATTTTTGAGGGGTCTTTTTACCTGTGATAGTGAATAATTGTGTTAAGTGTTGCCCCTTTGGCCATTGAAACTTGTTCTTCAAACACCTTTTCGATCTCCAAGATCCCGACAGTTTATAAACCATAGCATTTTGGAAAAATAATGTGAGACGTCAGACGTCAACGAATCTCCCCACACGTGTGTCGCACACTCATGCATTGTCTATAAGTTTCTTCCAGGTCATAGTTCAATACGTAAAAATATCTCCAGCCGTAAAACACATTAAACGTATCGAAGAAACGGCACTTAAGCCTATGAAGCCTACTGACGACTGGTAAAAAAAGTATAACGATGCGCGCGCATCCAAAACACCGTGTGTTGTTGTCAGTAGACTTTTCAATGTCTACACGAATGTTCCTTTGCTGCAACAGTAAACATACATGTATTACGGTCAAACCGTACCATGAATGAAGCGGGGAAAGACTGAAAGAAGTCTACAGATATCAATTGAACGCACTGCATGCACATGGAAGAAACAAATCAACGCATATTGGGCCGGCCGCTGCCGGGCGGCAATTTATTTCGAACGGAAGCGTGTAAACCAAGAAGAGGGATTAGCGAGATCCAAATGTATACCCCAACAACTCACCCCCCCAAATTTTATATCAAATTCACATTGAACTCGAAGACCACAAATTTGAATGGGAAAAAAACGAAATTCCGGTTTAAACCGGAAGATTCTCATGCCTGATCATCAAAGGCACAATCCCATCACCTTCCTGTCATACTATAAAGTAAAAAGCACGAGACTCTTTCATTACATCCTTGTAAATTTGTTGCAGAGTATTTTGCTGTACACGATAACTACCAACGTTCAAAAGTCTTGAGCATTCCTTAAACAATCTTGACGATTGATGTAATGTTTGTAGCTTGCTCGCGCATTGGATCTGCAAACAAGCTACAAATTGTCAGCTTAGGACTATAGGGTCATTATTGCAATTTGTAAGGATTTCACAAAATTGCATTCATAGATTTTGGAGCTCCTGGTAAATGGCGTTTATTGATCAAGAGTGCTTTTCAAAGTATTTGTTTGGCTGATCAAGAGTGGTCTTCAAAGTATATGTTTGGCTGATCAAGAGTGGTCTTCAAAGTATTTGTTTGGCTGATCAAGAGTGGTCTTCAAAGTATATGTTTGGCTGATCAAGAGTGGTCTTCAAAGTATTTGTTTGGCTGATCAAGAGTGGTCTTCAAAGTATATGTTTGGCTGATCAAGAGTGGTCTTCAAAGTATTTGTTTGGCAAAAAGAAACACTGAGCCGGCGAATTATTACATCACACTCACTTCACAGAGTGGGAGCTCGACAACAGTAGAAACTCACCTTGCTGTAAACAAATCCTTCTTTGAGCCGAACCAGATACACAAACCCTGAGCCACCAGCCTGGTACCCTGATGCACCACAGGCAACAGGTTGCTTAGTGATCTCTTTATCATCGTAGTAGATTGATATGATGCCACCTGCACCACCTCCACCTTCATTCCCATCTCCCTGCCCACCACTGGCATCAATTTCCCCTGGTGATTAAACACAAAATAAATCAACTATGGACCTTGCATTTGCATCATCATAACGCTGTCATCTTAAGTAAAGCCATGTTACACGAGGCAATTTACAGGCAGCCAGCTCCAGGCAATCACCAATAACAAAATTCATTCACATTTCAGTTTGCTCATTATTTTCTCGAGGATAGTGAGTTACAGCTGGAAAAATGTCTCTTGTGCTGCTGAAGTGTTCCTTGTGTATACAGTGCTGGTGGTTGCCTCTAAGTTGCCTGAAAAAATTGCCCTGTTTTTACTTTGAGGTAAAACGATGATGAAACAATGGAAAACGCTCATCTATGTACAAGCTGCACACAGGATGGGCCAATACATCTAACAGTTTGCTGACCCGGTAAACTGAACTGTGGACAACCTTGGTCTGTCAAACCATCCCCCCATCACTTTTGTTACAGTCCTTGGTGTCAGTGTGTAGACAAGCTCAGACACAAATTTGTAAATGAAGTAAAATTAGAGACTTCTCTAGGTTTAAGTGAGGATTTCATAATAGTTTTTCTACACATACTTAAAAAAGTACGATTAGAATTTAGTCGACCATCATGAAAGCGTTCCATATTTTAAAAAACATGTACAGGTTGCTTTTTACTTAAAAAAATTAATACCTTTGGACACAACAGAATCAACTTCCAGCCAAATACTTCCACCAGCTCCTCCACCGGATTGGGTAGAGGAGTCAACACTGGCTGCATTCTGACCTCTGGAGACAAAACAAAGAATTATTTAAAGTTTTAAATAAAAAAAAAAATTTTGACTAAATTTTGTCAGTATAATTGACTGGAAAAACCGATACAATACAGAAAATATTTGTTATTGTTTTACGTACCGTCAGTTGAGCTCTCAATTTTGGTACCTTATGGAGACCAAGTACAAAACAGAAAAAGGAAAACAAAAGTTCTCCATAGGGGAATTCTAAAGACCAGGGTGCTCCACTAGGAAATTTGAGTACGAAGTCTATGGGAAAATGTTTAGTGCAGGGACAACGGAAAGAACAAAAGAATGCTTCACAGAAATGCATTTTTGAGAATGCGTGTACTAAAGGTGCATATTAATTTTTTTTTTTTTATTTCATAAAATTTACTCAAATTTCTTAGGCCATGTTTAAACACTCCTAACAGTGTTCAACATTTAAACATGGCCACATGATCTCCTCTTGAAAAAACAGAATGGATGAACTGTCCTAGGTATTCATGAATGAAAACTCAACATAGGGGTACTGTGAATAACATTTTTCATCTCCAAACTTGATATTTGTTAGCATAATCACTGTGCTAACAAAATTTTTGCATTTTAACACAATCCAATGTTTCTTATAATACAACTTGGCAGGTTTGTGTTGACGGTTGCTGCAAAATAAAACAGCGAATGAGAAATATGCGTTTGACTTTCAAAATCTTCTACAAGTACCTTGCACTGATGGTGCCGTCATTGTACAGCTCGGTTGTCTGAAGGTGAAGAGCGCCACCTCCAGCTGGCGCATCACCATTCTCACATCGTTGCGCTCCACAACCGCCTGCCCCTCCGAACTCCTCAGGTGCAAATATGGAGTCGTAGTGTGAGTTTGAGTCGGGACTATTTCTACCGAGACCACCTTTGGCCCCATGGCTGCCCCCAGCTCCAGCAAAATAAGTTCCTGTATTAAAAACCCACAAGAGTGAAAGTTGTCTGCAAAGATATGCCATTTTGTAGTTTAGAAGAAGAAACAAATTTAAACAGATCCAGTAGGGCCTATACCAATGTCACAATACAAGTCACTATAGCAATACTGTCAACTCAACTTAAGATGAATCTTAATGCTATGTGAAATTAAGCCCTGATACTACATTCTTCAAAAGAAGGGCAAGAAATGTGTTTATGGTAAAGGGCACCTGTACGAGGAAAGTTTTATTTTCCATTTGGGGCACTTCAAGTGGCACCAAGGCAATCACCAGAGGCATTGAGGCAATTGCCTCTATCACCTTCATGAAGTATCAGGACTGCTGATGGATGTTCTAGGGCTGAATTCACAAAAGCTAAGATAAATCTTAACTGCAACTTGATCTTAATTGCTAAGCAAAGTGTGATGTCACAATACAAATCACTATGGCAATATTGAAAACTCATCTTAAGATGAATCTTAGCGTTATGTGAAAAGCCTCCTGCCCCTACATTTCAGTTTCCTACTTAGTAGTACATACCAATTCCATTGCTGTTATGCCCACCGTAGTCCACACTAAGTACTGCAGTCTCAGCCAGTGTAATCGTCTCTGCACGGACTCTTAGCCTCCTCCCAAGCACCTTACCATTCGCTCCTATTTCCAGTCTGGTCAGCTTCAGCTCATAGTCTCCACTCCAGCCGTTAAGCTCGACCACACCTCCCGGGAGAATACTCAAGGTCTCAAAACTAAATGTGGTCTGAATGGTCTCCACTGCAGACCTGGAGTTCTCACCAAAGGACAACGTGGAGTGTGAGAGGGACAGGTCTCTGGCGCCCCCTAGAAGCCCGTTGACGACGCTCTCCGTACGGTGCAGCATAACGCGGTCAGGCAGGCTTAGGGATCCCTGGTCGTACACATACAAGTTGAGCGGCAGATAATACATAGATTGTCTTATTGTCACAATTTGATTTGGTCCCGTATGAAGAGTTCCATATCTCTCATACAGTTGACTCTCTTCCCCGATGAGTTTCTGAATGACAAAATGGCGAGCAGTGGACTCGGCTTGAGATTCAAAAGCGAGATGAGCATTCCCTCGAAGAGTGAGCTCATCGAAGATGTACTCAATTCCTACGGCAATCTGGTTGATCCAAGTCACTGCTGCATCATTACGAAGATTGTAATAATTGTCGATAGTTTTCTATATAAAAAACAAAAACAAAAGGGGAGTTGTGATAATATGAAACAAAACAGTGTAATGGACCTCAGAACCGGGTGTTAGTGAGGTTGTACAAATGTACATTAATGATCAAGGAAAATTTGCGCAGTCTGCAAACTGACAAGAATGCAGCGTTCACAAAAAATATGCAATGTTTCTATCTGCACATCCAAGGATACAAACAGTTCAAGGAAAAGGCCCATAAATGACAAAAACTTATAAGTATTTCCTCTATGGCAATTCTTTACACTACAGCGAGGTGGTGATATTGGCGCAAAATGAGCGAAGTGGTCACTGAAAGTAGTGAGGTGGGCAGCCTCACTATTGGCAAGGAAAACAAAAAAGTAACTTACCTGACGGATTGTCTGGCCATTGTTGTCAACCATCAGGCTTCTGAATCTTGGGGTCATGACCTTTGACTCCTGGTAAACAGTGCCAGCTGCTCCCGGCTCATAGACCGAACTACCCCCATAGGCCGTAAACTTGCCTGAGAATGTGTTGTGGGTGAAGTACAGGGCAATGCGACCACCACTCCCACCTCCTCCGGTGGTACTGGCACCTATAAAAAAAAAAGTTTACTTAAGGTGTGAAATGTTTGTCAATTTGGCAGAAGAATAAATGCACCTCACAATGTCAGTCTTGTAATTCAGAAAAAAGATTACAAACTCTATGTTGAATTTAATTTATATCCAAACAACTACAACTACAACTTTATGCTCAAATAGGGTATAGTGCACAGTTGACTGAAGTCAACCGATCGGGGCTCAAGCTGGGTTTAGTGCACAGCTGACTAAAGTCGCCATTGGGCTCAAACAGGGTATAGTGCACAGTTGACTAAAGTCGCCATTGGGGCTCAAACTGGGTATAGGGCACAGTTGACTAAAGTCACCATTAGGGCTCAAGCAGGGTATAGTGCACAGTTGACTAAAGTCACCATTAGGGCTCAAGCAGGGTATAGTGCTCAGTTGACCTAAGTCACAATTGGGGCTCAAGAAGGGTACAGTGCATAGTCGAATAAAAAATCGCCATTGAGGCTGAAAGGGTTAATGATTTATCCCTTTAACTATAAATACTAATGTTTTTCCTTACCTGAGCCTCCGTTAGCTTGGACAAGACCTACTCCAGTGAAGTGCAGTGCATCAAGGAGGATGCTTCCACCACTTGCACCACCTCCTGAAGACTGACCATCCTGGCCATTGACTTGAATTGTTCCTTAAAGATGAAGCACAAGATTGGTATTTATTGTAAAAACAAAACAGGAACAAATGTGACACAGAATTTGATAAAAGTTTTAAAGGTTGAAAACTTGAAAACAAAAAAAATGAAAATAAATCTTGTCTTCCAAAAACCTAGAGAAGGATCCCTTACCGTCTACCCTGAGCTCATTGTCAACATGCGCTGTCAGAATGCCGCCTCCACTAGACTTTTCATCGCTGGCACTGCTACCAAAATGTTGCGGCTCCAGAACGTTCCCATAGAAAAGACCACCTCCAGCTGACCCTTGACCTCTGCCTCCTTGACCTCCATGCCCGGCACCGGCATAGCCACTGCCTCTGCCGACATCACTGTGCTGGTCACCAGACTATAATTGAAGTATTTCAAAATCCATCAAGTGAAAGAATGTTTTTAAGGGAAAGTGAAAAGGCTAATACATGATAGTTTTCTAGAAAGTGCAGTATCGGTAACCTTTCTCTACTTTGAAAATTTCCCATCAATATTGTCTGTGTTTCACCCATACATTGTACAACAATATATTTCAAGCACCGAATACTCAGTTACCAAGTGTTCTGAACAAAAAATCTACTGCTGAAATTTCAAACCAAGTACACTAAATTTTCAACAAAACTTTACAAAAGCACAAAGATGTGTATGTGAACCTACATTCATAAATACCCCTGAAACTTTAGGCAGTACTATTGATTGAAAGATGGTCACATGACCATGCTTACCTAGTATTGTGACAGTCTCTAGGTTTGATATAGATAGTTCCCATAGAGTAATATACTAGAACTAGAAAGATGGCTGACTTTACACTCTGTGACGTCAGTGGAAAATAGCTATATCTGATGCACCTAGTACCTGAGAAATAGGCGTGTCAAAGGTCAGGCCTGTTCTAGGTACAAATGCAAACATTCCTATGAGCATGCTTCCTCAATCTAGTGGACTGCCAGAACGTTCTGCTGGACCATGACATTGTGGCAAACTACAGGAACAAAACTACATGAAGGAATATTACTGTTAGCATTCTGAATGGAATGCCCCGACGACTAATGGACCGTTCCATGTATGCCATACATTCCTACCATCCGGACTATTGAGGCGTTCCTTAAAGTCCCCAGTTGGTATACTCACAAATGCCGAGTTGAGATCCAGAACAGCCAACTCTTCAATGATCAGATCGGTCACGTTGATGAGCAGACGATCTGCCTTCATGTACGCACCGCTCTCGAGGTGAAGCTTGTTGCCAAACAGTTTCAGTCCCTGTATACCGCCCTCTATGAACACCTGCCCTCCACCGTGAACCACGAACTGATCAAACTTGATCGTCTCCGAGACTTGATCCGTGGCATTGGTCACATGACTGAAAAAAACGATGATAGTTTTGAAAAATTCAGAATTACATTGGAGACAATTCCTCAGATCAACTTTGTAGACTCATTGTGATTCTTTAAAGCATGCTAAATTTGGAGATGTTTCTTTTTAATAAACATAATTATACACTGACTTCACCCGCTACACACGCAAAGTCTTTTGGTTTTGGACACATTTACTTTCAATGAACTTAGACACAATTACTTTAATTGGTAATTTGGTTCCTTGAAAGAAAATGCCCTTACTCAGTTCACTCAGTTTCTAAAATTAGAATTACAAAAATGGTTACACTTTTTATTAATAATAACAATACAAAATATAATACCAAAGCACCTGTATCTATCAACTTTGACACACAATGGGCATGAACATTGTTACTCTGGTCATTTCATTTCATTTCATTCTTTTAACCTTCCCAGCTCTGTAGGGAGCATACAGCCAGTGCTGCCAAGTGTGCGCACTAAATACAACCACAAGAAATCTCTGCCCTTGCAGGTACCTACAATGTATTTACTCCTGGATGAAGATAAGCAATTAAACTTAAGCCTCTTACTCAAGGACACAAGCGTCATGACTGAAAATTAAACATACAATGCAATTACTTTGTCATCCAGGCCTAATTTCATAGAGCTGCTTATAAGCAGAAAACTTTGTGCAGAATACCAGTCGCCTGTTCTAGGTACAAATGCAAACATTCCTATGAGCATGCTTCCTCAATCTAGTGGACTGCCAGAACGTTCTGCTGGACCATGACATTGTGGCGAACTACAGGAACAAAACTACATGAAGCACAGGCTGTATACTCCCCAGGGAGCTGAGATGGTTTAAGGAATGAAACAATGGCCCAGTGACCAGGGGTAATAATGTTGGAAGCGCTTTGGGACGCCCTTCGGGTGTGAAAAGCACTATATAAAAATTGGTTATTATTATTATTATTATGGTACGTGACATGATATTTTGGCTGGTACCCTTAATCTAGTAAACAACACAGTTCTGTGCTTAGCTACTCTTCGTGCTTAAGCAGCTCTCTGAAATTATACCTAGAACTCGAGTCCAGACACCAGACCTAAATACAACTGATCTACACAATATAACATTACACTTTACCTTAGGTAAACCTTTCCACCTTTACCGACTGAGATATCTTTAACACCCGTCACCATCCCTTCCAGTACCAAGGTGAGATCATGCACCTCCAAATGCTCTGGCATGTCAAGTTCACCCCTCTCATACAGTTGAATGTTCCATGCCAGCCTTGGGTTGTTTGCGGGAAGATCCATTTTCAGTACCTATGGAGGGTAGGATGGGTTTATTATATTTTCCACATATTGTTTATTATTTATTCAATCACCAGATGGATCCAATAAGCCTGCCCAGGTTTTTCCTCACACAGGAATTTTTTACAGGCAACTTGGAGGCAACCAACTGAGCTGCGAGAAGAGAATAAGACAAAAAACCACTTCTATGCCTTGAGACACATTTTTGTAACAGTATCATAGAATGTGCCTGGTATTACAACAAACCTCCGGATTGTATCTCCACCATGCAAAGCTTCAAAATATCCTCCTCATGGGAGATATATGTACATGGTGTTACCACAAACCGCTCTAGATTGTCTCTACCATGCAAACTTTCAAATCCTACTCATTGGAGATATTTCTATAGTGCTACCACAAATCTCACAATCACTCACAGTAGATGAACGAGCTAAGCCTGGCCATTCAACTTTGGTACGGTGTTTCTCCATGGTATGGAGTTAGAAAAGCTGGACGATTTAAAAAAACAACAATCATGAGTGAATTTATTGAAAAATTTGCATAATCAAGCACTTATAAAAAGTGGGTCTCATTCAGTGTGTTAATGGACCAGTTTATTTTACGCAAGGTGCAGGCTCTTCGATTGCTTCCGAAACACAAACCTGAAGTGGTCCAACATGGAAATATCCAGAGTTGTCACCGCTGTTGCTCTCAACAACCACCCTCTGCGTGTCGCTCGGCGTTGCTTTAAACAACGCCAGATGGGAACCTCCGTTGATGCTGACCTCCTCAAAGTCATACCCCGAGTCATCACCAGGTGGGAGGAGCCAAGTCCTACAGCTGTCTCGCCCACGATGGACTCCGATCAAACCTGGGAAGTTAATCTCAAGCTCCTTGGGGCCACCGATGAAGGAGTTGTCGACGTAGAGTCTGTTTTCATTCAACATGAGGTCTTGGTTGATGATTGTTCCCGCCCCACCGGACTCATAGATGCCAGGCCCGCCTTGGGCGGAGAGCTTACCGGTGAACGTTGTGTTGTGGTATTGCAGAGTGACGCGACCGCCCCCTCCTGCACCACCTTCACTACCCGAGTAACAACATGGGACCAGGCCCCCCTTGGCGGATATTTGACCTTTTTGGAAAGCACAAAAGGAGTTTGATATAAGACTCTTTAAAAGCAAACATAATGCCGATTAAAAATTTGTACTTTGAGAGAAATTTACAATTCTAGCTACATTCATCTGGTAGTCCTTATGCAGAGGTTTTAATTTTGGAAAATACTAAATCTCCATTCTGAAGAGTTGTGAACTGGGCCCAATCTGAAAGAGCCAATTACCAAAGAATGCTGCGCTTATAGCGCCCTGTAAAGCGCATATTCTTTAATGGAACATGTGACTGCGTAGACCAAGCTACTAAGCCCTGGCCCTTAACATTGGTAAGATTGAAAATATAAATGTTCACATATTTGCACATAACTTTAATACATGGCATAAAGATGGTCATGGTGGAAAACTTCCCTTGAAATAGTTTTGCTTGAAATGCCACAGTTTTTAGGAAATGAATAAAATATTAGTTTTTATCCTGCAGGATAAAATCCCATGTTTGATAACATTTTTTAAAACATGTAATGGGGTTTTTCACTGTTTTCTTATGACTCCGAAGACCGATTGAGCTTAAACCTTCAAAGGTTTGTTATTTCATGTATATGTTGGATCTCATCAAGTGTGGATATTGATCTTTGACAATTACCAATGTTGTACACACCCTTTAATGGGGAAAATTCCCTTATGAATAAACAAAAGCATGGCAGTGAGCTTGTTACTTACCCTGACCACGGAGTTGCTGTGTCTTGATAAATACAGTACCCCCGCTGCCACCTCCACTGTATCCTTGGCTTGCCGCTGTCCCATCAGATTTCACCAGACCGTCAACCTCCACAACCGGGGCACTCATCAGGATCAATCCTCCTCCTTTACCTGCAGTGTTTGGGCTTGAGGGTGATTTGTTCCCATTGCCACCGGCGCTGCCAAAGGTCATGGGAGCAAGGGGTGATCCCCTGGGTGGACCTACAATGATTTGGCCATTTCCTTGACCCCCACTTCCCCCGTGGCCACCACCGGATGCCCCTGTTCAAATTCACACACAGTTTTGATATGCAATTAGCAGAAAGTATTAATAATAATAAATAATAATGGAGACTTGATATGCGCCAGGTCTGTCACATAGTGACACTCCTGGTGCAGAAAATATCCCATAAACTGACATCTGAAAAAACATATACAAATAAAAAACAGAAACATCTTGTTGAAAGAGATTAGTTTTTAAATTTGTTCTTGAATGTGAGGCAGGAAGTCTCCTTTCTCAGTTTGATGGGTTGTGAGTTCCATGAAGAAGGACCGGTCTAAGAGAAAGATTTGTATTTTACATATCATCAACATAGCAGACCTGCCAACCTTGTAAATTTTTTTTTGAGTACCACATTAGCGCGGCGGCATTAAAACCAGAAGCCCGTGCACGGCGATAACCCAGAAGCCCAATCAGAAAAAAATAAATAACCAGTTCAACTGTATATTCCAATTGCCTAGATCATAGATGGTAAACTCAAGTGGCAAAAAGTTGTAAAAAAAATAATAAAAAATTATATTAAAAAAAAATATAAAAAAATAATAAAAAATAAAATAAAAAAAATGGCCAGAGGTTTCCCTACGGGCGGTGAGCCCATTTTGACTGATTTCTAATTCCAATAACATTTATTAATTTCTATGAAAAGCACTGTTGAACAATGTTCCTAAATTCTTAGTAACTTACTCGGCATGCAAATAACTTGACGACAATAAAAATGCGAAAGGTTCCATCTTTTCTTTGGTTGCCCAGTAAACGGACAAACGAAAGCCTACCGTAGAATTTTCCAGTTCCACTTCAATTCATCATTTGTTTCTCTTATAAAAAGATCACAGGCCATTAAATTCCCATTATTCTCCCCTAATAAAAGTAAAACTACCAGAAACGATGTATAAATCTGACACTTCGATCGGCGTCCATGTTATTCACACGGCGATGCCGAACACGTGCGTTGTGTGCATGTACATCCATGCATACGGCCATACAATGTACTGTAAAAGATTGACCGAAACTGGATTGCGCCATTCCCACCCCCTTTGTTACGCATTGGTTTATTAGTTTTCCAGCGGGAGTAAGAATTTAAAATATATTTCTAGGCACAACCTCTTTTTTATCGAAGCGCATAATAATCACTCAGATGCAGGGTGTCTTTGTTCGGTTGTTTTTGCACTTGGGGTCGAACGAATGACAGTTGAATAAATTGAGAACAAAATTGTCCGTTCGTGCTGCA
Organism: Leptasterias polaris; assembly: GCA_037783415.1. NCBI lineage: Eukaryota > Metazoa > Echinodermata > Asteroidea > Forcipulatida > Asteriidae > Leptasterias > Leptasterias polaris. The sequence goes on along the minus strand of JAZGTN010000039.1, from coordinate 370,837 downwards.
GTTTTTAACACACGCGATTTAGATTTTGCGTCTTTTGCGTATTTTCTGCATATATTTCGTACCACCGTACTCAGATGTGAAAATGCGTGCATGGTACGCAAAATGCGTACAGGTTGGCAGGTCTGACATAGCATATCTTACGTTCATAATAAATAAAAATGGAGACTTGATATGCACCAGGTCTGTCACATACATGTAGTGACACTCCTGGTGCAGAAAATATCCCATAAACTGACATCTGAAAAATGGTGTAAGACCTTCTTGTTTTGATTTGTCACAATTTTCCCCCCAAGAGGGCGACATCATCCACAAACCGCTCCAAAGATGTAGCATCTTGTGAGAGCGGTTTATATGGATGATAGCGCCCTCTCGCACCCATAAAAGCATGTATATGATCTCATTTTCTACTGTTATTTTTATCAAGTTTGAATTCAAACTGTGTTATGTACAGTGTACATGTTTTTTTAAACTGATTTCATTTTGAGTTGAACAAAAAAACATTGACAAGAGCAGGATTTGAACCTTCGATCTCAGGATTAACGTGTCGGCACCCTACCAACTGAGCTATCTTGCCCTAATATTGGCAGTCTCCCTATTTTGTCAATATCTTTGTTCGGGGGTGCCGCACAGTCAGAAGCCATTCAACCTGTAACTCGTATAGCCAGCAATCACACCCAAGTTTACGATACAACCTGGGAAGCAGCAGCAGAGGGGATGTTAATTAATGAGGGTTTACTATTTAATGGGTCATTTGTTTAATGAGGAATTGTAGCGCAAGGTACTTTCGAGGATCATTGTAAGAAACAAAAGAAAACTAATAAACACAGTCATCAAAACTGTTCCTTTAAGGTTACCTTTAACACTGTCGACGCCTCCATGTTCAACGTCAGGGCTTCTGCCGGATGAGTCAATTACACCAGCAGTGTCTATCTCTACCTCCACTCCAGCAGTTACATCTAGATAGTTTGTCTGTTGGGAAAATGAAAAAAGTATTATGTTTGTTTCATGGGTTCAATCCCACCACTGCCACCATGTTATGTTTGTTTCATGGGTTCGTGAGTTTATCAGAACAGAAATGGAACTGACTCACCAGTATGAACTGTCAAGCAGGTCGCCATGTTTGCACATGTCTTTGTTCCATGCATGCACCAACAAAACATTCACATATTATGGTGTAGTGTTAAGACGTGTACTTTGTGCATACTACAACAGGTATAAAACATCATTGGTTTATGGAACAGTGAAGTCATTTACACTCTCTTGTTTTCAACAGACCTCTTGCATATGACATCACAAGCTCAAACAGCGCCCTCACTGAGGTCAATGAAGACCTTTCATTGGCTGAGAGTTGTGCGCAACGCGTATTTATTTGCATTGTTTGATCTCAGCGATGGCAGTCATTGCAAGGGGTCTATATAAACACACCATCCAAACCAGCCTGTGAAAACTACATCAAATCAGGTGATCCTTTTTTAAAAGTCTTATACAGGATTGGTAAGCATAAAAACCATCACTGTTTAATTTTAGTCTGAAAGCGTACTGTTATGAAGTTCATACTACACATTTTTCAGGTTTGTTATTTCATGTGGTTGATCAGACAAAACATGAACACTGCAACTATTTTGTGAGCTCTATCAATCCTGTATATAAGTGATGACAATGAAAAATTAGCACTGAGCACAATGTATAAATGAATGAGTCTCACCTGAATTAGGCCACCTGGGTGGACCCTCAATGATTCTGTGAGTGTTAACTTCAGTGACGGATTAAACGTGTCAAACGCAGGGTTGTAGCTCAACCCGCTTGGGTAGAAGGAGGACAGCTGACCACTGGCGAGGACTTGGAGCGAGTCTAAGACGAAACACTTGTCAGGTTCACCGGAAAACTTTCCCTGTTGGGACAATTCAGTAATCAGTCAATCAATAGATCAGTGGGAGATTTCCAGAATGCCATTCCAGTAATCATTCATCTGTGTGTGTGGGGGGGGGGGGGGGGGGGATAGGGACGTAGTATGTAGCACAAACCATTACGTTGTAATCACTGCATTTCTTGCTTTGTCAAAGATATCATCCACCCTTTAAAAATGGCCATTGGGGGTACGTATGCCCTCCCAACTGATGTCCGTGCTCCCCAAGGACATCTGGACTTAATTTCAACGCTGACGATGGCATAAAACAAGCTGAAAATGAAAACAAGTCCATGCTACCACACATATTTTTCTACTCTTGGATGTCTTAGATAGTGTCAGAACATTTTAGAACTAAAGTAAAAATTCAACTTTTACATTTGTCAATGCACCTTTATACGGTTGTAAATTATATAGCTCCTACTAAAAGCTTACATGGATGTATAAAACCAAAATAATATCCTTTCCCCAATGAAAATATTACATCAAACGTTTGCAGGACACACTGCTTATTACAGGGTTCAACTGGCCTCTTGTTATTCGCAAATTGATCTAGTGGTTAATCTGCTCTACAATGCGGAGGTCATAGGTGTCAGAATTATTATCTGAACACCCCTATTAGACTAATAGAACAGTCTGTGTAACCCAGTACTTCCCAGTAGCTGTGTAATCCTATTATGTAACTCAGCAGTTCTTTGAAAACTTAATCCGTACATTGTGTTTCCCAGAAAGTCACAGTAGCAGTAGTATTCAGTGATGCATGCAGCATTCAGCTTTTTATATAAGATCTAACTTTATTTTATCCAGTAATTGCTTTAACCATGGTTGTCATGCTTTCAAATTAATGTACTTTGCATCATAAAGGAACAATTCAAATTCACAATAGTTGCTAGGGACATGCGTTGACAACAGTCACGAACAGGTGTATTAAGTTGGAGTATAGCAAGAGAGAGAGAGAGAGAGAGAAAGTGGTCAGATGATTTTCGAATCAAGTTTGAGATAGATGGTGTGAGGAGTGATCGTGCCTTTGTAATAATTGTTACCAGGCATAGCAACATACAGCTATAGCAAGAATAATCAAGGCAGCGACTTTATTGAAGACAATATAATTGTCTTGTAATTAGTATCGTTTGAGAGTATCTTCAGGGCCAGTGTTGCCACTAGAGTGAGACACACCACAATATTATAACAACCATGGTTTCGAGTTAAGGGCTATCTCTAAGCCAAAGTCCTATCCGGACTGCACTAGAGACGAGGCCACGTCCAGTAACTGAATTGACGTAGAGGCTCTGCAGGTCAACGGCATAGCCGATACTACTAACGACCAACCTCAACTACACCTAGGCCAACCCGTCCATAAGCACCATCCAAGACCCGGTGAAATATAGAACCATCTTGTAAATAGTATAGGCCTAGTAATTCAAATAATAAACCACAAGGGATAGTATAGTAATTGTGACAACTTTAATGAATTGAATGTAAAGAAAGCTTGTGAATAATTATAAGCGCGCTGCGAGCTGTTTGTAAATATAATGTGCACTGAGGAAGTTTGTAAATAAGAATACTTTGAAATCTATTGAATTTTCCGTATTATTTCCTTTTGTTGTTGCTTTAAACAGTGGACATTAAGGGACACTAAACAGTCTGGGGTATTAGGCAATGCTTTTCAGAAACATCTGAGAAATATCCTGACAATAGGTTCGAATCGCATCCATGAAGCCTGTGGATTTCAGAACAGAGTACTGAGTACGGCATATAAACGTTAAAGCTTACATGATCTCCTATAGAAACATGGATCCCTTGTCCAATGGTGAGGTGTTTCACTCCATCCAAAGAGCCTTCAATGTAGACAGGGTTAATTGGTGAACCCTCCAGCCTGGTGTCTGTAGAAGGAACAATAGCAGATGTGACTACTGACTTTACATATTTAAAAGAACCTGGACCTTCTGATTTCATATTCACTACCTTATGGAGACCGAAAACAAAACAGAAAAGGGGTGTCATGGCCGAGTGGTTTAGATCATCGTATTCAAGTTCTGGTGGTTTAGTCATCCGGGTGTGGGTTCGAGTCCCAGTCATGACGCTTGTGTCCTTGAGCAAGACACGTGGCTATAATTCCTTCTCTTCACCCAGGGGTATAAATGGGTACCTACGAGGGTAGATGTTGAAATTGTGTTTGAAAAAGCCTTCTGAGCACCACGGCAGCTCGGGGCTGTATACTCCCCATCAGGGAGCTGAGAAAGATGAAAGGAATGTTATTGGCCCAATGACCAGGGCACTAATGTAAAGCGCATTGAGACGTTATTGTGAAATGCGCTATATAAGAACTAGCCGTTATTATATTACTATTATTAAAACGAAGGGTCTCCCTAAGGGAATTCTAAAGACTGGGGTGCTCCGCAAGGAATTTTGTATACAAAGTCTACGGGAGGTTTTTAACTACAGGGACAAAGGAATTAGAACAAAAGATAGAATGTGTGCAGGCACAAAGTGTGCATCATAACACAGCTCCACTCAGGCATGGAATTTATTTGATTATAATTTAACTCCCCCTCAAGGTTTCATCTTACCTTCTGGGAGACTCAGGTAGGTGTTCTCATACACCCTGAACCCTGCCGGAAACGGTGACGCAGAATCTCCTATTGTGATTGGATAGTTCCCATTGGTGTGGAAGACTCCAGATTGGTCTCCATCCAAATAACCAATTTTGACATCCAGCTGTTCGTCCACCGTGCTCTCAAAAGCAAGGTGAGCTTTTTCCGTCAAGGACACTCTCTCAAATGTGTACTCAGTGACGTCGTGGTGAGGGTCGGTGACCACATAAGCGCGTGAACTGTCATCTTGGTTGGAGGTCAGATATGTTTGTGACGGCCCGCGGTTATCGTTGCTGACGAGCAGCGTGCGTAAGGTTTCGTTAGGAGTGATATTGGACAGGTAGACTGTTCCTGGGCCACCAACCTCAGAATGGCTGCGGCCACCGAATGCCTCCATGTGGCCAGAGAAGTGATTGGTGTCGTAGGTGTGAATGGCAATACGGCCACCTGCACCACCTCCACCAAGTTGCTGTAGTAGGAGAAAATAGATACAGTTTCAAAACAAATTACTCATGGGAGGTTGAAGAATTGTTACTGGGGATCTATCCAAAATTGGGCCATGTGTGACACAAACAGAGACTCAGTTTTCTTCTATTGCTCCATGCTTTATAGTTTCAAGGTGAGATTTGGCATGTTGTGGTCGAACAGATGAGAGCACCAAACTCAAGCTCTGGTGTTTAAGATCAGCAGAGTGTGGATTCGAGTCCCGGTCTTGACATTTGTGTCCTTAAGCAAGACACTTAACCATTATTGCTTCGTCCTTCGGATGGGACGTAAAGCTACTGGTCCCATGTGTTGTGTAATGCACGTAAAAGAACCGCCAGTGCACTTATCAAAAAGAGAAGGGGTTCGCCTCGGTGTTCCTGGTTTGATTGGCTGCATACTGCCCCACAGCACCTGTAAACCATTACATGGTGCTATGTAAAGGAATAGGTCTCATACTTCAAAACGTAGCTCCATATACATTGTATAGTAAAAAATACTGAGCGCTTTGAGACGCCCATCAGGTGTGATAAAGCGCTACATAAGAACTGCGTATAATTATTATTATCTTAATTATTAAAGAATTGCCAAATGACAATATTAAACAATTTAAAGTATGGACAAGTAAAATATCTTGCTGACTAGTGAAAATTCACTTTAACTGGTCCTGCTGGCTAGTTGCTGAAAACATTGAATGGAAACCCAGTTTCTCAACAAATAAATCTTTGCATACCCTAGTGCCGGTGGTGGTCTCTGTGTCACAGTACCGTCCTGTTTTTACATTATGGTTAAAGTATGGTCTCCTATTATCACTGTCATGGCAATCTGACACACAGTTGTAGGCTTGCCAGTACTTGTAGTTGGTGCACTGCCGGCAGCGCTTTTCCGAGTCGCAGATGCGGCAGTCGGGCACGCAGGTCGTGTCACCTCCATTGGCTATCAGTCTGCCCCTCCCTACAAAAACAATACATATGGCATCAACATATTAGGGAATAGGCATGTTTGCTTTAAGTGCTCACACAAGTCCGAGTTCCATTTCATGAAGCATGTTCTCATATCTGGCCCTCACCACAAAGACCGATAAAAAGTTGCAATTTTTTAAATTTTAAGTTGTTCATACTTCAAAACTCTCCAGTTTAATACTTTTTTATTGTTGTATAACTGATATGAATCAACTTTTTTTATTGTTTATAACTGATATGAATTAACTTTTTTATTGTTTATGACTGATATGAATTAACTTTTTTATTGTTTATAACTGATATGAATTAACTTTTTTATTGTTTATAACTGATATGAATTAACTTTTTTTATTGATTATAACTGATATGAATTAACGTTTTTATTGTTTATAACTGATATGAATTAACTTTTTTATTGTTTATAACTGATATGAATTAACTTTTTTATTGTTTATAACTGATATGAATTAACTATTTTATTGTTTATAACTGATATGAATTAACTGTTTTATTGTTTATAACTGATATGAATTATTTTTCCCCAGTTATCCCCTGTGTGGAGATTAAGATCCTCTATCAGTTACAAGTCAATTAGAGCAAACAAGTATTTCAAAAATAAATAAAATTAAATGCACACACATACAGTAGCAGAATGATGGAACTTACAGCTTTCTGGTAATACCAAAGATAGGTACAGGGATAATCAAGATCACACAAATGTGGGCTGTATCTGGCCCTTCAGAGGATATTTTATTGATTATTCATTCTACTCTTAGTCGCTATCGTTTATCCTATATTCTTTTTTTTTCATTCAATTCTTGTTATGTCCCTGTATTTCTTTTGTTTTGTTGTGCCAGTGAAGAAGTGTAGTAAAATTATAAAAATTGACGATGGTACCCAAGTACTTGAACATGGATGCAGTTTTCAGTGGCTGTCGATTTACATAGATGTCATTGCTGATGCCATACGCCTCTCTTAATATTCATGCATTACATCATAATTCTTACTTAAAATGAGGCTATAGGCGCGCGTCCGCCACCACTTGCAGTGGCTGCGCCTGTGGCCTCGTTTTGGGTTAGAATTGTGACGTACTCGAGCATAAATATTAAGAGAGGCGTATTGGTGTTGTTGAAAATCAGAAAAATCGTGTTCATGGTAAACCAGATTTATTATTGCGGAACATTTAGGTATGAAACCCTACTGAGTACAAGATATAAAAAAATCTCAACTTACAACCGTGTTTTTTTATGCTGAGGCAATGAGTGTTTGCGGTCTTTGAAACAAAAAAACAATAAATCAATTTTAACAGTGGACTTACCGCTCATGCTGTTACTTGTTATCCAGATGCTGCCTCCACTTGCACCACCAGTCCGCAGTACGTTGGCGTGGTCACCGCTTGCAATTATGTCTCCGTCAATCAGGGTGTGATTTCTTGCTTCCAGATGTACGACTCCACCTCCTGAGCAGGAGTTCTGGAATAAAATATCACCAACATTTATTATTGTGATTTTAGGTTGAACAAAGACAGATTTACTAGAGTGGGATTTGAACCAACGACCTCCGGATTAACATGCCAGCGCTTTACCAACTGAGCTATCTATAGCCCTATATGTTCAACCCAAAATCATTGAGGACTATGGAATGCCGTTAAAAGAAAGGAGTATTATTATTATTTTTGGTTACATAAATATTCTTCAAAACTCACAGCGAAAAAGAAACTTACGAAAATGGAAGTTCCAACAGGTTTGATTATTCCAACACTAACAATGAGGTAAAAACTAAATAACATCAAATGCAGTTAACAATTTAAACACTTCTGACAAAGAAACTGGAAATTTTTCTACTCACCTCACTGTATCCTCCATCACTTCCCCCACTCCCGAATTCTCTGGGTCCCAAGACGTTCCCATAGGCCTTCTCAGCTGAGGCAACATACGCACCCATCCCACCTCTGCCACCATGAGATGCGCCTGATCCCCCATTGGCATGATGAATACCGGGGCTTGGGCCTTTGCCAGGGGAGTAGCCCCTACCACTCGCATCAAGGGTCGCCTCGTGATCAATGGTCACACTGTTTGCTGTGGAGAAAAGAATAAAGAATTGAAGAAAAGTTGTATACTGTAATGATAATAGTTATACCGTCCTCATGTGACTGTTACTATGTTTAGTTGCCTATAGTTGGCAGCCATTACGGAAACTTCCATGGTTTTTATGTAGGCGGTCTCTCATTTGATGTCCCTTCTGTACTCACATTTACTCACAGTACACGCTTTGACCACATCGTCTCACACCTTCACCCTGTCTTTTAAACACCTAGTTGTGAGGACTTCCCACGGGGGTCCAGGTTAAACAAAGATACACATTGTTTCAAGTGTACAAGTTCCCACAACAATGTGCATGCCTACCTACTGTATCTGTTGCACAGGCCAGATCTGTTAAATATACCACTAGCTTTGTCCCTGTACTGGCACACTTTGGAACTTCCATAACTACCTGTATCTTGCTTTCCACCAACTTAAAATCTGCCACAGTTCGAGAGGAATGTGAACAGATTTTTTCCTTTACTTCAAATTGTCCTTATTGTCCTTGTAGCAATGAAATTGAAAGTTAAATTCAATGGCACCTACCTATGATATCAACCTTGTTTGCAGTCATCAGAGCCCCGGCTGTCATTTTAAAATCCCCCTCAAGATTAATGCGGAGTTTCTGGTCTAACTCAGCCTCACCAGTGTATTCCATTACACCACCACTAAGCAGGCTGAGACTAAGCAAGGAAGCCTCACTTTGGCTGGCAGAGTTGATTCTTCCACGGGGGTGGTAAGTGACTCGTGCATTGAGACCGATCTCTAAATCGTTTACTCCAATCAAGTCACCCGCATGAAGCAGGAGACTCACTGATTGGAGGAACGTGTCCTCTGGTAGGGCAGCAGTTCCATTCTGTAAAAAAACCCATTGTGTTTATTATAAATCTGCAACTGGGGAAGGGGGGGGGGAGATTTTTTTTCCGGGTCTGTCTGTCTGTTTATCCATCTGTCTTTCATGAATTTTCAGAAGTGGGATTTAATAACTGGAACTGTGTGTAGTTCTGGAACCACCGATATTGATTGCGTGTGGTTCTTAATCCACAAAGAATACAGATTTTGAAAAGCTCTCAAACAATATACCGTAGGACTTAAAACTTTCCATGGTGGGAGTACAATCGGGTGAGGTTTGCAGTAGCACCATGTGTAAATCTCTTATGAATAGTGGTGGTTCTGAGAAGAACCGGCGGTTGACAACTGTGGTTTTGATTTATAGTATGTGTAATGGTGTGTTGTGGCCGAGCGGTTAAGAGCATCGGATTCAAGTTCTGGTGGCTGAGTCATCAGGGTGTGGGTTTGAATCCCAGTCATGATACTTGTGTCCTTGAGCAAGATGCTTTACTATAATTGCTTCTCTTCACCCAGGGGTAAAAAGATACCTGTGAGGACAGAGACGGTTTTTGTGAATGATTTAGCTGAGTGCACTTATACTCCCCAGGGAGCTGAGATGGTTTCAGGAATGAAATAAATGGCCCAGTGACCAGGGGAATAATGTGTGAAGCGCAATGATCATTCTTTGGAATTGAGCTATATAAGAGCCGATATTATTATTATGTTCTGATCGTCTTCAGAAGGACCGTGGATGATCAGAAGACAATCAGAGCATACTGATGGAAACATTGAGTTGTCAAACCACCGGTTCTACTCCGAACCACCACTACTCAAAAGAGTATTACACATGGTGCTACCGCAAACCTCACCTGATGAATTTTCACGTCATAAAAGTGTTTAAAAACCGTTTCCAATTGCCTAAAAGGTTTCAAGACAACAGTGTGGAGTTTAAATTTAACTCATATAAGACCAGGACCCAACTTCATTGAGACACTATTGCTTAACAATATTTTGTTAAGCAAAAATTTCAAATTATGTAAAGGACTTACCTGCAATATAATTGGAATTATATGAGGCCGTAGGAGGAGAGACTCACACTGTATTATTGTTCCTTGTAATACGGTTTGCACCACCCTTTGAAGAAAATGGTTCATTCCTTCATTCATAAAAATGCAAATTAGCTGTAGTCCCCTAGGTATAAACTCACCCTGCAACCACTGATCCGTGTCTCTTTGTAGATGTTAACTAAACCAAGCATAGGCCTGGATGAGGCTGACTCACAGATGGGTGGGAACTGAAGAATTCTGAGGCACCTGGGAGGGAGTGTGAGTCTCTCCTCCTACGGCCTCATATAATTCCAATTATATTGCAGGTAAGTCCTTTACATAATTTGAAATTATATTTCGTCCTAGTCGTCAGACTCACACTGTATACTTCATAGCTATGCCGAAGACAGGACTGCTCTTCCAAATTCTTGTGTACATTGGACATCTCTTTTGTAGAACTTTTTGAAAGTGTTCTCTGATGACCAATCTGCTGTTAGCAGGATTTGAGCTGTTGACACTCCTAACCGTGCCGCTGCTGAGGTAGAGGCTGCCCGTGTGGAGTGAGCTTTAAATTGGGAAATGTCTATCCCTGCTGCTGCCATGACAGTTTTCAGCCATCTTGCAATTGTGGATGAGACCACACAGTGATGAGGCTTACCGAAGGATAAAAACAGTCTGGTTAATTTAAGTTTGTTCTGGCTCCTGAAGGGTTTGGTTCTGTGAATGTATTCCTTCAGTGCTGAGAAGACGCATAGTTGAGGATTCAATGAGAATCGTTGTAATACAACACTTTGCACCGGCCTGTAGGCTGTGGAACATTTGGCCTGGGCTACTGGAGCAAATTCAAATGCTGACTTAGATTTTTTCATATGTTGTAGATCTAATGCCAATAAAGATGAACAGCGTCCTGCTGTTACAAGCGCCACCAACATAGCTACTTTCAATGTCAACAGACGTAAGTTTAACTCTCTGTTGGTTGGAAGAGAGCTGAGGTAGCGCAGAACTTTTCCAACATCCCAAGTAGTGGAATACTTAGGCTTAGGAGGACGGATGTTAAATAAGCCCTTAAAGAACCTAGTCATCAAATGATGTTGTCCAATTGGTGTATTGTTCACATGAGCATGTGCTGACGAAATAGCTGACCTATAGACATTGATGGTACTATACTGGAGACCGTCCTCTAATAGTAGATGAAGAAATTCCAGAACTTGTGCTAAAGGTGCAAGAACTGGATCAATCTGTCGTTGAAGACACCAGCGACTCCAGCGATTCCATGCCGAGTTAAACTGTGCATTTGTTCCTTTTCGCCATGATGACAGGATGACTGAAGACACCTTTTCCGAAAGGCCTCTTGTTTCCAGCGACTTCCTGATAGCACCCAAGCGGCTAATTGTATCCCCTCCCGCATCGGATGAAGTTGATTGCTGTGGCAAAGTTTGAGAAGATCTGGACGCTTTGGTAGCAGTAATGGCATTTGAGTTGTTAACTCTAGTATAAGTGGATACCAAGGCTGTGTCTTCCACAATGGTGCTATCAGTAGCACTGTAGCCTTCTCTACTCGAACTTTCTGAAGGCATCTTGACAATAGGGAGAACGGAGGAAACATGTAGCCTGCCAGGTTGTTCCAACTGACGGAGAATGCATCTACCTTCCATGCTTGTGGGTCTGGATGCCATGATATGAAATTGGGGAGTTGTGTGTTTAGTCGTGATGCGAATAGGTCGACCGTTGGTTGAAATTCCAGAGTCCGTACAATGTTTTCGAAAACCTCTGGGAGCAGCTGCCATTCTGTGCGATCGTTGAAATTTCTTGACATTTCGTCTGCCAAAATGTTCTCCACTCCTGGGATAAACTCTACTGTCAGTGTTATCCCTCTGTGTAGACACCATGTCCAGACCTTGATTGCTAGATTGGACAGTTCTTGTGAGTGTGTTCCCCCTCTGTGGCTTATGTATGACATGGCTGCCATGTTGTCCACTTGTAGACGAATGTGTAAGTTCCGTTGATGGTTCACTAACGCTTGAAGGGCATAATACACCGACAGAAGTTCTAGATGATTGATGTGGAGATATTGTTCTGTTTTGGACCATCTGCCTCCCGTGCGGATGTCTGGCATCATGTAAGCGCCCCAACCTTGGAGTGACGCATCTGTTTGTATTGTTGCATCCGGACTCGGAATGAGAAGGGTCTGACCATTCCAAATCTTTACGCAACTGATCCAGGTTTCCAGTTCTTTTTTGGACGCCTGAGATAGTAGAACTTGAGACTCGTAAGAATTGTTTTGGTGTAATGCTGTAATCTTGTCCTGTTGCAAGTTTCGATAATACAGAGGTGCTGGAAACACTGCTTGTATGCTTGACGACAGTCGACCGATGAGCTGAGCCAACTCCCGCACTGTTAAGGTCTGTGATAGCAAAACTTCCTGGCAGTGATTGACAATGTGGTTGACCTTTTCTGTTGGCAGAGACAGAGTCATTGCATCCGAATCGATGCAAAACCCGAGGTAAGTTAACCGTTGTGTTGGGTGGAGCTGTGATTTCTCCCAATTGATGAGGAAACCTAGTCGCTGAAGTAGACTGACCGTAAACTGGACGTTTTCTGTACATTCCCTTAGAGATCTGCCTAAGATGAGGATGTCGTCGAGGTAGAACACACATCGAATTCCTTTTTCCCGCAGATGTGCTGCGACTGGCTTCAATACTTTTGTAAATGTGCGAGGAGCACTCGACAGTCCGAAGGGTAGGCAGGTAAATTGGAACAGATTGTTCTGCCAAATGAAACGAAGATATTTCCGATGGTCGTAGTGAATGGAAATCATAAAATAAGCGTCTTTGAGGTCGATCGCAGTCATAAAATCGCCTTGAGTCAGTAAATCTTTTACTAGCCTGATACCTTCCATCTTGAAGTGCTGGTATTTTACAAACTTGTTGAGCGAACGCAGATTTATAACTGGTCGAAGTTCCCCTGACTTCTTGGGAATTAAGAACAGAGACGAAATAAACTGGCCTGTCACTGGTATTTCCACAGTGATTGCCCCTTTGTTCAATAACTTCTGAACCTCTACTTGAGTAATCTCTACTTGAGACTGGGAGTTCATACATGTTACCGGCACTCTGTGCTGGAATTGGAACGGAAGTGTCACAAATTCTATTTTGTGTCCAATCACCGATTGTAGTATCCAACTGTCCTGTGTGAGGGATCTCCAAACGGGAACAAATTTTTGAAGACGACTTGTCTGCAACTTTGTTTCTGACAAAACTACTTTTTTGCCTTAAAATCCTCTGATCCCCGATCTGCACGAAATCTCCCTCGATTTGCTGCTGCAAATTTTGGGGCTCCATACTTAGAGTTAGACTTGAAGGTTGAGCCATGTCTACCTTGGTATTGGAAGGAGCGGTTGCCACGAAACTTCCGGGTCATCGCCGAGTAGTAAGGGGAGAACCTATTCCCTTTATAAGATGTAGCAATGGTTCCCCCGGTCTTAGTCACTTTTGCAGCCAGCTTGGATGCTTTCTCTGCCTCCTCAATATCTTTGGTTAAGTTACCTCCAAACAAAGCTCCCATTGAAGGGGAAATTCTCTTGATGCTGTCAAATCGTCTGTCCAGAAGATCATCAAAAGCATGTTGTCTCGATAGTGCCAGGCTTTGGCTAGCCGAACCAAGCAGGATGAGTGCCGATGTAACATGCTGTAACACTAAACTAGTGTCGACCGACTCTGGGCATGATGCATCCACTAAAGCATCAAAAAGATGTGTGAGAGGCAAGGCTACCTTAAGAATATGATTGTGGGAATCTTTCAGCTTATCATCTTAAGTAACCAAGGAAGAACGAGCTTCTTTGAATGCAGACTTCACCTGGATCGGCAGTTCTGGGGCTTTGAAATATTTTTCCTGTTCCTGTTCCGGAACCTGGTTGGCTTGCATTTCCTCTTTGAAATCTTCATGTGCCAATTTGTTTGAACGAAGTTCTTCCCACCATGTAAGGACCTTCTCTGTCACTGGAGTGCCCATTGATTTGCGATGGGGGTTACGAAATTCACCTGGATTTAACAATTCCGATCCCTCGGTGTCGCTGCTTATTTCGATCCCTCCATCCGTGACCGTGTCGCTGGTCGAACCAAAGTTATCTCTGACAGGAATAACTCCAAAACCACCGGGACTCACCGATGTTGCTGGAAGCGAATGCTGGCCCGGAGTCATCGGGTAAATTTGGTGTAGTTGGGCGATATTAGTCGGCCACTGTTGAGGGGCATTGTACCACGAAGGTGCCCAGAATTGCGGCGGCGGCATCATTGTTGAGGGCGCCGCCATGTTGTATGAATGCTGCCCTCCAGCGTTCATGCCCACCTGTGGAGGATTCCATTGATGTCCAGGGAAAGAAAATGACCCTGGCTGATTCGGAGGGACAACCCAAGGCGAGGTTTGTCCGTAAATGCCTTGTGTTACGGCATGATGTGCTCTTGAGACCGGGGGAACTGGCTGAGGGGGTTCCGGTGTAGAAGAAGGCTCTCCGGTACCGCTGACAGAAATTGGACAAGGCAGTCCGCTTTCTTCTTCCAAAATGCGCTCGCAAGCCCGAGGCGGGGCTGGAGCGTGAGATCTTGTTCGTTCAACCCTAGGCGAGGTTGACGAAGTAGACGGTCTGGCTGTGACATCTTTGGCCTGTTTATCGTTGGGTTTTCCTTTCTTGGAAGACATAACTTGAGTAGAATCCTTTCCAAATAAAATCACTTGAAGAAATTAGCCGCTGGAACGGCAACGTAAAATGTCGATGAAATCACGCAATGTAGCAACGATGAAGTCACACTATTATGTAGCGATTGTAAAACGTGTATGCTAAACCGTACCACGAGAAAAAAAGACACGGATCAGTGGTTGCAGGGTGAGTTTATACCTAGGGGACTACAGCTAATTTGCATTTTTATGAATGAAGGAATGAACCATTTTCTTCAAAGGGTGGTGCAAACCGTATTACAAGGAACAATAATACAGTGTGAGTCTGACGACTAGGACGAAATATAATAAGCATTAGATACCAGTCACAAATGATACATGTAACATGGTATTTCGGCTGGTAACCTTATTCTGGTCAGCAAAATTGTTTTGTGCTTAGTTACTTTTTGCGCTTTTTGCGTTTTTGCGTTTAAAAACAGCTCTATGAAATTGGGTCGAGGCTAAATGGCAAATACCTTGAAACATTAGCAGAAGTGAATTTCCATGTCACACATGTTTTCCCCCAAATTTTCAAATTTCCCAAAATTGCTAAATTTTATTTAAAGATTTTTCAAGACAACAGCGTGGAAGTATTTCAGCGAGGAATACTTACCTCATACAGGACCAGGCTGAACGGCAAATTCCTAGAACTGTTAGCAGCAATGAAGAGTTGGTCGGACTCCCCTACATGGATCGTCGCTGTAAAGTCACCAGTTGTCTGCGCTACACGCAGATCACGTGTGGTGTTGTCCAAGGCCGGATAGCCCTCCATGTCCACTGCTTGTAGTTCCATTTGGGCATACTGACCAATGTCCAGCAGATCGAGGTCATGATTTGGGTCATACACAGGAGGCAGGGTAACAAATGTTCGACGAGTCTATAAAAAATAACCACCACAAAACTGTTTTGGGAGATTTGTTTTTGTATTATTTGGGTTTTACCTTGTACCCCAACTCCCTTGACGCATTTCCTTGACGCATTTAATAGGATCTGTCCTCAAGCTAACAAAACCATATAGACCATGTCACCAGGCAACCAGGTCCAAGAAAGTGCGTTCACATTTCAATTTTCACACAATTTTCTTGAGCATTTTAAGACATCGTTGGAAAAGTAACTCCTGTGCTACCAAAAGTGTTCCTTTTGCATTCAGTGCAGTTGGTTGCCTTTAAGTTGCCATAAAAAAATACCCTGTGTGAGGCCTTACGACAGGAAACACTATAAAGGGTACAATTTTCAATCCTTCATGTTACCAGTTTTTCCCAATGGTTGTAATTTTTGTTTAAGTACCCGAAACCACCAAAAAGTATTTCCACACCTGAATGGACATGAAGGCTTATACTGAATATAACTTGAATTAATTATTTTGATATTAAAATTGTTTTTTTTAAATCACTCTACATTTCAATCAAAAATGGGCAGAAGAAGTTACCTGTCTTTTCCATCCATTTTTTGGAATGAAATTTGAGAGAAACTAAAAAACTAATAGCTCTTATCAACTCAAACTAATTTTTGAGTACAAGCCTGCATGACCATTCACATGATGAAACACTTATGGGGGTTTCAGGTACTTATAAAAGTTACAACCATTGGAAAAACTTGTTTTTTTTGTTTTTGTTTTTTTAATATATTAGAGATCATCTAACATCGCAAGGCCAGACCACAGTTCAAGGTGAGGGCTACATTTAACTGATTTGGGCTATCAACCCAAATCAACTGTCACCAGGGGCATGTTGCAACCTACACCTGGGGCTGAAACAGGGTTACCCCCTTCACAGTCCATAAGGATGTAGGCATGGGTATTATCCACACGGAGCCTGGCTGGTAGAGTAAAATGCTGCTTACATGACAGCAGATAAGTTGCACCCTTTATTGTGTTTCCTGTGAAATG
This sequence comes from Leptasterias polaris, assembly GCA_037783415.1. Taxonomy (NCBI): domain Eukaryota; kingdom Metazoa; phylum Echinodermata; class Asteroidea; order Forcipulatida; family Asteriidae; genus Leptasterias; species Leptasterias polaris. Next base: position 354,333 of record JAZGTN010000039.1, on the reverse strand, counting down.
GTAACTCAACAACTTAGAACTTTCTATTTCTATGATAACTACAAGTAGATGACAAATCTGTACCTGTGAGTGATGAGTATTGAAGCGGTTGTAGACCTTCAGCGTTTTCTGTCCGGTATCTCCATTCTGCTTCAGATAGATAGTCCCAGAGGCGCCATGTTCAGTGATCCCTGACCCACCTCTAGCTTCAAACTCACCATCGAATCTGTTCTCTTTGAAGTAGACTGCCAGACGGCCGCCCCCTCCACCTCCACCCCCGCCATTGTTCCCATTTCCTCCATTTACCTACAAAACCAATCAAAAAATCTAATAAAAAAAACACAATGCACCATTGATCCGAACAGTAGATCTTCCCAACAATAAGTTCTCAATACACACACCGAACAACCAGCCTGTGAAAATTTCATTAAAATCAGTTATCACGCTTGGGTGAAAACAATGAAAAACACTTCATGTTTTGTCAGGGTTATTGTGCTTGTGCACAGCAAGCTTATTCATATGTGGCAATCAAAATAAATAACAGTGATTTATAGTGGGGTATCCAAATGCTATTTCCCTAACTTTGATTCTGTTGGTCTGAGAACTGCACCAGTAAACCAAGTATGCTTTACATGGGATCAGGCATACCACCATAATCAAAGACATTAGTTTGGGTGATAAGTTACATGTACCATATGGTGTTGGATTTTGAAAGAATGAATATTGGATTTTGTTGAGTGAAGAAGGATCTTCGCAGTGTGTCTTGGCCGGGTATTTAACTCATCGAACTTAATTTCTGATGGCTAATCAGAGTCGAATCCCAAACATTACTTTCTGTCATTGAGTAAAGACATTTAACTTTAATTGCTTCTCATATCACCCAGGAGTAAATGAGTTCCTGTGAGGCTAGCTGTTGATGTATATATAGTTGGTAACCTGTGGGCCAGTTTGGTTGCCAGTGCTGCATACTCCAAAGGAGTTGAGATAGTTTCAGGAACACTTTAGGCCAAATGAGCAGCAGTAACAGTGTAAGCAGGGTTTGCCCTTAAACTGTTCATTGACTGGCCAGCAGGACCAGTCAGCTTATTATTTCACTTTTTCACTCGTCATTATGTCAAAGGAAAAAGGGATGCTATTCCCTTACCAAAATTTCCAATTCATTCCAATTAGATATCCAGTTGGAAAGAATTGGATTGAGTTGGTGTGAGTTGGTTTATATTGGAATACTGAATTTCCATTTGAAAAAAAAACTCAGACCAACTTTAGTTTAATTGGAAATCCAATTGGACTCAGTTGGCTTGATTTAATTGAATTGGAATTAGTTGGAATTTGTTTCTGCCATTGGAAATTTCACCTCCTAATATAATTCCAACCGGAAATTGTATTTCCCAACAGGGTCTAGTTGGGGGGAAAAAGTCAAACTGAATGCAATTATTACTTAGTCCAATTGGGCCCAATAGGTTTTGTGCCAAAACACAACAATGGACAAATTCAAATTGGTTCCAATTTGTAAGGGATTGCACACTGAACTAGCCAGCGGGACCACTTGGATTGAAGTTTGACTGGTCCTCAGGTGTTTTAACTGACATTTAACTGAAACAATGTTTATAGTTGCCTATTAAATGTCTATGATTACAAATCATCCAAGTGAGTTAGGATTTTTAAAACAAACCTGAAATTCTCCAGAACCATCAATATCCTTGGCAGAGATGTGGATACTCCCTCCGCTTCCACCCCCACTCAAAGCCGCAATCCCATCGTCACCGTTTGCCCGTATAGTGCCCTCAACCCTCAGCCACTGACTAACATTCATCCACAAAATTCCACCTCCAGCACCGCCCGAAAGTCCTCCTCCACTCCCAAATTCATACGGGGTGGTGAAGGAGCCATAAGTGGGAGGGGACTGTTGGTCGGATGAGATGCAACCCCCTTCACCTCCGTGGGTTGCACCAGTGCCGATGTTCGGGTATGGACTACTTGCCCTTCGGTAGTAAAACCCTGCACCTGGGCCTTCTGAAAGATAGAAGAAAACATTCAATCCAATTTGGGCCCATTTTCATGGCTCTGCTTACCGCCGAATTCTGCGCTAACGATCACCATTCCCCGCTTACCGAGCAAGTGTTGAATTTCTGCGCTAGTCTGTGTAAGCGTAGAATGCCTAGACTATGCAAGTGCACAAACAAAAATTCCATGCTAACCCGTGAGATACGCTTGATGTAAGCGCGGAATTCCCTACTTCCGTAAGCGCCAATTTTTTGCTTACAGTAAGCAGAGCCATGAAATTAGGCCCTGATCTATGGTACTGTAACCAGTTGACTTTTACAAGTCTTATGGGGTCAATGGTTCAGTTCTATTCAGTTAGCTTGTGCGGAGTCGGGTTCTCATTTGGGGTGCGGTACATTTTTGTATTCAAACTTGGGGAACCAGATCATTTATGTATGGTTCAGTGGGCCATGACTTGTGTTCAACAGGTTAGACAATAACATTCCTTTCATTTTAGTGGGTATTTAAGCCAAGGGAATAGGATGACCATTGTCATTCCTTCTCAGCAGCTATCACCACCAGGTTATTTTCCGTTTGTAAATAATTATTATTTGGGTGTGTCGTCGACTCTGGCGAGTTCAGCAAGACGATACGACATGCTTGTTGTTGTGCTTGGCCTCAAGAAGGATGACCAAGGCTGGGTAATGGCCACTCAAGGTGCGTTTTTATTGTTGTGGTACAATGTTATATCTATTTATTATTTATACTGGTATCCAACATTTGGAACATTTATTGTGGCGTTTGCTTATCCAGTTACAGGCCAAGACTCAACTTGCCCTATAGTATAGGGTTGTCCACTCCCGGGTAGTCTTTATTATCTTATCATCTTTATTATCTTTTGTTGTTTGTAATGCCAAATCGTCCCCTCGGGGTCGTTTACCTTGTCTATTTATTATTGTGAATTGTGTAAATTGATTTATTCGAAAGACAGAAGTCGAGTCACTGTGATGTGTTAGAATTAAATTGAAGTGAAACTAGGAACTTTAACATCGTAGAACCTTTCCTTTTGTTCGTTACATAAGTCCAGGACCAATTTTGCCTGGCGGCTAGGGCCGAAGTCGAACTTTTGAGTATTTTATTTATTGCCACCTCATCCACTTTTTGCCCTGGCTACACATGGCGTAGTCGGCAGGGTTAATCCAAAAACAAATATTTTTTTATATAAAGACTACCTGGGATATTTTTTACCCCACCCCACTCTCTTGGAGAGGTACTACTGTCAAGAGTTTTCTACCTTGGGAGAGGCATCGGAGTTCTAAGTCGTGATTAGCCGAAGGTTCAACCGTCAAAGAGTTCCAACGGTGTGGAGTGCCAGGCCAAGCAAGTTTAATTATTAATAAATTGTATGTATTGTATTAGTTGAAGCTTATGTAATTTTTGAAAACGGAAATTTGTGACATTTTGCAATGGCTTCACAAAATGAAGTAGACTTTCTGCGTGAAAAAATTGAAAAATTAACGCAACAAGTACAAGATGCAGAAGAAAAAAAACATAAAGTTGGTTCACCATCTTTTTTGTTAATGCCTTCCCAGAAGAAAATAAAATGTTTCTCGGGTAAGGATCCAGAGTTTACAGTTGAAGATTTTTTGTACGATATTAATGCAGCTATATCAGTTCGAGCATTTTCGGAAGAAGATAAAACACATTTCATTTTCCAACATCTTGAGGGACCCGCACGTGAGGAAGTAAAGTTGCGCCCTTTGGCAGAGCGTAAAACACTTCAACAGATATATGAGATTCTTAATGACATTTTTGGGGTAAAAGCCACTGGGGTTAATCTTCAAAGGTTTTTTTTTGAGTGCAAACAAAAAGGTGGAGATAACCTTAGAGAGTTTTCACATAAACTCATGGATGCCTTAAAAAAAGCAATAGATAAATGTTCATATCTGAAACACTCTCAGGACGCACTCCTATGTGGACAGTTTGCTGAAGGTGTGAGTGACGCTATGCTTAAAAAGCATTTGAAGAAAGAATTGCGTGACCAACCTGATATTTTTTTTTTGCAATTACGTAAGGAAGCCATGGAGTGGGCAGAGGATGATGATTCGAAACAGGCCAATGAAAGTGCTGGGGTTCATGAAACACGTGTCTCGCGGCCTTCAGTGTCCCAGGAGCTGAACGAAATTAAACAGTTAATGAAAGACCAGCAACATCAGCTTTTGGAACAGCAGCAACAGATCAATCAGGTCCTCCAGCTGGCCACGAATCGTCTTCCTCTGGACTCTCCATTCGCAAGGACAAGAGTTAACACAGGTCAGTCATCGGAAAAAAATCCACTTGAAAAAAAACGAGTTGTGAAAATCTGCGATCATTGCAAAATGCGAGGCCATTTGGCAGTTGAGTGTTATCATTTGCAACTTAAGGAAGCACGAGAACAGATGGATAGATACAAAAGGTTGTTAGATAAAACGTCAAAACCGGGGTCAAACTAGTTCCTCCTACTGTAGTAGAGAGCCATCTAGTGGGAGGGATGGAACTAGGCTCCAAAAGTACAAATTACCATGTCCAGAAAGATCGACATGATCGGTTAATTGGGGGATCCCCTACTTTGGATGTAATCATGGGTGGAGTACAAGTGTTGTGTCTAGTTGATACCGGGTCAAATGTCACTACTGTAACAGAAGAGTTTTATGAGAATTTCATGAAACCAGTTGGCAAATCTTTGACTACCGAGAGTATTTATCTATCTTTGACCTGCGCAAATGGATTGAAAATTCCTTACCTCGGATATTTAGAATTGGATGTAGAGGTAAATGGTAGCGTCTACCCAAAAATAGGAATTTTAGTTGTGGAGAATTCTCCTAACCAAGAATATCGTAAACAAAAGCAGAATCTTCCGGGTGTATTGGGTATGAATGTTTTGAGTACTATTCTGGAAAAAGACAATGAGTTAAATAATCTTAGGCCACTATTGGGCATTAATACAATTTCTATGGTACGTACTATGGCAGGAACATCCATGTATGTCCCAGCTCACTCTTGGGCTACAGTTCTAGCTACTGGTAAAAACATGGGCTCTGGTACTGTAATAGTTGAACCATTACGAAATGCTGATCATTTACGAGTTGGCCTATCTGTCGAAAGCACAATTGTTGACGGAACACTTCAACAATTTCCAGTTCGTGTTGTAAATCATACGTCTGAAGGTGTTGTACTTAAAGGGCGATCATTGATTGGAAAATTATCACCAGTTATTTCTGTGAATGTAAATGATACCACAAATTTTAAATTCAATCAAATATCAGTTAATGAAATTCAGGTTTCTGTTGCTGAGGTGAAGCAGAATAATTGTGATGAAGAGCTTCCAGTTCCGGTTGATTTATCTGAATTCGAAGGTACTGTAGAACAGCGGCAAAGGATTTGTGCTTTGTTACATAATAATCGGGATGTGTTTTCACGACATGATTTTGATTTAGGAGACACAACGACGGTTACACATCGTATTCAAACCAAACACGATGAGCCCATTTCACAACCGTACCGTAGAATACCGCCAAATCAATTTTGTGAAGTAAAGGATCACATCAATGGGTTGTTGAAGGAAGGGATTGTTTGTGAGAGTTACAGTCCTTATGCTGCTCCTGTAGTACTAGCGAAAAAGAAAGATGGTTCGCTAAGAATGTGTGTGGACTATCGTAAATTAAATACAATTACAAAACGGGATGCTTTTCCTTTACCACGAATCAATGAATCAATTGACAGTATAGTGGGTGCAAAATATTTTAGCACGTTAGACTTATCCAGTGGTTATCACCAAGTACGAGTTGCTGAATCTGACAGAGAGAAGACAGCTTTCATTACTCCTTTGGGACTCTATGAATATGTTAGAATGCCCTTTGGATTATGTGGGGCCCCTGCAACCTTTCAGAGGTTAATGCAACGTTGTATGGGTGATCTGGTGACACATATGTTACTTGTCTATTTAGATGACATACTAATATATTCACCTACTTTTGATCAGCATTTGGATAATTTGAATATCGTATTTGCCAGGTTGCGTGTCCACAATCTGAAACTCAAACCATCCAAGTGTCATTTTTTCAGACGACAGGTTTCCTATTTGGGGCATACACTATCTGCGGAAGGAATTGCGACTGAGGGTGCCAAGGTGGAAGCGGTTCGTGATTGGCCTGTTCCTCAAACGGTGAAGAAATTGAGAGCCTTTTTGGGTTTTGCGAGCTACTATAGACGGTATGTTCATTCCTTCGCTAGTATTGCTAGAGAGTTACACAAGTTGGTTGCAGATTGTCAACATAAATCGTCTGATTATTTTCGTAAGAATTGGTCTGCTAGCTGTCAAGATGCTTTTGAGATGCTGAAACAAAAATTAACTACTACACCAATTTTGGGCTATGCTGATTTCACTAAGCCATTTGTGGTAGAAGTTGATGCTAGTTTTGAGGGGTTAGGTGCTGTGTTGTCCCAAGATCAAGAAGGTGTACGGAGAGTAATTGCATATGCAAGTCGTACTCTTAGGCCAAATGAACGCAATATGAACCACTATAGTTCCATGAAATTAGAACTACTTTCTCTCAAGTGGGCTGTGACAGAGAAATTCAAAGAATATTTGTATAATTCAAACTTTGAAGTTTGGACAGACAATAATGCTCTTAGTCATTTGGGAACTGCCAAATTGGATGCTACAGAACAACGTTGGGTTGCAGATCTTAGTGTTTTTGATTTTACAATACGCTATCGCTCAGGACGAGAGAATAAGAATGCAGATGGGTTATCTCGACAAGGAGTTAGTAAAATTGATTCAGAGTCAAACAATCCAGATATGTCAACTACTGGCTCCATACAATCAATGCTATGTTCAGTGGTTCCTGCTGAAGTTAAATTGGCAGTGGCCAATGAAAGTGTTGCTGCCTCATGTTCATTAAAATTATATCAAATGGTTTCAGCACAAATTTCAGCTTTGCCAGGTTATTCAAAGGATGAAATTCAACAACTACAGTCCGAGGATCCAGAAATTCAGAGATTTTTGGTGTACTTTACAAGAGATTCTGGGCCCACAACCGACGAAAGAAAGCAAGAGCAGTCTTTGGTTTTGAGGTTGTGGCGTCAAAAGAAACGTATAGTGAGAGTGGATGGTATTTTATACAGACAACGAATGAATTTGGGCATTAACAGTTATCAGTTGTTGCTTCCTCGGTGTCTAAAGTCTGCTGTACTACAGAGTTTACATGACCAGAGTGGACATCAAGGAGAAGAACGAACATTGTCGTTGATCCAACAAAGGTGTTATTGGTCGAATATGTGTGAAGATGTGAAGAAATGGGTGCAACAGTGTCAAAGATGTGTTGTAGCTAAGTTGCCGGTTCAAAGACCAAAAAATCCTTTGGGACATGTGTTGGCTTCGCGTCCTTTGGAAATCATAGCCATAGATTTCACTGTGTTGGAACCGGCCTTAGATCGAACAGAGAATGTTTTGGTGATCACAGATGTGTTTACTAAATACACTGTAGCAATTCCGACTCGTGATCAGACAGCACTGACGGCAGCTAAAGTTTTAGTTCAACGGTGGTTTACTAAATTTGGCATACCAGATCAAATACATTCGGATCAAGGAAAGCATTTTGAATCCAAGTTAATGCATCATCTGTGTTTACTTTATGGTATTCGTAAATCCAAAACTACACTGTACCATCCACAAGGAAATTCTCAATGTGAAAGATTTAACAGAACTATGCATGATTTGTTGCGTACACTAGTGGATAAACAAAAACGTAAATGGCCTGAACACTTAAGTGAATTGTTGTATTGTTATAATTCAACCATTCATGCATCCACAGGGTTTGCACCATTTTTTTTGATGTTCGGAAGAGATGCTCGTCTTCCAATAGACCTTCTTTTGGGTATAAATGATAAAGATAATGATCAAGATGATTGGGTTACGGCTCATCAATTGAGACTGAAACAAAGTTATGAAATAGCTCAGAAAAATTTGAAATGTAAAGCAGCTATAAGAAAAGAACATTTTGATCAAAAGGCAAATCCTTACAAGTTTGAACTCAATGACTTGGTGTACCTTAGACGTCGTCAATATGAAGGGCGTCATAAAATGCAAGATCATTATGATTCTAAGGTATACCGAGTTATTGCTCAACTTGACGCTGACAATTTTGTTTATACTATACAGTTAGTGGAGAAACCAGAAGTCACCAAGAATGTTCATTCTACCGAACTTAAGAATTGTAAGATTTCAGTGGAAAATACAGGTACAGTAAATCCTAGCACAATGCCTTTTCTTTACCTTCCAAAAGTAGAACATGAGACAGAAACAAAGGAGGAAGAATGGAATTTATCTGAGGATTCAGATACAGAAGTGACTCATGGAACAGCGAAAAAGGGAAAAACATCGAATTTATCTGATTCAGATTCGGAGGTAGAAATTGCAGTGTGTGTGCCTGGATGTGAAGTAGTGGTACCGGAAGTTTCCCCTGAAACTTCCCCGGAAACTATAGGGTTTAGGCGTTCAAAACGTACAACTGCGGGGAAACATTCAAACCCATTAAAATTGCCTCGTTCAACCATTTTGCATGAACAAATTGTAACAAGCTCTCGGTGTCCAGTACGGATAACTATAGAGCTCGGTACCATGTTATTTCTTATTGGTCTGATACTGATGTTTGGTTCAATTATTTATGCTTGTAGGTGTCGTTCACATGGAGGATACGTATTGGCATTAGTATTGATGATTTTATTATTTACACTTTTCCCAAAGAGATTGTACAAGTTGAGAAAATTGATATTGAAATTTGTGTACGATATTCAGTCTTTTGTAGATATGGAATAGCTGAAGAAATGAAGGGATGACCATGTACATTTATATATATATGTAGAAGAAAATGTTAAAATTGTATGTGATTTAATTTAATTTAAACATTTTGATTGGTAGGTTCCAAAATAACTTTTCAATGAGTTTGGGATAGTACAATGAAATTTATGTCTAATGTCAATCAATATTGAAGCTTACACAGAATTGTCTATTACAGGATAGGTGTGGAAGACACAACCTGAAAATAGTGCACTGTAAGGTGAATGTATTTAGATTATAATTATTCATGTTTATGAAAAAAAAAAAATTGGGGTGGGTGTAACCAGTTGACTTTTACAAGTCTTATGGGGTCAATGGTTCAGTTCTATTCAGTTAGCTTGTGCGGAGTCGGGTTCTCATTTGGGGTGCGGTACATTTTTGTATTCAAACTTGGGGAACCAGATCATTTATGTATGGTTCAGTGGGCCATGACTTGTGTTCAACAGGTTAGACAATAACATTCCTTTCATTTTAGTGGGTATTTAAGCCAAGGGAATAGGATGACCATTGTCATTCCTTCTCAGCAGCTATCACCACCAGGTTATTTTCCGTTTGTAAATAATTATTATTTGGGTGTGTCGTCGACTCTGGCGAGTTCAGCAAGACGATACGACATGCTTGTTGTTGTGCTTGGCCTCAAGAAGGATGACCAAGGCTGGGTAATGGCCACTCAAGGTGCGTTTTTATTGTTGTGGTACAATGTTATATCTATTTATTATTTATACTGGTATCCAACATTTGGAACATTTATTGTGGCGTTTGCTTATCCAGTTACAGGCCAAGACTCAACTTGCCCTATAGTATAGGGTTGTCCACTCCCGGGTAGTCTTTATTATCTTATCATCTTTATTATCTTTTGTTGTTTGTAATGCCAAATCGTCCCCTCGGGGTCGTTTACCTTGTCTATTTATTATTGTGAATTGTGTAAATTGATTTATTCGAAAGACAGAAGTCGAGTCACTGTGATGTGTTAGAATTAAATTGAAGTGAAACTAGGAACTTTAACATCGTAGAACCTTTCCTTTTGTTCGTTACATAAGTCCAGGACCAATTTTGCCTGGCGGCTAGGGCCGAAGTCGAACTTTTGAGTATTTTATTTATTGCCACCTCATCCACTTTTTGCCCTGGCTACAGTACACTAGACCACATGATGCATCATACACAGAAGTACAAAACACCCTCAGAGTGGACACCAAAGTATATTCTGGTGCAGTTTGTATATATTGCAGTTTTATCCTTAAAATTTTAAAGTGATTTGGGGTTGAACAAAGAAAAATTTACAAGAGCGGGATTTGAACCAACGAGCTCTGGATTAACGTGCTGGCGCTCAAAGACATTGACAAAATAGGGAGACCGCCAACATAGGGCTAGATAGCTCAGTTGGTAGATAGCTGGCTTGTTAATCCGGAGGTCGTTGGTTCGAATCCTGCTCTTGTTAACCCCAAATCATTTAAATATTACCCAGTCTGTTTCCCTTGTGGTTTATTATTTAAATTTCTAAAAATTGTTGAACTTACCATTTCCAGCAAACCCCTCCCCATCCAAGCTGATAAACCCTTTGGAATCCACAATCACCACGTCAGCAACAATGTTGAGATTAGTGGATATCAACTCCCCACCACCGTACACCTGAACAAAGGCGCCCTCAATGGTGCGCCTCTCCCGGCCATTCTTGACCACCATTGTGCCGTGATTGCGAATGTTGATGGCATTGAAGTTCAGCGTCTCTGTCGGTTCCCCGTCAATATTGATCATTTCATGCATGAGCAGAGTACCTGCAAGTTGAATTGATATTATGAAAGAAAGTGTTGTTGCATTCAAACATTTATGGTTAAAGGGATGCATTGCCTTCGGATTGGGCACTTTGGGCCTTTAAAACCATTTGTTATGAAAAGAATATGGTTGGAAAGATATTTTAAAAGTAGAATCAAACTGAATATACATAGAATACAATGATTCACATTAACAATCCTTGAAGTTGTATGTTTTTTGTGTAATTTCATGACAGAACACAGTCCGCTATTTTGAAGAACCAAATTTTCCAATGGTTGTATTTCCAAAGGGAAATTCATATTTTTGAATCACTACTCAATATATAACACACTGTAGATGTTTTAGTGCATGAACAAGTCTTAAAAAAGGATAATGTAGATGTTTTAGTGCATGAACAAGTCTTAAAAAAGGATAAGGAGAAATTCCAAATTTTGAGAGATTTGACGGCAATGTGCCCCTTTAAGGTCTGGAAAATGTCCAGAGCAGGGCCCATTGAGCTTCTTAAGATTTTGTACTATTCCTCAAACTCTTTTTAATTTCAATTTCAATTTTATTTAATGAACTAACATTTAAAGATTCTATGGTCTTTTCCTACATGACAGCTCAACTCACCTCCGTCTGCGACAGTTACATTCTCCGCATTTTCTAGCACTCCCTCAACGTTAACTCTCACACCAGCAACCTTAAGCTCACCATGAAGCGTTGCCGACCCTCCGCGATACACGTCCACATCCATCGGAAAATGCGCACGTGACGCGTAAAAGGTCTGGTTGAAACCAATGAGCATCTTGCCCGTGCGATCACCTGATATTGACCCGACTCTAACACTGAGTGAGGCGTGGTGTTGTTCAGGGTCCAAGTACGCTATCTGAGCGCCGCCGTAGATGTGTAACTCATCCAGAATAATGTCCTCGGTGAAATTGTGGCTGGGCTCATTTCGTGTGATGTCAATCTGAGCACGCTCAGTGGGTATCAGCCAGAGGATAGTCGACACACTTCGGTAGTCTGCGTAACCGTCTGTGATGTTACGATCCTTGTCGCGGGGCGACCGTCCCCGATTGTTGATGTACAGTGTACGGTTGGTGAGAGGCTCGGTGACGTTTGAATCGTGGGTGATGCGCGCCTCGTCACTTGTTGCATCCAGAAGCAGGGTACCATTAAGCGGTTGGAGCTTGTGTAGATAGATTGTCCCAGGACCACCCGGTTCAAAGTTGCTGCTCCCTCCCACAGCTTCAAAATCACCTGCAAATTTTCAATAATTGAAAACGATTTTTAGCTATTTAGAGACCCACCCTTCATTTCTTTAAAATCATCACAAACATGGCTACTAGTTTTGATTTTTAAAATAATTTTTCAGTAAAATGTCTGGAAAAACAGCATGAAACATACATTTTGTTTTTGTTTTAGAAAGTACGATACCATGTATGGGAAAAATTGTCAACTCAGGGCATGAACTCGACCTTCAAAAAATTTTTTTTATTTATTTTTTAATATTATTTATTTGGCAATTTCACATAAAAATACAAAAATACAAGTAATTTATACATACATGTGGAATAGAAAATAAAAAACCAATAAAGATTTTAAAAAGAGGCAGGCAGTAAAAGAGAAAACAAAGTACTACAAGACTGAGGACAACAGAAAGACATCAACAATCCAGGTTTGCCAGGACTGACAAAAGTGCCTGCACTGTCACCAAGAGGTGTGTCAGTCCAACCTGGATAAGACAAGGGACAAAAGGACAAATAATGGTACATAACAAACAGGCTAACAAACAACAAACAGAAGAACTAACGAAAGAACGAACAACAAACAAGCAAACAAACACCCCAAAACACAAAAAACAACAAGGGTTGAGTTGCAATAGGTTTAATCTTATCACTCCATACCAGCCTAATCGCACACTCCGTTCCAGTTCAGATACAAGGATTCTCACAAAACCTCAAACCAGATACACTTCATCTTCTAAAGGTTTTTATGCAGCTGCTCCAAACCTTTGGAACAATCTTCCCTATGAAATACGTCATGCCATTTCACTTACTGAATTCAAAAAAATGCTTAAAACTTATCTTTTCCAGACTTATTTTGCTTACTAGGCTATTTATTTACTTCTAATTCCTTTGAATGTATTGTTATTTGTTGACTGATGTATAATTTATTGTTGTTAAGCATTGTGGTACCTTATCTGTGTAAATGCCTTGATTATTATTATTATTATTATTATTGTGTTTGTTTGCAGCTGTTAATAATAATAATAATAATAATAATAATAATCGGTTCTTATATAGCGCTTTATCACACCCCTAGGGGCGTATCAAAGCGCTCAGTATTTTTTCCTGCAAGGTATATGTGGAGTTACGTGTTGAAGTATGAGACCTATTCCTTTACATAGCACCATGTAATGGTTTACAAGGTGCTGTGGCGCAATATGCAGCCAATCAAGAACACCGGGGCGAACCCCTTCTCTTTTCGATAAGTGCACTGGGTTCTTTTACGTGCATTACACAACACACGGGACCAACATCTTTACGTCCCATCCGAAGGACGAAGCAATAATGGTTAAGTGTCTTTCTTAAGGACACAGGTGTCACGACCGGGACTCGAACCCACACTCTGCTGATCTGAAACACCAGAGCTTGGGTCCGGTGCTCTTATCCACTCGGCCACGACACGCCGTTATCAGGGAACGAACCACCACTTTTTGTGCTTAGAGAACAGTTTGCCTATACCAGAGCTGTGTATTGAGATAATTGCGACATGGCTACTGGACACAATTTTGGGTCCAAATGTATTTATTTATTTATTTCTTCAAAATGGCTTCTAATCAGAAGTTGTCGCTAATCTCTCAATACACAGCTTTGACGTAAATATGGTATCTGGCACAAAATAAAACAACATTTACCACAGTTAAATTCACATTTTGTGTCTTTCTTGTTATCATAGGAGTCCAAGTATAAGAATTAAATCATAAATGGAGCATCATTTTTCGGTCGGCAAATGATGCCTAGTGTCGAGAACATCATTGCAGTACTTTATATGAAATTGAAAGTAGTCCAGGGCTCCATATCACAAAAAGCTAAGATTAATCTTAAGTGCAAATCAATATTAATATCTAAGCAAAGTGTGATGTCACAATGAAAATCACTATGGCAATACTGATAAATTGACTGACACCAGGGCCAGTAGAGAACATGACTTTTAGCATCGCCCTTCACACCACAAAGTGTACCTACCAATAAAGTAGTTGTTAGTGTAGTAGACGGCTATTCTACCGCCAGCGCCTCCTCCCCCTGGCGAGCTAAGAGTACCAGAGTAACCAGCTCCTCCTGAGGCATCTATGATCCCATCTCCGTCTAAGGTCTCAGTCTCGATCCAGATGCTCCCTCCGCTGCCTCCTCCAGAACCTGGTGAGCGATGATCACCACCTAAAAGAGAGAACGAAAAGAGGTAAATTTCTATCTTCGGAAGGACCCAACCTTTAATATTACAATCCTGGCCATTTCTCGTTGGGCCCCGCCCACCCCCCTGGGGGGGGGAATATAAAAGAAAATGTACACAGTGACACAGGAGGAAGTTGGAAATTGTGTGCACATTTTTCAAGCTTTGTGGTCAATTTTGGGGGCTTGGTTTTTTTTAGCGCTCCATTCCCTTTATTTTGGGTGGACTCTTTCTTTTTCTTTTTTGATTTTGCGTGATTTTTTTACTTTATTTTTTAAATTGTTATCTTTATTGTTTTTTGGGTTTTTTTTTCGGGGGGGTATGCCTCCCTGCCCCTAGTTATGGGCCTGCCTCAGACGGTTTATTCATTCTGATCAGTCAAGAAGAGATCACATGGCCATGTTGAAATGTGCGATATAAACACAGTGAGGAATGTTTAAACATGGCCTGAGGACATTGAGTCAAAAGAGGGCGCTATCAGATGATTGTGCCGAGTGCACAAATCTAAATGGTCCAATTTGATTTGGTAGATTGCATATTTGGCTAGTGCATTTTTGAAACTTGTGTGCAATAGTTTGAAAATTTAAGCGCACAAGTTCTAAATACACTACTAATTGGCACTCGAAATGAACAGAAATTGAATGTAGAGTCGCGGTTAGCTTGGGCTAAACTGTCAGATTTGTTATCAACTTTTAAAGGTTTTGGGATGTCTTTAACGTAAAGGTAATTCTGAATGGGAATAAAAGAGTGGTGACTCGGTCTTAAAAAGCCGTTTAAAACCTTGCAGGGTCGTGGTCATGTGATAAAGTGTCCTTTGTCCTTTATCGCATTGCCATAACCCTGCGAGTTTTAAATGGCCGGTTAAGACCTTGTCACCACTCATACTTACACACTCTCCTACCTTTTATTTTTGTAAATAAATTTGTATGGCCAGATGCTGCGGATCTGGCTGAGGGTGCATGTGCTGGAAACCTCTCCCCTTTTTATCGCTTCTTTTTAATACCTTTTGTTAAGTTTTTAGTAGTTTCTGTACGTTTTTAGCAGTTTCTTGTTTTTTAATTTCATGGAATTCCTGTTTCTGTGTACAGTTGTTTTTATATTTTTCGGTATGTTTATTGGCTTGTTTTACATATTTCTATCTGTAAGTGTGAAGCACCTTGAGCGTCTTTTTAGGCGGAGTTTGGCGCTATATAAATGCTTTTTATTATTATTATTATTATTATTACCTGCAGCAGCCAGAGTTCCATCAATTGTCAAGATCCCTGTCACGTTCATGAACACTCTGCCGGCACCCGACCCTCCCAGATGAGGATATGTTGAATGACCTCCATCTGACCCAAAGAGGTCAGGGGTCAGGAATGAGCCGTAGGGTATGCCGACGCGGGGTTGGTTTTGGCCTTGACCACCAGTGCTGGCGTGGCCTGCACCAGATGAGCCAGGGGTGCCTTTCAGTCCAGAGCCGTTGCCTATAATAAAAAAGAAAAACGATAATTTAGGACGCCTTTAGTAGTGTTCTATTTATTTTCATCATATCATTTATGCTGGGTTTTTCCTGGCCATTTAATTGAAACAACCCCGAGGGCATACTTCTCATTTCGCAGGGGCTTGTAAAATCTTACAAAGCTAATCAAAGGTTTATCAATGAAATGAAACTTTTATCTTTGAAATACGCTTTTACAAAAGAATTGCCACATACATCACTAAATATAAGAAGTGAAGAAAATGCACTTTTATCGTTGGAACACCCACAAGGCTTGCGCAAACAGATAATAATTCCTTTTACCTATTGTCTGTTCATGCTGTAAGGATGTCTCAAAGCCTATGGATAGAGTAGCTGATGGCTCTACACTCACGTTGACAAAGTGAAGATTCAGATCACTAGATTTGAGCTGTGGAGAAGCATATAGATAGGTTGCAGTATGACGTAAGTCAGCCATCTTTACGGGCAATTTGGAACACACAGTCATGCGTTACGCGTGAGAACGGCGTGCAGCACGCGCACATTTCACCAAACTCATTGCATGATTGGTCAGTGAATGACGCGGCTGCGTTAATAATTTGAGCGCTTGACGCGCCTGCAAGCCAAAATGCGATTTGCCCGTAAAGATGGCGTCTACTGGGAACTATCTATAATAACATCATCAAAATATAATAACGTTCCAGGCAAACAATTTATCCATGAACTTAAAAAACATACATGTGTTAGTTGCTCGCATACATTCTTGGGGACTGTTAGATCTTTTGTGCTGTAGCTCTTACCCAAATTTCCAATTCATTCCAATTGGATATCCAGTTGGAAAGAATTGGATTGAGTTGGTATTGAGTTGGTGTCTGTTAGATTTTTATTTGAAAACTGAATTTCCAAACAGAATAAAATCTTAGACCAACTCAGTCCAATTGGAAATCCAATTGGACTCAGTTGGCTTGATTTGATTGAATTGGAATTAGTTTGAATTTGAAATAGTTATTTCCCAACAGGGTCTAGTTGTAAAAAAAAATCTAACTGAATCCAACTGAGTCCAATTGGGTCCAATTGGTTTTGTGCCAAAACACAAAAATTGAAAAAATTCCAATTGGTTCCAATTGGAAAATTGAATTGGAAATGTTGGTAAGGGGGTGTACCTTTTCCATGCCGAGCAGTTGGTTGCCTCAAGAGCCCAATTTCATGGCACTGCTTACCGTAAGCTTATGGAAGCAGGGAATTCTGCGTTTACATCAAGCGTACTTTATCCCGCAGCAAATTTAACATCTATTAAATTGTTGCGGTGCCCACTGCTAAAATATAGGATTAGAACTGCCTCTATAGCTACCAGGCAATCTTAATGGTCTAGTGGTAGGACATCTGCTCTAAAATGACAAAGGTCATGGGTTCGAATCCTACCCGAGTAAATTGCATGTGGTTTTTTTTTCCGGGATTCAGCGAAAGTACTGAGTATACAGCACTTTACACACATCAGTGTAAGAGTAAAGCCAAATAACAATACTTATTCTAGTTAGTGTGAAATCAGCAGTTAGCTTGGCTGGATTCGTACCCACAACCTTGCAATTGCAAGTTCTGCAGTCTAACCACTTGACCACAGTGATGCAGCCCAAAACCAAAAGTGATCTGGCCCAAAGCCAAAACCCAAGTTGCCCGTAAAGATGGTGTCTATCTATACTCTTAGCGCCATGAGTAATGTGTTTTACTGAGTATTTTACTGAGTAATGTATTTCAGAATGCGCAATTTATAAATCTATATACTATTATTGTAACGCCAACGGGTCCTTGTTTGCTCTGCAGCCAAACACAGACAGAAAACAAACAAACTCAAATTCCGTTCAATGTGAAACACACCGATTTATTCATTCTCCAAGAACGACAACTTGCTCAATGCTCACTCACTGAACTCAGCATTTGGTCTGTCTAACGCAACTTAATCATGCACAACATATAGCAAAGAGTTGGCTCCTGGCCAACGTTTTCCCGCTGGCGCGAACACAACAGTCTATTTATAGTTCATACTTCCGGTCCAATGTCTGGAGAGGGAGCGTTCTCACGCCGGAGGTTGTCCGGCGGTTATCCGGCGGTAGCGATGTCCGTTACAATATTGTTATTATTACACTCTTCCGAAAAATATTTTAATATTAACACTTTGACTGCTGCAAATGTTTACACGGTCCCTCCCCATGGTGCTGCAGATGTTTTACAAAACTACAACAAAAACTTCATGTTTTAGTTTTACACTGTCCCTCCCCACGATTCTGCAGGTTTTATTTGGAGAACTACATCAAAGATTTATAAATAAAAACATTCAAATAAATGACACTGTTGCTTTTATTTTCTATTACACCCCATATCTTTTTTGGAGTGGTATACATCGTAGCAAGGGGTCTGGTGAAGTGGAATTTTACACTGTTGTTACTAAAAAATGTTGGCAGAAGTTTACCGTCTGCAAATCACCGTCATCATCGGACGATTCCTGTCGATCAAATTCACTTTCAACATCACTGGCATTACTTTCAGACTCTATATTATCAGAATGATCATTTCCATCAAACTCACTTACTTCAGAGTCACCATCTGCGAATATTTCAACAACAGCTCTGCTACACTCACTAACCACTTCACGCGTTTCCTGGGCGCCGCCATTTTTTAACTCCGAAAGTATAAACTTCCGGGTTACGTTACCACCACTGGTGCCCGGGCCCGATGAGTAAAACCATCAAAAAACAACTCCATTGGTTCCCCTAACGTATGTCAATACGTTTTATACATGAAAAGCATTTCAATCCTTGATCTACAGAGGGCAGTACAACGTTATACAACCTGCCCGAGTCAGCCCGAGTATTCTCGGGCTCAGCACCAGCTGGGGGGTAAGTCTATCCCGAGAATACTCGGGCTCAGCAGTCAAAGTGTTAATACAATCAACCCACCAAAGCTCCACTTCGGACATTGAGCGTGGTTCCTTGCAGTGTTACAGTCCCTTTCTGGTTATCATTGATGTACAGAGAACCAAAGGTTTTAACGTCGAGGTGATCGATGAAGTTGTGGCCGCCCCCTTCATACTCCAGGAAGACATTGCAGCCAGAGCTGACGGTGAACCTCTGCATGCTATGAAGACTCCCTATATATCAGAGACATAAAGACCATTACATGTCTGAAGACCGCCATCTTGTTTTTGTTGTTTGGGTTGAACAAAGAAAGATTTACTACAGAGGGAATTGAACCTGCAATCTCTAAATTAATGTGCCAGCCCTCTTTTATTTTTTCAATATCTTTGTTCGGGGTGCCAGTCAGAAGCCATTCAACCATTAACTGCCATGCAGCCAGGGATCACACCCAAGTTAATGATACAACCTGGAAAGACGTAGCAGAGGGATCACCTTACGGGGATGCGCAGCTTCAAGTTCCGCTGTAGTCAATTATTCTTTGTTCGACCCAAAATTGTTATAAAAATTTGCGCAGTCAGTTTCCCTTGTGGTTTATTACTAGTTTTTGTTTTTGTCACTAACACAGGATTACCAAATTGAATGAAAATTTCACCGGCTTGTTGGCAGGTGTGTTTATTGAAACACTAGAGTAAAAAAATGTACTCTTCCCAAAACCAATGATGCAAAATAGCTTTTGAACAATTGAACAGAAGCAGGGTCTTTTTTTTGGGGGGGGGGGGAGGTGTATGGAAGCAAAACTGCTGCTGGCTGGTATTTCTTTTTGGGGTGCATGGAGCTTGTCTACAGCCGTGCCAACTACCAGCATTTGCCACCATTTCAAGAAAGATTCTTGTGCCCAGCATGAAACCGAACTGTATTTAATAATGTCAACCAAGCAAACATAACTTTTTTATTTGCAAACATTTAAGGAAAAAAAACAGAAGAAAAAAGATGACGACATCCAGCTGATTTGTTGCTTCAATTGTTATAAACTGAGTCTCAAAATTACAACTGAGAAGTAATATTAAGGTTTCACACCCCCTCTGGTCTCTACACACTGATGAAGTCTTATATGGGATTTGAGGCATTGCATGGTGAGGTATCAATGTACATTTGGTTTGCGATATTATTATGTGTATATCTACTTGCTAGGTAGATTTCGTTCTTGAGAACTTGTCTTGCTATTTAAGTCTTACCATCTATGGCTATTTCTACATTCTTGCAATCAAGAATGGTTGGAAGGGTCACGGTAGAGCCATCCAGAGCCAGTAGGGAGAATGGCATCAGGGCACGAGGCATGGTGGCGTTCAGATCTTGGCCACGGAACAGAGTCAGCTGACCACTTCGATCACCGCCGACTGCATGGGCGATTAGCTCTGACCGATGGGCCCACTTGTTTATCAATGCGAGTGACCCTTGACCTCTGATGATGACCTTTACGAGAAACCATTTATATGAAAGGTGTTATACAGGATTGGTAGAGCTGACAAAATAGTAACAGACAGTGTTCATGTTTTGTGTGATCAACTATACACATGAAATAACAAACCTGTGAAAATTTGGGCTTTATCCAATGTGTGAGTCTCCTAGGAGAAAATAGTGAAAAACCATGCACAATTTTCAGCATGCTCTCGTTAATTTTGGTTGTAACAATGGAAATCAACTGTTGCGTTTTTGTAAAACCCGGGGGGGGGGGGGAGGTTGTGTTTTTCAGCTTTTCAGATACAGTTTTCTCCAGTCTGACTTTATTTCAGAGGAAAATATTTCAGAGAAATAACAATTCTAGTGTGACCTTCATAATCAGTAAGCATGGCCAAAAAATTAAAGTTAAACAGTAATGTTTGTTTACCTTACCAGCCCTGTATAATACCTTTAATCAAAAGTGCAACCTTTGACTGCTGTGTGCAATTTGAAAAAACTAAATTTTACACATATACAAATTATTTCATGAGGTTCGGACAGCTGAGGTTAGAAACATCATCAGCAAGTTCCACATAATAAATAATAATAATAAAGAGAAACTTATAAAGCACAAACACTTGCAGATCAGCTCTGCCTCAAGGTGCTGATGGATATAATTAACAAATGAATTTAACAAAATAGATTACAAACATAAAAGTTACACAGAAATGCCTGTTCTCAAGAAGGTTAAACATTTCAAAGGGGGGAAAGAGGAACACAAATCAGTACCTCATCAAATTCAAAGGTGTCGGATTGTCCTTCCTCAGCAAGAATGAGTGTATCTGGAGCCATAGAATGTTTAGTCTGTACCACATTACTGTGCTCTGGGTCTCGCTGTAGCAGTACTTCAACCTTGTACATAGCTGCATAGCCGCCGTGTCCACGAAGCTCAATAAAAATCTACATAGTGGGGCAGATACATGTAGGGGAAAATTTAGAGGAGTTTTGTCTTTGAAGATGCAAGCATAAAATTCTTAAAATATGTTTCTCTTTGTTCACAAGCGCTTGAGCACCTGATAGGTGGATACGTGCGCTATAATAACAATAATAATAACTAGTTCTTAAATAGCGCATTTTACAATAACGTATCAATGTGCTTTATACATTAGTGCCCTGGTCATTGGGCCAAGAACATTCCTTTGAATCTTTCTCAGCTCCCTGGGGAGTATACAGCCCGAGCTGCCGTGGCACTTCTAAGGCTTTTTCAAACACAATATCACCTCGACCCTCACAGGTACCCATTTATACTCCTGGGTGAAGAGAAGCAATTGTTGTAAAAAGCATCTTGCTCAAGGACACAAGTGTCAAGACCAGAATTCGAACCCACACATGACTTAACCACCAGAAATTGAATTCTATGCTAAACCACTAGGCCATGACAAACTACAATGGTAGTAAGACTTAGAAAAAGTATTAATATATTCTGGCGCCAGATTGTTTTTTGTGACTTACAATAAGCATCTCAAAGAAAAAAAACATAAATAAAAATCACAACAGAATTTGACATGCAACAATACAAATTTACCTTATCCACAATATTACCGATGGGAACCAGTGAATATTGATCTGGTTCCTGTTGTGTTCGGCAACCACTGACATCTACAAAGCCATCAGTGTGTACAGTGGTAGTTATACCGGACTGACTTGAGATTTTGAAATCCGTGACGTGGCTAATGACAAGAAAAGGTGGAAAAAATCATCAGAGTCTTTATTGAACTCAATGGTATACTTTTTTTGTTTTGAAAATGTGTTGCTGGTAGAAAACAGCATCCATGGAGGTGAAATTGCAATAAGTGTCATGAAAATGTAACACAACATTTTTCATAACTTGGGCAACAAAAGTCAAGTTGAAAACAGGCCCATAACTTAGGGGAGGGGGGATGCGTCGGCCCCCACCCAAAATAAAAATAAAAAAAAGGAAATATAAAAGTCCATCAAAAATGTTTTTAAATGGTGCGCATGAAAAATGAACCAAATGGCTTGAATTTGGCCTTCATTTTAAAAACATTTCCAAATGCGATGCTGATAAACATTTTCTTTCATCTGCAATAAGAATCATTCCCGTATGAAATCCCACAGATTATTGGTTCCAGTGATGAGACCTTACATCATCACTAAAGCAGTTCTGTCAGTTAAAGACCAGTATTCTCACTTGGTGTATCCCAACATATATGCATAAAATAACAAACCTGTGAAAATTTGGGCTCAATTGGTCATCGAATTTGCAAGAGAATAATGAAAGAAAAAACACCCTTGTTGCATTACTTTGTGTGCTTTCAGATGCATAATAAAAGGCTTCAGCAAGAAGTCTTTTATTATTTGAGTGAGAAATTACCTCTTTCTCAAAAACTACGTTACTTCAGAGGGAGCCGTTTCTCACAATGTTTTATACTATCAACAGCTCTCCATTGCTCGTTACCAAGTAAGTTTTTATGCTAACAATTATTTTGAGTAATTACCAAAAGTGTCCAGTGCCTTTAAGCAGTGAATGCTCAAGTACATGTACACACATACATCTTTTATGAACCAGAAAATGGATGTCCGATAAATCCGTTTTAAATTTGTACTTAGGAAGCTGCCATGACAGACATGTATAAACCATGTAATCTTTGTTTAAAAAACAGCAACCTTGTAACATTCCGGGGCCTTTCTGGCAGGCGAGATACTACACTGGTCAGATGGGAAGTTTTCCATTTTGTGTCATAATTCCACATAAATTCCAGAGTTATAAAAACTACAATTGAAAGGTTTTGAAATGTGCCGCCTTTCATTATATCAAACATGGTCACTGAGCACCATTTGTATTGGTTTTGTAGTTCTGAACGTTGTGTCAGGAACAATGAGTTTACCAAAATAAGTCAGCTACAATCTAGCATCTCAAACATACAGAACTTCAATAAGAACTCACCTTGTGCATTGTGGGTAAACCCTGACGGCATACGCATACACTGTGAACGGGAACGACACAGTGACCGTAGCCTGCTGGGTACCAGTGAGATAATAAGACCCATCTGTGCCAGACCCCGAGAACATCCGACTGAGCTGGAACCTGGTGTATCCATGATTATAATATAAAGGGACACCGGTGGTAAGTATGCGGACACCGCCATAAGTGAAATAACTCATTAAGCTACTCGAGTCAGCGCTATCCAACGGAAGACTGATGTATTCTTCAATTCGGGAAGCGCCAGAAGAGGCTTGTTCGTTGTCGACGATGAGTTTGCGGTTTGGTAGGTCTGGATCCACACCTCCTTGTAGGTAAACTGTACCAGAGGAGCCAACTTGATCAGGTCCAGTGCCACCTTTGGTATGGAAGCCTCCAATGAAGTTGTAGTGTGTGTAGTAGATTGCAATGCGACCTCCTGAACCCCCACCGCCATAAGTTGAGCCTTAAGAATATATTTAAAAAAATTAAAACAAGTTTTTAAAAGTAGATAGAGACCAGTCTAACCTATGAGGGAAATGTCACCAACACCTGAAAGGAGATGGTTATGGAAGAGGCCATCCCCTCATTCCTCTTGTTATAAATTATGTACCATACAGCCAATGTGGTTTATTACTTGATATTTGAAATAAAAAGTTGCATCCCCTTAAGGTAATCCCTCTGCTGCTGCTTCCCAGGTTATATCGGAACTTGAGTGTGATCCTAGATTATACAGCAGTGACAGGTTGAATAGCTTTTGACTGGCACCCCGAACAAAGGTATTTAGGATCTTTGACATGAACAAAACTAGACAAAATATAAACTGTTGTAGGATTAGACAAATTTTATGGTGGGGATAAATATTATGTGGGTCTCCCGATAATGACTAGAGTGAAAGCTAGAAAGCACTGAGAACAATCAAACTGGCTCTTCTCAGAGCCAAAACGTCTTTTAAGATGCAGGTGAGCAATGTTTGAATAAGTATTTCATGTCGTAGAGAAAAAAAAGTTCCTACCTTGTCCACCGTTGCTCTCTATTGACCCAGCTCCATCCAGATGGCCGACGTAGGCGAGAATACTGCCCCCTCCTCCAGCGCCCGTAACACCCTGGCTGTTTTCCCCGTTGACATGGAGACGACCTTCCACTCTCAGGTCATCACTGATCTCTAGAAGAATTGCACCTAATAAAAAAAGGACCATTTTATAAAGAAAACTTTTGCAATGAAACACCAAAATATCAAATGCTTAACAATTTCCAATAGAGTACATCACTCATGTTTCAACGCCAAACTTAAATCTCATGGTATATAGTTACTATAGAATGTGGGCTTTATTCTTTGTTTCATTTTTGTCCTTGAGCACAGCACATAACTACCGCCTTTTTTGAAACTACAGCTTAAAGGCCCTGTACACTATTGGTAAGATCGAAAAACACAAATGTTCACAGATTCACACATAACTTACATGATTTAAAGTAAGTAATGGTAGAAAGGGTTCCTTAAAATATTTCTGCCTAAAATGCTATCGTTTCTGAGAAATGAGTAAAACAACAGTTTTTATCGCGCGCGATAATAAACTCGATGTTTGAAAAACAGAAAACACATAAGGTCTCTTTTCACTATTTTCTTGTGACCTCGATGACCAATTGAGCTCAAATTTTCACAGGTTTGTTATTTCATGTATGTGGTTGATTACACAAAACATGAACACTGTCTGTGATTATTTTGTCAGCTCTGCCAATCCTGTATAATACCTTTAAGCTTGAGCTTGGGCTCTGTCTGCATACTTGAACCCCCGTAATGAAAGCACACATTTTCTAAATAACTTATGGAGCTTAAGCCTAAACTTAAATCCAAAGTCGTCATTTAGAAAAGGGCTTATAAAACATGTAGCTTCTCATACCCAGACTGTTCTAATAAATTTATCTAACTTGATGTGCTACATACTTTGCAGTATAAACTGTAAACTTCCCAGGGAGCTAGATGGTTTGAGGACTGAATAAATGAGCCAATGACATGGGTAATATTGTTCATGTGATATGAAAATCTGGAGTGGTCATGTCTGCCCAGGAAGAATAACACGTATTTGGATTACACAATCTAAGAAACTTTTCATGCAGAAACATTTTTCAGATTGAAATAATTTAGAATCCCTCTCCCAAAAACCACATTCCTTTGAAATCGAATTGTTTCTCAAAATGTTATTATCAACAGCTGCAGTGCTTTTTACCAAGTAAGTTCTTCTGGTCATTAATTTTTGGAGTAGTTACCAAAAGTACCCTCTCTTAAACAATTTCCTCAAACTTGCTTTTCACAGTTTCCTATCTTGCCTGGGTACTGAAGCTGCCTTACCTCCTCCTCGCCCTCCGCCATCTCCATCATTGCCACGCCCACCTCCACTGCCCATCTCCTTCGGGATGAAGGTGGACCCATATGCAAAGGCCCAATGAATTCCGCGCCGCGATGGTCCGCCTCGTCCACCATGACCACCTCCTGCGCCACCCAGCTGTCCACTGCTCTTGCTTTGTCCATTACCAGGGCCTTCACCCAAAGCATGACCACTGAAGTCTGCATGGAAGTCACCTAAAATGGGAAAATAATTTTGCGGACTCAAATTCTAAAAACAAACAAGATATTAAATGCACGTGTATATAGACCCCTTGCATACGACGTCACAAGCCCAAAACAGCGCCCTCACTGAGACAAATGAAGACCTATCATGGGCTGAGAGTCATGCGCAGTGCATACATGCGTGCACGTTTTGTTTGACATCAGCGATGGCAGACATTGCAAGGGGTCAATAATTTATCTTCTTTCTAACTTTTGTGAATATTTCACTTCTTTTGAGAAAATTTTGAACAACAGTTTTCAGGACAGAGATACAGTTGTGAAGAATGAGTAGTGAGTTTTAGTTAGTTCTGACCAATTGGTCATGATCTTGAGCTTTAGTACTCACTAAGGAATGTCAGTAGTGAGTGACAGCACTGATCAATGGATTGAGTCCTAATCAATGGATTGAGTCCTAATCAATGCATTGAGTCCTAATCAATGGATTGAGTCCTAATCAATGGATTGAGTCCTAATCAATGGATTGAGTCCTAATCAATGGATCGAATCCTATACTCAATGGATCAAGTTCTACTCAATGGATTGAGTCATAACCAATGGATCGAGTCATAACCAATGGATCGAGTCCTAATCAATGGATCGAGTCCTAATCAATGGATCGAGTCCTACTCAATGGATCGAGTCCTACTCAATGGATCGAGTCCTACTCAATGGATCGAGTCCTACTCAATGGATCGAGTCCTACTCAATGGATCGAGTCCTACTCAATGGATCGAGTCCTACTCAATGGATCGAGTCCTACTCAATGGATCGAGTCCTAATCAATGGATCGAGTCCTAATCAATGGATCGAGTCCTAATCAATGGATCGAGTCCTACTCAATGGATCGAGTCCTACTCAATGGATCGAGTCCTAATCAATGGATCAAGTCCTACTCAATGGATCAAGTCCTACTCAATGGATTGAGTCCTAATCAATGCATTGAGTCCTAATGAATGGATTGAGTCCTAATCAATGGATCGAATCCTATACTCAATGGATCAAGTTCTACTCAATGGATTGAGTCATAACCAATGGATCGAGTCCTAATCAATGGATCGAGTCCTAATCAATGGATCGAGTCCTAATCAATGGATCGAGTCCTAATCAATGGATCGAGTCCTACTCAATGGATCAAGTCCTACTCAATGGATCGAGTCCTACTCAATGGATCGAGTCCTACTCAATGGATCAAGTCCTACTCAATGGATCGAGTCCTACTCAATGGATCAAGTCCTACTCAATGGATCGAGTCCTAATCAATGGATCGAGTCCTAATCAATGGATCGAGTCCTAATCAATGGATCGAGTCCTACTCAATGGATCAAGTCCTACTCAATGGATCGAGTCCTAATCAATGGATCAAGTCCTAATCAATGGATCAAGTCCTACTCAATGGATCGAGTCCTACTCAATGGATTGAGTCCTAATCAATGGATCGAGTCCTAATCAATGGATCGAGTCCTACTCAATGGATTGAGTCCTAATCAATGGATCGAGTCCTAATCAATGGATCAAGTCCTAATCAATGGATCAAGTCCTAATCAATGGATCGAGTCCTACTCAATGGATTGAGTCCTAATCAATGGATCGAGTCCTAATCAATGGATCGAGTCCTAATCAATGGATCAAGTCCTAATCAATGGATCGAGTCCTAATCAATGGATCGAGTCCTACTCAATGGATCAAGTCCTACTCAATGGATTGAGTCCTACTCAATGGATCGAGTCCTACTCAATGGATCAAGTCCTACTCAATGGATTGAGTCATAATCAATGGATCGAGTCCTAATCAATGGATCGAGTCCTAATCAATGGATCGAGTCCTACTGAATGGATTGAGTCCTAATCAATGGATCGAGTCCTACTCAATGGATTGAGTCCTAATCAATGGATCGAGTCCTACTCAATGGATCAAGTCCTACTCAATGGATTGAGTCCTAATCAATGGATCGAGTTTAAATCAATGGATTGAGTCCTAATCAATGGATTGAGTCCTAATCAATTAATTGAGTCCTAATCAATGGATCGAGTCCTACTCAATGGATCAAGTCCTACTCAATGGATTGAGTCCTAATCAATGGATCGAGTCCTAATCAATGGATTGAGTCCTAATCAATGGATCGAGTCCTAATCAATGGATCGAGTCCTAATCAATGGATTGGGTCCTAATCAATGGATCGAGTCCTAATCAATGGATCGAGTCCTAAGCAATGGATCAAGTCCTAAGCAATGGATCAAGTCCTAATCAATGGATCGAGTCCTAATCAATGGATTGGGTCCTAATCAATGGATTGAGTCCTAATCAATGGATCGAGTCCTAATCAATGGATCGAGTCCTAATCAATGGATTGAGTCCTAATCAATGTATTGAGTCCTAATCAATGGATTGAGTCCTAATCAATGTATTGAGTCCTAATCAATGGATTGAGTCCTAATCAATGGATCAAATTATAATCAATGGATTGAGTCCTAATCAAAGAGCAGTGAGTTGAGTGACAGTGTTTAAGTTCGCGCGAAGACTATCGTTGACCATAGTTCGACTAAGTTAGCCCGAACTCCCCCTAGTCGACAATTGTTGGACTACGCTAGTCGACTATTTGGAAGCAGCCTATGGGGCATGGTCGCATTGCTGGTTATCAATAGCCATTTTCATAGCACAGTGCAGAGTGGACAGTGATAAGAAAATTATAGCATATGTCGCCTGTAGCGTTGACATGACATGACTAGAGTCATTCACACTACAACTTCTGTGCGCATGCTCTACGTACGCCACTAAACAACCACTAGTTAACCAATGGTCCTTGCGCAAACTTGGTCAGTACTGACCAGTGAGTAGTCTAAATGCCAGTGCTGGGCAGTGAGTCTATTACTGTCCTGACTATCAGGCAGTGAGCTGGACTTTTTAGAGTCCTGATCATTGAGTAGTTGGTCGTGAGCTACATTCCAGACTAATAGGTAGTGATTCTGAGTGAGTACAGATCAATGAGCAGTATTAAGTCATAGTTACTGTACCGAGCTTGAGTTAGAGTGTTCACAATACACCGATCCATTAAGCCACGCCCATTTCTCATTGACCAATCACAACTGCGAAATCTGATCACAATTTGAGCCGTTTGGTGATCTTTGCACTAGTGGTGATCGGGTTTCGCGGCTGTGATTGGTCAACTCGTAAGGAGGCGGGGCTTAATGGATCGATCTATTGAGTAGTTGGTCCGAGGTTACAGACCTGACCAGTGAGTAGTAAGCCTGTCACAGTCCTTACCTAAGAGTAGTGAGTCTGAGTGACAATACAGAAAATGGGTAGTTGAAAGTTTTTCCTTGGTCTTGGCGTTTCAAATGTGGGTACGTTCTAGGCTCATAAGAGCATTCCTGTGGGCACACACCGCAATCCATTGGATGGCCAGAGCGTTTCGCTGGACTGCATTATTGTGCCAAAGTAAAAGACAAACCCTACTTGAGTGAATATGCGCATTAGTATTTTGAACATTCCAAAGGAGTGTTCCAGCGGTCCCACAAAACGGTCCATGAGCGCGCGCTAGAACACTTATCCGATCCAATTAGACGTTCCTTCATTACAACTTTTGAGATGCTTCCTTAGGCTGAAGTACCTTGTTTTTCCTGGTACTTTCATTACAAAAATTGAGAGCAAAACAGGATCGACACAAAAATCTTGAAAAAATGAAGACTGTAACTTATCATACCTGCCACATCAACAGTCAAATCCTCAGAGATGAGATGCAGCTGGTTTGTCCTGACGTAACCTCCAGCATTCACCACAAATAGCTTCAACTCCAGCGTAAACTCCGCCTCGTCCTTCACTGTCAGCATCTCCAATTTCCCGTCTGATCGTACAGTCATATTTACACACTCATAACGCCCGTGTGGTTGGCCAAAGGAGTTGCCGTAGGACCACATGGAGAGGGCGCCCCCACTGTCGATGGTAAAGTCACCGACATCTGCGAGGGTACCATTGATTTCCATCCACACATCACGCATGCTGAGACGGGGTGGCAAACGTAGATGACCGTATCTGGAAAATAACCACAGACAATGTGACTCACAGCATAGCCTACAAGCTTGGACCTCTGGCAGACATATAGTGCATACAATTCAACACAGGAAAGCTAAATCTTCGATTTTTTTAAGCTAGCAGTTTTTATCAATATGAAGAAACTTGGCATTTCTCCAAAAAAATGTGGGTGTCACTTATACGATTGTTCCTTTGCTGATATTCCATTCAGTTACTAAACCCCATTTTGTAAAAACAGGTTTTCCAATTTAATTTGTAACTCACATTTTTTGTGATTCATGCATGACTTTAAATATCTTTGCAGTTTACTTTTTTTTTACCCAGAACACTGATATTGTCGAATGAATGACCGACTTGTCTACACTCTACACATACCTGTACAACATCACATTGGCTGCGAAGTAAACATCAACCCAGTCAAAACCAAAAGACTGGTTCTGTCCAATGTGGAACACTGCAGAGCGATCTCCCAAAAGTCTGCCTCCAAGAACTTGGACTTCCTCTGATGATGTATTACTCAAAATGGCCACGTGTGCATTACCATGGACATGAACCTATCATGTTTCACACAAAATACAATATTTTTAAAAATAATTGTTTAATGAGAAATCGACTAACATCACAAGGTTGGACAGCCACTTCAAGGTGAGGGCTAAACTTAACTGATTTGGGCTGTCGACCCAAATCAACTGCCACCAGGGGTACATTGCCACCTACTCCTGTGGCTGAAACAGGGTTACCCCTTTCACAGTCCATAAGGATGTAGGCATCCATATCATTCACTAGGAGCCTGGCTGGTA
Source organism: Leptasterias polaris (assembly GCA_037783415.1). NCBI lineage: Eukaryota > Metazoa > Echinodermata > Asteroidea > Forcipulatida > Asteriidae > Leptasterias > Leptasterias polaris. The sequence goes on along the minus strand of JAZGTN010000039.1, from coordinate 324,049 downwards.
GAGCAGAATGCACTACCTTCCCTACTTTTTACGAAGCAATTATGGTTAAGTGCCTCGCTCAAGTGCACAAGTGTCATGACTGGGATTCGAACCCATACTCAGCTGCTGACAACACCAGAGCGTGGGTTCAGTATACTTGACCGTTCGTCCTGCTGTCCTGGGACTAATGTGTAATAATGAGGGGGTCCAAAATGGCTGTAGAATCACTTTAGCTTAATGGCACACAGGTTCTATCTTCTCTCCACCAATGTTGATGTTTCATTTAAAACCACTGACCTATAGAGGGTTAGGGTTTGAGAGGGTTAGGGTTTGAGAGGGTTAGGGTTTGAAATGGGTAAGGGTTTGAGTGGGTTAGGGTTTGAGAGGGTTAGGGTTTGAGAGGGTTAGGGTTTGAGAGGGTTAGGGTTTGAAATGGGTAAGGGTTTGAGAGGGTTAGGGTTTGAGAGGGTTAGGGTTTGAAATGGGTTAGGATTTGAGAGGGTTAGGGTTTGAGAGGGTTAGGGTTTGAGAGGGTTAGGTTTGGGAATAGGGTTAGGGTTTGAGATAGGGTTAGGGTTTGAGATAGGGTTAGGGTTTGAGAGTGTTTGGGATAGGGTTAGGGTTTGAGAGGGTTAGGGTTAAGTTTTGGGATAGGGTTAGGGACTTAAGAAGGTTAGAGTTTTTGATAGAATTAGGGTTTGAGAGAGTTAGGGTTTGGGATAGGAGTATGATTTGAGATAGGGTTAGGGTTTAATAGGGTTGTGGTCTGAGATTGGATTAGGGTTTGAGAGAATTACGGTTTGGGATAGGGTTAGGGTTTGAGATAGGGTTAGGGTTTGAGATAGGTTTAGGGTTTAATAGGGTTGTGGTCTGAGATTGGATTAGGGTTTGAGAGGGTTAGGCTTAGGACAGAGTTGTCATTTGAGAGGGTATTGGATAGGGTTGGGGTTTAATAGTGTTAGGGTTTGTGATAGGGTTAAGGTTTGATAGGGTTAGGGTTTCGATAGGGTTAGGGTTTCGATAGGGTTAGGGTTTCGAGAGGGCTAGGGCTTGGGAGAGGAGTTTGATTTGAGAGTGTTTTGGATAGGGTTAGGGTTCAACAAAGGTAGAGTTTAAGGGGGTTAGAGTTTGGAAAAGGGTTAGGATTGAAGAGGGTTAGGTTTTAAAAAGGTTAGGGTTTTGGATAGATTTAGGGTTTGATAGGGTTAAGATTTGGGATAGGGTTAAGGTTTGATAGGGTTAGGGTTCGAGATAGGGTTAAAGAGGATTATGGTTTGAGAGGGTTAGGGTTGGGTAGGGTTAGGGTTAGTGTTTGAGATAGAGTTAGTTTGAGAGGGTTAGGGCTTGGAAGAGGGTTTTGATTTGAGAGTGTTTTGAATAGGGTTAGGGTTTGACAAAGCTAGAGTTTAAGAAGGTTTAAGTTTGGAAAAGGGTTAGGATCCAAGAGGGTTAGGGTTTGAAAAGGTTAGGGTTTTGGACTGAGTTAGGGTTTGATACGGTTAGGGTTATTAAAATCATATAACAAATTCACAAAGAAAAAAAGTAAATTAGCAACAACAAAAAACCCAATAATTGTTTTCTTATATAAAATGCATCCAATGTAATATCCCAAGTTGTTGATGTTCGATACATCATGTCTGTGTAATATGATTTAGGAAGGGTTTGCGCTGGGGTTAGGATTAGGGTTATTAGGGTGAACATGCACTAAGGTTAGGGTAACCAAAATTTGTCTATTAACTCAATAAACAAACGTGATGCTTTGTATTTTGCTACATATTCTGGATTTAACAAAATCAAATGTTTTGTAATAAAGAGAACTTAGAAAAGTAAACTGATGAAAAACCTAAATCTCTTACCTCATCAAAATTGTACGAGTTTGAGGAATGCCACAACCAGGTGATACCACCGGCTTCACTGATGTCAATGTACTGCCCATCTAGAAGGGTGCGCAGGTCACCATGGTCATAGGTTGCAGCATGAGGGTAGGGGAGGCCATTGTTACTGATCTTTAGGGTCTTGTATTGCGTGATACGTGTCTCGTTTTCACTGGTATCATCGAGGGCAAAGTGTTCAATGTAGACAGTACCAGCACCGCCAACTTCATAAGAGCTGTAACCTGTAAAAATTGTTGAGAAATATTTCGGTCTGAAATACTGTCAAAGTAGAGGAACTACTATGAAGACCCTTATTTGAACTGGCCCCTAGCTACAATGTACCAGTCAAACTCAGTGGTCTAGCAGTATGACATCTTCTCAAGAATGGCAAAGGTCATTGGAATCCCCTCCTGGTAGCAGAGTGCCAACATTTGCATTATGCAATCAGGGAGGTTTTGTGCAACAATCAGGGAGATATTTAGAATTTACATTCAACATAACAGGGAATAAATTTACAAAAACCAGGGAGATTGTCAAATTTGTTCATTAGAACATAGAAGGATTGGTTTATTTTCAGGGAACTTTCTGCAGAAACAGGGAGAGTTGGCAGCTCTGAAGTAGTATGCCTGTGGATTTTTCCCCTCAGGACTCGTTAAAGTAATGAGTATACAGTGCTTGACACACATCTGTGTATGGCAAAACACAAAATAATACCCCTATTGCTGTTTATTGCAATGGCCGCTATTAAATTAGGTCTGATATGAACATACTAATATAGGTTTTCTCGGTCAATTTCGGCAAATGAGCAGCCAATTTAACCACCACGCTATTCTATTTCGCGCGAAATCGAATGCTACTAAAAAGGGTCATTCGATTTCGTTTTATGACTAGTCAAATGTACTGTTGCGTCATTCGATTTAACAAAATAATCATTCAATTTAACGATTCATCAAAGCAGCATTCAAGTTCGCCGGAGCTTTTTGAGGCGTGTGTTTAGTCATTCAAATTCATTTTTGGGCAGTCATTTCTGTAATTTGTGCAATCTAAAAAATGCTTTGTTAATAAGGCATATACGGTTCACTTATTTGCACTTGAGTCACTTTGTACTTCGAAGACGAGCTTTTGCTACAGTTTTACACGCATATTTCAAGTTTGCAGCTTGTGGTACAACCATACCTAAACATATACGCCAAGATGTCTGGCACGCCAACAGATTGATGGTTGAGGAAGAAACAACATAAACAACAAAAACCAGGAAAAACATAAAGAAACACCCCATTCAAACACAATACAAAATTAGGCCAGTTAACCAATAAAGATCCCCCCAAAAAAAAGAATATAGGAGAAAACAAAGAAGAAAAAACATCATGGGCCCCATGTAAAGTCTCCTGGAACCATAAATAAAGAAAATAAGGTTTGCCTGAATTAAAGTGAAGATACGAAACAGTTGCCTAATACAGATTATCTGTTTATTCGTATTTCTTTAGTCGTACTTATTTGAATTCTCATTTAGCGAAATTGATTGCCTCTTTACGAAATTGAAAACAATTAAACCAGTAAAATCTCCAGTCGAACCAGCTTTGCTAAATTGAATGATGATTGTGCGTCACGAAAAAGAATGACGATATGCTAAATTGAACACAGTGCAAAAGGAATTTGAATGCCTCAATACGAAATTGAATGCCTGAATTCTGAATTTGAAACGCAGTAACAACTGGAGAGGCAAAATAGCTTTAATTCGAACGCACAAAAATGAAATCGGCTGCTCATTTGCTGAAATTGACCGAGAAAACCTATAATAAGATGCAGACCTTATATGGCACTTTATAACATCCAAGGGTGTCTCATCAAAGTGCTCATTAATTTTGTCTACAAAGTATGCAGAGATATGTTCAAAATACAAGACCAGTTTCTTTACACAGCATCACGTAACAGTTTTCAAAGTACTGTGGCGCAATCTGCAGCAAACTGTGGCCAATCTGCAGCTAACCTTACATGTGTTGTACAATTCATGTAAAAGAACCTAGTTTCACTAATAGCTACAAGAAGAGGATTGCCCCGGCGTTTCTGGCAGCTGAATGTGCCGCATCACCACCCTTACAAGGTGCTCCATAAATGGGTACAAAATTTAAAAACTTCAAAAACCTTTAAACAAAATTATGATATGCGCTTTGTGACACCAAAAGATGAAGTGCTATATAGATTTTTGTGTGTATTATTATTAATATAGGTTTTCTCGGTCAATTTCGGCAAATGAGCAGCCAATTTAACCACGACGCTATTCTATTTCGCGCGAAATCGAATGCTACTGAAAAGGGTCATTCGATTTCGTTTTATGACTAGTCAAATGTTCTGTTGTGTCATTCGATTTAACAAAATAATCTTTCAATTTAACAATTCAACAAAGCAGCATTCAAATTCGCAGGAACTTTTTGAGGCGTGTGTTTAGTCATTCAAATTCATTTATGGGCAGTCATTTCGGGAATTTGTACAATCTAAAAATCGCTCTGTTAAACTTTTGTTTCCTTTCGAATGTTAAGGGCATAAATAGGGTTAACTTATTGGTACTAGAGTCACTTTGCCGATGTACTTCGAAGACGAGATTTCGCTACAGTTTAACACGCATATTTCTAGAAATGGCAGCTCGTGGTCGCTACGCTAGAGTGGCCCAGGTAGATCGAGAAAGGTTGATTGAGGCCTTCGAGGGAAATGAGCAAGACTACCTTGAGCTTGCAGTCAATTTGAACATCAACAAGTCCACAGCAAGATCAATTGTAGCAACATATTTGAGGACTGGAAGGCGAGAAACGCTGGCAAGAGGAGGAGCAACCCACAGCAAGATGGACGATGACATGCGAAACCATCTGCAAGGCATCCTTGACGATAATCCCGTCTTGACACTTCAACAAATGAAGGCTAGTTTGAGTGAGCATCTGCCAGAGAAGCCCGAGGTTTCTACTGCCACCGTAGCCAGGGCCTTGGATGAGATGATGATTACACTGAAACTAGTGGAGGACGTGCCTGATGCAAGAAATTCCCCTGAAGTTCTTGATCAACGCGTCCAGTATGGTGAATGGTTCCTGCAGCATGGTGTTCTGGCGCATCTAGTCTTCATTGACGAGACAGGTTACAACGTCTGGACTCGACGCTCCCAGGGTAGAGCTCTGCGAGGGATGGCTGCAAGACGAGTCATCGACAGACAACGAGGGAGAAATTGCAATGTCACCTTCGCTGTTTCTGGTGAAGTAGGCTTGGTGCACCACCAAATCGCATTCGAAACTGTGAGGAGTTTCTTGCGGACACAATTCAAGAGTGTGATGCAGTTTTCCCAGACGGCGAACCCATTTACCTCATATACGACAATGCAAGGCCTCACATGCGAGCCCAACTCCCTGAAGGTGCCAACCCAATGATCCAGCTGAAGCGCCTCCCTCCCTACTCCCCATTCCTGAACAGCACGGAGATGGCACACTCTGCATTCAAGGCTGCAGTTAAACGCATCCTTGGGTTACCTGAGTGGCAACAACGTGTCGGAGACAGACAGGCTGCCCAACAAGCAGGAATGAACATGCAGCAGTGGAGGTGCAATCTCCTTCAACAAGCAGCCATTCAGAGCGTTGATGCCATCACCCAAGTGAAGTGCATGCAGTGGTACAACCATACCCAAACGTATATGCCAAGATGTCTGGCACGCCAACAGATTGATGGTTGAGGAAGAAACAACATCAACAATGAAACAAAAAATAAAAAAATTTAAACATAAAGAAACAACCCATTCAGACACAAAAACAAATTAGGTCTCGGTCAGTTAACCAAAGATCCCCCCCAAAAAATAAAATAAAAAATAAAATAAAGAAGAAAACAAAGAAGAAGAAAAAAACCCTCAAGGGCCCCATGTAAAGTGTACTGGAAACATAGGCCTAACTAAGGAAAATAAGGTTTGCCTGAATTAAAGTGAATTAAAGTTTATCTGTTTATTTGTATTTCTTAAGTCATACTTATTTGAATTCTCATTTAGCGAAATTGATTGGCTCTTTACGAAATTGAAAAAAATAAATCAGTAAAAAACTCCAGTCGAACCAGCTTTGCTAAATTGAATGATGATTTAGTGTCACAAAAAAGAATGACGATATGCTAAATTGAACACAGTGCTAAAGGAATTTGAATGCCTCAAAACTAAATTGAATGGCCGAATTCTGAATTTGAAACGCAGTAACAACTGGAGAGGCAAAAAAGCTTTAATTCGAACGCACGAAAATGAAATCGGCTGCTCATTTGCTGAATTTGACCGAGAAAACCTATATTTACAGACTGACCATTCCTTAAACATACTCATTGAGACAAACTTATTACCTCCTTGTGCAGATACAGTGCCATTGAAGTTTCTATTTGTTTGGTGGTAGATAGCCACTCTGCCGCCAGACCCACCACCCCCGTAGCCTTGACCCTTGCCTCCATTGGCCGACACTCTACCATACCCATCAAGCTCCTCGCAGTCAATCCAAACACTGCCTCCAGAACCACCACCTAAGAGTGAAACGTTGAGAACACTACAAATAATTACATGAGAATAGTAAAAGCTTTTGATTACAATGAATAAAAGGGCCCTTAATTCAATTACAAATTGAAAACAGGCACAGCTTTATCAGAGATGATCGTTTTTATTCCTTAATTTATCATTATTGTTATCAAATCTTTCTTGTAATGAAACCAAGACAGCTTTGTAAAGTCCATTGCATTTTAACCCATAGGCCTGAAGATACCCAAGAAAAACTGGTCATGAAGAAAAGTGTGGCAAAAAAAATATAAAAAAATAGGGAAAATCCACCCAATCTGGTCTTGGCCTTGGTGTTCCTTCATAAGTTTTACACAGACGTTAACATTTTCCATGGGAAGTGCCCTTTGCAAAAAGAAAATGGCCTCGCCCTCTCAAAGTTGAAGTTTCATTCTTGATGTCTTGTAAGTTTTGTTTAAATGAATAATTCGGCCATCTGACCTGAACGTATGTAGTGGGTGCCATCAGGATCTTCCCCATTCACGGAAATAATGCCATCAATGATCATGTGACGAGTGGTTATCTTCAGCGCTCCTCCACCACGCCCTCCGAGACCACGCCTCTGGATGGTGTTCTTCAAAGATTCATCGCCAAAATAAAGCTCACCTGTTATACAGATAAGATAATGAACAAAGAATAAAAACAAGTATGAATAGTACAAATATTTTTGTTGTATCTTTCTGGTAAAGAAACAAAAGAATCGTCGAAAGTGCCTTGCACTGGAACCAGTAGACCTGAAGGTACCTGTGAAAAAAAGAAAGTGATGAAACGTCGGAAGGAAAAACCCTCAATGAGAAAAACCCACATAACCAGAAGAAGACTGACAACCAAACTCCAATTCTGATTATTAAAAAAATATAAATTTACTCACAGAACTTACAACAGATCATGAAGAATGGAACACGACAAATAAACAACGATAAGAAATATACCCAATAAACTTGAATGTGTCATGGAGGTAAATAAAAACTAGAAACTTGTAGAGATAAGAAGATGACAATTTCAGAGATGAGGCTATACTCTAGATAATTAGACTCAGCCAAAATGGTTCCTGTGTAAGTTCTTTACCAAAAAAAAAAAAAAACACAGATAAACGTGACTTAATGTTTCCATTAATACTATTCCAGAAACGAGTTCCATGGAATCTAAATGTACAGGAACCAATAGGCCTGAAGGTACCTATGAAAACAAGATGATGAAATGTTGGAAGGAAAACACTCCATGAAAAAAACAAACACATAACACACAATCCAATTATTATTATTATTTTTTCTTCTAAGACCTGGACTAAGGGACCATGGATAAACTATGTCACGCGGACGACCGCGATCCGACGCGTTCCTTCGAGTGACAACTCAGACAAAAGAAAACCCACCCAATGTCACGCAGTGTCTAGCGTTCTTTTGCAATCGCCCGGTCTTGGGGGAGAATCACTGTATAACAAAGGAACCATGGTATTGGCCAAATAATAATAATAATAATAATAATTAAAACTTGTAAAGCGCCATCTATCTAAGACTAAACTTATTCCGAGGCGCATAAAAACCAAACAAAAACAAAAAACAGAAAGAGTAACCAAAATGATTACAAATTACGTAGCTTAGAAAGAAAATGCCACTGCGTAGTTATAATCGGCTTACTAGATACACACTATCTTTTCCCACCGCAATAAGTCTACTGTCGTTTCAATTTAAAACCAGAATCCATGTATTAAAACGATAAGTATTGTAACTCCAGCCGGGTATATTTTCATGGTTTTCTTTGTTAAGCCTCCAAACTTTGAGTTTGGGATTGGGTAAATGAGTGATCCCGTCTTGTCTGCTGGGTATGTAATTTGTAATGTGCCTTCCTTTGTGTAGACTATGCTGGACTGTATATAAACCTTGGTTGAAGTTGTTTTTCTTCATGCATCTGATGAAGTAGTTGTTGCTACGAAAGCTCATGCAGATATTATTTTTAGTTAGTCATTAAAGTGCTACATGTACATCGTATTTTTATGTAATTTTAAGCATGAGACCTGCAACAACTTATATTGTATAATGTACTTGTATTTAAAATGAAATAAAAGAAAACACATACAAACGAGATTGTTACAGGTATATTTTCAGCTAACTCAATGTTTACTAATCACAATCTTTACACGACAGTATGGTGCACATCTTTTTGATTTGAAGCTATTTTTAGCTAATTTGGGTGATGAAAATCAAGGACAACAGGTGTACACGTATTGAACAAGCACCAAGGATATCAACACAAACAGATTTGTGCACGAATTGGTTACCATGGTATCCAACAAATACCTCTGTCATATATTAAGAGATGGTACATGTAGTAGACACCCAACGAAACAAACAGCATAATTACATGTATGCATCAAGGGGTATACAGGTGTTTATATGACGCTTTTCAACTTCTACCAATGTAAGTTCATATACCTTTTACACTTCAAAGATTGTATTGTTTGGCCACGTTTTGTTTAGCAAAGTCCTCACAGGTTTTGTAAAACAAAGTCAAACTCAGGTTGTTTTGGGGGTTTGGTTTTTATCTAGATTCTTTTTGTTACAGTCTACCAACTTACAATCTGCCACAGTTCAAGAGAGCTGTGCAAAATGATCGAGTGGCCTTTTGGCCTTGTGTTGGGCTATTTTTTCCATATTTCAAAGGAAAAGGTACTTAAGATTCAATTAAAAAGTACTTGATTTCCAAATTCTATTGGTTAGTCATTGTTTCATAGGATTGTGAATTTTCTGCACACAAAAAGTGTTTGCTTATTCCACAAAATTGGCATACATTTGTGTGTAATATTGTATAAATACATATATAAAGAAACGCCCAAAATATGTTTCTTTGTTCACCCAAATAATGAGTTTAAATTTACCCAGTTAGTTTCCCTTGTGGTTTATGACTTGATATTGGAAATAAAAAGTTGCATCATAATAAACCTATTAAAGTGATCCCTGTACTGCCGCTTCCCAGGTTATATCATTATACTTGGGTGTGATCCCTGGTTATACGGCAGTTAGAGGTTGAATGACTATAATTATTGATAAAATAGGGAGACCACCAACAACGGCATGTTAATCCGGTGAAATTTCAAATTTTACCCAAATAAAGAATTAATAATAGACCCTTCTCTTGAAATATGCTAGTTACATTCACGCATGCGTACAGACACTATTGGTTGGCAAACACCATAGAGATGTGCACTAAGCAGATGCACAAATGCGTCTGCGTCATGCCACCACAAGCCCCATACAAAAAGGCGCGATGGTCCATCATTTTACCAACCAAAGATTTAGCGCGCGATGTTAAATTTACATATTTAGTGGGAAGGGTCTACTCAGTCATTTTCCCCTTGCATTTTTTTTATGTGTGTTCATTGTACATTATATGTTCATTGTAACCATTCAATTTGTTGGTTCTTCTACAGTTTAAATTGACCACTTTATCCATTATTTTTTTTGGTACAGAACTTGAAAGCTCTGATGTTCACAAACATCCATTCACAGAAGGAAGACAAATTCAATCCATCCTTTCTGGCCAAGAATTTAGTCATTGGAATGTGGACAACTCATAATTCAATCAATCAGTTTCAAAATAACCTGGAATTTTATTTAAAAAACAAAACAAACTGAGACAGTACATCTGCTATTCTCACAACGAGACAATTAAAAGCAAGAAGAAAAAAGAAGAAAGAAGAAGAAAGAAAAGGCAATCAATCGACCAGGAATTTGTAGAGCATCATTATTCTAGTTGCCTATTCCGAGGCCCTTAGCAAAGTAAAGGAAAAATTTCAGACAAAAGAGTTCACAGAATTTTATCTGGAGATGACAAATGCAATGGACTAAATGTAAGCAGATTCGAAGAGATGGGTCTTAAGCTGGCTTTTGGAGATCGGTAAGGAGTCAAGTGTACAGAAAAGATAGGGGAGATTGTGGTGCACATGAAATTAAGCTTCTATCACCTGATGAAGAATGCGATCATACATACATACATACACTTGGCTTTTATATAGCGCCATTTCATTTAGACCACAGCGCTTTAGCAAACAGACAATAGCAATGTTCAACAGTAGTTTGTGTAATGAACTCAGGAAACGACTTATCATATTATCAACAGAAATTTGATGCCCCGATTTTTGTCAGTGACTAGCCAGTGAGAACAGTTAGCTAGTTGTTTTACTTTTATTTAAGCTGGCAGTGGTTTACAAATCTTTGAACTAACCAGGGCCCATTTTCATAAAGCATGTAGGCACAGAAATTTGTTAAGCACAGACAAATATTGCTTAGCAGAAACTGGTTACCAGCTAAAATTCCATAAAGTTAACATTGTTTTGACTGGTGCCCCACTCATCTTTTGCTTAGCATAGAAATTTCCTAAGCAGTATTTTTTGCTTAACAGCTTTATGAAATTGGGCCCAGTATATTACTTGAGCTGAGATTTTAGAACTAGCATCTGACCAGTGGACCATAACGTTAAAGGGGAAAACACTAACAAAGATTGCAGTATCTTTTGGTGAGACTTATTCTCAACAGAAAGTTGTGACAATGTTTTTCCTTGCTGCTTTTTGCGCTTTGTTGATTTACAGACCAAATGCCTACACCGCTGCTTCAACGCCTCGTGGTGCATGTACCTCTAATTTCAGAGGGGCGTGCCCTTATGCTTGGAAGCAGTGGGGGGACAAATGCTACCTTTTCACAACTGAGGTGCTCCAAATGCAGGAAGCTCGGGAACATTGCACCTCATTGGGTGGATATCTAGCAGTACCAGAGAACAGTGAGGAAATGCGATTCATTTTGAATGAAGGACTGGGTTATGAGACCGTATGGGTTGGATGCACACTGGAAAATTATAACAATGTAAGAATATACAAATGTTTGATGAGTGATGGAAAAACCCTTGATATAACAAAAATGTGGGCACTTGGGGAACCAAGCATTAGAGATTATGAACGGTGTGTCGTTATCAAAGAAACAGATACAGTTGGTTTTCACAGTTTTGCATGTGAAGCTGAAGCCAAAGCAGTCTGTATGGTGCAGAATCCAATTCAGTTACTTGTATAAATTAATTTATACAAACTCTTATGTGCATAGACCCCTAATTGCAGTGATGTCATACATGGCTGTCTGCCAATGGTCTGCCATTTTGAGAGTCACATTGCTTTGTTTAACGTTGTATATTTAATTACTGTTATTATTTCTTAATTCTACAATTAGTGTTGTTTATCTTGTTTTGTTTTGTATTGTTGTAACTGGGTAATCCATCACAAGCTTCGGCTTTTAGGATGATGCCTCCATGTGCAAATGTGGAAACAAATGTTCTATTGAATTGAATTGAATTGAATTGAATTGATACAGTGAGCATGTAAACGCCCACATCGCCTCAATTTACATTAATTTGGAGTTGAACAAAGAAAAAATTACTAGAGGAGGACTTGAACCTGCAACCTCCGGATTAACGTGCCGGCGCTCTACCAACTGAGCTATCTAGCCCTATTTTGGCAGTGTCTATTTTGTCAATGTTTTTGTTCAGGGGTGACAGTCAGAAACCATTCAACCTGTAACTACCGTAAAGCCAGGAATCACACCCAAGGAAGCGGATGCGACTTTTTATTTCAAATCAACCTTTTTATTACAAAAGTCTTTTTTTGTGTGTCTTTTCCCCATGTTCCTAAAAATTTACCTGAGCAGTTTCCCTATACACTAAACAGTGTAAGACACAGGGAAACCATGCCCCTAAAATGGAGCAACCAAGATTTATTGTGGCGTTGACGTCAGCTGAATTGGATCAATAGCTTCAACAACACGTATCCATGGCAACTCCCTTACAAATTTGATTAACTATTAATAGGCCTTACTTAACTGCGAGCAGCTTGTTGAGAATCAAGCAATGATTCTCACAGCACAAATAAAAATGTATGTTTAAAGGTAAGCTAGAAGCTGGGTGTTAAAGACAGTTTTAAAAAAACAAATAAACAAAAAATTGTTAATACAGTTTATACTGACTTACTCTTTTACACTTTCGAAAGCTTAATTGAAAGTTCCTCATTTAACCACCTCCTAATTAGTAAAAATATCTAATTAGTAATAATAATAAAAATAATAATAACTAGTTCTTATATAGCGCATTTTACAATAACGTATCAACCCGCTTTACATTAGTAATTAATGAGTAAGTTGGAACAAAACAGACCCCAGGAAACCTTAAAATAAGGAAAGTGCTGCTTGAAACTGACAGCGAAAACAAAAAAAGCACAAAAAACACTTGTTTAAACAACTACTTCATGCATATCCTTTGCTAATTAAATGTTTAAGTTTGTTCAAATAAAATTGGCATCAATGAAAATCTGAACTTTCAAATTTGGCAAGTAGCTAATAGTCATCACAAACTACAGATGACAGTGTTATTTCATTGTAAATAATAGTAGCAATGTAAGTTATAAAGACGTATTTATATTTTACAAAACTTTGTGTAATTGTAATGTAGATTTTGTGCGCTGTTTTGAAATCACATTGTACAGTATATATAGTGAGTTTGGAATGTATTTGGAATTGTTGCAGTTCATAGCCAAGTTGGCCCATGTACATATTAGTCTGAAAAAATTAGTAAAAAAAACAAAACTTGTTTCTTGTTGAAAAAAACCAAAACTTTGTTTTGTTTTAAGAGCCAGCTTGACTGAAAACGGTAAGAAGTGATCTTTGCTGAAAGTTAATTGAAATGTTTTTAATCAATAAAAAATTTGAGTTCATGTTAGATTAAACAAACTCTAATTATTAAAAACCCCAATCATTTTGAAAACTCCTCTCCGGTGCGTTTCAGAAAGATTCACGAAAAGTGTCATTACTCGTGTTACGCCATTCGTGATTAATTAATTAATTAATTAGTGAATGAGGCAGACTAAGAAGCGGGGTATCTGTGGTAAAAAATCTTTGCCTTGTCCTTTTTACCACAGCCATCCAATTGTTTATATATTTTGTTTGTTCCTGACCTCTTGTGGTTAAACCAGCCCCTTCCCCAAACCACCCCTTTGTCACCCTCCTCTTTGCTCATCCCCTTCTTTTTCTGTGTGCTTTCATCTCTGTCATGTCTTCCCACTTGACTGCTTCTGTCACACCAGTATACCTGTTTAAATGTGTGTTGTGTTGTCATTTAGCCTTCCAGGAAGACTCTGCTAGGGTCGAAACATCAGGCCACTAACTAAGTTTTGTATTTATACCATAGGTCCTCTTGGCCGGTAAGCAGTTTGCAACAGCATATTCTATTTTCTCATTTACATACAAGCTTATACAAATAGAAAAAAATGGGGAAGGCACGGACTTACCATACTGTTGTCCATAGCCACCTGTACTGCCATAGTCGACTGGGTTGTATATAGAACCATAAGCAAGCCCGATGTATGACTGACCCCTTCCACGCCCACCACTGCCACCATGACCTCCACCGCTGCTTCCATTTGTACTGCCTGTCGAGGAGGGTGCGAGAAGAAAAAAAGTGAATATAGTTCAAGATGGATATATTTAACGAAGCAGACAAGAAAAAAAAGGGGAAAAAAGGTGCTCATCAGCATTATCAATGAGCCATTTGTGAGTTAGATTCGAACGATTTCTAGGGCCGATTTTAACTAAGCACTAAGATTCATCTTAAGATGAGTTGTCAGTATCACCATAGTGATTTGTATTGTGACATAACACTTTGCTAAGCAATTAAGATTGATACGCAGATAAGATCAATCTTACCTCTTTTGTGAAATCGAGCCCATGTACATCGCTCAATTTGAATTCCTCAGACTACATCCAATGATGCTGTGTCACATGGATAGGGGCAAGCTTTTTCTCAGGACATGAGAGACAACAACCACCCATACACAATTCTTAATGAAATAATACCAGTCTTTGCTGAGCTGGGCCCAATTTCATAAAGCCTGTAAGCACAAAAAACTTGCTCAGCACAGAAAAGTATTGCTTGGCAGAAACAGGTTACCAGCCAAAATTACATAAACTTTGCATTGTTGTGACATGGTGCCCCCCACATTTTTTGCTTAGCATAAAAATTTGTCAAGCAGTATTTTCTGCTAAACAGCTTTATGAAACTGGGACCAGGGTACAATTTCATAGAGCCGCTTAAGCACAAGAAGTAGCTATAATTGCACAACAAAATTATGCTTATAATTTCTATTATTTCTAATTGTTTTGTAAACATCTAAAAATTATGCATACCAGAATAAGGTTTTAATTTGGGTTTTTTACCATTACACCGATGTGTGTTAGGCACTGCATACTCGGTACTTTTCCGAGCTCTGTGCACAAAAATCCAAAGGCAAAAGGTTACCAGCCAAACTACCATGTCACATGCACAATTTGTGACAGGTATCCTGCTCATTTCTGCTTAGCAGACAATTGTTAAGCAATATTCTCTGCTTAAGCAGCTCTATGAGGGTCCTGAAGGTTGCCAATGCAACAGCTTGCCCAGAACCAAGGGACATAGTAACACTAGATTTGCTCTCAGATGATGACAACTAGTGAATCAATACAGTGCTTTTGATTTGAAAGACTTACCATATCCTTGACCTGGCCCTTCTGAGGGTTCAAATCCTTGACCTCTGACCTCTTTGGTGATGTAACCGCCATGGTCAAGGTTTATTTCACCGCCAGAGTACACAGCAACAAGATGAAGCGCAGTGACGTCAAATCTGTCATTGGATTTGAACAGTCCGCCTCCGTAAACCTTTAAAAAAAGAAAATGTTTTAATGTAAGGAATATTGATTTCCTTCCCAACCATTCGAAATCCAGCTGCCTATTTTGTTTGGTTCTCTGTTAGCCTGAGGACTGCACTAGTAAACTGATAATGCTTTATGTGGGATCAGGCATACCGCCATAATCAGAGTTCATCAGTTTGGGTGTTGAGTTACCATATTGTGTTGGATTTTGTTTGAGTGAGGAAGAATCTTCCTGAAGGGAACATAGTCTGGAGATTGGAAATGAATAAGGTTGGGTAATTTTACTGTTAACCAATTAACCGTGAAACAATGTCAAAATTGTTCCAAAAGTGCCTTTGAACGAAGCTGAAAGTAAAAAGAAGAAACAAATATAACAAAACAAAAAAACTAACATTTTAATCCCCCAAAATTGGGACCTTCCTTTTCTTAACAATGTTAGCACCAACTGCTACTGTAACACACAAAATATGTGTCACTTATAAGAGGCTGGCCGATAACAAATAAAAAAGCTCAAACGTAGATGCTTCTCTTTTCAGCTTAAGATACAGGATGTATTATTGAGCACTCCTGGCCTGCAGATATACATGTACAAGAAGAAGATCCAAAAGAGCAATAGAAGAAAAATACTGGATCGGGCCACAGTGCAAGATGTTGCACTGGGCTATAACCAGAAGGGTCTGTCTAAGAGTGCAGAACAGTGAAGAATAATTGGAGGATGAAACATGAGGCCATTTTATAGGAAAGTTGTGGGGACAGACTAGGTGGTCATTTGGGTCATAAATTTGTCAAGTCCCAGACAGCCAGTCTGGACACTGGTGTCTGGGCGAGCATTGGATTAATTAGGATGGGGTGCTTGTGAGATTGGGGGAAGTGTGGGCGTAAAACAAAATAACAAGCTTACACTACCAAGGGAGAATGATTGACATCCCTTTTGTTGGGGGAACTGTCTTACCTTAATCCCCTACAAAATGTAATACACTATTTTTAATCACATTTAATTTGATTAAATCCCCTTCCCTCCAAACCCCCCCCCTTTGTCTCCATAATCCCTGCTTACCCCCTGCTTTTTCTGAATGCTTTCTGCTTTTCTCTCTCCACTCTCTCTATTCATGTATTTCCACTTGACTGCTCTTGTCACCCTTGTATGCATGTATGTGTGTTGTCTTGTCCTTTAGCCTTCGAGAAAGACTCTGCTAGGGTCGAAACGTCAGGCCACTAACTAATTTTTTGCATTTATACTACAGGTCCTTTTGGTTGGTAAGCAGTTTGCAACAGCTAATTCTATTTTCACATGTAATTTGTTAAACAAATTACAAACTTGCGCACTTTAAAGGGTCCCAATGTTCGAATACGCTTTAGACTTGAGTAGTCTATAACTTACTGAGATATTGGTGAGAAACATCTTCATGCCAATGTGTTTGTCATATGAGAACAGCTCAAACGTTCCTCGATCCTGCACGTGCACCGAGGCCAGTTGAATCTCACTGGGCATGCTGTCCGCACCCATACTGCCATTGGTGTCGATGTAAACATACCCACCATCAAAGACATACAAGTCTTCTATGCCTGTCACCTGATAATTAATAAACATAACAACTTGTTTTGATACAGCGCCTTATCTACGGGCGTTTCAGAGCCCTCATTATTATTTTTAACACAGGTTTTCAAAGTTCGTGAATTTTCCCACCCATTTATTCAACCCCTTTACAAGAGGCTGCAGTGCATTCAGCAGCCACTTCTAGAAACACCGCAGCAAACTCGTTCTCTTAGCAATAAGTGTTCTTGGTTCTTTTACGTGCATTACATAACAAACACTGCTTTACGTCCCATCCTAGGGACGAAGCAATAATGGTTAAATGTCTTTCTTAAAGACATAAGTGTCAAGACCTTCGGATGGGACGTAAAGCTGTAGGTCCTGTGTGTTGTGTAATGCACGTAAAAGAACCAAGTGCACTTATCGAAAAGAGAAGGGGTTCGCCCCGGTGTTCCTGGTTTGATTGGCTGCATATTGCGCCACAGCACCTTGTGAACCATGGTGCTATGTAAAGGAATAGGTCTCATACTTCAAACGTAGCTCCACATACCTTGCAGGAAAATACTGTCTGTTGGAGTGCCTTGAGCCTCACTGAGTGACAGATATGAGCACTATATAAGAAGCCACTATTATTATCATTAAGACCGGTACTCGAACCAACAATGATCAGAAACACCAGAGCTTGAGTTCAGTGTGCTTGACCGCTTGGCCACAGTACTTAAATGAAATAGAGAAAATGTATAGATTCCCTGTGGCTTCAGAAATAAGGCTTTAGTAGGAAGAATACCATACCAGTCATAATAAATCATACCTTTCCGGATGTTCTCATCTGCACTCCCTTGAAGAAGGCTCTGCTGGGCATGTGCAGCTGACCCGTCTCATAGATACGACTATTGAACGGTATATCCGGGTGTGTCACATTGACCGAAATGTCCTGGGAATAGCCCACATGAAGATACCCTTCAAACAAAAAGAAGGGTACCGCGGTTAGTTATTGATTGATATTGTTCTAGCTTGTCATGTGACCTCACCGCTGTGTTCAGGAATCAAACCCGGGACACAGTGGTGAGAGATGAGTGCTTTACGCACTAGCCACTCATGCCACCCTACAATGTATTGTGCACAGCATGCATGCTAGTGCGTAAAGCGCTCGCCTCTCAGCACTGTGGCCTGGTTTTGATTCCTAGCTAAGGCCACATTTGAGTAGAGTTGTGCGTTGGTTCTCTCCTATACCACAAGGGTTTTTGTCAAGGCCTGCTGGTTTTCCTCCCCTTGAGAATAATCATACACTTTTGATCTCAGGCTGTGCTCTGTGATCTCTATGGGTCCATGTGACTTGCTGCAAAAAGGCGCCTTTACATGGCTCAACCACGTCGTAGCAGCATTCTTTTCAATTCAGCTTCTCAGCTGCGAGTAAGGATGATTAGCCTCCCAAGGTATTATTCTTAAGATGTCATGTCAGACTATACGAGCCTACATTCTGTCTTGCTTATTTTTGAATAAGATTAGTGATGTTGATGATCACATTTTCCTTGATGGCCACATTATATTTGTAACCAATCAAATTCATGCAAACAAGAGGCACAAGAAATGTTACACTATGCCTAATATGTGGCAGAGAGGTCCCTTCTCCCCCCCCCCCCAAAAATGATTCTATACTCTAACATACTCTTTCCCTCTTATACATCAGTACCCCCCCCCCCCCCCCCCCAGCTGAAATTTAATAATAATAATAATAATAACTAGTTCTTATATAGCGCATTTTACAATAATGTATCAATGCGCTTTACATTATTGCCCTGGTCATTTGGCCAATAACATTCCTTTAATCTGTCTCAGCTCCCTGGGGAGTAAACAGCCCTGGGCTGCCGTGGCGCTCCGAAGGCTTTTTTCAAATACAATATCAACCTCTACCCTTGCAGAGTACCCATTTATACCCCTGGGTGAAGAGAAGCAATTATAGCAAAGTGTCTTGCTCAAGGACACAAGCGTCATGACCGGGACTCGAACCCACACCCCGATGACTTAACCACCAGAACTTGAATCCGATGCTCTTAACCACTCGGCCATTACACCCTAATTTCTCTAAAACATTCCTGAGATTCCTAGAACACAACGAAGACACAAAGAAAGTAGGGTACATCATGCCACATATTGAGCACAAATGAGAAACTGAGTGCTACAAGTTTGCAATATGATATTTTTTTTTTAATAACAAAAATGTAATTTCAACGTACCAGAGTTGTCTCCAAACAGTTCCCCAACATAGACATCAACCTCGGTTCTTAGATCTCCGTCTGGGAAGATGGCAAGCTGGGCTCCACCAGTGATGTACAGTTCATCAAAACTATAAGAATTGGTTCCGGTTTCCGGTTCAATCCATGTACGTGCACTGCTCAGCGCCCTGTACTTGTATCTGGAACAGTTTTAAAATACTAAGTTATTGAACCACTTCACGTCGGTAACATGTTTACATGCAAAATTTCTTGGAACAGACTAATGGCAGACGTTTTTCAAACGCTCAGAACATCTTTGGAATTTCCTCAAATTTGTTGTGGGGACAAGACGGCTGACGTTTAATCCATGTGGATTTTCCATTGTGTTGCGTGTACAGGCAGGCAACCTACCATGATATACTTTGTTTCACCTGAGCTAAGAGCCACAATAGGTTCTGGAAAACTTGCTTTGTAAAATCCCTTTCCGGGGGTTAATGTGTAATACCTGATCCCAGATCTTTGTCCTGTTGTTATAAAAATGTAGCATACAAGAATGGAGAGGCTGCCACCATTGTTTGTCAATACATTTGGCTCAATGGGAGACAAGTCCAAGCATTCCAAGATTCCAGAATACCATGGCAGATAATGGGACATGGCTCACAGCCGAGGTTCTGCGAATTAGGGCGAGTGCCTACTCAACTTTCTCACATCAAATCCCAGAACTACTTATGAGAATCTTTGTTTTCCTTCCTTTGTCAAGTCAGGGTTTCATTGTGGCAACGATATTTTCAAAGGAAAACAATTACTCAAGAAGCTTCAAAAAGTCCCCCCCCCCAAATTAATACTGCGGGTCAGAACTTACAATTTTAACAAATACCGACATAAGGTGGTTAAAGGTGGACCGATCATTTACAAAAGCAGTGTCCCGGACTGATTAAACCTGTTCACTTTTAAAGAATCCTTACCTTCATTACCCGAAATATATATTACATGAATAATATTGATATTGCTGAAACACAATAAATATATACAAACCTGTCATGGACACTCTGACCATCAACAAAAATCTCAATTTCTGACATGGCGGCGTATCCATTTCCAGTTGGTATAGACAGATAAAATGTCAGCTGGGTTGCATTCCATCGAACAGGAAGGTCAGCATAAGAGCCGTAGTGACAAGAAGAACTGGGAAGGACATAGTTACTGGTTACATCTTTAACGACGCCATTCAAAGTTGACTGCACCTGAAATTAAACAAAATTTGAAAAGAACTTTGTCACTTCTGAGAGAAGGTTACACTCTCCCACTTTCATCACACTTTTCTTAAATAGTTTAATTTTCAATGTGAACGAAACCGTATGCACAATATTGGTTAGAATTGAAATACATATGTCCACAGATTTACAATAACTGATATAGATAGTTCCCAGTAGACGCCATCTTTACGGGCAAATCGCATTTTGGCTTGCAGGCGCGTCAAGCGCTCAAATTATTAACGCAGCCGCGTCGTTCACTAACCAATCATGCAATGAGTTTGGTGAAATGTGCGCGTCCTGCACGCCGTTCTCACGCGTAACGCACGACTGTTTGTTCCAAATTGCCCGTAAAGATGGCCGACTTACGTCATACTGCAACCTATCTATAGTACAAAGATGGTCATAGTGGAAAACTTCCTTTGAAATAATTTTGCATGAAATTCTATAGTTTTTGAGAAATGAGTAAAACAAATAGTTTTGATCTCACAAGTATAAAACTTGATGTTTTAAAACAGTGAAATGCTATAGGTTTTTAAGAAATGAGTAAAACAATTAGTTGGATTTTAAAGCAGAGTCGTGATGGCAAGCTGAGGCTTAACTGTCGGATTTGTTCTCATATTTAAAAGGTTTTTGGATGTCTTCAAGGGAAAGGTATTTATGAATTGAAATAAAAGAGTGGTGACTCAGTCTTAAAACGCCATTTAAGACCTCAATGCCACCCTTTGTTCCCTTATTCATAAATACCTGGGACAGTTCTGATTGGTCGAGAGGACATCACGTGGCCATGTTTAAACGAGTAATATAACGAGTAATATAAACACGGCTAGAAGTGTTTAAACACAGTTTGCACAATGTGGAACGCACATTCAGACATGATACGCGCACTTCCATTTTGGGAGTCAAACTGTACACCAGAATCAAACTGGAAGGGCGCACATCTTTCCGCGTTCCGCGTTGTGCAATGGGTCTAGAAATTTAACGCAGAATCGAAGTGAGATAGCTAGCTGTGGACGACCGAAGGGGCAAAACTGTCCGATTTATTCTTAACTTTTTCAGGTTTTTGTCTTTATTTTCAAGGGGAAGATATTTATGAATGGGAATCAAAGTCTGTAGTGTTGAATCGGTTTTAAACTAGTGGTTTAAACCCGCCGGGGCCTGGTTCTTGATAATTTTACTTCGACTTCGTCTCGGTAAAATTATCAAGAACCAGGCCTCGGCGGGTTTAAACCACTAGTTTAAAACCTCTTCACCACACATTGATTCCCTTATTCAAAACTACACTTGATGATATTGAATGGTCCAAAAGTAAAAGGAATAGTTAGTCAACTCACTGATAAGTGTTACCCAGAGTGGAGGGTTAGGGGAAGTGACCATACCAATATTTGTATTACCTTAAACTTGGTTGGGAATCTGCAGACTGGGTATACTCTAACAGTGTTGATAAAATAATCATCCTGGAGATTGATTGTGAGAGTCGTCGAGGAAGTATCACTCAGGAAATACTGGTGGAAGTCATCATTCAGGGTCTGATCAAACAGGTAATGAATCAGGTACGAGGTTCCATCGTTCGGGTTGCCGTAGTAGTACTGGGGGCGGTTGTACACGCTTGAACTGGACGTTACTGCGATCCCAGAAGCCGAAGTAAAGGATGATGACTTGCTGTACGTGGCTGGTGTTTTGCTTAAATCAAGACGACGGCCGATATTCTCAATCTCGTTATCCACGGACTGTCTTCCATCGTTGTCGACTCTCAGAGCGCTTAACTCAGTGCCGAGGTTCTTGAGGTAGAAGGTTCCAGAGGCACCAGCTTCAGCAGAGGAGCCGACAGGACCTCCCTGGACATTGTAAGCACCTTGGAAGAAGTCGTGGGTCACATTGCTGGTGTGGTAGATGGTGATACGTCCGCCAGAGCCGCTGCCACCAGAAGCATCCCCTGATCCGCCCATGGATTGGATTGCTCCTGTGTGGCCACCTGGAAAATGGAAAATGGAAAAAAGTGCAACTAGACACTGTGAACATCTCATCAACAGCTACTGCTACGGCAACAACTACGATTGGATCACTGTGTCATCATGTGTTGTATGGGACATCCTTAGCAACACCCTTAGCAACAGTCGCAACCACAGCTATAGCTGTTGATTCGGATTCGGATTCGGCACAACTTAGCAATCCTGTGTACATATTTGACATGTGTGCTAACTGGTTGTTGATGAAAACGTGTCTAGTTTTGATGCAACAAGTTTGATGCAACATGTAGTGTTTATAACTTTGCATCAACTGTTAATCTTCTGTTGTAACTTAAAAAGTGTAAAATCACAATCTTTATTTGTGTTTTACCCATACACCAATGTATGTTAAGCACTGTATTACAATTTCCAGTCCTGTGAAAAAAAAAGGCATTCGAGTGAGTTTGGAACCCAAGACCTTTGCCATTCTAGAGCACATGTCCTTAACACAAGACCACCGAGCCTGCCCGGTGACAATTGGCCAGTTCAAATCCTGCCAACCCGGAACTGATAGTAATCATGTCTTGACATCGTGAACACACATAAAAAATGCTCTGTGGTAAACAGCTCCTAGTCTCTGTAGGAACACTCCGTGTTCTACATAGACTAATCCATTGTTCCTGAGGTAAAAGAGGCCCCCTCAATAAAAAAAAATGGTAAAATTCCAGGTTGATTTCAGTCAGTTATGAAAGTAAAAACTACAAACCAGTCAGAGCTCCAGTCTGGATGAGAATGCTGCCACCGCTGCCACCAGAAGCTCTCGATCGGGAACTTGTTACACCGATGTCCAAGCTGTTGGCTTTGATGTGGCCATCTACTCTCAGAATTCCCTCCACATCAATGTTCAGGATACCGCCGCCTAGAAACAGGCACAAGTACAAAATGTGACCTGTTGTCCAACCTTAATTCCTTTAAACAATTTTAGTGCAATTAATAATAATGAAACAACAATACATGGTTCCTATAAAGTGCTCGCATCCTAGTAGCTGAATCAAGGCGCTGTACAATCCTGTTTTGCATTGCACCATCCAAGGACAAATCCATAGAGCTAAAAGTAGCTTAAGCACAACAAAATTATCAGAACAATGTTACCAGCCTAAGTACCATACCACCCCCTCCCCCCAAAAAGGGGTACAATTTGTGACTGGTTTTATGTTTTGAAAAAGCAACTCTATGAAATTGGACCCAAATCAGCAAATACTAGTATCCTTGTGCCAAGGGTGTTTGTCGACTCTTATGACACTTTGCAAAAGCTCCTCCCCCCTACTGCATGGCATAGCAAGCAGTGGATTAGTCTGAGAAACTCAAAGTTAGCATTGACATTTGTGACTGAACAAGCCATTGTACCAGACATCATTCAAATCTCACTCACAAATGGTTCTATTGCAGCAATGACAATAATTCAGCAATTTATTTTAGACCTTTTGAAATGTCTGTTTTATACTTTGACATTTTTTTTGACAACATTTTTTGCTGGAGGCTTGGTACTGGTAATGATTGAATTTTTAGATCCTATACTTTAAGGACAGCTTACAGTTGAAAAAGAAGTTTAAATAACTTTCCTTAGAATCTTTTTAAATTGTTTTGTTTCAATATAACAAAATTAAAAAGCCTGAAAATCTAAAGCAGTCTAGTCGAAATGTTTAGACGAATTAACAACTCACTCCGCGGCAGTGAAGTTAATACCGAGAAATCCCCTCGATCCAGTAAAAAAGTAGTAGACCTGACCGATTTTCCTACCCCCCTGCCCAGGTAGTAGTTATTAAGCAGGACAGTTCTTTTAAGAACTAAGTAGTCTCTTGAATTCTGTAGTCTACTCCGTGGCAGTAGAATAAATAGCAAGACAAGTTTTCAAAGAACAAATCTACACAGCAAAGTAGATACATACACATGGTGTTACCGTAAAATTGAATAAACATTGATACCTCACCATGCACTGCCTCAAAACCAATAAAAATAAACCAAAGAAAAAAGTGAGGTCTGGACTGTCTAGGAAGTTCTATCACACCGTTCAAAAATACACTAGAAGAGAGTGTACCTATTCCACCCAGTGGTCCTGCACCTCCACTGCCGAAAGCTTTAGGGTACAAGAGGTTACCGTAGGGGATGTTGCGCTTCAGACGACAGCTTGGGATCCCCCCACAAGCTCCTCTTCCTCCCATGCCTCCATGAGATGCACCACTGTTACCAAGGCGATGGGAAACACCAGGTGCTGTCAAAGAAACAAGAACCTCATAAATACAGGGATTGAACTTTACATCGGACCGCAGGAACGAGGCAAGTTATTTTAGCATTGAAACAGTAAACCCAATGACTGGACATATCCAGCGGTCTTGTGTTTTTCAATCCACTGTGCAATTTCTTAAATGTGAAGACAACAAATTATATTCAAATGTTGACTTGGAATTCGATAAATATCTTTCAAATCTGTTGAGTATTGAAGTATACTTAGCCATAAGACAAATGAGATTAATCCTCATTTAGTACTCGTAAATAAAGTGTAAATAAACTGCGCACACATTTGTTTGCAATTTGATTCGATACCAAATTATATAAAAACTGATTCTTAAAAAGACTCACCTTGTCCAAGATCTGTGAGGTAGCCTCCATCGCTAACATCAACATTTCCCCCATCATCAACAGTCATGTTTCCATCGCACTCAATCTTGAGGTTCTTAGCATAGACCATACCGCCACCTTCGATGACGAGGTTGCCAGCCTGTAGGGAGTACTGCTCCGGATGAGCAAAGGGGGCCGAAAAATTCATCACGCTGTTGGCTTTGACAATGACGGTCCCGTTGAAGCGATACTCCAGGCGTGGGAGATTGTTAGTGGATCCAGTCAGGTGGGACAGAACCGATGCTCCATTGTACATGGTCATATTGTGGATGTGATCCAGTCTGCCTTCCACACTGACAAAGATGTAACTGAGGATGGTGTCCGGGGCCAGTCCAAGGTAACCACGCTGGTAGATGTACACGCTGAATGGGATGTCGATGAAATCTCTCCGCAGATCCATGATTTGGTTTGGCCCGATGTGAACGACACCAGAGCGGTCACCGATCATATGGCGAAAGTGAAGGGTAGCACCGTGATCGTATGGATCAGTCAGAATGGCAACATGAGCATTGGCGTAGATTTGGAGCTCCTCAAAATGGTAATCGTGACTCCCACCAGCTAGGTTATGCTCACCCGATTGAGGAAGCAACCAAGCCTTGAAACTGTCCTGTGAGATATCCGAATGGTTCTGTATTTTCACCGTGTATGGACTCTCAAGGTTGCCATTCTCAACAAGCAACGTCCGATGCTGGTGGCCCATGTGATAAAAGAAGACTGTTCCAGGTCCGCCTGATTCAGCTGGTGACATTGCTCTACCACCATGAGACTGGAACTGGCCGAGGAAAGTTTGGTTGGAGTGAAAGTACAGAGCAGAACGACCGCCCGAGCCAGCACCACCAGCTGTGTTGGATTGGTTACCACCGTTAACTGAAACCACGCCTGTTCCTTTAATCAGGGAACACTCAATCAAGATGCTCCCTCCGCTACCGCTGCCGCTTGTTGTGTCACCTCCGGGAGCTCCCTCTGAGCTGAGAATTCCATCATTCTGGAATGTGTCGGTGATGTTTAGTAAGAGAATCCCGCCACCGCTGCCACCGTTTGCACCTCCACCTGCACTGCCGAACTCAAATGGTTCATACAAACTTCCATATGGCTGTCCTGTTTTGAGGGCTATTCCACCACGTCCACTTGTGCCACCGTGTCCACCACCGGAAGAGCCCTGATTGGCACTGAAGCCAAGTCCAATATTCACACCATTTGAGATGTCTTGGGAGTCGGTGACACTATACCCCTCACTGTCAACATTCAAACTACCTCCGTCATCAATCGTAACATTTACCGTACTAATGGACAGTCGGGTTCCATGGAATATACCCCCACCTTCAACAAACAATACGACAGCTTTAAAGGAAATTCCAGGGTGACCAACTGGTTCAGTAAGTCCAAGTATGGTGGAGCTATCTTGGATGCGGACTATTTCAAATTCATAGTGGCTTGGATCATTATGCCAGGTTCGCCCGCCATGCTCCATGGAGAGCAAGCCTCTGTGATGCAGTGTCATGTTCTCAACGTGTGCTAAGATTCCATGTAGCCAGATGCTCACACCATGAACAATCGTGAAGGGAGCAAGACCCAAGAAGCCGCCTCCGTAGACACGCGCGCTGAATGGCAAGTCGATCTCAGGTCTGAAGAGATCCAGTATCTGATTTCTCCCAACGTGGAAAGTTCCAGATCGATCACCGATCATGTACAAGAAAAACATAGTTGCGTTGGTGTTGACAGGTTCTGTAAGAATTGCAACATGGGCAGCACCGTATATTTGTAGTTCTTCAAAGTGGAAGTCAAACTTACTATTAGCAAAATCATGGCCACCAGACTGGGGTAGAAACCAGGTGCGACACCTGTCAAGGGTGAGATCAGAGTATGTGTCAATAACATTCAAGGGGTCTAAAGGTTGAAGACCACCATTGTCAATAATGAGCGTACGATGCTCGTACACCATGTGGTACAAGAAAGCTGTTCCTGCGCCCCCGTTCTCAGCCAAGGTGGGATGCCCTGCTTGTCCACCCCTAGAATGGTAGTTGAATCCAGATGCAGTTTTATTACTCACAAAGTACATTGCAAGACGGCCGCCAGCTCCACCGCTCCCTGGGGATGTGGGATGTGTAGATCCGTCACCACCATTGAGGGCAAATCGTCCATACCCTTTGATAGTGTGGCAGTACACCCAGATGCTACCACCGCTACCACCACCTCCGCCATTTCCATCAGCAGAGCCACCATTTGACGTCACCTGGCCATCAATCTCAATTGTATCTGTTACATTTATCCAAATCAACCCACCACCTCTCCCTCCTGAAGCACCACTGATCCCAAGTCCTCCTGCACTTCCAAAAACATAAGGCTCATACAGGTCTCCATAAGCAAAGCCAGATGTTCTACCTGAAGAATGGATGCTGATCCCACCGCTGCCACCATGTCCAGCACCGGACCCTACACCTGTGTTTAAGTCAGGCATTCCAGGATTGACATCTCCGTGTAGAGACATATGAAAGTGGGTTTTATTCCGATGCACTGAATCGTACCCAAGAGCATCTGCTGCAAGTTGTCCACCATCATCAACAGTTATGTTCTCAGCGAGAATGGTCAAACGAGTCCCATGGAATATTCCTCCACCTTCTATGGCAAAGACACGCACCTTGAAGGTAATACCAGGTTCTGAAATAGGATCAGTTGTTGCTTCAATCTTTGAGTTATACTGAATACGAACGAACTGAAACTCATAATGGCTAAACGGACTCCCAGTTGTTCGTCCGCCATGTTGAAGCCACATGTACCCACCATGATGAAGGGTTAAGTTTTGAATATGTGATAACAGTCCAGCCATGTGGATGTCAACACCATGGACAACAGTGTTAGGTGCAAGACCAAGGTGTCCATCATAGTAGACATGTACACTGAATGGTAAATCGATTTCATCTCGCTCCAAGTCCATCTCCTGGAGGTCGCCAACGTGGATAGTTCCTGAACGGTCTCCGATCATGTGCTGAAAGAATAGTGTAACAAGACGAGGCCGGGAAGGAGCAACAACCAACCCATCATTTACCTCATCAATCAAATTAACACTACCCTGTGAGCTGTTGGTCACCAACACAGCCATATGAGCACCGTCATAGATCTGCAGCTCCTCAAAATGAAACTTATTGCTCCCTCCGGCAAAGTCGTGACTCCCTGAGAATGGAAGAATCCAAGCCCGGCAGCCATCCTTTTTCAGGTTGTCCCAGTCAATGGCTTTAGTTCTCGGCACAAACCCGGCGTTCTCAAGGAACAGCGTCCTATGGTCGTGGAAGAGGTGGTACAAAAAGACAGTTCCTGGTCCGCCACCCTCGCAATCTTCACAATCAATCCCTGGAGCTCCTCCATGGGATTCGTACTTAAAACCATTGGCGGTGTCATTCTTCATGAAGTATAACGCCAGTCTTCCTCCAGCACCACCTCCAGACCTTGATGATCCAGCCCCACCGTTCGTAGCGATCGTTCCATATCCTTTGATCTTGTCGCAGTGCATCCATATGCTCCCGGCGCTCCCACCTCCATTGTTGGAACTAGCTCCGTCCCCATCATTCCCATTGGCAGAAACAATCCCATCAATAAGGATAGTATCAGTGACGTTGAACCAGATTCGACCACCTCCTGAGCCACCCTTTGGCCCACCACCAGCACTTCCAAACTCCTCTGGCTCAAAAAGATCACTGTAAGGCTGACCAGTCATCTCAACACCTTAAAAGGAAAACAAAATCACAAAAAATATATAATTGTGTTAACAAATACCAATATTTTACTGAAACAAAATACCAAGCTTGGAAGGCATTGCTGATCTGGGACATGATTGGACTTCATCCATTGTGTGAGTCAGGAAAAAACATGCACAATTGTCTTTAATTTTTGTTGTAACAACCAAAATCAGCTGTTTCATTTGTATAGGTTATCAGATACAGTTTTCTCGAACGTGACTTCATGTCAGAGGGAAATATTTCACAGAAAAAAAGTGGTTCTAGTTTGAACTTAATAATCAGTAAAACCAATTCTTTAAAACCATTCATTAGAGAGGTTTCGCAAACGTACGGATACGGATACGGATACAGATACGGATACAGATACGATATCAGTATCCGTTCACGTTAGATGCGCGTCAGATTTTGTTTCGCAATCATAGAGTTATGTGTCAGGCCTAGGCCAAAGTATAGACACACATTGGCATAGGTTTTGCGAGCAAAACAAATCCAAAAACATTTTGTGTATGTTCTTGTTACATTCGAGAATTTGATTGAATAGTATTTTTGTTTAACTGTTCGCTTTCGGACCCCCACGTTAAACGCGTGTAAAGAAAGTTTCCGGCAAGTATGTCAAAACAGAGACGACTGTTTATACTGCATTTTCCCCATATTTTGCTTACAAATGATAAACACACTTCTATCTGTGTCATGAATGACACCTTTAAAAGCAATACCGGGGCAAATGTTTTTAATCTAGCGCAAAAATACAACTAAAAACAGCAAAACGGTATCCGTTTTTAACGTACGTGTATGAGCTCCCGTATCCGTTGTCAACGCGCACGCAAAACACGGAAGCCACGGTTACGCGTCACGTGAACACACAAAGTGTCAACGTATCCGTATCCGTATCTGTATTCGTAGCCTTGCGAAACCTCTCTATTGTCTAGTAGGCTACATGTAGGTCATCAAGGCTTTCGTACTTCCTTTGGATGAGACATAATGCAGTGTGTCACAAGTGGTAATACATTTTTAGAGAACTGACACAAAGCACTTGCTAACCTATTGAATAGCCTTTATTTATTGTGTATAAGATCACAGCCCGATTCCTTGAGTCTGCTTACCAAAGAATTCTGCTCATATGGTCACCATTCTCCGCTTACATTGTACCCAAATTTCTGCACCAGCTGTTTACAGAGGGGCTCCAAAGTCAAATTCAGTTTTGTAATTTTAAATTTTGTGATTTTCCAATAGAGAGTCATCATGAAAAAGGGGACCAAATTTACAAGTCTTTAACCTCAAGTTAAAATGGAGTAAAATGCCAGTGTGTTTGATACCCTTCAAGTGTACATGTAGTTTTTGTCAAAATCCTAAAAACGCTTGATGACGTCACAGTTAAAATAATATGGTCTGTACATTTTTCTACAAAGAATTTTCAGTTTATTCCTAAATGTTGATGATATTCAGCCAAAATTGCATTGACTTTGACAATTTTGACTAGCGCAAAAAGTCCTCTTTGGAAGGTACAGTTGTATTTGTTTATGGTGTTTGATGAAGGCATGTTTCAAATTTCGCTCTGAAAGATTAGCAAACAAATGACATTTTACATAATTTTAACATGAGGTTTGAGACTTGTTATTTTTCCCCCACTCTCATGAGAACTCTATCTATTCAAAATTTGGTGCTTCACAAGACTTAATTTGATCTTGGAGACCTTCCTTAATTAAAGAATGCTTAGTAACGTGATGTATGCTAATGTTAAGCAGAGATTTGCATGCTTCTGCAAGCACCGATTTTTCACTAATGGTAAGCAGAGCCATAAAATTGGGCCCGGTAATCTTTGGAAGAGTCAAAGAGTCACTTAAGTACCATAGCCATGTCCTCCACTTCCTCCATGTCCAGCTCCAGATGATCCAACAGATCCTGTCTCCCCAAGCCCAAGGTTGATAACCCCATGTAGACCTTCTCGCTGACTGCCATCGAGGTTTAGACTGCTACCATTTATGACCGAGTATCCCGTACCGTTAGCACTGAGCCTGCCCCCCGCATCAATGGTGATTACTTCAGCGCGGACGTAGAGGTGAGTGCACTCAACGAGACCGCCGCCATCCACCTGGAGGCTTTGGACGGTCAGGTTCATTCCGGGATCCTGGACAGGGTCTGATATCATGTGGATGTAACCCTCGTCTTGGACGTGGATTGAGAGGAACTCATAATGACCAGATGGAAGGTCACCGGTGTGGCCATCTTTGTTGAACCAGAAGCGCCCCCCATGGTGCAATATGAGCGTCTTGATATGGCTCAAAGCGCCGTTCAGGAAAACGGTGACGCCATGTACGATGGTATCTGGGGCCAATCCAAGATGTCCACCCTCGTAGACTTGGACGTTGAAGGGTAGGTCAATGGTAGGACGATACAGGTCGACGGATTGGTTGTTTGCGATGTGCAAGGTGCCTGTGCGGTCACCAATCATGTTCTCAAAGTAGATGGTGGCATTGGAGTCTGGGGGGTCGGTGAGAATGGCGAGATGAGCTCGACCGTAGAGCTGGAACTCCTCAAAGTAATACTGCTGATCTCCTGCAGACAAAGAGTCAATTGTAGAGAGAAAAACATGTGTCAACCCACACTTAGTGATTGATTATCATAACTACAGTATGTCATTCTGTTTACAAAAAGAGTGAATTTATCCATTCCAGGACATCTCCTGGCAGGCAAGAGACTACATTTCTTTAGTTGGGTCAAAGGCATATTAGTTACCAGATGAATGTACCCACTGGACTGTACCACTGACTACAAGAGTATTGTAATTTTAGAACTCAGTCAGTAACCACACAACCAAACAAGTCACGCAGTCTAGTTTTTTTAATATATTTTAAATATACATTTATTTAAACATAGATTGATTCTGATTCTTAGAATTTTTGAGAAAAAAAGACAAATTTTGCTCTAACCTAAGAGTGATTAATAAGGGAATAAAAGAGTGGACACAAGATATTGTACGACTGTTTTAAACTGGCAGGGTCATGGCCATGCGATAAAGGAACACACTTTTGGCTTGGTGCTTTATTGTAGGGCAAAGACCCTGCAAGAGACTGAGTCACCACTCTTTTATTCCAATTCATAAATACTTTCCCGTTAAAAACATCAAAAAATTGTTCAAATTTGAGAAAAAATCTGACAGTAATGCCTCAGTTCACCTCGACTCCACATTGAATTTCTATCTATGCTGAGCACAAAGTAGCTCCTTGCACAAGTTTAGAACTTGCGCTTAGGTTTAAAACTATTGCATGCAATTTGCAAACTTGCACGAGTCAAATATGCCGTCTACCAACTTGAAATTTGCGTCCTCCGTGCAATCATCTTGTAGCGCCCTCTTTGGACTCAATCATCTCAGGCCATGTTTAAAGACTACTCACTGTCAGAATTTAACCTCATGAACTCTTGTGAATTTAGAATTTTCCTCTTCAGTAGTTGTGAGTTTAGTTAAAGTTTTGTTGTGCCTCATGAATATTTTATCAGCCAGCTCCCCAGTAGGTAAGTATTCATTCTCTTTGTTATTATGTTAATGATTCACCTTATTTGGTCTGCAGTGGTAAGTTATTCCCCAGAAATTCCTTAGGGTATTATGTTCCGTTCATGTATGAAGTTTTGAAAAGGGAGAAAGTTGAGGTATGTTGGGTAGAAGGGTGCGGTCAGTGGAGTAAGATTATTCTAGCACCATCTTAGCTAGAGAGAGGTTGTGAACAAATTTTGAGTGATCCAGAGTCAGGCATTTTGCGCTGGGTGTTGGTCTCTGCTTCGTGATTGTACTGCCATTGCTAAAATCAGAGTAGATTTACAGGCTACTGTTTTAAGGCAAATTGGTTAGTGAGACAACATTGTACTGGGATCTGAACTTCAAGGTTGGAAACAGGAGGAAAATCATGGCCATGATGCGGGTATCCATCCCCCTCCTAGAAGTACGAGGTGCTAACCCTCACAGAGTGTGATGTAATCGGTCTGAGACGAATGTGGTAGACTGGAGAATATATATATATATATATACCTATGTCATAAGGACGGACAACAAAAGGACGCAGTAGGCGTCACTTCCAGTTGCACCGCGCCGGAAGGACAGGTTTAACCTTCGAACATTTGCACGGTGGGCCAATTTTATTCATATAATGTTTTGGCATTTGGTTTGAATTGGAGTGGAAATGGAGGCAAGATGCCAGACCACCGAGTGACTTTTTATTTAAGTGAAGTTTCGTTAAACGTTTGATTTATACGATCTAAAACCTTGAAATGGTCTTTTGAGTATTAACTAGTGTATTTTAATATGTACAATGCAAGAAGCTAAGCGTTTTAGGAAGTCTGACCAGCATTGTTGAAAAAGTGCTTTTGTTTAAAGAGTTGAATCCAGGGAGACTTACCCTTTGGGGTTGATTAGAAATTTATTGTGACGTCACAAAAGTTAAGGTGAAATAACTGAACGTATTTAAATCTATGCGCATAGGTCTACATCATATTGTCGACTATAGACTAATAATTGTTATTTTTGAAGGGATTAAAATGAATCCAGCCGATATTAGTTGTGTTTAATTCAATTTATAATTTCATTAGAACTTGATATAAATAATTGTACAGACGCCTGAAATGGGGCAGTATCCCCAGCAGTTGTAAATAAATGTAAAGAAATTGTAAATACAATACTTTTGTCAAAGAGACTTTCCATTCATTGTTTGCTATTTTCTTTCGCTGCACAGTTATCCCAGCTTGACTGTGACACTCACAGTGTTTATATTGCAAGTTTAACCATGGCCACCTGATCTCCTCTCCACCTATCAGAACGGATGAATTGAACATGATATTTTTGAATTGCAGTTACGAAATTACCTGCAAGTTTGTGATCTCCAGATGTGGGTAGGAGCCAGGCCCTGCTCTCGTCTTCAGAGAGATCTTTGTAATCAGAGATCACGTTCTCATCTTCCTTAGGCCCCCTGCCGATGTTATTGACAATCAGTGTACGATGTCTGTATCCTGTATCAGAGATTATAAACAAAAAAATTGAACCAAACAAAGCTACCTCTACAAACAATAAAATGCAGGTCTTACATAATACGTAGTTCTTATATAGCGCTTTATCACACCTGATGGGCGTCTCAAAGCACTCAGTATTTTTCCTATACAAGGGTTGTGAAGCTTTGTTTTGAAGTACAAGACCTATTCCTTTACATACATTGTAGCACCATGTAATGGTTTACAAGGTGCTGTGGCGCAATTTGCAGCCATCAAACCAGGAACAAAAGAGCAAACCCCTTCTCTTTACTATACGCGCACTGGGTTCTTTTACATGCACTACACAACACACGGGACCTACGGCTTTACATCCCATCCGAAGGACGAAGCAATGACTGTTGAGTGTTACGCTTTAAGGACACGAGTGTCACAACCAGGACTCGAACCCACACTACACTCTGCTGATCAGAAACACCAGAGCTTGAGTTTGGTGCTTTCATCCGCTCAGCTATGTGTAATGTTCTAATCTAGGACTTGTTCAAGTCTAATGTTGTTGTTGGGTGACGTCACGTAGTTCGCGTGAGCGCCGCTATCTTTGGCTCGAGTATTGACATGACTTGCATGGTACAGCAGTTTAGCCCAGAAATAAACCAGTCTTGACGTACATTAAGTTCCTCTATAGTGTACTTTTCTTTAGTAGTAATAGTCTACTACATTATGACAAGCCACTTTAGCATATTATTAAATCTATTTGGTTGGTTTTATCGATGTACATTGTGTATAAAGCACTGTACACTCTGTACTTTCCTTAGTCCTGTGAAAAACATCCAGAGGCATGTTACTCGGGTGAGATTTGAACCAACAACCTTTGAAATTCTAGAGCAGATGTCTTACCACTAGACTACCGAGTTTGCCCAGTAGCAATAGGGGGTTCAAATCCTATATTTAAGCAGTGGGTACCGCAACAATTTATGGGTAAAATCAAATAATAAACCTACCTTGCTTTCCACAATCAAGAGAAATATAAACAGATATCATTTCTTCCTTCAATTTTTCTTTTTCCTTGCAGCCCTCACCTTAAGTGACACCTTGGTCGTGTGTTTGGTGATTTTTCTTTCATTGTTAAAACACATTAATACTATTGTAAGGTCTTACCAGTGTGGTAGAAGAACATTGTCCCTGGTCCACCAACCCCCGCCTGTTCTCCCCCTGACAGACCCCCATGGGCCTCAAAGGAACCTGAGAAGGTGCGGTTACGGGCAAAGTAGACTGCAAGACGACCAGCAGATCCGCCACCTCCCTGGTAGGAATTGTAGACACTGCCGGCACCGCCGTTAACCGACACTCTTCCATAGCCCTTAGAGTAAGACATCATAAAATATTAAAAGTTAACTTGGTATCAAACAATAAACCAAAAGGCAAACTGACTGGGTAAATAAATATCTACATTAATTTGGGGTTGAACAAAGACAAATTTACGTGATCAGGATTTGAACCTACGGCCTCCAGATTAACGTATCTGGCTCTTTATTGGCAGTCTCCCTATTTTGTCTTTATCTTTGTTCGGGGGTGCCTGCTAGAAGCCATTCAACCTGTAACTGCTGTGTAGCCAGGGATCACACCCAAGTTTACATTACAACCTGGATGGGAAGCAGCAGCAGAGATTTCAAATTAAGGGGATGTGACTTCTTGTTTTAAATATCAAAAAATCAACCACAAGCGAAACTGGCTGGGTAGATTTTTACATTAATTTAGGGTTGAAAAAAAAAATTGACTACAGTGGGATTTGAACCTGCTACCTCCAGATAAATGTGGCGGCGCTCTACCAACTGAGCTATCTAGCCCAATTTTGGTAGTTTCCCTAGATCATTTAATTTGCTCTTACTTTTCCATACAGGGGTGTAAGAGTCATGGCTGTGCAGACAAGTGCCCTGGAGTGAAGTTCTGGTGTTATCAGAGTGTAGGTTCTGGTCCCAGTCAGGGCTCGAAACTTTCACTGGAACACAAACTGATCCCAACCAGTGATTTTAGCGTCAGGCCAGCAGTCTTGTGTTTTTCAATTGAATAATAAACCTATTGTTCTCTTGAGATCTTTTCAAATAATTTAGGCACAACAATTGTTTACATTTGGTCTATTAACAACAGACGGATGATATCATGCAAGGATTTAATACAGCATCAGCGACAGTGCAACTCAGCTTGAGAACACAAAAGAAACGGGTAGCTGGGAAGCCCAAGTACGAGTGGGGCGATCTAGCAGTATACAAGGAGCTACAGACTCGCTATGCTGTTGAAGTCAAGAACAGGTACCAGGTGCTACAAAGTGACGAGGACGATCTCTCAGATCTCTACAAGCACTTTGTGTCTGCGAACCACGATGCTGCAGAAGTCTGTCTGAAGCAAGTCAAGAGAAAGAAAAAGAAGGAGAACTGCAACGACCCAAGAGTTCACGTTGCAAGGCAGAGGATGCTCGAGGCACATCATGCCTACAATAGAGAGAGAGATTCTCAGCTCCTACGGGATAAGTACAAGCTGGAGAAGCAGGAGCTATACAGCATCTACGCCACTATCGAGAGAGAGGAGCTGGAGCAGAAGATAGAAGGGGTCGAGAACGCGCATGAAGCCCAGCAGCATGCCAGTAGTTGGAAGCTGATCAATGAAATCTCTGGCAGATATAGATCCCAAGCTGCCAAGCTCAAGGCCCCAAGTGCTGAGGAGAGGGTGCTGCTATGGCATGCACACTTTAAGAAGCTGCTAGGGAACCCGCCGAGATAGTGGATGAGGACACACAAGTAGTCCAAGTGTTCAGCAACCTGCCCATACTTGATAGTCCCTTCTCCTTAAAGGAGTACCAGAAGGCCAAGTCAAGCATCAAGACGGGGAAAAGTTGTGGTGAGGACGGTGTAACACCCGAGCTACTCAAGTATGTCCCACTCGACGACGTAGTTCTGGCGCTCATTAACAAAGCCTACGAGTTGGGAGAGCTACCTGAGGAGTGGGTTACTCTTAACATCATACCAGTACTCAAATCGGGTGACCTCTCTACACCAGATAACTACCGGGGATCAGTCTGTCCTCGCTTGTCATGAAGACATACAACCGTATGATTCTAAATCGCATACGCCCTGTGCTTGATCTGCTTCTGAGAAACTCGCAGAATGGTTTCCGTCCAAAGAGAACCACAATTGGGCAGATCCTTGCCCTGAGGCGAATACTGGAAGGAGTCAGGGACAAGAACATGTCGTGTGTCATCACCTTCATCGACTTCAAGAAAACCTTTGACACTGTACACCGAGGCAAGCTCATTGAGATCATTCGAGCATATGGTGTTCCAGGGAAGATAGTCATGGCAATCATTGCAAGCTACAACAAGACGTGGGCTAAAGTGGTCACCCCAGATGGTACCACAGACCTCTTTGAAATCACGGCTGGAGTTCTGCAGGGGGACACACTAGCACCATTCTTGTTCGTGCTTGTCTTGGATTATGCTTTGAGGTGTGCTATCAATGGAAGGGAGGAGGAGCTAGGCTTCACGCTTGCCAGGCGCCGGGGTAGGAGAGTGCCAGCTGTAGTGATTACAGACCTTGACTATGCTGACGACATCAGTCTCCTCTCAGACACAGTGGATCAGGCACAAAAACTGCTTGCAGCTGTTGAGCTCCAGTGTAGCCGAGTTGGCCTGCAGCTCAACTTGAAGAAGACAAAGGTGATGGCAATTAACTCAGTAGACAGTACCATCAAGACATGAGATGGCGCTCCCCTAGTGGTCATTGAAGAGTTTAAATACCTTGGCGTCCTCATAGGATCAACTGAGAGTGAGATAAGAGTGAGGAGAGCTTTGGCATGGAAGGCCCTTCATGGCATGAGGTGAGTTTGGAGGGCTGGTCTCAACGATGACATCAAGAGACGTCTGTTTGTTGCTACAGTTGAGTCTGTACTTCTGTATGGAGCCGAGACATGGACTCTGACAGCCAATCAAGAAAGAGCACTAGACGGCGTCTATACAAGAATGCTACGGATGGCCCTTGATGTACACTGGGAAGACCATATGCCCAACTCCCAGCTCTACGATTCCCTACCAAGAGTATCTGTCAAGATAAAGGAACGAAGGATGAGGCTGGCTGGCTACTGTGTCCGCCATCCAGAGCTAGCTGTGAGACCCCTAGTTCTTTGGGAACCCATCGATGGAAACAGGAGCAAGGGCAGGAGGAGACTAACTTTCGTAGACCAGCTGAAGAGGGACGCAACACAACAAGAAACAACTGAGCTTAGGACGCTGATGCTGGACCGGGATGCGTGGAAGATGACCATCAGAGTTTCCCGAGAAGGCGTCGGCTGGAGACAACCTCTCCCTCAACTTAGCAGAGCCAGGAAATTGGGCCTTGCTCTAAAAAGAAAGTTGTTGTTAGTTTCCCTTATACCTCAGGAAATCTAAAAATTACCTGCATCAAATTAGTCTTGATCCAAATCGATCCACCGCTCCCTCCACCGTTTCCATTCTGGGTGGCGGACTCGCCATCAGCGCTGATCTCTCCATCAATCTTCAGCGTGTTAGCGACATTGAGAATCATTTTCCCACCACCACGCCCTGCCCTGGGACCACCTCCCTTGCAGCCCAGATGTGAAGACTCAAAGACGTGGCCGTAGGCAGCTCCGGTTTTGGGCTGATGGGTACTGCGACCACCGCGGCCTCCATGACCAGCTCCTGTAGAGAAATCAAATGCATTTTACAAGGATGAATTACAGATCAACTTATCAGGGACTTGTTAACAATTAACATTTTTGCTCAACTGACTGACATTCATGTTATCTTAAACCTAGGTAATAGTCAAACAAATCTGGGTGATATTGGCCAATGAAAATTTGACAAAATAAGCCTGAAGAAGAGCAGAGTATACTGCTCGAAACGTTGAGACCAAGCCGGCTCTTTTTAGAGCCAACACTCCCACAAAAGAGATTTAATACATGGTTGTACCCTCAAGTTTACTATTTATCTATTTATAGTTAATTCTTAAAATAAGCATCCTCGTCCCAAGTTTTAATTTTGTTTCCATTTTAATTTTAACAAATAATTTGCATTGCATAAAAATTTAAGTTGTATTTATAACACACTGCTATGGGACTTTTTGTTTTTAAGATTTTTGAATAAATTTAAATTTAAAAAAAGATTTGTTTTCAAAGAAAAATTTAGTCTTTGTTCAGTTTTTTTCTCGTTTTGATGTGTGCGAAACTTCCACAGTCTATTGACCATAGATTTCTCCATCAAGCATAACAATAGACTGTGCAAGTCTCACACATATTCGAACGCTGGGAACCATTAAAGTGCGCGAGTTTGTTTCCTTCATGCGTTAAAGCAAAGTACATGGGACCAAACTGGTCAAAAAATGTTCGAATATGCACAAGGCTTGCACAGTCTAGTACCCTGGCCAACATAACATACCTGAACCCCCATAACTGCCAGACGGGTCCTTCCCTGCCCCATCCTCATCTTCACACGGTATCTCATGAACATCCGCAACCACTCTTCCCAAATCATCAACTATCAAGACGTCAGCGTTGATCTCCATTCTGGTGGTGTGTAGATGCCCCCCACCTTCGACCTTTAACCTCTGCACGCTCAAAGTGAAATTTTCCAGCGTGTCGTCCCCGTCGTCGACCGACGTCACCTCTCCGTCAGCGGCGATGGTCAGCGCGTCAAAGCGAAAGTGACCTGCCAGTGTCCCCTCAGAGAGGTCGATAGAGGTGTCGAGAGAGTCGTTGAGGAGGCGGGTGGTGCCTGTTTGTGAGAGGAGAAGACGACATCCCTGGCCGATGGTGAGGTCATGGATGCTGATTGTACCCCTGGACAAAAACACAAAACATGACCATTGACAGATTGTACACATAACTGTGTTTAACCATGGTTAGCGGTTTACCTTTTCCTTAACTTTTAATTAACTTGAACAATAGACAGATTATACACATAACTGTAGTTAACCACAGTTAGCGGTTTAACTTTCCCTTGGCTTTTGATTTAACCATGGTTAGCGGTTTAACTTTCCCATTAGCTTTTAATTTAACCATGGTTACAATTTGACTTTCCATTAGCTTTTAATTAACTTGAGTATTAAATTAGGGAATAACAGTGAGGGGAGCCTGTCTTCACTGCGTGGTAATAAACGGGTTGGTGGCTGGCCGCTGTTAATGGACCTCACCTTCGGCTCAGTCCATTAACAGCGGCCAGCCATCAACCAAGGTCATTACCACGCAGTGAAGACCGGCTCCCCACACTGTTATTGCTATTTATAAATACCTTTAATGATGTAAAAGGGTAATAATCAACAGAATTTATGATTTTTCTTTCGCCGTTAGTTTTGGAAATGTTCCACTCATGTTCAAGGGCCATTCTTAAGGCTGTTCAACTTTTGCGTGGCTCCTAGTCCCTTGCACATAACTAACTATAATAATATGTGCATATTTTGAAGAACCAGACTATGCGCTTTTAAAGTAACACTTTGGTTGGTGTATGGCTTTATGGTTTGCATTACCTTAGTTTCATGCACGTACCAGCTACCTTAAAATGATACATTGTCTGCCCGTTTATGCATACGGATTACGTACACGCGGCACCATCTGTCCTAGTCAAAATAACCCCAAAACAATACGTGCAAAGAAAACAGTTTTGATAGTTTCCGCACAACAAGCACGGTGCAAATATAACTTGTACACAACATTGTGCTTGTTTAGGGGCCATTTATTTGCTAGTTTACAGAGCCGGTCTTCATATCACATGTTAATACACCCCCACGTGACCAGTCTTCGACCAATCAGAATGCACAAACTCTCTGAGGTATTTATTAATCTCTTTTCAAACTCACCTCACCACTATGGTTACATTGTAACAGGTGAACGTAGGAGGCAGAACAAGTAGACCGCCCTCATAAACATGAACATTGACGTCAAACTCTGCAGCATCAGCAAAACTGGCGACAAACACTTGACCATTGCCAATGTGCTGAAAAGAGGTGTGGTCGCCATGGAATGTACCAACTTTCAGTCTAGGAAATGAACGAGACAAAATTGTAACAACATTTTAAAAGTTTGTAGTGACAGATGAGTGGTCTAGTGCATCAAACTCAAGTTCTAGTGGCTGAGTCACTAAAGAAAAAGGCTAATATTAAACATCCTTTTCATCTGCCAACTCACACCTGTTATCTCCATGTAATTCCTTTTCCAAACAGTTGACTTCATTAATTGTATGATGCACAAACCAGTAGGGCTACTGACTGCCCCAGACAGATTAACTGCTCATCCATCAAGTTTAACGACCCAAGTAATTCAATGTAAACACACCTAATGGGTGAAATGGATGTATACTTTCTAAGTTTTTGTGGCCAAACTCGGAAATTCTGTAATGGAGCTTTCTCGTAATGAAATCCCAGTCTTGAAACTTATACCCTTGAGCAAGACAGTTAATACTTAACTATGAGTCCTTCTCCTCACCCAGGAGTACATGGGCACGAAATGTCTAGCTTTGAGATTAAAAAGGATGTCTTACTGTGTTAAGTTAGTCTCCGCAGCCAGGTGTGATTGGTTCACGATGTGCACATGCTCAAACTCTAGAGCACCATCCAGGTCGTCATCCAGCAGCCATGTGCGGCTTGAATCGAGGCTAGGCTGGCTGTACTGCTCGGGTGTTACGGTCTCAACTGGTTGGGGTTGGTTGAGGTTGTCGATGATAAGAGTGCGATTCGGGATAGCAGGTGGCAGAATCTGTCAAAGATAAATGAAGAATTATAGCTACAGGTACATTTTCCACTCAAAATTTTAGAAGTGAGAGTCATTACCGACACACAGGACCAGAAAACTAGGGTTAAACTTTTAGGAGGTATGTTGGAAGAATACAAGTCCCTCTTTTTAGAATTCAAGACGCTGTATCCTTTAGAGCTAGAAAAGTAGACCAAGGAACAGGATTCCTTTGTATCTGAAGAAAATAAAAACTGATTTTCTTCACCGGGCAGACATCAAGAAGTCTAAATTCAGTCTAAAAATCTAACATTTCTCATCCCTAAAATTTACAACACTTTATTGTCAACAGAGCCATTCAGAATAATAAATATTTAGAAAATCATTTTTTAGGGGGGTTGTTTGGCTATACAATATAGCAAAGGTCACGAGTTCAAGTCCCGCTCTAGTCAATTTTTCCTTGTTCAACCCAATCTTATGAAATATACCCTACCCTGAAGATTAACAAAGCACCTCATAAATAAGCCTTAAGTGTAGCAGAGACCGTCTCTTCAGGAGTATGTAGCACCAGCAACCGCATGAGCTCACAGGTTTCATTCACATCAACATGATCTACCCTCACAGATACTTGTTTTTACTCATGGGTGATGAGAAGCTAGTATAGTCGAGTGTCTTGCTTGTTGGAGGAAGGTAGCATGACCAGGGCTCGATTTCACAAAGAGTTAAGATTGATCTTTAGTGCAAATCCATCCTAAATGCTAAGCAAAGTGTGATGTCACAATAGAAATCACTATGGCAATACTGACAACTCGATCATTATAAGATGAATCTTAGTGCTTTGTGAAATTGAGCCCTGGATTTGATTTGTGAAAAAGAAATAAAATCTTACCTCTAAATAAACTGTCCCTGCACCTCCAGGCCCATTATTATACCCTGTACCACCATAAGCCTGTAGTCTCCCAAACCACCAGTCCATGCTCCGATAGTAAACAGCGAGCCGTCCACCTCCTCCACCGCCTCCAGAAGATCCACTGGATCCTCCGATAACCTTCAACAAGAAAACAAAGTAACATCACTGGGAAAAGATAAATAATAGTGATTATACGCAGTTCTTATACAGCGCTTTATCACACCCCGAAGGCATCTCAAAGCGCTCAGTATTTTTCCTACAAGGTATGTGGAGTTGCGTGTTGAGGTATCAGACCTAATTCCTTTACATAGCACTGTAAAAGTTTACGAGGTGCTGTGGCGCAATATGCTGCCATTCAAACCAGGAACACCGGGGCGAACCCCTTCTCTTTACGATAAGTGCACTGGGTCGATTAAAACTTTATTATCCCTCACTGGGGATATAATTTAAAAAGTGTTCTAATTTGTTTACATCAAACACAATAAGTAAAGCTCTGACATAAAACAGCAAGAAGACAATTTGGTTATTAGGGATCTGAGCCACGCACACGACAGCTCATCGCTTCATGCTTATTGTGCCATTTGAAAAACAAATTGAATTGAGCCATTAATGCTAAGCAAAATAGTGTCCGACATAAAACCCATATTGAAATGTAGTTTCTGGAGGGAATCAATTTGACTATCATAATCATAAAATAAACAGATTCTCTCTACAACATTTGCCAGTGAGCTGACCAACCACTGATTGCATGAATGGCACAACTGTGCATAGACCCGACTGTGTAAATGCATTCAGCACATGATATCATACTGCAGGCTGGCATAGTTTATCCATCATTTAAAATAACAGTGGATGATATTGAATGTTCAGACAGTAGGAGGGTTGACAGAGTACTGAGTAGATGCATTCAGAATATATCATAATGCAGGCGACATGGTTTATCTACCACTCAAAACCACAGTTGATGATACCTGAATGGTCAGACAGTAGGAGGGTTGACTGTGTACTGTGTAGATGCATTCACAACATTACATCATACTGCAGGCTGGTTCAGTTATTTTTGTTTACTCAAAATCTCAGTGGATGAA
Organism: Leptasterias polaris; assembly: GCA_037783415.1. Classification (NCBI taxonomy): domain Eukaryota; kingdom Metazoa; phylum Echinodermata; class Asteroidea; order Forcipulatida; family Asteriidae; genus Leptasterias; species Leptasterias polaris. The sequence goes on along the minus strand of JAZGTN010000039.1, from coordinate 280,859 downwards.
CACTGAATGGTCAAATAGTAGGAGGGTTGACTGTTTACAGTCTTTAACTAACCTGTATTTGTCCTTCACCCTCCATCTCCCTCGTTGTGATCCATATAGAACCCCCACTTGCTCCTCCTTTGTATGATCCAGTCCCTGGAGCTCCGTTTGCCTGTATGACACCTTCAACTTCCAGCGTGGTATCAACAGTCAGTCGCAGAATGCCACCCCCTGAAAACCAATCCATATCAACAATGTGCCCTCTGAAATTATGATGCACTAAACATCGAGTCTCTGCCTGAGGGCGTGTAAAGCACCCATCGTGTTTTGCATTTTATAATTTGGATTCATTTTATAATTTGGATTACAAGAAAGAAATTACTAATACTTGTTTGTCTTTGCAAACTGCTTACAAACCAAAACAACCTATGGTTAAAAACATTTTTCCATAGATATCCTCATTTTTGGTCTGCCTCGTTCAATGATTAATTACTTTTTCGCCCTCTTCCCACCTTTGATTTTGTCCTTCTTTCCAACCTCCTGGGTCAAACCAGCCCCTTCCCTGTACCCTCTCCCCTCTTTGTCCTTCTTCTTTCATCCCTTGCTTCTTCTATGTGCTTTTGACCTCTTTTCATCTCTTTCCACTTGACTGCTTCTGTTGCACCAGTATACTTGTTTATGTGTGTTGTATTGTCATTTAGCCTTTGAGGAAGACTCTACTAGGGTTGAAACGCCAATAACTATTTTTGGCATACAATTTTGATTAAGAGTGATGCCCAGTTCATGCTTCACGCAAAGGCGAATGAAAAACAAATTACGTGATGCAAACAATCTAGCATGCACTGTTTTCCAATTGTGACACAAGGAAATTCGCTTTGCTTTTGCAATTCATGAGAAGTATGAACATGGCTTGATGTCACGGGTCAGATCACCTTTGAACTATGTGACCTTTGACATTACTCCTTAACCCTGAAGTCACTCTACCCCCCCTCCCAAACCCACCTGGCTATTTTACTCACTGGACGGCACAAAACTGCCTGAGATTACAAAACACTTCAGATCCCAAATTTCAAGCCCTGGCTTTTTCAGCCGCTATGATCTCCAAAGGGTTACAGTAGAGCAATGAGTGTTTCTCACGTTGCACTTCAGTGTAAAAATCTTTTGACTACTCTGTATCCCCCAGGTTTGAGTATAAAGTTCGAGTTATAAATTGTCACCAAACTCTACCTTTGGCTCCATTCACTCCTCCTCCGCTTCCAAATGCTGTGGGTCTATGTAGAGATCCGTATACTGTACCTACAGACAAATCTGAAAGTTTTGGATAAATTAGAAGACAGCGTAAGACTTCAGTTCTTCTCACAATGGACAAATTTGCCACAAATTTAATGGGAACATTTATTTGGCCATTTCATGCTAAATTGCCAACCCTGGCAAACTAGTGGGAAATAACTTTTATCCTACCTTTTCAAGAGCTTACTGAGCAACGACTGTTGGATTGGCACCATTACAAACAATGACGACTGATTGATTTATTTATCAATTTGTTTTGTTTGAAAGGAAAACAGCAAATGAAATGATCAGCAGAAATGTTGCATGCCTGTAAATAAGCTTGTGAAACAGACAGAGATGAACTGGGTTCCAATTCCTAAATGAGTAGTTTATGGTTGGCGGTCAGGTTGGTGGTAATCTTTCCTCACCTTCCACCTTCTTGCCGGGGACACTATGTGGTTGGGTTTTGAGTCCCTACCTGATTGCGTGGGATTTCCCTAGAATAATTGTCTGGGGCTTTCCTCCCACATCTAAAACTGAAACTTCCTTCTTTGCCTTCTCTCCATGGGAATCTTTTATCTCTATTAATTTATTTTTTTTTTAAATCAAAGTTCAGTGCTTATTTTAATTTGCTAAAAAAGACAAATTAGTTTCCTCACCAGATGAACCTTTACTACCGTGCCCACCATATCCAGCCCCTGCCCTCAGCCCGTCACCAGAGGGCGCTCCAGCTCCCTCCTCCAGCCCCATGGCATTTGCTGTGATCACACCACCACTGTCCACCACCAAAGAGTGACCCCTCAGATCCAAAACAGATCCTTTGATAGTTCCGCCTCCTTCAACGGTGACCTTGCCTGACCTTTGACCTTCACCATCTCCTGGTGTCACCTAATTGTATGAATAATAATAATGACAAAAGTCAGAGGTCTATCACAAAACTCTCCCCCTTAATTCCTCCCTTCTATGAACGATTGACAAAGAAAGGAAATAATGAAATAACAGAAATCTCCTAAAACTATGGAGACATTTTGTCCATACTATGTATTTGATTTGTAAACATAACAACTTTATAATTCTTTTAAAAAAAAGAAGTAATAAACCATAAATAAAAGTGGGTGTGATCCCTGGCTATACGGCAGTTACAGGTTGTGTGGTTTTTGAATGGCACAATAGAGAGACCACCAACATTTTGGCTACCCTTTTCTCGTAAGTTCAAATGCTTTGTGCTCGTTCTATGAAATTGGGCTCTAGAACCGATTTCATGGCTCAGCTTACTTTAAGAAAAAAATCAGTAAAAGTGGTAACAGAAAAATTCATACTTAATATAAGCAGATTCCCCAGGTTGGCAAGGAACTTTTGTTGTGCTTGTGTTCACTCACATAATATTGCTAAAATATTTTTGCCTATGAACACAGCTTGCATAGAAAATCGGCACAAACCTTGTAAGCAGAGAATGGCGACCGTAAGACAGAATTCATGAGAAGCATGAGATATATGGCTCTTGTAGTCTAAGACCCATCAGACAGAGAGCGAGAAAAGAGCGAGAAAAGGGCCTTTTCCAAAAGCTTGGCTTAGACTCCAGCTCAGGCTTGGACTCCATTATCAACTTTGGAGCAGTGCTGTTTTGCATGGTGTTTCCAACATCACACAAAGCCCAGAGCCAGAGCCGGAGACTAAGCCGAAGTTTGGAAAAAGCCCAAGGTCTAAGATAGATCAAGACATAGAGAACAATCTTGAGACCTACAAAACACTGCATGGCATACCTCTATGACCCATGGATCATCTTCTTGTCCTTCGTAGCTCTTCAGTTCAAACAGGCCATCTTCCTGTATGGTCACCCCAACAAAGCTCAGACTTCGTGGGCTGGGCAACTCCATCGTAAGAGTACCACCTATATGGACACATTTACAATAAAAGTAATTATAAAAGATAAACACTGCACTCTGCCCCTTCACTTCCCAAAGGCCAGTGACTATGAGCGGACTTATGTTCTAGCAATTATGTTGGTAATCTGTAAAGACATCTATAGTGGCAGGGACAAGCTGGGACCAGCTGCTGGTTTTCAAATCACGGGAACATTGAAAAACATGGAAGAAGTCTGACTGTTTCTTTTATAAATTCTTGAGACATATATATTTGGTCAGCTTCTATGACTCAAAGTTGCTTGCATAATAAGACTTTCCACAATACTTTGGAATACAAACAAGCACCTGGCAGAATTCTGTAGATATTTTTGTCATTAATTTTGCAGGCAGTGGCACAATAAACTGCCTGTTCACACCTCATTAAATCACAATCAAATAAGAGAGATCGTATTGAAAACTGCTCCGTCCAAAACCAGTGAGTACCTGACTCAAATTTGTCATAGGCAAACTCGGGTCCACTCCTAATGGGTGATTCACGCAGTGGTGGGTTCGAATCTCATAAAAGACACATGGAGTGTTCAGTGCTTACGACACATTGGTGTCATATTAAACTTGCCTGATCCAACCAGCAAATGCGCCCTTGCTCCATCCAGTGTCCCCCACAGTGTAACATGTGAGCTTATCAACATGCTGCTCGGGCATGCAGCAGTTGATAATCTATTCCAGTCAAAGGACTGACGGAACTCTATGGTTGCCGTTGGGAGAATGAGTGTAGCGTTCTCATAGATGACTGGTGCCCAAGTTACGTTGAGCCGCTTGTATGGAGAAACCTGTGTCACAGAAGATTCAATCCAATAAAGTCAAGTTTAGAAGTACGAGACACAATTTCATCATAATCAGGCCATTACGGGAAAGCTCCATTACAAAAAGAGGCTAAAGTAACACATCCTTTTTGTTTGGCAACTAACAGCTGTTATCTCTATGTAATTCCTTTCCCAAACATTGGAGTTAATTGGATCATGCACAAACCAGAAGTGCTGCTGACTGCATGCCCTAGGTAACCTGCTCATCCATTAAGTTATGACCAATGTAATTCAATGTAAACATATCCACTCGGAAATTCTTTAATGGAGCTTTCCCGTCATGCGGCGATCACGCCTAAATAAAATAATAATAACCCTGATCTTGCTAAAGACCTAACTTCCTATTGCCCACTTGCCTTGAACCCCTTAATCATTCAGTTACTTTTTCATGTTTTCTATCAGCATTTACTTTTTAAAATAAAATAAAACAAACTATACAGCTATAACATTGTGGGCTGACAATCAAGTTTAAATGCACTATAGGGGGCTTGGTGATGAAATGAGGTAAGAATGACAAAGAAATAAAAAAATGCCGCCTTTGCTACAGTAGTAGTAATCAATCGATTAACACCACAGGGTCAAATAGGGAAGTTACTGGACTATTGCTGAGAAAATATACAAATGATTTAAAGTTTTAAAATGTACAATGTATCTACGATTATGGAAGAAAACAATACAATTTTTATGATACCCGAAAACTTATTTTTAGCCAACTTCCCCAGTTCTTTAAGAATCAAACCAAATTATTTTAACTTTTTATTTTACCTTGTTAATATCCAAAGTGTGGAAAGGTCCAACGTGTAGATATCCAGTATCATCCCCAACGACCTCCTCAGAACGCACAATGGTGCGATTACGGTCAAAGGTCAACTCCGCTCCACCATAGATCTCAATCAGCGTAAACTCGTACACAAAGTCGTCTAATGGTGGCAGAAGGTATGCGATGCCACCTTGGATTGGTAAAAATAGTGTAAACAGTAAAAACAAACTTGCAGGACTTTGAACGTCGACAAAATCTAGTAATAAACCACAAGGGAATCTCAATTTTTGGGTGAACAAAGAAAAGTTTACTAGAGCGGATTTGAACCTACGACCGCAAAATTTTTGTGCTGGGTGCTCAACAGAGAAACTAACCCTATGTAGGTGGTCTCCCTATTTGTCAATATCTCTGTTCATGATGGGCACCATCCAGAAGTCAAACACCCTTACACTGTAAGTGAAGTCGCAATGGCACTTCCCAGGTTGTTTTATAAACTAGGCATATTCCCAAATAGGGTGCTTTAGCTCAGTCATGTCAGTTGGTAGAGCACCATCAGGTCCAAATCCTGTTCTAGTCAAGTTTTCTTTGCTCACCCCCAAAAACCAAAAAAGAGCCAACAAAACTGGAAAAACATCTATATTTTCCAAATCCAACTGACACCAATTTAAATTTTCAAAAGTACACATGTCGTAATCATCAATGTGGTCAAACAATCAAGCACTGGACTCGAGCTCTGGTGTTTCTGATCAGCAGAGCGTGGGTTCAAGTCCTGGTGTTGACACCTAAGCAGTACACTTAACCAATGTTGCTTTGTCCTTCAGATGGGATGTAAAGCTGTTGGTCCCGTTTGTTGTATAATGCAAGTTAAAGAACCCAGTACTCTTGCTGTTCAGAGTAGGGCTTCAGCTTGTATTCTGGTATGGTTGATTACAGATTGTGCCACAGCACCTTGCGCAACACCTTGTATCGTTATATTGTGCTATGTAAATAAAAGGGTCTTATGTTTTGAACAAAACCACACACACCAGATGCCCAAATTCCACTTCCTGAGGCAGAGCAACTAGGGACAAACAGACCGGAATAGAGACGGTTATCCAAGGAGGCCAAGGGACACCTTGTACTAAGCAGCTAAGTCAAGTCAAGTCAGGGTCCAATTTCATAAAGCTGTTAAGCAAAAAATACTGCTTAGGAAATTTACATGCTAAGCAAAAAATGAGTGGGGCACCAGTTTAAACAGTGTTAACTTTATGGAATTTAGGCTGGTAACCAGTTTCTGCTAAGCAATATTTTTCTGTGCTTAGCAAATTTATGTGCTTACATGCTTTATGAAATTGGGCCCAGGTCACACACACCTTATAGAAATTTGTGCTTTGAGATGCCCTCAAGTGTGATAAAGCGTTGTATACATAGTTCCCACATGACGTCACAGCAACCACAGAAACGGCCCGCCGCCATCTTTACGGGCAAATCGTCCGTGTGTATGCGTACACGTGTGATTGTGTGATCGACGCGTGGGACACACACACACAGGAGGCCGTCGCATGCAGCTGTATTATCAAGATTGACCCCAAACGTCAACAAGTTTAACCTCTGACACATCAACCCTCACAAACGTAAACATGGTAAACACTTGCTGCATTAAAGGTTGTCAGAACCGATCGAATCGTGTAAAAAAATCATTTTATTCAATACCGGCCATAATTACGAATCAAGGGGATGGAACGAGGGAACTTTCACGGAAAAGACGTGAGCTCTGGCTGACCAGAATTCACCGAAGAGGCGATCTAGTTCCGTCCCGCAGTTCAAGTGTTTGCTCAGATCATTTTCACTCAGGTAAGTTAAAGTACGTTTTCGATGTACAAAATAACTGAATATTGAGGCTCTACATACTGAACTTTAGGAATACACTGTAGGCCTATCAGAATTATTTTCGATTATCGTGCGCATTGTTGTGCGATAAGTAAACATTAATGTTGGACTCGGCCGGTTGTTTGTGAACTTGTGGCTATCATGTGTATAACGTTTTTAAAATAAACACCTCACTGACACTATAAAGTCATACTAGTTAGTGAGTGGAGTGCTAGTATGTGTTGTGTAGGTAGAATAGAGCAAGGTAACTTTGACAGGGGTAAATGTTGGCTTTGTTTAATAAATTAAATGGCCACCACCATGACCTTGCTTTAAAAAAATTGCTGAAAAGAGCAGGAGCATCAATTTAAAACATTTATAATATTATATTAATTTTAAATGAATTACAAATCCAAAGTTGTTGATACTTTAATGTATATTACCCCATATTAGGAAGCTAAATTTCCATTGGAAGTTCATCTCATTCTAGGTTTAAATAACTCTAATTGAAAAATAATGTTTTAAAACTTGAACTTACTTGGGGGTGGGGGCTGGCCCCATTTTGGGTGGTTATCTTTTTAAAATTATTATTATTATTAATCTAAACCAAATTATTATTATTATTGAAAACAAATGTAAACGTTTTTTGGGGGGAAGGATTTCTGTGTAGGTGAAATTTGGTGAGTTTGTGGTGGGAAGTGGCCTGTCCAGTACGCAACCTGACCCGTAGTATTTTGTTGAAAATGGGCGACTACTTCCCCCACCCTTTTCACTCGCCGGATTAAAATAAATCCGCCAGCATATACATGTAGGGCTACATGAAGATAGGTCAGTTGGTAAAGCACTGGCATGTTAATCCGGAGGTCATTGTTTCAAATCCCACTCCAGTCACTTTTTCTTTGTTCAACCCCAAATCATCGGATTAAAAATACATACTTTTTTTCCTCCAACAGGCAAGCCATCTTATCTCCATGATTCAACAAGTCCTGATTGGGCACCTTGTATTAAACTCGGCTATGAAACTTCACTTGCGAGTCCAACAAGACACCAACGTGCCGTAAGTCGCCGTAAGAAGAAGATCGATGCAGAACAGAAATCATCCAAAGAAGATAAAACTGAACCTGCAGCTAGCCATCGTGTCTGCAGTTTTCTTCTCTCAGGCAGTCTACAATCCTCCATATCTACTACAGAGCATAGTGAATTATCACCTGAGATGCCTGATGAAGCCAAGATGAGAAAGCTAATGACAGATGAAATAAATAGACTAACCACTGATAATCAATTCTTGAGACAGCAAAACCTGGACAGTCAAATTACACCCGAATCTTTCAATGATGACCACAAGGTCAAACATTACACTGGACTGGCCTCATTTACTGTTTTAATGGCAGTTTTCCATTTTTTGGAGCCTCACATAAATGAAAACGGAAGGTCTGTTTTAACAAAGTTCCAGAAGGTTATTTTAGTATTAATGAAATTAAGGCTTAATTTGTCTGTGCAAGATCTTGCCTACAGGTTCTCTGTTTCTAAATCAACTGTTTCTAGAATATTTTTAAATACAATAGAGATGATGCATATCAGGATGAAAAATTTAATTTTTTGGCCTGAAAGAGAGGATCTTAGAAAGACAATGCCAATAGAATTTCGGAAATACTTTGGGTTCAAGGTTGCAATTATTATTGATTGTTTTGAAGTGTTTATTGAAAGGCCATCTAATCTTAAAGCTCGTGCTTCCACATGGTCTTCTTACAAGCATCATAACACCATCAAGTTTCTTATAGGCATCACACCACAAGGTGTTATATCATTTTTGTCAAAGGCATGGGGGGGAAGAGCAAGTGATAAATATATCACTGAAAGGTGCAACATTTTGGACAAATTGCTTCCTGGAGACTTGGTTTTAGCTGATCGGGGATTTGATATTCAGGACAGTGTTGGTTTGATGTGTGCAAGTGTAAAAATACCTGACTTTACAAGAGGGAAGGCACAACTAAATTCTATTGAAGTTGAAAGAACCCGGAAAATAGCACACTTGCGAATACACGTGGAACGAGTTATTGGGCTTCTCAGAAACAAATACACTATATTGCAAGGTACATTGCCAGTTGTTTATCTATTTTGTAGCAGTGACGGTATTGCAATGGTGGACAAAATTGCAACAGTTTGTTGTGCCTTGACTAATTTATGCGAGTCTGTTATACCGTTTGACTAAGCTATATTCCAGTAAACAATAGCAGGGCTCGAATTTGACACTGGACCTCAGCCCCTGTGCCTGTGGTTTTAGTATTGGGCAAGTAAACTCCAGACCTGACAAGTCCTGGGGTCTTGTGTTTTTCAATAACAAATACATGTACATGTACCTCATGGTGTAATATCTTGAACAGAAACAAATTGTGTTCAAATGTTGACTTTGAGTCTGATAAATACCTTTCAATTATATTGAGTAATGAAGTATACTTAATATGCAAAAAGACAGATGAGATAAATCTTCTTTTACATGTCTTAGTGCTCCATTGTTCAAATTAAAGTGCATGTTGCCAGGACCTCGGAAGTTTTTTTCTCATTCTGATTCTGGTCTTGTTCAAACATTTCTCGTCCAGTAAACATTTTGAACTACATGTACATGTCAAGCCTGCTGTCTTGTGGATTTTTCGCCCGAATTCAAGCCCTGAAAAGGTAGTTTATTGGTCGAGAGTGAATGTATTATCTCCTTTAACCATATAATAAAATAAATTTATGATTTGATGTATATAGGCCTATTTAATTTGTTGTCAATGCCTAACATCATCATCATTCCACTGCAGTTAATATTGGTATGGAGTCAACAAAATTAAGACACTAACAGCATACTTCCTCTTCTCTTTGGATCCTGGGTTTAATCATCAAATAAACACCATACATCTAAATATTTTCAAATATTAGGTTTTGGCAACGAAAAGTTTATCTCTTCATTCTCTTGTAAATTTCTCTTTGACAGGGTCATATCACAAAAGGCTATTTATACAGATAACCAACTGCACTGTGTGCAAAGGATTACTCAAAAAAAAATTGGAAATTGAAATGTAAACATGTTTTCTTTGAGATTACCTGGAAATCTTGAGGTTGCCTGTAAATTGCCTCATGTGACATGGCCCTTAGGCTAATACCCCTTCATTGTATCAACCCATGATCTAACTTTACCAAGACCATAATTTATCAGATATTTATTATTTTGTGCACATTTTACCGGGATTGGTACAAGTATCAACTTTTGAAGTTTAGTAAGCTTTCAGATTGAATTTTATCAAAATTATTTTGATCATCACCAAAGCTTCATCATATATTTACTTATATGAATAAATTAAGTCAACATATTTTAATAAAACAACATAGTATCTCCAAAAATGTAAAGTAAATTTTTTTTGGTCACCACCTAAGCTGTATCATACTTTTAAAGGCACTGAACATGTTTGGTAATTGTCAAAGACCAGTATTCTCACTTGGTGTATCCTAACATGTGCATAAAATAACAAGCCTGTGAAAATTTGGGCTCAATTGGTCATTGAAGTTGCAAGAAAATGATGAAAGAAAAAACACCTTTGTTGTACAAATTAGTGTGCTGGCCAGAAGTCTTTTATTATTTTAGTGAGAAATTACCTCTTTCTCAAAAACTGCGTTACTTCAGAGGGAGTCGTTTCTCACAATGTTTTATACTATCAACAGCTCTCCGTTGCTCGTTACCAAGTAAGTTTTTATGCTAATATATATTTTTAGTAATTACCAAATGTGTACAGTGCCTTTAATATATTTATTTATTTGAATAAATTAAGTAGATATATTTTAATAAAACAACACACTATCTCCAAAAATGTACAGTCAAATTATTTTTATCATCACCACCACCAAAGCTTCATCATACCTTATATTTACTTATTTGAATATATTAAGTAGACATTTTAATTGAAAAACATATAATCTCAAAAATTGTTAAATTTAATTATTTTGATCATCACCAAAGCTGTATCATACCTTTAATATATTTATTTATTTGAATAAATTAAGTAGACATATTTTAATAGACCCTTCCCATGAAATATGCTAATTACATTCACGCATGCGTACAGACCTTGCTGGTTGGCAAACGCCATAGAGTTGTGCACTAAGTAGACGCACAAGCGCGTCTGCGTCACGCCACCATCAGCCCCACACAAAAAGGAGCAATGTTCCATCATTTTGCCAACCAGCAGTGTAAGTGCGCACGCGTGATGTGCAATTTAAATATTTCATGGGAAGGGTCCATTGAAAAACATATAATCTCCAAAAATGTAAAATTAAATGCAATTTGCATGCAACTTAATAAAACTAGTCCTGAAAATCTCCAAGAAGAAAAAACATTTCAATTTTCTCACAAATTGTGTGTTTTGTGTGAATATCAAGTACTCTTTCAAAATGTCTGTTGTGCTACAAAAGTATTCCTTGCATGCACATCAGATTCAGTAGCTGTTAATTGCTTCCAAGTTGCTTGTAAGAATTGTCCTAGTTGCAACAAGGCCCTTGTAGAATAAATTCAAAATAACTATGTGTAGTCATGGTAGTGTTGCAAAAATTTGCATTGTCCAATTCTGCATTATTATAGGCAACAAATATATTTACAAACTGTTCATATGTACATGTAGGTGAGATCAAGTAGGCCAAGTATCAGTGACAACTGACAACATGGGAAGTGCATACTTACTATCAATTCAATTGGAATGCTCTGATCAAGTCTTTATCTTATTGACGATCAAAGAAAACTATTCTATAGATCAAAACTACATGTTTGAAACACCTTTATTTTCAGAACCATCACAACCTAAATTAACACATTGCTCATATGGTGACACCAGTTATTTAAAAAATGACATGTCACAATATTATTCCTCTGCTAATTTCCTTTTCTTGGCTGGTTTTTGGAATTTGGGAAGTAAACGACACTGATGACAATACCATTTACCCTTCGGGATTCGCTTCCAGGTTAAATCTACGCACTCATAGTGCAGCCAGACATATGGACAATCTACATTGTCACATCTTATCACAGAGTCATCAGTTGGATCATAGCGCTTATTACAAATACAAATAACTGGTCTTGTATCAGCGCTATGAATATTGTTCGGGTTCATTTCTGTTGTACAGTGTGTAGTGCTTGTTCCAGGTTGATCTTCATGTGATGGCTGACAGTCAGTTATACAGTTATCATTGGTTGACCGAGGAGCTTGTGATGGGCGAGAAAAGTACTGACCAACTAACTCTAACAATATAACATTGTTAAAGAACATTTCGGCCTTACTGCTCACATCAATCCAAAAGTCATGGTCAGGCTCTATTCTCTCTATATGGAAATCTTGTTCTGTCCAAATTACAAAATCGCAGAATTCTTTCTGGCATACATGCACTTGGCACTGTACTTGATAGTAGTAATGATGAGACCTTTTCAGCTGCAGTTTACCACCAACTCTTTCTAGGCAGTGTTTCTTGTCTAAAGTCCCCTGAAATGATTGAAATTTCTCGCAATAAGGGCATTTGACCTCAAGACATCCATCACCGCAACAATCACAATGTGTGATGCCATCTGGTGAAGCACCAAGGAAAGGCATGGCTGGACTAATCACCAGCCCACTACTTCTAAGATTGAAGTTGTCGTGGTGCTGAACCATCTCACTTTCATACATGTGCCATCCATCTTGTTCATGCTGGCATCCCCATTTTGTTGCAGCTGAAGTAAACTTGGTGGACTGGGGGTAACAAATTTGGTTAATGAGACTCAGTGAAGGCTTGCTTATTGATGTTTTGCAAACTGCTTTAAAACGAGAGGCTGTTACTCGCCCTGTTCTGAACTGGTGCCACTGCTTACATTCTGCCTGCTTTACTGTTGCTTGCTCCAAATGTTGGGATTCTTCCCTTGTTACTGCAAGTGTAGGTGCAATTGTTTTACAATGTTGAAGTAGTTCCTCTTTAGGCAATGTTAGGCAAGCATCATTTTGTAATTCAGTCAATAGCACTGGATATTTGTCAGTCAGGGATTTGGGTACATATTGATCAGCATATGGTGGTATAAGAGATAAAATTGCTGGTTTACTACCCAATGAGTGGAGTGATTCAAATAATGTTTGAAATTCGGTTGATACTGATTGATGCTGACTCTTAATTGCTGGAAATGTTGCAGTGACTGCTGCTCTACTGGGAGCTTGTGAAATTATACCATGGCACGCTTCATCAATTTTTTTGTCAGTGTTCTGTTTCTTTGTTTTGGAGCTTGTAAAGTCAATCTCTCTGACTTCCTTATACTCAGCTTTGTGAAGTGCAGTTGGTAGAACCCAGTAGGCCTTCTCTTGTGTTACAGTTTTAGAGTTCCTAAGTTTCACTGTGGCTTCAATGGCAAAGAGAAGAGCTCCGATGTGACTGCAGGCTTCACCAAGTCCTGCCATGCAAGTGCAATGGGCTGCCAAGACTTCACCATCTTTTCGAGAGATTAACCAAGGCAACAATGGGCTCTCTCGTAATCTCTGTGAATGTTGAACCTGCAAGCATTAAAAGGAAAAACAAAAGACTAATTTGTCAATTCACAGTAATAGCCTATAGAAAGAAAGAAAATGTTAAGAAGAGTAAATTAAGGACTAGCACAGAGCCCAATTTCATGGCGTTGCTTACTGGTAAGTTCTTTGCTTACGGATACCATTCCCCTTTTATTACTGGGTTAGCGATGAATTTCTACCCTGGCAGAGTGTGTGTAAGCAAGGTATGCTTAGTTGTGAAGTATGCAAATGCACGTACGTGCACAAGAAAAAAAACTCAACAAAATGTGGAACTTTATGTACGCTAATTTAAGTGAGCACTAATTGTTTGCTTGCGGTAAGCATGCAGCGCCATAAAATTAGTTGGTCTCCAAGGTTTTAAAATACTTTTTGTACCATGACATTCATGAAATTTTTAGTAAATCAGATTCCCAGTAACCACGCAAAACATAACATTCAAATTTTATGCGCATGAGCCATGCAAAACAACAATTTTGTGATGGAGGACTGCGCATACATGTTCATGCATCCACAGCACATGCATACACTTTTAAGTGGCCATGGTTTTACTAGTACTATGATGTTGCTAAATATGTTTTTGATATCATTAATGGCCTACGTTAGACAGCCATTCATGATTATACCCATCATCCATTGAAAATGTTGACAAGGTTTATTATTACATTAAAAACAAAATGAAATAAATGTAATTGTAAACAATTATAAAAAATATCTAACCTTTGCCTTTACCACGATGAAATCATTCGCAGCAACCTTGAAGTTTCTAACATCCCTCACAAATCCAGAAATAAAGTAGTTGTACGATTCCAGTGATTTATATGCTTTCAGTTTCTGCAGTGTGTATGAGCTTTGTTTGTTTACCAGATAGTTGACAATGTCTGGATAGGAGATGTCTGGCAATCTAACAACGTCGGAGGACCAGTCCACTTCCTTAATTTCGTATGGGTCAACTCCATGAATCAATTTCTTTTTTATTTCATAACGTTCTCTTGTTGGACGGTCAAACGTCGAGCTCAAACTCAATACAATATCCTTGAGCTTGCTTGCAGCCTGCTTCTTCTTAACCGGATTATCTTCTTTTTGCATATTTCAGAAAAGATTTGTTTAAAAACGCCGGTCCTTCCTCTACTTCCTGTGTAACGTTGTCGTCAGTCATGTCAGTGTGTTTACATCCGTACGTTTTGGGGAATACCCGGCCGGAAAAAACCAGAGAAAGGTCACCAGAAGAGGGGGGCAAACAGAAACTACACACTGTTCGCGTGCTGCATGCTAGTAGCTAGCGATCGATGTTTGCCCGTAAAGATGGCGGACGCTGGGTTACCGTGACGTCATTGCAACCCATCTATAAGAACTGCATGTTAATATTATTTTTATCAAGAAAATAAAATTTATTTAGCTTCAATTTGATAACGCACAAGTGCGTTATCAAATTGAAGCTAAATAAAGTTTATGATTATAGTATCAACCCTCCAGACAAATACTTCCGTCTAAAACACTGTTTTCTTCAAAAATAGCATCTAAACAAAACCTAAAAGTCACCATCGATTAATTTGATTGCCACAATCAAACTAAGTCGGTATTAATGTGCACAAAGCCCCTGACCTCACCTGTAGCAATGTAGTTCTGGTAGTCCTCTGAGGTAGCTCTGTTGCCACTGGGTCTCGTGACCTTTGCACTTTGACATCGGTTATCCACGCGTAGGTTCTTATGCACCGGCACCTGACCTTCCATGTAGGCGACCCCGGGCCCTCCTGATTCGGCATTGGAGTTTACAACACTGCCACCTATACACACAAAAATAGACGAGTGGGTTGAGCAGTGTGGGTAGGGGTGTGATCCAGATAACTATTTGCTGAAGGGGTGAATTACCCCAAAATTAGTTTTTCATGGCTGAGGGGTCTAATGCACCGGAATCAACTTCTGGTGGCTTAGTCAATCAGGGTTGTGGGTTCAAATCCTGGTCATGATACTTGTGTCCTTAAGCAAGACACTTAACTAAAATGGCTTCTCTTCACCCAGGAGTAAATGGGAACATGTTAGGGCAGAGCTGGTTCTTGTTATTAACCCTTTCAGCCCCAAGGGCAACTAAAGTCGACTTTGTACTATACCCTGATTGAGCCCCACTGGCGACTAAAGTTGCCCCAGATAACACACAAAAAAGCACTCAAGTCTTGTTATGCACGTAAAAGAACCCAGTGCACTTATCATAAAGAGAAAGGGTTTGCCAACCAAGACCAACGAGCTTAACAACACCGTCAGAATGTTGGTACATAATTTTTCCACATACCTTTCGCAAAGATGTGTCCACTCTTGAAATCGCCATGGTGATATCTGATTGCCACACGTCCACCAGCCCCACCTCCTCCATAACCTAGACCTACGCCCCCATTGCTGTAGATATTCCCAACGCCTTTAAACTCGAAGCATTCAACCCACAATGATCCGCCGCTTCCACCTCCAGCATGGGACCCCTGGACAATCCAAACAAGATTTTTGTTAATAATAATACTTATCTAGGAGGCCAATCATCCTTCCACGCAGCTGAGAAGCTGAATTGAAAAGAAAGCAGCTACAACAGTGTTGAGCTGCAGGCATGTAAATGCGCCTTTTGGCAGTTAGCCACTTCGACCCATATTATATGACTATAGCCAGAGACCGAAATTGTTTGATTTTTATTTTATTGGAGAAATTTACCTTTGCATTGTCCGCATTCAGATCAATCCTCCCATCCATGACAAACGTATCGGTGACGTTAACGAAAATCAAGCCGCCTCCACGGCCACCCGAGTCGCTCCCTGTCCCACCGCCGCTTCCCCAACTCCCCACCTCAAAAATGTTACCATAGGGAAGGTTCTCAGCGGGTGTGAGGCTAGAGGGGTAACCCCCACGCCCACCCCGCCCACCGTGACTTGCCCCCGAGGCTCCATTTACATACTCAATCCCAGCACCTGAAACAAAAAAAGTAAGAACTTTGCTCAGAACACTTTGCCCCTTTCCAACGAAGTAAAAAAACCAAAAACAAAATGTAACAAGTGTATGCTGAAAGGAAAAGATTACCAGCCAAAACGTACATGTTATAAGTTTTGTTTGTAGTTCGCAGTATTTTCACTGCGTGGCGGCGTGTTTGAACAAAATGTATGCGTTCGCGAAACAAAGGTAAAACTATTTTTTATTTGTTGTTGCTATTATTATTATTTATTTAGACATTGATACAATACAACAGCATATACACATGTTCAGGCAGGCAAAATAAGATAACCCGGCCTATTGCATAAGGAAATTTGCTGGTGAAAGCGCCCTTATGCGTTAAAAAACACAGCCAATTGGTTTATAACTAGGATGTGCACAATAGTTTTATAACTACAATGTAGGATGTGCACAATTCTGAGAACAATGACCATGCGGTGATTCAGACGTAGCAGTGGGTACCCGCACCCGCCAATTCAGAGGTTAGCAAGAAATTAAGGCAGCCATCTTGCGCATTCACCATGGATTTGCATTGTTACGTCACTCATTTTTGTGCAGTAAGCACCGGAAGGTTAGCATGCCTTTTCGTGTGCCTACGGTTAGCAGCGCTATGAAATAGAAACTCGTACGTAAGCGCAGAATCGGCCGCTAAGCAGCTCTATGAAATTGGGCCCTGATTTCAGGGTTACCCAGAGCTGAAACCATCCTACATAATGAGAGACATTTGGACACTAGGTGGCAGCAGACACATCAGGTAAAATTTCATTCTCTACTAAGTTCTCAGCATGCCGAGATTTCTGAGATAAGGCCGTATCCGAATTGGCGGCTACAGCTACGGCTACGGCTGTTGCTAAGGGTGTTGCTACATAAGGATGTCCTATACTTCAATGCACGATGACGCGGAAATCTAGCCGTAGCCGTAGCTGTAGCCGCCAATTCGGATGCGGCCTTAGATTTACTCGGTAGTAAAGTCTGCTGTCACCTAGCGCCCAAAATAGTCTTGTACCTGAGCCCAAAATAGTCTTGTACCTGAGCCCATTCTTTATAAGATGTTTTAAAGAAATACTTGAAAATGTCTTTACCTGGCCCTTCATCTGATTGATGTCCCCCACCATCAACAGTCATGGTACTGGTTCCATCAATGTTGACTTGATCACCTTCAATCCACAATGAACCAGCTTGTAATGTGCTACCTTCCATGATGCTAATAAAGTCAACCAGGAGAGAAGACGTTGTAGCTCCCTCGCCAGGCTCAGTGGGCAGGCCTCTGAAGTTTATATCAAAGACAGCTGTGGAGTGGATCAACAAGGAGCTGGAGATGAGAGGAGCTATGGATGGCATGGATGTGTAGGAGGTGACCTGGCCAGCGATAGTGATGTTATCAATGAGGTATGTGCCGTCCGGCTGGAAGGTCACAGTGCCATCATCGCCGACGGAGAGGCTCTTCCACCCATCTCCGATTGAAAGGAGGCCGGCTTCTAAGCCCCCATCGACGATTAAATGATCTAAATGAAACACTGAGCTGTCATTTGAAGACCAGGCTAGGTTGCTGTGATCACCGGCTGTTGTGTCCAATTTCATGCTTCCGTTTATTAGAATGGTGTCTGTTCGATTGGATGACAGACCACGGAATGTAACTGGGTTTTCCACAAGAACCTGCCCACCAATGGAGACTGTCATAAGATCCAATTCTTCTATCGTGCTGGCATGAAATGAGAAGACACCACCGACAGTGATTTCAAAGATGGCGAATGACAAGCAGTTGGCGTAAAGACTCCCTTCAATTGTTAAGAAATTGACGAGAATCCTTGAGAACGTCAAATTGGTGAGGTTGGTGCCGGCGTAATCGCCGGTATCCAGCCTGACTGTCGCTCCGGACTCTATCGTCATGTCCGTTACTTGATTGGTCTCACTCCCATGAAGATTCAGTGGGGTCAGAACATCCATCTGACCTGTTGGACCTCGGACAGTTATATTCTCAACAGGGATATCAGATGTTTGGAGAGTAAACCACCCCTGACCTCCGACCTCAAGGGTCATCCAACCAACGCCAAGCGAGAGCAGTCCAGCATGAAAACTCCCCTCAACGGTAACGACCTCCGCACGGACCTCAGAGCTGAAGTTTCGCAAAACGTTCTGATCACCCATCTTAGAATCCAACAGCAATTCCCCGGGATATGAAACGACCAGCTCCTGAATCAAGTCAAAATTATTTCCACGCATAACGACGGGGGTGAAGACTTCAATGGTAGGACCGCCGATGAAGACGATCGAGTCGCAGGCAAAGTCCCCAGCAGGTTCAAATTTAAACTCAGCACTGCCGTTCAGATAAAGGCTATCCCAGCCAAGATCAATTGGGTAGATGTTGCTGAAGAGTCCAGCGTGGAGAGAACCATGAATGGTGATGGCGTGCGCTCCAAAGTACGAGATGTTTGTCCACTCACCACTTGCCCGGCCATCCTCATCCAGATACACCTCCCCGGTCGAACCGATGTGGACCGAGCGCGCCCTCTCATAGGTCGACCCAGTTATACCCAAGGGGTTGGAGACACGCAGGGTACCGTCTACCAACACTTTATGGGTCATGAGCAGACCTGAAATAGTGAAAATTCAGATTTTCTTAAAAGGTGTAAATTTCCTGTAATTAAAAATGTAACTAATAAAGAACAAGTCTCTGATCTTGACGGCCAATAATAAGCATTTTTTGGAGCAGATTTTATTGGTTTTTAACAAGAACATCTTGCTTGTGTGTGTGTTATTTAGCATTCTTTGCTTAGAGACGATGGACAACATGTCAAAGACCAGTTTACACAACACATACACATGCAATAAAAAACCTGTGAAAAATTAATGCTTTAGCATGAATACCGCCCACAGCCGCCCAGCCTAACATTCTATTGCAAGTAACCCCCCCCCCCCACCTCCCAATACTGCAAATGGGGCACTGCTAAATTTTCAGAATACCAACTCGAAGTGTTAAGCACAAAAAGTAGCTAAGCACAAGAAAAACACTTTCCAGAATAAAGTTACTAACCAAAATACCACTCCACATGTATCATCTGAGACTGGTATCCTTCTCATTTTTGCTGAGCAGGAAATTAGGCCTTGGTATTACTTAATAAGCAAGACAGTTCTTTTCAGAACTAAGTAGTTTCCTGAATTCAGAAATCTACTCCGGGGCAATAGAATAAATAGCAAGACAAGTTCTCAAAGAACAAATCTAAACAGCTAAGTGGATAATACACATGGTGTTACCACAAACTGAATATACAATTGTAACTCGCGCTCCACGAGTTTTAAGCAGACATCTCAAACGTTCGAACAAAGATACAACAAATTTCAGTTATAAAATACCCTCGATTTCAACTACAGCTCGTTACACCACATTGCTTCACCAATTTGATGATAACTGATCAAAAATTAATATTTTTGATAAAAACTTACCAACTGAAGTCATCATAAGATTACCACTGTCTTCCACCACAAACTGGTTGATCGCATTTGGAAAGTTCAACTCATGAGCCTGAAAAGTCCCTCCGACAATGAAGTCCTGTACAAGCAGTTCAGTGTGGTTTAACTCCCCGGATACATTATGGAATCTCCCAGTGTCAAATGTCACCGAGCTCTCTGAAGCAGTCTGGAAAACTCTGACTACTGGTTGGTCCCGCCCTTTAAGAACTAGATGCTTGCGAGTTTCAACGGTGCCCGAGATGTCGACTGTGTTAATTGGATAATCTCCTACAGGGTTGAATGAGAACCGGCCGCTGGGTCCCACACTCAAAGTATCCCAGCCGACACCAATATCGAGTGAACCTGTCTGCAGGGTACCGTTGGCTGTTACATGTTCGGCGTTCAACTCCGAGGTGACGTCGTCACTGCTTGCAGCGTCTGAACTTATATTAAGTTGACCTCCTGCTCCAACAACAAAACTTGCCACTAATCGATCAACGGTTCCTTGGAAAACCACAGGAGGAATGATTGTCAGGACTCCTTTTACCAGGAAGCTGTCCGTGTTGAAAGGACCGTGTACCTTCAGCAGCACGTCCCCATTTTCACCCACGGTGAAAGTAGGCAACCCTTGACCTGTGCTTACAGCACTACCTGGTCTAAATAGGCCATCAATGGTGGTGGTGTTAGACGTTAGCACTGATGACTCACTCCCAGGCCATACTACAGCGCCACTCTGCAAAACTGTTAAGTTCGAACAATACACAGCCAAGGGTTCAGTGGACGTTAGGTTACCGGCTACAACAATGGTATCCACCCTCAGCTCTCCGGGATCGTCAAGTGTCAAGACAACATCCCCGTCAGCTGCTATGTCCAAGTTGGAACATTCTAGGAGGTCCATTTTGCCTGTTGTTACATTCCCAGTGATTTGCAGAGATGGAGTGTGAATGCTAGAGGTGCCACTGTACACACCTGAGGAATAGTAGCTAGTATCAAAGCTAGCACTGTCTAGCACAACGGACGAAAGATCAAAAGTGACAGCACAGGCCACACTCATCTCACTCGGTTTGGACATCGTTAAGAATCTGTCAAGACCAACCACTTCCAGAGTGTATCCACAAACACCAACAGCGCTTGACTCTTGAAGATCTAGCTTAGAGTTTGCCTTCAGGGTCAGAGAGCGAAGGTGAAGACTCTGCATGGACGGAAGACTCGGTACCGTCGTGAGCGTCGCATCCGAACTCCCTCCGAGCGACAGCTCAGTATCTTTGTCCGTTTCCAGAATCCCTCGGACTGTCAGAGATGTGATCACCTCTATGAGTTCACCAGGGAGTGAAAGGGTCGACCCAACATTGACGTGGCTCTCACTAGCAAGACGGGAACCGAGTGCACAAGTCACTTCCGAGACCAGGTGTAACATTGTCGTGTCATCGCCACTGACCTGGTCGAAGCTTGTGTTGCTTGCAATGGCAAGATGGCCGCCATTGCTCAGGGTGATGGAGTACAGTGAATGATGTGATGGGCCAGAAGAAATCCATGCAGTGGCTCCTGTGGTAGAAATAATGCACAGTTTGGGTTGAAACCTCATTTGAGATTGCTGTTTATCTTCAAGTCAGTGCAAAGAGGTAAACAAAATGTTGCTCGATTTCAATTTTACTGCCATGTCTTAGAGAAGAGAGTCTCCTTTTGAAAACATCCTACCTTGACACAATAGTTTTTAAATTTAACTTATATAATCAAAAATATGAGATATCGCCCAACATCACAAGGCTTGGCTGCCACTTCAAAGTGAGGGCTACACGTTTAACTGATTTGGGCTATCGGCTCAAAACGTTGCCACCTACTCCTGGCGCTGAAACAGGGTTACCCCTTCACAGTCCGTAAGGATGTAGGCATGGGTATCATCCACCAGGAGCCTGGCTGGTAGAGCAGAATGCACTACCTTCCAAACTTTAAATAACAATAATAAAAATACTGATGTGTTTTTATTATGCACTTTTTCAAGATAAGTAGGCCCCTCAAAGCAAAAAAGCTGGACCTGGACTACTTACCAGAATCCTCGAAGAAGAATTCACTGCATTCAGCATTTGTTTTAGCCTGTAAATATCAACAAGAAATATTTCAGTATTAGTAATTATCGCAAAACTGTTTGGATTGGTTTCACCTTTCAGGGTCGCGGCATCCCTACTGTAGATGACCTCACAAAATCAATAATTTGTTGTACAACTAATTAAATTTGTAATCTAATATTTTCATTTTTTGTATAGTATAATCAACGCAAACAAATAGGAAACATTTCAGTTGTCTGAGAAACTTTGTTCAGCCTGTTCAGCTGTGTGAATACTTCACCCCGATGCCTTTATTTAAGTAAATATTGGGAGAGACAAGTTCTTAGTATCCCGGTAGCTTTTAACAAGTAATTTTGTTTGGTAGAAGTAGCACTTTTTAGGGTGAATATTATCAACAACGTCCTCGTATTGTAAAGTTGTGTGTGTACTGGTTGGTAGCTCGCATTATGTAGGCAACCACGTTTTTATTATTATTATTATTATTATTATTATTTATTCGACCAAAACAAACAACAAACCAAAGTTACAATAGCACAAGAAAGAACATTGACGGAAAAACAGTTATAAAAAAAGCAAGTAATAAGGAAAATAAATACAAAATTAGAAATATAAAATTTAATTAATAAATAAAATTAAATAAATAAGAAAATAAAAGCAAAAACAAAAAATATAAAAAATATATAAAATATATGAGGGCGACTGAGGGCAGAGCATGCAGGAGGGGAACAAAACCAAATGGGAAGGACAACCAGAAGGGATAAAAACAAGGACAAATCATGCGGGTCAGGGGTAACAAAAGTAAACCTTTGACATTCACCGATTGGAGTGTGCTCTATTGATTTATATTGTATTAAGGTGGTGATTGTATTGTGTTGTACTAGAGTATCACATGACTTGCTACTCTCTTCTATTAAATCAGTTGCAGAAGAGAATAATTATATCAATCAATCAATCAATCAACCATCACGTATTTGTAGGGCGCGATCAATCTAGTTGCCTATTTTATATTTTAGACACCCTTTGGTGGACTCATTCTTATTTTTATTTGGGGGACGCTCATCCTCTAGTAGATAGAGGATTGTTCCTCCTTCCCTCCCCTTGACACTAGGGGATACCACTATATTTAAAAATCCCTGTGGCTTATTCTACAAAAGGGCATACATTTTCTAAGACCCTGCTGGCTGAAATTTGAACCAGTACCCTCAGAAAAAAAGAAGTGGATCGCACAGCATATTTTGGTTTCTTCTTGAGAAAATAAATGCAATTTTTACAACAGGCAGACAAAAAATAGCTCTGAATTCTGAAATGTCACACCCCCCGTCTGATGTAGCACCCGGTGTGATGTAGCAACAAGGTTGAAACTTACATTAGGGATGTTCCCGAGGTTGTTGACTGTCAGTTGTGTTCCAGCATCGCCACTGGTTCCCACCATGTGGTAGATGGTACCCGGCCCTCCCGCTTCTGCCACTAGAGTGATCAACAAATTTAGAGAGAATTTCAGAGAAGAACAAGCATCCAGTGGCTGTGCAGTTTAGTTCACAGGAATCTAGTTCTCATGGGTGAGGTTGCCAAAGAACCAAACTTTCATTTTGCATGGCGCTTTGTATCCTTGGCAGGACATTTTTACCATAATTTGCTTCTCTTCACCTAGGTGCACAAACTGGAATCTGCAAAGGGCTAATAATACGTTGTATTCGATCAACCCCCTATTGGGGCATTCAGTAACTACCTATGCAGGCCTGATATTTCGTCCTTGTAAGGGCAAGGCAGTTTTTTCTCATTAAGGGTACAGAAGCCCATTAGTGCCATGTTGAGTTCTCTTTCACCTGGTTGACACCTAATAACTGGAGAAACATGACAATGTGAAAGAAGAATATACCCTTGTGAAAGAGAAATGCAACATGGCACTAATGGGCTTCCGTAAAAGGGCACCTCTATGAGGGAATATAAATTTGTACAGGAACATTTTAAGGGGCACCAAGGCAATAACCAGTAGAGGGATAGAAACAATTGCCTCCATTGACTCCATGACGTATCAGGTCTGCCTACGGAAGTAAAAAAAGTTCACTGATGATAAACTGAACAATGGTGGTCTGATGGTAATCTAGCTGCAGCCACACCTTTAGCCCTAGTCGCTGATTCGGAAATGGCCCAAGTTAAAAACAAAACCTAGCTAATTCAGTGATAATAATTTTGGAGGCTAATCGTCCTTACTTGCAACTGAGAAGCTGAATTGCGAAGGACGCGGCTGCAACCATTCAAGCCGCAGGCATGCAAAGGGCTCCTCTGGCAGTCAGCCATATTGAACCATAAATGAACATGGAGCAGAGCCTGTGTTTAAGTGTTTAATTTTTCAAGAAGGATGAAAACCGGAGGGCCCGGAGAAAAACCCTCTGGCTTAGGAGAGAAGCAACGCACAACTCTACTCACATATGGCCTTAGCCTGGAATCTAACCTGGGCCACAGTAGTGAGAGGCGAACACTTTATGCACAAGCCAACCAATACACCGATCCATTAAGCCACGCCCATTTCTCATTGACCAATCACAACCGCGAAATCTGATCACCATTTGGGCCGTTTGGTGATCTTTGCACTAATGGTGATTGGGTTTCGCGGCTGTGATTGGTCAACTCGTAAGGAGGCGGGGCTTAATGGATCGGTCTATTTTCAATGAATATAAATGGAATAAACAATCTTAATCTCAAGTTTCTTTTTCCACTCACCGTTAGCGCCACTCTTCGTACAGAGGTCACTCGCAGAACCTGCAAATAAAATACCCACAACTGTAAAGACATCTGCACTAGAATAAGGAGGATTGTGGGTTTGAATCACACCCAATGTGCCTGTGGATTTCGCTACCACATGACCTGGGCCAAATATCATGGCTCTGCTTACGGTAAGCAAAGAATCGGTGCTTACGGAAGCAGGGAATTCCACGCTTACGTCAAGTATATTTCACGGGTTAGCAGGGAATTTTTGCTTGTGCGCTTGCGTAGTCCATGTTACTAGGCATTCTACGCTTACACAGCAAGCGCAGAAATTCGGCGCTTGCTCGGTAAGCGGAGAATTCTGATCGCAAGCACAGCCATGAAATTGGGCCATGGTTAGCACTGAGTTATCATTTGATTTTGTCAACGTAATGCATATTTATATGCAGAATGATCAAGAAAGCTAGAAGAAAAGTCATTTGTGAAAGTTTCAGCTGAATACAGTGTCTACTTGCTGAGAAAACAGCAAAAGACGTGCCATGGTAATTCCATCAAGAATGCCGAATCCATCCACCTCAATAGCGAGGTGACAGCAGGTACCAAGCGCATCTCTGGCCACAGCATTCGCAAACAGACACCAACCCTCATAAATCTGAAAAACTGATTCATGCATAAATCGTTTTTTAAGATTCAAATAATTTGGGCTGAAAAATTATTCAAACCATATTACTTCATAGGGAATCCTTGGTCAAAAAAGTTTATACTATAAGCAGCTGCAGTGCTTCTCACCAAGTAAGTTTTGATGGTCATTACATTTTGGAGTGTTTGTCACTCTATGACCCTACAGTTAAATGGTTTTCAAATGGTTGAGCAAAGTTTTATTTATGGCATGTCGTGGCCGAGTGGATAAGAACACCAAACTCAAGCTCTGGTGTTTCTGATCAGCAGAGTGTGGGTTCGAGTCCCGATCGTCACACTTGTGTCCTTAAGCAAGACACTTAATAACCATTATTGCTTCGTCCTTCGGATGGGATGTTAAGCCGTAGGTGTTGCGTAATGCAAGTAAAAGAACCCAGTGCACTTATCGTAAAGAGAAGGGGTTCGCCCCGGTGTTCCTGGTTTGAATGGCTGCATATTGCGCCACAGCACCTTGTAAACCATTACAAGGTGCTATGTAAAGGAATAGGTCTCATACTTCAACACGTTGCTCCAAATACCTTGTAGGAAAAATACTGAGTGCTTTGAGACGCCCATCGGGAGTAGATAAAGTGCTATATAAGAACTGCGTATTATTATTATTATTAAAGTACTGGAAATGTTACCGGGAGCACAACGGTTAAACATACCTTGTGTGTATCCATACACAGCAACAGCCAGTGCAATTCCACGGTTCCATGACGTAGCTTTAAACCGTACTCTCTTTGCCACGACTGGAACATCAAAATTATTGCGGACCACTCCACTTCCATCAGTGTTTCCGGCAAACTCAACATTGGAGCCACTTTTTAGGTTCTGAAATAGAAATAAAGAGTACAAAATAATCTGATATTTTTCAACATTTTAACATGAGGTAGACACTTCTAACCGTTCATGTCTTCAATGCCTACAAAACACTGCTGTTCTGTGTGGTCACTTTAACGAAAAAACACTCTCATATAACACTCTCCTTCTAAATCTACACTGGCGCCCAAAATCATCCAGAATCATCTACAAGCTGATGCTGATTGTTTTCAAAGCACTCAAGGTGCAAGCACCAACGTACAACCTGAACATGCTCAACATCTACAAACCATCCTACAACCTTCGATCTGGAAATAAATATATTCTTCAAGAAGTCAAATCCCATCGCATCGTGGGGGGACAGATCATTCTCCGTCGCGGCACCACATCTCTGGAATCAGCTTCCTCTTCACATTAAAACCTCCAATACTATTCAGTCGCTCAAAAAGTCTCTCAAAACACACCTCATGTCAAAAGCTTTTTAGTTCTTCTTAACTGAATTTGCTTTTGGTTCCTCCCCCCCTTTTGTTTTGTCTTCTACTTTTGTTACAGTGCCTTGAGCACCTATGGAGGATATCTGGACTTTAAAAAACTTTGTTATTATTATTATTATTTTTATTTTTCCCACTTTCATGAGGACTCTATACAACATTGTTATTGTGTGTCCCAGGAGGAATTATATTTTATAGTAATTTCTGCAACTGAAATTAATTGTATATTCTTAATTGCTATTATCTATACTTTTTTATAACTTGACAACAGTCTTGGGTGCTCCACTACAGAAGGCCTTGTCCTTCTCTTGGATGACACCCCCATGCATACATACTTGTCCTGTTTATACTCAAATTTTGATATAACCTGGTGTAGTCTATCAGCTTGTGTATTATTTATTATTATTATTTGTTCTATGAATGGAAATGAAAACAAACAAACAAACTTTATGTCTTTGCTCACCCCCAAAATAACAATTTCAAAGGTAAACCTAAAATATGGATGAGTGAAAAAGCAGACGGACAAGTGAAATGACGAGCTGCACTGATGGATCACTACAGAAAACGTTCATACCTTGTAAGTTACGAAGTATCCAGTTCCAGAATCAATCTGTAATTGATATGCCTTGACATACTGAGGACTGCCATCTCGTGGGCAATTAGAATTACACCCCTTGGTCGCCACACCGGAGAGGTACATAGCTGTCTCACTAAAAGTTACCTCTAGGTATTGGGATTGGGCATTTGAGGAGGGTTTCCAGAAACCCGAATTGCTGATAAGACCATTGGCAGGGTAGAAGGAACTGTATCTTGAAGAAGCACTCAGCGAAGCGACAACGAGGCTCGAATCTTCGGAACCGCCTGTGGAGGATTTAATAGAGAGATACATATTTGTGAAATCGGCCTGGCTGGGGTCAAATTTGAGTTGGTAGTATAATTCACACAGTGTTAAGCACAAATTTGCGAGTTAGCTTTGAGTAATGTTCGGTCCAATAACTTGCTTAGTCAGAAGTGATCTTTAAATTTGAATTTCTTAAACTAGAGAAAGTTACTATGTCACATGGTTTAAGGCAAGCTATGTGAGAGATGGTGAACACCCATACACAGTTCTGAATGATTGTGTACGGCACAATGGTACCAGGGTTTGCCCATGGGCCCAATTTCATAGAGCTTCTTAAGCACAAAAAGTAGCTTAAGCACAACAAACTTTCGCTTACCAGAATAAGGTAACCAGTCAAACTACCACGTGTCTCATGTACAATTTGTGACTGGTATCCTGCTTATTTCTGCTTAGCAGACAATTGTTAAGCCACATTTTCTGCTTAAGCAGCTCTATGAAATTGGGCTCTGGAGGTTGCTATAGAAAAGCTTGCCCTGAACTATGAGACATACATGTATAGCAACTGAAAACCTCCACAACGTCCAAAAAGAAAATCCAACTGCTCTTCTCAGAGCTACTTGTGGCGTGTCGTGGCCAAGCAGTCTATGTTCATGTCTGGACCCATTATCAGCACCCCTATTGTCAGCAGCAGAGTGTGGGCTCGAATCCTGGTCATGACAGTTGTTCCCTTGAGCAAGGCACTTCACCATAATTGCTTTGTAAAATGTTGGGAAGGTAGTGCATTCTGCTATACCAGCCAGGCTCCTAGTGGATGATACCCATGCCTACATCCTTAAGGACTGTGAAGGGGGTAACCCTGTTTCAGCCCCAGGAGTAGGTGGCAACGTGCCCCTGGTGACAGTTGATATGGGTCAACAGCCCAAATCAGTTAAGTAGATCGCCCTCACCTTGAAGTGGCCATGTGGCCTTGTGATGTACATGTAAGGCAATCACCATACATGTACCTGCCAACATTGAAACCTTAGAAATAGGAACACCAGTTTTACAAGTCCACAGACAGCGACGCAAGAAGCCGAGCAATTAAAGCTTATTACATGTACACATACAAATGATCTATGTATTTAAAACAATGTACAAAAAGTACTGTATCCCGTAAGAAAATCTCAACTGTCGCAAGCAAATGGCGCCTTTTTTTGCCAGAACTTTCTGATCTTGTACATTGCTTTCACTTGTCAGAAATAGGAATGTTCTGATTTTTTGCTGATTTTTTCTGATTTTTTCTATGAGGAGAGCAAGACGGAAAAAAAAAATTGACAAAAACAGCAAAAGACTTTTTACCCAGTAATTGATACTGATGTTCTTATGGCACCCCAAATATTTATAGAATATACAGGGAGACCACCAATATAGGGCTAGAGAGCTCAGATTTGGTAGAGTGCCAGTATGTTAAACCGGAGGTCGTTGGTTCAAATCCCACTCTAGTTAAAAATCTGGACAATTCCAATTAAATCTGAACAGTTGGCAGTTATGAATCTCTAGGGCCATGTCCAAATTAAGCAACTTCGGTTATCCATGACAACAGCATAGAGGGTACTTTGAGGAATAGTTTTTTTTTCCAGTGATCCGGCTGTAGCTACTGTCAATGCCATCAATCTGGACAAACCATAATCTGCACAAAAAGTAGCTAAGCACGAACAAATTTTGCTTTTCAGAATTTAAGGTTACCAGCCAAACTACCATGTCACATGTACAATTTGTAACTGGTATCCTGCTCATTTCTGCTTAGCAGAAAACTCTTAAGCATAATTTTCTGCTTAAGCAGCTCTATGAAATTGGGCCTGGTGTTGTCAGAGGTGTGGATTTGAGTTGAAATCCCACCCAAGTGATTTGCCTGTGGATTTTTTCACAGGACGAGAAAGAACCAAGTATACAATGCTTGACACACATCAATGTAGGGTAAATTACAAATAATATTCTTCTCCCCGATGCAAAATTTAAAAATATATCTCACCAGTTCTCCCTCCATATGCAAATGTCTCTCCCTCAAAAAACCCAGCACCGTAGGTAAGGACAACTCGTCCACCACTGCCACCACCACCATCACTGCTAGCACCACGCCCTGCAACATGAAAGAATAAATAGAACAAATAGAGGCAAGGTTTAAGCCAGCATACTGTAGCGATCAGGCGAACGACCGGTAGAGGGGGCGTCAGTCTAACTCCGCAGTGGAGCACCGCTGGCCGCCTCTGCCGGTCGATCAGGAGACCCTCGACCAGTAGGGGGCGCCAGCATGTGACTCCTAGTGGAGCACTGCTGGCTGCCCCTGCCGGTTGATCAGGAAACCCGTTCGCCAGAGAGGGCATCCCCTAGATTCGGCCATTCTTGATGTGTGTAATAATATGAAAGAGTATTTTTTTGTTATTTGAAGCTGTGTACATCGCAACCCCTAAGTCTACGCTACAATACTCTAGCCAGCATACCAGGCTCATTAATCATCAAGCATGTCATGGCTGAGCGATCTAGTGCATCACACTCCACCAGGCCTGGATTCCCCAACCTCGTTCCCAGTGGTGTACGATCTCGACGCGCCATGTTTTTTCTTTCCTAGAATGCCTTGCTCGATCATAACCCCCCTGGAAGTGTGACTTTGAAATATCAAAATATATTGGATATTTTAATTAGTTCTGTGGTTGATCTATTCTGTGTTAGAGACTACCCAGAGCGCGCTGTCAAAAGACGCATTAAGTCACAGAGCAACTGGCCCCCTCTCATTCTTTTTCGATCTTGTGATACATCTTACTGTATGCAGTTTAGGGTGACCATATAAAAACATGATTCATTTCAAATGTATTGCGTCAAAATACGTGCATTTTTACACGCGCATACTAAGAGCTCGACGAGCGTCTACAAGCGATTGAAAGATTTTAACTAGCTTGCAACCAGAGCAGACACTTTCTGAAAGCCAATCAGTGCTTCCCTTCTAGGGGTTAGAGACGTACGCAGAGCTAGCAGGCGTTACAGCGTGCTGCCAATGGTAGCGAAGCTCAGGGATCCCTTCTTTGAGAGGGCAAGGCCATTTTCATTTTGCAACATAGGCACTTCCATTGGAAAATCTTGAAGTCAATGGGAGGCTTTTGAAGGGGCACCAAGGCCAAGACCACCAGGGCAGCGGACGGAGGCAATGGGTTCCTTGTAATTCCAGGCCTGCAGCACTTCTGATGGCCGAGTCTTCAGAGCATTTGGTTCCTGGTGATGCATACTCCTAGGAGTTCAGATGGATTACAGAAATGCTCAAGGCCCGATCATAACAGGGTAGTGATAGTGTAAGGCACTTCAATACATTAAAAGATACATGAAATTGCCCATTATAACTTGTAGGCCTTTCTGCTTCCAGAAACTGCACGAAGATAGAGTTATATTTCACTGTATTTGTAGAAAACCAAAATAATTTAATGAGGCATGATCAAGTCTCACACTGCTAGGCATTCTTGATTCACACCTAGCATTAACATTCACAGCGGAATGCAGTAATTTTGTGTTAATCCTGTAATCCAAAAATGGTGGCTATGTGCAGAATCCATGGTAAGCAGGGCCACGGAATTGGACAATTTCTCTGACAAAACATAAATTTTGTTTCCCTTTGTTATCGCCAAATTGGGACCGAATTTAATTTGATTAAGTTCTAACCAGAAGATAGGAAAACATTTACTCTTTCAAGAAACAATACGTTTCTTTCAAATCCAAGATTTCTGCATGTTGACATTCTGAACTATTATTACAAACCTCCATTAGCTGTGATTCTTCCATTGCCAGAAACCTGTACGGTATTGATGATGACAATCCCACCGCTGCCACCACCTCCACTGCTTCCACTAGCATCTCCACCATCCGCAGATATGATGCCGTTGATCTGAGCACTTCCAGTGGAGATGATTTGGATGATTCCTCCCCCTGAGCCACCACCGGAGCCCCCTCCTCCGCTACCCTGCTGGAAGTTGGAGCTCCCCCCGGTGAAATCACCGCAAGCCTGGGATTCACTAGCTGTGAGATACCGGTTGGAGGACCTTCCACCCCGACCCCCATGGCCACCTGAGTAATCAAAATACAGCAATTGTAAATGACGTTCCCTAGTTGTCCCCATCACAGTTAAAGACAACATAAATCGCAGGGTGTATAAATTATCAAAAATTTACATTTTATTTGAGTCAATCTGAAGGCTCACACCAGTGTTAAAATTACACAAAAACAAGACTTGGGCATTGAATGCATTATGACATGTATGATGAAGGAATCAGAGTTGTAGTCGAGTCACCTGTGTTGAGTCCGAGTATAAAGTCACTTTGGTCAAGTCAAGTCGGAATCAACGAAATTGTGACTCGAGACAGAACCTCGAATCCGAGTCCAGGGCCCAATTTCACAAAGAGTTAATATTGATCTTAACTTTGTATCAGTCTTAATTGCTTTGAAGCAAAGTGTGATGTCACAATAGATAGTTCCCAGTAGACGCCATCTTTACGGGCAAATCGCATTTTGGCTTGCAAGCGAATCAAGCGCTCAAATTATTAACGCAGCCGCGTCGTCTACTAACCAATCACGCAATGAGTTTTGTGAAATGTGCGCGTGCTGCACGCCGTTCTCACGCGTAACGCATGACTGTGTGTTCCAAATTGCCCGTAAAGATGGCCGATTTACGTCATACTGCAACCTATCTATACAAATTACTATGGCAAATTATTGACAACTCATCATTTAAGATGAATTGTAGTGCTTTGTGAAATCGAGCCCTGGACTCGATCGAGTCCTACAACTCTGACACTGGGAATGCCCAAGTAAACCTGTAACTGAGAACGACCAACCATCATCGTGAATATTGTCAACAAAAGGTGCAAAACATTCAAACTACTGTTTATAAGAAACTGCTCATTTTCGTATTCTGATTGTAATTTTACCTTCCAACTGGATTGAAAATTGCATGAATTCTGTGCATGGTAAACGTGAACAAACAAAGTCTTAATCAAGTCGTCCCAAAATGAATCGGCTCACCTAAAATTTCAAAACACCTATAATGGAAGTAAGAGTGACGTTATGTTGACAGCATCTTGTTTGTATTATGCTTTGATTTGATGCATTGACTGTCTGTTTTTTAAGAGTAACACCGTAATTTCAGAGATCGAACGCTTACAATTACATGTTTCATGTGTTTTAAAGCAGAAAATAGAATTATCTGTCGCAAACTGTTATCCAACCAAAAGGTGTTTTATTCTTTAAAAAGCAATGAGATCTAGAAACTTTACAAAAAGTATAGTACAAGTTATGAAGTAATTTGTTTTAAAATAATAACAATCTTGATGAAAACAAAGGTGGTTTTGGAATGGCCGAAACACACTGGTCACACATGGTTACTTCTCGAAACTATAATAAGGCTCCCCCCGTGAGCCTTATAAAATAGGGGTCTAACATTTTGGGCCTCCGTAACGCTGCTTTTTCAATGGTCGTTGATAGGTGAACATTTTATGGTCGTAAGCCAGCAATAACTTCAGTTTCTTTTGTACTACACAGCTAAAACGTTCCCATCACACTAAATATATACATTCACAATGCTTGTGAGGCTTTTTTGTTGAGTTTAAATCATGCAAAAACATCTTCAAAAAATGAGTGATGCCGGATGGGAAAGTTTTAGCTGTGTAGAAGTACAAAAGAAACTGAAGTTTTGCTGGCTAACGACCATGAAATGTTCACGTATCATCGACCATTTTGAAAACGTATAGCGTTACGGAGGCCCAAAATGTTAGACGTCTAGACCCCTATAAAAAAAAGGACTCACGGAGGAGCCTTACTATAAGTTCTAGACACTAATACTAGTCACACACTTCGCACACAGCCAGCAAACAACCGTTCAGTGCAAGCAAGGCAAATGTCGATTCAATCAGTCTACCAGTTGGAAAAATACTCACTCTATCTGCGCTGAATATTCACACAAATTTGTTGGCTGTTTTTGGAAGCTTTCGCGATTATTCAAGATGGAAGAATGCATGAAAATTGCCGAAAAGATTAACAGCGTCGCGAAACGCACGTGTGCTTGTTTATGTTAGCGCCCTCAGTAGTTTTAACTTGAATCTAGTTTAGAGGGCGCCCTCTTTGAACGAAATTGTATTAGCTGTTTCGCTGGGGAGCAGCGAAACAGCTCTTGTTTTCGTTAAAGTTTTTCTTTGTCCGTTTCAGACAACCAGCGGCGGCGGAACACTTTTAAAAGTGGGGGGGCAAATTTTGTCCCCATGTATTTTATTTCCATTTGCACAACATAGGTATATAGGCACACACCGGGTATGTTGGGCAATTTTGGGGGTACAAACAGACCCACACATGACTCTGGAGGTCTTCCAGGAGTAGATTAGACCAATCCCTAAATTTTGCAAACGAAACCGTCAAATTTTCAAAAAACTAAGTTCACGTGATTTATCTGAACCAATTTTTTTTACGCAGATAAATCATATGATCTTTGGAGTTAATCCCGACTGTACCTCAAGACTCTTTCTAGAAAGGTGACAAGCATTTTTCAAAACGGGCGCACAAGAAATCTTCTTTGCTGAATTATCGGAAATAGATTGATTTAGTTGAGAAGCTTTAACTAAAAAGTTCAAGTTTAAGCAAATACTTGGGTCGGTGTTCAACCGGGAGGGGGGGGGGGGTGCTAAAACCAATGTGTTGGGTGGGGTCCAGGGGCCGGCCTTACGGCCCCTGGTAGGGTCCAGGGGCGAAGCCCCGGTGGGGGTCCTGGGGCAAAGCCCCCTTGAGTTTGAGCTTTTGGCGTTTTGGGGGTGAAAAATTAAGCCTCTTTATGCATTAGAAAAAAAGACATACTTTTTAAGCACTTCTGATCCATATAAATCTTTTAATTTTATTTAATATTTTTCAATGATGCTCCGAGCTCCCTCTTGTTAGAACTTATTGCCACTCATCTGGGTTAGGCTGATAATGCCCGCATGAGTCCCCAGAATATTGTGTACAAAACGGGTACATTGTCAGCAAATGTTTTTGTTTTAAATAATAATACTGCGGACGTTGTTGATAAGAACATTATGGGCGGTGCTACCTACTTTTCATCACTGGGCGGCAAATTCCATGAATAAGTGGGCGGCAAACCCATATCCTACAGACAAACCTTTGTTTTGCGAAAGTGGTGTCACATAATAATAACTTATACCAGATTACTGTTAAAAAATGAAATTATAAGTTTAACCAGGGCATAAATGTAGTGTGTAATTTGGAAAGGTATAGGGCTGCAGACCTTTTTAATCCCTGAACATCATAGCCGACTAATATGAAAAATGTGGAAAGGAAGCAACGCGTGATGATATTAATTTTGGATCTCGTCGGTATCTGGTTTCATGCATATTCATTAAAAACATCGCGGGTAAAAAAACATTACTATCCGGCGTTTCTCAAATTCAAGTGTAGTACTACACAGGCAATCCATAAGGGGGAAAAACCATTGAATGCCGGAACGACGTGAGATATATTTTATCATGGACAAATTAGCCCGTTGGTTTCAAATGCTTAATATGTTATTGACTTGCAAATTTAAACAATTACAAGTGAGTTATCATAAAAGTATGGTGTTCAATATCTGTCACCTCGCACCTCGTACCTCGCGTTATCGAATCTCCCGTATAAAAGAGTAATTTGGCAGGGGAAAAAAATTACGAATGGCAAAGGAAGAAGTTAAAGATGCATTGCCCGTAATTTGGACAAAACTTGACGGTCAAAAATTGATTTAAATGTAAAATTTGTATTCCGGGGTAGGAAGTCGTGTGTGAGATCGGGCTCAGAGATTATGCATCAAATTGCGGCTAAGGCTGTAATTGCGGCTGACGGCTTCTAGTGGGAATAACGCACGGAGACACGTTGTGGCGCAGCCGGGATTCCGGACCCAGCCAGCCCGCTATAAAGTCACCCGATCGCTGCTGGTTATGGCCCGGCCATGCAGTACACTCGACCAGCGGTGACTCGCACTGCAGGACTGGTGAAATGTGCATCGTGGGCCATTACTAATCTATTGTCCGGGGATGGCAACTCGCCTACGTTTGGCGTTAATTGCTGTTTTTTGTTAGGCCTATATGAATCAGATTATTTTGAGAAACTTAAAGGTGTGTATAATATTACAAACGGAGTTGTCAGTGAACCCTAATTTGGTTTCAATAGCTCGATATAAAGTGGGGGGGGGGGGGGGCAAAATGACTACCTTTTCAAAAGTGGGGGGGGCAACTGCCCCCCTTGCCCCCCCGGTTCCGCCGCCGGTGCAGACAACCCGAAGTCATTCAAATAACGCACGTCCAAAGATAGCCCCCTACCCCGTCCCCCCGAAAACAAAGAGGAAAAATAAGTTTTAGGCCCTCAAAATAATCTATAGGCTATACTCAATAGACTGATTTGAGAGCCCAGTAGAAGAGATACAGTGTAAATATTATGATGCCCAAATGAGACCTGGGGGTTGTGTTAACTTTTAACTTGAGGTATTTTGGATGACACAGGCACTGAAATAAAAAGTCCTATTTGCCAAGAGGTGTAGGTACATTTTTCAAGATTAATGCCCGGACGTAGGGAAACTTTCACCGGCGTTGAGGTGTTTTCACTTGGAAGGAAACAAACTAGACGGGCCTTGGATCCGACTCCCCACTAAATAAACTCCCATAGGAACCAATGCTGAATGATAAATATTCAAAAATACTCAAAAAATCGTGTAAGTCTCTCAGCCTCTTGAAAATCAATCAAACATGTGGAGAAGTGCTTCACGAAAACTGGCAGCAAGTCGGTTTAGGGAAAATTTCATTTTCTGGTGTTTTTTTTTCTGGGGTCGCTAGAAAAAATTCCAAACGGCTGACCTGCCAAAAATTGAAAAGAATTCTGAAGTTAATAATTGTCCGGAGACTTACACGATTTTTAGCATTGGTTCCTATGGGAGTTTATTTAGTGGGGAGTCCAAGGCCCGTCTAGTTTCTTTCCTTGCAAGTGAAAACACCTCAACGCCGTTGAAAGTTTCCCTACGTCCGGGCATCAATCTTGAAAAATGTCCCTACCCAAAAAATAAATAAATAAAAATTATATATTAATTGCAACGGAAAATAAAATTAAATGCTACGCGGCAATTAAACCAACAAATGTTGCATTATTCTGATTTGTGTTTTTCGTACAGATGAAAAAAAAAAAAAATACGGCTTGGGTAAACAATGTAAACATTACGGGGTGACATGTCATGCTTATAAAGCGCCGCGAGTCCGGTTTCACGGACGACCGGCTGACATCTAGTTCCCATCATGGTGTGGCGACCGAGTCACAGCATTTCCTTTCCTGTCTTGAGCACCCGACTAAATGCACTCCCACTTGCCCACTTCTCCATCAGAGTCCACTTGCCAAGTAAAATAGGGCCAACTTTAAAAGCCTAAATTTATCAAGTCTCCCCAAAAGTTGAAACACAAAACCCCCAGGTTGTGATAGATTCGTATAATTACACAATCTATTAATTGCATGACCCCCCCCCCCCCCCCCCAAAACGTTATAATTAAAAATAATTATACTGTTTCATTATTGAATGGGTGTTTTTGATTTTCTTTTTAATTTTTATTTATTTATTTATTTATTTATTTATTTATTTTTATTTTTTTTTGGGGGGGGGTCTCAACTTGTTTTTGGTTTGCTTCATTTATTGAATTGTATCATTTATTGATTTTCTTATATATTTCTTCTTCCCTTTTCATTTAGTTATTTTTTGAGTCCCCATTCAGTATAGATACATGTTGCCGTCTGTTGTTTTCTCCAGTCTGGTTGGGTGCACTCGTATTACTATACATTGTAAACTCACGGGGTTAAAGTACCAACACCTTACTAGCGCAGTGGGATAAGGTGCTGGGACTGTCTCAACACTTGGACCACGCGATCCGGGTTCGAATGCCGTCTGCACTAATATAGGTTCAAGGCCTTTTGCTGTCTGTGGCAACAGTGTGATTGGGATCCGCCTTGCTTCCTCCCCTAAAGTGGTCAGGGCCCTAGTGGCTAGGTAGGGGAGACAGGGGAGGATATGCTGCTGGGTCAACCGCCACGAACAAGGGAACTAATCGTTGCCGCATAGGGGGGCGCAGAGTGCGCTATCTAAACCTCTCCGGCGCGTGAACGCCTGACACTACCAGCAACGTAACTTTTTAACCTTTTTTGATAAGGTAGAGATTTTACTGTTATTCCTTTTTTGTTATTTTATTTATTTATTTATTATTTACATATTTTGTAATTCCTCTTCGGATGCAACTACGCAATAAAAGATACATAAAATCCTGCAAAAACATTTTATTAAAGAAACAATTGCAAAAAAAGGAAACCAAAACATAACCACGGAAACACATAATCCAAGCAAGCGCACTAAAGATAGCCCCCCCCCCCCTACCCCCTCCCCCGGAAAACAAAAGGGGAAAAACAGACACACAAATACACACACCAGACAAACCACTCAAACAACCCTTCCCCCACAAATAGTGAAAAAACTTAGCATCGACTCATTAATAAGTTTTAGGCCCTCAAAATAATCTATAGGCTATTAGACTGATTTTATGGCCCACGCAGGTTTGTGTACGAACCGCAGTGCCATTGGTTGTGCACAAACAGGTCTGTACACAAAACACCGTGCCATTGGTCCATGTACAAACTATTAATGTCACTTTTATCGAGAGTGTCCGACTAATGGGGGCTGTTAACTTTCAACTTGGAGGTTTTATTGGATGACATAGGCACTGAAATAAATAGTCCTATTTGCCAAGAGGTGTAGGGAAATGTTTCATGATTGGTGCCCGGACGTAGGGAAACTTTCACCGGCGTTGAGGTGTTTTCACTTGGAAGGAAACAAACTAGACGGGCGTTGGACTCCCCACTAAATAAACTCCCATAGGAACCAATGCTGAATGATAAATATTCAAAAATACTCAAAAAATCGTGTAAGTCTCTCAGCCTCTTGAAAATCAATCAAACATGTGGAGAAGTGCTTCACGAAAACTGGCAGCAAGTCGGTTTAGGAAAAATTTCATTTTCTGGTGTGTTTTTTTCTGGGGTCGCTAGAAAAAATTCCAAACGGCTGACCTGCCAAAAATTGAAAAGAATTCTGAAGTTAATAATTGTCCGGAGACTTACACGATTTTTAGCATTGGTTCCTATGGGAGTTTATTTAGTGGGGAGTCCAAGGCCCGTCTAGTTTGTTTCCTTGCAAGTGAAAACACCTCAACGCCGTTGAAAGTTTCCCTACGTCCGGGCATCAATCTTGAAAAATGTCCCTACCCAAAAAATAAATAAATAAAAATTATATATTAATTGCAACGGAAAATAAAATTAAATGCTACGCGGCAATTAAACCAACAAATGTTGCATTATTCTGATTTGTGTTTTTCGTACAGATGAAAAAAATAAAAAATACGGCTTGGGTAAACAATGTAAACATTACGGGGTGACATGTCATGCTTATAAAGCGCCGCGAGTCCGGTTTCACGGACGACCGGCTGACATCTAGTTCCCATCATGGTGTGGCGACCGAGTCACAGCATTTCCTTTCCTGTCTTGAGCACCCGACTAAATGCACTCCCACTTGCCCACTTCTCCATCAGAGTCCACTTGCCAAGTAAAATAGGGCCAACTTTAAAAGCCTAAATTTATCAAGTCTCCCCAAAAGTTGAAACACAAAACCCCCAGGTTGTGATAGATTCGTATAATTACACAATCTATTAATTGCATGACCCCCCCAAAACGTTATAATTAAAAATAATTATACTGTTTCATTATTGAATGGGTGTTTTTGATTTTCTTTTTAATTTTTATTTATTTATTTATTTATTTATTTATTTAATTTTTTTATTTTTTTATTTTTTTTGGGGGGGGGTCTCAACTTGTTTTTGGTTTGCTTCATTTATTGAATTGTATCATTTATTGATTTTCTTATATATTTCTTCTTCCCTTTTCATTTAGTTATTTTTTGAGTCCCCATTCAGTATAGATACATGTTGCCGTCTGTTGTTTTCTCCAGTCTGGTTGGGTGCACTCGTATTACTATACATTGTAAACTCACGGGGTTAAAGTATACCAACACCTTACTAGCGCAGTGGGATAAGGTGCTGGGACTGTCTCAACACTTGGACCACGCGATCCAGGTTCGAATGCCGTCTGCACTAATATAGGTTCAAGGCCTTTTGCTGTCTGTGGCAACAGTGTGATTGGGATCCGCCTTGCTTCCTCCCCTAAAGTGGTCAGGGCCCTAGTGGCTAGGCAGGGGAGACAGGGGAGGATATGCTGCTGGGTCAACCGCCACGAACAAGGGAACTAATCGTTGCCGCATAGGGGGGGCGCAGAGTGCGCTATCTAAACCTCTTCGGCGCGTGAACGCCTGACACTACCAGCAACGTAACTTTTTAACCTTTTTTGATAAGGTAGAGATTTTACTGTTATTCCTTTTTTGTTATTTTATTTATTTATTTATTATTTACATATTTTGTAATTCCTCTTCGGATGCAACTACGCAATAAAAGATACATAAAATCCTGCAAAAACATTTTATTAAAGAAACAATTGCAAAAAAAGGAAACCAAAACATAACCACGGAAACACATAATCCAAGCAAGCGCACTAAAGATAGCCCCCCCCCTACCCCCTCCCCCGGAAAACAAAAGGGGAAAAACAGACACACAAATACACACACCAGACAAACCACTCAAACAACCCTTCCCCCACAAATAGTGAAAAAACTTAGCATCGACTCATTAATAAGTTTTAGGCCCTCAAAATAATCTATAGGCTATTAGACTGATTTTATGGCCCACGCAGGTTTGTGTACGAACCGTAG
This sequence comes from Leptasterias polaris, assembly GCA_037783415.1. Taxonomy (NCBI): domain Eukaryota; kingdom Metazoa; phylum Echinodermata; class Asteroidea; order Forcipulatida; family Asteriidae; genus Leptasterias; species Leptasterias polaris. The sequence continues at coordinate 240,829 of JAZGTN010000039.1, read as the reverse complement.
TGCCATTGGTTGTGCACAAACAGGTCTGTACACAAAACACCGTGCCATTGGTCCATGTACAAACTATTAATGTCACTTTTATCGAGTGTCCGACTAATGGGGGCTGTTAACTTTCAACTTGGAGGTTTTATTGGATGACATAGACACTGAAATAAATAGTCCTATTTGCCAAGAGGTGTAGGGAAATGTTTCATGACGTAGGGACGTAGGGAAACTTTCACCGGCGTTGAGGTGTTTTCACTTGGAAGGAAACAAACTAGACGGGCGTTGGACTCCCCACTAAATAAACTCCCATAGGAACCAATGCTGAATGATAAATATTCAAAAATACTCAAAAAATCGTGTAAGTCTCTCAGCCTCTTGAAAATCAATCAAACATGTGGAGAAGTGATTCACGAAAACTGGCAGCAAGTCGGTTTAGGGAAAATTTCATTTTCTGTTTTTTTTTTTTCTGGGGTCGCTAGAAAAAATTCCAAACGGCTGACCTGCCAAAAATTGAAAAGAATTCTGAAGTTAATAATTGTCCGGAGACTTACACGATTTTTAGCATTGGTTCCTATGGGAGTTTATTTAGTGGGGAGTCCAAGGCCCGTCTAGTTTGTTTCCTTGCAAGTGAAAACACCTCAACGCCGTTGAAAGTTTCCCTACGTCCGGGCATCAATCTTGAAAAATGTCCCTACCCAAAAAATAAATAAATAAAAATTATATATTAATTGCAACGGAAAATAAAATTAAATGCTACGCGGCAATTAAACCAACAAATGTTGCATTATTCTGATTTGTGTTTTTCGTACAGATGAAAAAAATAAAAAATACGGCTTGGGTAAACAATGTAAACATTACGGGGTGACATGTCATGCTTATAAAGCGCCGCGAGTCCGGTTTCACGGACGACCGGCTGACATCTAGTTCCCATCATGGTGTGGCGACCGAGTCACAGCATTTCCTTTCCTGTCTTGAGCATCCGACTAAATGCACTCCCACTTGCCCACTTCTCCATCAGAGTCCACTTGCCAAGTAAAATAGGGCCAACTTTAAAAGCCTAAATTTATCAAGTCTCCCCAAAAGTTGAAACACAAAACCCCCAGGTTGTGATAGATTCGTATAATTACACAATCTATTAATTGCATGACCCCCCCAAAACGTTATAATTAAAAATAATTATACTGTTTCATTATTGAATGGGTGTTTTTGATTTTCTTTTTAATTTTTATTTATTTATTTATTTATTTATTTATTTATTTATTTATTTATTATTTTTTTTTTTGGGGGGGGTCTCAACTTGTTTTTGGTTTGCTTCATTTATTGAATTGTATCATTTATTGATTTTCTTATATATTTCTTCTTCCCTTTTCATTTAGTTATTTTTTGAGTCCCCATTCAGTATAGATACATGTTGCCGTCTGTTGTTTTCTCCAGTTTTGCTGTCTGTGGCAACAGTGTGATTGGGATCCGCCTTGCTTCCTCCCCTAAAGTGGTCAGGGCCCTAGTGGCTAGGCAGGGGAGACAGGGGAGGATATGCTGCTGGGTCAACCGCCACGAACAAGGGAACTAATCGTTGCCGCATAGGGGGGGCGCAGAGTGCGCTATCTAAACCTCTTCGGCGCGTGAACGCCTGACACTACCAGCAACGTAACTTTTTAACCTTTTTTGATAAGGTAGAGATTTTACTGTTATTCCTTTTTTGTTATTTTATTTATTTATTTATTATTTACATATTTTGTAATTCCTCTTCGGATGCAACTACGCAATAAAAGATACATAAAATCCTGCAAAAACATTTTATTAAAGAAACAATTGCAAAAAAAGGAAACCAAAACATAACCACGGAAACACATAATCCAAGCAAGCGCACTAAAGATAGCCCCCCCCTACCCCCTCCCCCGGAAAACAAAAGGGGAAAAACAGACACACAAATACACACACCAGACAAACCACTCAAACAACCCTTCCCCCACAAATAGTGAAAAAACTTAGCATCGACTCATTAATAAGTTTTAGGCCCTCAAAATAATCTATAGGCTATTAGACTGATTTTATGGCCCACGCAGGTTTGTGTACGAACCGTAGTGCCATTGGTTGTGCACAAACAGGTCTGTACACAAAACACCGTGCCATTGGTCCATGTACAAACTATTAATGTCACTTTTATCGAGTGTCCGACTAATGGGGGCTGTTAACTTTCAACTTGGAGGTTTTATTGGATGACATAGGCACTGAAATAAATAGTCCTATTTGCCAAGAGGTGTAGGGAAATGTTTCATGACGTAGGGACGTAGGGAAACTTTCACCGGCGTTGAGGTGTTTTCACTTGGAAGGAAACAAACTAGACGGGCCTTGGACTCCCCACTAAATAAACTCCCATAGGAACCAATGCTGAATGATAAATATTTAAAAATACTCAAAAAATCGTGTAAGTCTCTCAGCCTCTTGAAAACCAATCAAACATGTGGAGAAGTGCTTCACGAAAACTGGCAGGTAGTCGGTTTAGGGAAAATTTCATTTTCTGGTGTGTTTTTTTCTGGGGTCGCTAGAAAAAATTCCAAACGGCTGACCTGCTAAAAATTGAAAAGAATTCTGAAGTTAATAGTTGTCCGGAGACTTACACGATTTTTAGCATTGGTTCCTATGGGAGTTTATTTAGTGGGGAGTCCAAGGCCCGTCTAGTTTGTTTCCTTGCAAGTGAAAACACCTCAACGCCGTTGAAAGTTTCCCTACGTCCGGGCATCAATCTTGAAAAATTTCCCTACCCAAAAAATAAATAAATAAAAATTATATATTAATTGCAACGGAAAAGAAAATTAAATGCTACGCGGCAATTAAACCAACAAATTATGTTGCATTATTCTGATTTGTGTTTTTCGTACAGATGAAAAAAATAAAAAATACGGCTTGGGTAAACAATGTAAAAATTACGGGGTGACATGTCATGCTTATAAAGCGCCGCGAGTCCGGTTTCACGGACTGACCGGCTGACATCTAGTTCCCATCATGGTGTGGCGACCGAGTCACAGCATTTCCTTTCCTGTCTTGAGCACCCAACTAAATGCACTCCCACTTGCCCACTTTTCCATCAGAGTCCACTTGCCAAGTAAAATAGGGCCAACTTTAAAAGCCTAAATTTATCAAGTCTCCCCAAAAGTTGAAACACAAAACCCCCAGGTTGTGATAGATTCGTATAATTACACAATCTATTAATTGCATGACCCCCCCAAAACGTTATAATTAAAAATAATTATACTGTTTCATTATTGAATGGGTGTTTTTGAATTTTGTTTTTATTTTTATTTATTTATTTATTACTTATTTATTTATTTATTTATTTATTAATTTTTTTTGGCGGGGGGGGTCTCAACTTGTTTTTGGTTTGCTTCATTTATTGAATTGTTTATTTAATCATTTATTGATTTTCTTATATATTTCTTCTTCCCTTTTCATTTAGTTATTTTTTGAGTCCCCATTCAGTATAGATACATGTTGCCGTCTGTTGTTTTCTCCAGTCTGGTTGGGTGCACTCGTATTACTATACATTGTAAACTCACGGGGTTAAAGTACCAACACCTTACTAGCGCAGTGGGATAAGGTGCTGGGACTGTCTCAACACTTGGACCACGCGATCCGGGTTCGAATGCCGTCTGCACTAATATAGGTTCAAGGCCTTTTGCTGTCTGTGGCAACAGTGTGATTGGGATCCGCCTTGCTTCCTCCCCTAAAGTGGTCAGGGCCCTAGTGGCTAGGCAGGGGAGACAGGGGAGGATATGCTGCTGGGTCAACCGCCACGAACAAGGGAACTAATCGTTGCCGCATAGGGGGCGCAGAGTGCGCTATCTAAACCTCTTCGGCGCGTGAACGCCTGACACTACCAGCAACGTAACTTTTAAACCTTTTTTGATAAGGTAGAGATTTTACTGTTATTCCTTTTTTGTTATTTTATTTATTTATTTATTATTTACATATTTTGTAATTCCTCTTCGGATGCAACTACGCGATAAAAGATACATAAAATCCTGCAAAAACATTTTATTAAAGAAACAATTGCAAAAAAAGGAAACCAAAACATAACCACGGAAACACATAATCCAAGCAAGCGCACTAAAGATAGCCCCCCCCCCTACCCCCTCCCCCGGAAAACAAAAGGGGAAAAACAGACACACAAATACACACACCAGACAAACCACTCAAACAACCCTTCCCCCACAAATAGTGAAAAAACTTAGCATCGACTCATTAATAAGTTTTAGGCCCTCAAAATAATCTATAGGCTATTAGACTGATTTTATGGCCCACGCAGGTTTGTGTACGAACCGTAGTGCCATTGGTTGTGCACAAACAGGTCTGTACACAAAACACCGTGCCATTGGTCCATGTACAAACTATTAATGTCACTTTTATCGAGTGTCCGACTAATGGGGGCTGTTAACTTTCAACTTGGAGGTTTTATTGGATGACATAGGCACTGAAATAAATAGTCCTATTTGCCAAGAGGTGTAGGGAAATGTTTCATGACGTAGGGACGTAGGGAAACTTTCACCGGCGTTGAGGTGTTTTCACTTGGAAGGAAACAAACTAGACGGGCGTTGGACTCCCCACTAAATAAACTCCCATAGGAACCAATGCTGAATGATAAATATTTAAAAATACTCAAAAAATCGTGTAAGTCTCTCAGCCTCTTGAAAACCAATCAAACATGTGGAGAAGTGCTTCACGAAAACTGGCAGGTAGTCGGTTTAGGGAAAATTTCATTTTCTGGTGTGTTTTTTTCTGGGGTCGCTAGAAAAAATTCCAAACGGCTGACCTGCTAAAAATTGAAAAGAATTCTGAAGTTAATAGTTGTCCGGAGACTTACACGATTTTTAGCATTGGTTCCTATGGGAGTTTATTTAGTGGGGAGTCCAAGGCCCGTCTAGTTTGTTTCCTTGCAAGTGAAAACACCTCAACGCCGTTGAAAGTTTCCCTACGTCCGGGCATCAATCTTGAAAAATTTCCCTACCCAAAAAATAAATAAATAAAAATTATATATTAATTGCAACGGAAAAGAAAATTAAATGCTACGCGGCAATTAAACCAACAAATTATGTTGCATTATTCTGATTTGTGTTTTTCGTACAGATGAAAAAAATAAAAAATACGGCTTGGGTAAACAATGTAAAAATTACGGGGTGACATGTCATGCTTATAAAGCGCCGCGAGTCCGGTTTCACGGACTGACCGGCTGACATCTAGTTCCCATCATGGTGTGGCGACCGAGTCACAGCATTTCCTTTCCTGTCTTGAGCACCCAACTAAATGCACTCCCACTTGCCCACTTCTCCATCAGAGTCCACTTGCCAAGTAAAATAGGGCCAACTTTAAAAGCCTAAATTTATCAAGTCTCCCCAAAAGTTGAAACACAAAACCCCCAGGTTGTGATAGATTCGTATAATTACACAATCTATTAATTGCATGACCCCCCCAAAACGTTATAATTAAAAATAATTATACTGTTTCATTATTGAATGGGTGTTTTTGAATTTTGTTTTTATTTTTATTTATTTATTTATTACTTATTTATTTATTTATTTATTTATTAATTTTTTTTTGGGGGGGGGGTCTCAACTTGTTTTTGGTTTGCTTCATTTATTGAATTGTTTATTTAATCATTTATTGATTTTCTTATATATTTCTTCTTCCCTTTTCATTTAGTTATTTTTTGAGTCCCCATTCAGTATAGATACATGTTGCCGTCTGTTGTTTTCTCCAGTCTGGTTGGGTGCACTCGTATTACTATACATTGTAAACTCACGGGGTTAAAGTACCAACACCTTACTAGCGCAGTGGGATAAGGTGCTGGGACTGTCTCAACACTTGGACCACGCGATCCGGGTTCGAATGCCGTCTGCACTAATATAGGTTCAAGGCCTTTTGCTGTCTGTGGCAACAGTGTGATTGGGATCCGCCTTGCTTCCTCCCCTAAAGTGGTCAGGGCCCTAGTGGCTAGGCAGGGGAGACAGGGGAGGATATGCTGCTGGGTCAACCGCCACGAACAAGGGAACTAATCGTTGCCGCATAGGGGGCGCAGAGTGCGCTATCTAAACCTCTTCGGCGCGTGAACGCCTGACACTACCAGCAACGTAACTTTTAAACCTTTTTTGATAAGGTAGAGATTTTACTGTTATTCCTTTTTTGTTATTTTATTTATTTATTTATTATTTACATATTTTGTAATTCCTCTTCGGATGCAACTACGCGATAAAAGATACATAAAATCCTGCAAAAACATTTTATTAAAGAAACAATTGCAAAAAAAGGAAACCAAAACATAACCACGGAAACACATAATCCAAGCAAGCGCACTAAAGATAGCCCCCCCCCTACCCCCTCCCCCGGAAAACAAAAGGGGAAAAACAGACACACACATACACACACCAGACAAACCACTCAAACAACCCTTCCCCCACAAATAGTGAAAAAACTTAGCATCGACTCATTAATAAGTTTTAGGCCCTCAAAATAATATATAGGCTATTAGACTGATTTTATGGCCCACGCAGGTTTGTGTACGAACCGCAGTGCCATTGGTTGTGCACAAACAGGTCTGTACACAAAACACCGTGCCATTGGTCCATGTACAAACTATTAATGTCACTTTTATCGAGAGTGTCCGACTAATGGGGGCTGTTAACTTTCAACTTGGAGGTTTTATTGGATGACATAGGCACTGAAATAAATAGTCCTATTTGCCAAGAGGTGTAGGGAAATGTTTCATGACGTAGGGACGTAGGGAAACTTTCACCGGCGTTGAGGTGTTTTCACTTGGAAGGAAACAAACTAGACGGGCCTTGGACTCCCCACTAAATAAACTCCCATAGGAACCAATGCTGAATGATAAATATTCAAAAATACTCAATAAATCGTGTAAGTCTCTCAGCCTCTTGAAAACCAATCAAACATGTGGAGAAGTGCTTCACGAAAACTGGCAGGTAGTCGGTTTAGGGAAAATTTCATTTTCTGGTGTGTTTTTTTCTGGGGTCGCTAGAAAAAATTCCAAACGGCTGACCTGCCAAAAATTGAAAAGAATTCTGAAGTTAATAGTTGTCCGGAGACTTACACGATTTTTAGCATTGGTTCCTATGGGAGTTTATTTAGTGGGGAGTCCAAGGCCCGTCTAGTTTGTTTCCTTGCAAGTGAAAACACCTCAACGCCGTTGAAAGTTTCCCTACGTCCGGGCATCAATCTTGAAAAATTTCCCTACCCAAAAAATAAATAAATAAAAATTATATATTAATTGCAACGGAAAAGAAAATTAAATGCTACGCGGCAATTAAACCAACAAATTATGTTGCATTATTCTGATTTGTGTTTTTCGTACAGATGAAAAAAATAAAAAATACGGCTTGGGTAAACAATGTAAAAATTACGGGGTGACATGTCATGCTTATAAAGCGCCGCGAGTCCGGTTTCACGGACTGACCGGCTGACATCTAGTTCCCATCATGGTGTGGCGACCGAGTCACAGCATTTCCTTTCCTGTCTTGAGCACCCAACTAAATGCACTCCCACTTGCCCACTTCTCCATCAGAGTCCACTTGCCAAGTAAAATAGGGCCAACTTTAAAAGCCTAAATTTATCAAGTCTCCCCAAAAGTTGAAACACAAAACCCCCAGGTTGTGATAGATTCGTATAATTACACAATCTATTAATTGCATGACCCCCCCAAAACGTTATAATTAAAAATAATTATACTGTTTCATTATTGAATGGGTGTTTTTGAATTTTGTTTTTATTTTTATTTATTTATTTATTACTTATTTATTTATTTATTTATTTATTAATTTTTTTTTGGGGGGGGGGTCTCAACTTGTTTTTGGTTTGCTTCATTTATTGAATTGTTTATTTAATCATTTATTGATTTTCTTATATATTTCTTCTTCCCTTTTCATTTAGTTATTTTTTGAGTCCCCATTCAGTATAGATACATGTTGCCGTCTGTTGTTTTCTCCAGTCTGGTTGGGTGCACTCGTATTACTATACATTGTAAACTCACGGGGTTAAAGTACCAACACCTTACTAGCGCAGTGGGATAAGGTGCTGGGACTGTCTCAACACTTGGACCACGCGATCCGGGTTCGAATGCCGTCTGCACTAATATAGGTTCAAGGCCTTTTGCTGTCTGTGGCAACAGTGTGATTGGGATCCGCCTTGCTTCCTCCCCTAAAGTGGTCAGGGCCCTAGTGGCTAGGCAGGGGAGACAGGGGAGGATATGCTGCTGGGTCAACCGCCACGAACAAGGGAACTAATCGTTGCCGCATAGGGGGCGCAGAGTGCGCTATCTAAACCTCTTCGGCGCGTGAACGCCTGACACTACCAGCAACGTAACTTTTAAACCTTTTTTGATAAGGTAGAGATTTTACTGTTATTCCTTTTTTGTTATTTTATTTATTTATTTATTATTTACATATTTTGTAATTCCTCTTCGGATGCAACTACGCGATAAAAGATACATAAAATCCTGCAAAAACATTTTATTAAAGAAACAATTGCAAAAAAAGGAAACCAAAACATAACCACGGAAACACATAATCCAAGCAAGCGCACTAAAGATAGCCCCCCCCCTACCCCCTCCCCCGGAAAACAAAAGGGGAAAAACAGACACACACATACACACACCAGACAAACCACTCAAACAACCCTTCCCCCACAAATAGTGAAAAAACTTAGCATCGACTCATTAATAAGTTTTAGGCCCTCAAAATAATATATAGGCTATTAGACTGATTTTATGGCCCACGCAGGTTTGTGTACGAACCGCAGTGCCATTGGTTGTGCACAAACAGGTCTGTACACAAAACACCGTGCCATTGGTCCATGTACAAACTATTAATGTCACTTTTATCGAGAGTGTCCGACTAATGGGGGCTGTTAACTTTCAACTTGGAGGTTTTATTGGATGACATAGGCACTGAAATAAATAGTCCTATTTGCCAAGAGGTGTAGGGAAATGTTTCATGACGTAGGGACGTAGGGAAACTTTCACCGGCGTTGAGGTGTTTTCACTTGGAAGGAAACAAACTAGACGGGCCTTGGACTCCCCACTAAATAAACTCCCATAGGAACCAATGCTGAATGATAAATATTCAAAAATACTCAATAAATCGTGTAAGTCTCTCAGCCTCTTGAAAACCAATCAAACATGTGGAGAAGTGCTTCACGAAAACTGGCAGGTAGTCGGTTTAGGGAAAATTTCATTTTCTGGTGTGTTTTTTTCTGGGGTCGCTAGAAAAAATTCCAAACGGCTGACCTGCCAAAAATTGAAAAGAATTCTGAAGTTAATAGTTGTCCGGAGACTTACACGATTTTTAGAATTGGTTCCTATGGGAGTTTATTTAGTGGGGAGTCCAAGGCCCGTCTAGTTTGTTTCCTTGCAAGTGAAAACACCTCAACGCCGTTGAAAGTTTCCCTACGTCCGGGCATTAATCTTGAAAAATTTCCCTACCCAAAAAATAAATAAATAAAAATTATATATTAATTGCAACGGAAAAGAAAATTAAATGCTACGCGGCAATTAAACCAACAAATTATGTTGCATTATTCTGATTTGTGTTTTTCGTACAGATGAAAAAAATAAAAAATACGGCTTGGGTAAACAATGTAAAAATTACGGGGTGACATGTCATGCTTATAAAGCGCCGCGAGTCCGGTTTCACGGACTGACCGGCTGACATCTAGTTCCCATCATGGTGTGGCGACCGAGTCACAGCATTTCCTTTCCTGTCTTGAGCACCCAACTAAATGCACTCCCACTTGCCCACTTTTCCATCAGAGTCCACTTGCCAAGTAAAATAGGGCCAACTTTAAAAGCCTAAATTTATCAAGTCTCCCCAAAAGTTGAAACACAAAACCCCCAGGTTGTGATAGATTCGTATAATTACACAATCTATTAATTGCATGACCCCCCCAAAACGTTATAATTAAAAATAATTATACTGTTTCATTATTGAATGGGTGTTTTTGAATTTGGTTTTTATTTTTATTTATTTATTTATTACTTATTTATTTATTTATTTATTTATTATTTTTTTTGGGGGGGGGGGGTCTCAACTTGTTTTTGGTTTGCTTCATTTATTGAATTGTTTATTTAATCATTTATTGATTTTCTTATATATTTCTTCTTCCCTTTTCATTTAGTTATTTTTTGAGTCCCCATTCAGTATAGATACATGTTGCCGTCTGTTGTTTTCTCCAGTCTGGTTGGGTGCACTCGTATTACTATACATTGTAAACTCACGGGGTTAAAGTACCAACACCTTACTAGCGCAGTGGGATAAGGTGCTGGGACTGTCTCAACACTTGGACCACGCGATCCGGGTTCGAATGCCGTCTGCACTAATATAGGTTCAAGGCCTTTTGCTGTCTGTGGCAACAGTGTGATTGGGATCCGCCTTGCTTCCTCCCCTAAAGTGGTCAGGGCCCTAGTGGCTAGGCAGGGGAGACAGGGGAGGATATGCTGCTGGGTCAACCGCCACGAACAAGGGAACTAATCGTTGCCGCATAGGGGGGCGCAGAGTGCGCTATCTAAACCTCTTCGGCGCGTGAACGCCTGACACTACCAGCAACGTAACTTTTAAACCTTTTTTGATAAGGTAGAGATTTTACTGTTATTCCTTTTTTGTTATTTTATTTATTTATTTATTATTTACATATTTTGTAATTCCTCTTCGGATGCAACTACGCAATAAAAGATACATAAAATCCTGCAAAAACATTTTATTAAAGAAACAATTGCAAAAAAAGGAAACCAAAACATAACCACGGAAACACATAATCCAAGCAAGCGCACTAAAGATAGCCCCCCCCCCTACCCCCTCCCCGGAAAACAAAAGGGGAAAAACAGACACACAAATACACACACCAGACAAACCACTCAAACAACCCTTCCCCCACAAATAGTGAAAAAACTTAGCATCGACTCATTAATAAGTTTTAGGCCCTCAAAATAATCTATAGGCTATTAGACTGATTTTATGGCCCACGCAGGTTTGTGTACGAACCGCAGTGCCATTGGTTGTGCACAAACAGGTCTGTACACAAAACACCGTGCCATTGGTCCATGTACAAACTATTAATGTCACTTTTATCGAGAGTGTCCGACTAATGGGGGCTGTTAACTTTCAACTTGGAGGTTTTATTGGATGACATAGGCACTGAAATAAATAGTCCTATTTGCCAAGAGTGTAGGGAAATGTTTCATGACGTAGGGACGTAGGGAAACTTTCACCGGCGTTGAGGTGTTTTCACTTGGAAGGAAACAAACTAGACGGGCCTTGGACTCCCCACTAAATAAACTCCCATAGGAACCAATGCTGAATGATAAATATTCAAAAATACTCAAAAAATCGTGTAAGTCTCTCAGCCTCTTGAAAACCAATCAAACATGTGGAGAAGTGCTTCACGAAAACTGGCAGGTAGTCGGTTTAGGGAAAATTTCATTTTCTGGTGTGTTTTTTTCTGGGGTCGCTAGAAAAAATTCCAAACGGCTGACCTGTCAAAAATTGAAAAGATTTCTGAAGTTAATAGTTGTCGGGAGACTTACACGATTTTTAGAATTGGTTCCTATGGGAGTTTATTTAGTGGGGAGTCCAAGGCCCGTCTAGTTTGTTTCCTTGCAAGTGAAAACACCTCAACGCCGTTGAAAGTTTCCCTACGTCCGGGCATCAATCTTGAAAAATTTCCCTACCCAAAAAATAAATAAATAAAAATTATATATTAATTGCAACGGAAAAGAAAATTAAATGCTACGCGGCAATTAAACCAACAAATTATGTTGCATTATTCTGATTTGTGTTTTTCGTACAGATGAAAAAAATAAAAAATACGGCTTGGGTAAACAATGTAAAAATTACGGGGTGACATGTCATGCTTATAAAGCGCCGCGAGTCCGGTTTCACGGACTGACCGGCTGACATCTAGTTCCCATCATGGTGTGGCGACCGAGTCACAGCATTTCCTTTCCTGTCTTGAGCACCCGACTAAATGCACTCCCACTTGCCCACTTCTCCATCAGAGTCCACTTGCCAAGTAAAATAGGGCCAACTTTAAAAGCCTAAATTTATCAAGTCTCCCCAAAAGTTGAAACACAAAACCCCCAGGTTGTGATAGATTCGTATAATTACACAATCTATTAATTGCATGACCCCCCCAAAACGTTATAATTAAAAATAATTATACTGTTTCATTATTGAATGGGTGTTTTTGAATTTTGTTTTTATTTTTATTTATTTATTTATTTATTTATTTATTTATTTTTTTATATATTTTTTTTGGGGGGGGTCTCAACTTGTTTTTGGTTTGCTTCATTTATTGAATTGTTTATTTAATCATTTATTGATTTTCTTATATATTTCTTCTTCCCTTTTCATTTAGTTATTTTTTGAGTCCCCATTCAGTATAGATACATGTTGCCGTCTGTTGTTTTCTCCAGTCTGGTTGGGTGCACTCGTATTACTATACATTGTAAACTCACGGGGTTAAAGTACCAACACCTTACTAGCGCAGTGGGATAAGGTGCTGGGACTGTCTCAACACTTGGACCACGCGATCCGGGTTCGAATGCCGTCTGCACTAATATAGGTTCAAGGCCTTTTGCTGTCTGTGGCAACAGTGTGATTGGGATCCGCCTTGCTTCCTCCCCTAAAGTGGTCAGGGCCCTAGTGGCTAGGCAGGGGAGACAGGGGAGGATATGCTGCTGGGTCAACCGCCACGAACAAGGGAACTAATCGTTGCCGCATAGGGGGGCGCAGAGTGCGCTATCTAAACCTCTCCGGCGCGTGAACGCCTGACACTACCAGCAACGTAACTTTTTAACCTTTTTTGATAAGGCAGAGATTTTACTGTTATTCCTTTTTTGTTATTTTATTTATTTATTTATTATTTACATATTTTGTAATTCCTCTTCGGATGCAACTACGCAATAAAAGATACATAAAATCCTGCAAAAACATTTTATTAAAGAAACAATTGCAAAAAAAGGAAACCAAAACATAACCACGGAAACACATAATCCAAGCAAGCGCACTAAAGATAGCCCCCCCCTACCCCCTCCCCCGGAAAACAAAAGGGGAAAAACAGACACACAAATACACACACCAGACAAACCACTCAAACAACCCTTCCCCCACAAATAGTGAAAAAACTTAGCATCGGCTCATTAATCAGTTTTAGGCCCTCAAAATAATCTATAGGCTATTAGACTGATTTTATGGCCCACGCAGGTTTGTGTACGAACCGCAGTGCCATTGGTTGTGCACAAACAGGTCTGTACACAAAACACCGTGCCATTGGTCCATGTACAAACTATTAATGTCACTTTTATCGAGAGTGTCCGACTAATGGGGGCTGTTAACTTTCAACTTGGAGGTTTTATTGGATGACATAGGCACTGAAATAAATAGTCCTATTTGCCAAGAGGTGTAGGGAAATGTTTCATGACGTAGGGACGTAGGGAAACTTTCACCGGCGTTGAGGTGTTTTCACTTGGAAGGAAACAAACTAGACGGGCCTTGGACTCCCCACTAAATAAACTCCCATAGGAACCAATGCTGAATGATAAATATTCAAAAATACTCAAAAAATCGTGTAAGTCTCTCAGCCTCTTGAAAACCAATCAAACATGTGGAGAAGTGCTTCACGAAAACTGGCAGCAAGTCGGTTTAGGGAAAATTTCATTTTCTGGTGTGTTTTTATCTGGGGTCGCTAGAAAAAATTCCAAACGGCTGACCTGCCAAAAATTGAAAAGAATTCTGAAGTTAATAGTTGTCCGGAGACTTACACGATTTTTAGCATTGGTTCCTATGGGAGTTTATTTAGTGGGGAGTCCAAGGCCCGTCTAGTTTGTTTCCTTGCAAGTGAAAACACCTCAACGCCGTTGAAAGTTTCCCTACGTCCGGGCATCAATCTTGAAAAATTTCCCTACCCAAAAAATAAATAAATAAAAATTATATATTAATTGCAACGGAAAATAAAATTAAATGCTACGCGGCAATTAAACCAACAAATTATGTTGCATTATTCTGAATTGTGTTTTTCGTACAGATGAAAAAAATAAAAAATACGGCTTGGGTAAACAATGTAAACATTACGTGGTGACGTGTCATGCTTATAAAGCGCCGCGAGTCCGGTTTCACGGACTGACCGGCTGACATCTAGTTCCCATCATGGTGTGGCGACCGAGTCACAGCATTTCCTTTCCTGTCTTGAGCACCCAACTAAATGCACTCCCATTTGCCCACTTCTCCATCAGAGTCCACTTGCCAAGTAAAATAGGGCCAACTTTAAAAGCCTAAATTTATCAAGTCTCCCCAAAAGTTGAAACACAAAACCCCCAGGTTGTGATAGATTCGTATAATTACACAATCTATTAATTGCATGACCCCCCCAAAACGTTATAATTAAAAATAATTATACTGTTTCATTATTGAATGGGTGTTTTTGATTTTTTTAATTATTTTTATTTATTTATTTATTTATTTATTTATTTATTTATTTATTTATTTATTTTGGGGGGGGGGTCTCAACTTGTTTTTGGTTTGCTTCATTTATTGAATTGTTTATTTAATCATTTATTGATTTTCTTATATATTTCTTCTTCCCTTTTCATTTAGTTATTTTTTGAGTCCCCATTCAGTATAGATACATGTTGCCGTCTGTTGTTTTCTCCAGTCTGGTTGGGTGCACTCGTATTACTATACATTGTAAACTCACGGGGTTAAAGTACCAACACCTTACTAGCGCAGTGGGATAAGGTGCTGGGACTGTCTCAACACTTGGACCACGCGATCCGGGTTCGAATGCCGTCTGCACTAATATAGGTTCAAGGCCTTTTGCTGTGTGTGGCAACAGTGTGATTGGGATCCGCCTTGCTTCCTCCCCTAAAGTGGTCAGGGCCCTAGTGGCTAGGCAGGGGAGACAGGGGAGGATATGCTGCTGGGTCAACCGCCACGAACAAGGGAACTAATCGTTGCCGCATAGGGGGGCGCAGAGTGCGCTATCTAAACCTCTCCGGCGCGTGAACGCCTGACACTACCAGCAACGTAACTTTTTAACCTTTTTTGATAAGGCAGAGATTTTACTGTTATTCCTTTTTTGTTATTTTATTTATTTATTTATTATTTACATATTTTGTAATTCCTCTTCGGATGCAACTACGCAATAAAAGATACATAGGCCCTAAAATCCTGCAAAAACATTTTATTAAAGAAACAATTGCAAAAAAAGGTCACCAAAACATAACCACGGAAACACATAATCCAAGCAAGCGCACTAAAGATAGCCCCCCCCCTACCCTCTCCCCCGGAAAACAAAAGGGGAAAAACAGACACACAAATACACACACCAGACAAACCACTCAAACAACCCTTCCCCCACAAATAGTGAACAAACTTAGCATCGGCTCATTAATAAGTTTTAGGCCCTCAAAATAATCTATAGGCTATTAGTAGTATTAGACTGATTTGAGAGCGCATGGTAGAAGTGGTACAGTATGATGCCCAAAAGTTACCTTGTAGAGTTACCCCTCATTGGCCAACGCGGGTTTGTACAGCAATGTATTGGACACATGCATGTACATGTACATGTACATGTACACATGCATAGCCATGCAGTACAGATGGGGTCTATAGCGGGAATAGCCGGTTAGCGGGCTTTCAGTGGTTGTTTTTACTGGTGTTATTAAAAAGCACCATGGAAACACATAATCCAGGCAGGCGCTCCAAAATCATATCTCCTGAACCACATGTCAAAAGGTCGTATTGTTCGTGATTTCTTGTTAACTTTGTTATTTTTTATTTTTATTTTTTTTATGAATCAGAAAACAGGAACAGCTCTGTGTTTGTTCACAAAGAGCTAATGTCTAGTTTATTATTATTTTATTTAGGCCTATTTAAAACAAATTTGGTGATCTTTTGGTGATTTCACTTTTTATAGAGAATCATCTACACATTACTCTGGTTTTTGTATCGATTGTCTCGTCACTTAGGGGCAGGGATTTGCTGAAAACAATGCTGATTGGCTCCCCAGAGTGATAGGACTCTTCCTCTGTGCTGTCACTGTAGTATAATACGAAAGTGAAAGGCCGCCAGGGCTACCCAGAGTGACTGATTTACGCGCACACTGGTTCAAAACCGTCCATTACTTTTTGTATGGCGCTTATATTATAATACGCTTTATAGTACGCACTTGTCAAAATGGAAATAATTATTTTGACGAGATTTCATTTTTCAAATGAATCATGTTTGTATACAGTCATCTAAACGTGACAGATGTTGCAAGAAGATCAAAGAAGAATGAGCAGGGACGTCATCTTGACGTCAATATATTTTTGCACATCTTCAAAGATGTACATGAGATTGCAACTCTGGAGAAAGCGATGGCAAATTATAAATCGTACAATGGCAGAATGCCAAAACCCAAATAACCTCTGCCTCTCCGTCCGCTTAAAAGGGTTTAATTCGGCAGGGAACAAATCGTGCCGCAGAACTCAGGCTCTCTGTGGCTCTATTGTATTATTGTAAACATGTGTTGTGTCAGAGACCTTTCCTCTAAAAACGGAATTAAAAGCTGGAAACTATTTCTGAAAGTGAAAGGGGGTTATGGGTAAACATTGATATGGGATTCTACCTCACCATTATGACGTCACTCCAGAGACCACGTGAGATAGCGCTTACCAGCCAGCTACAATCATTGTGTGATCTAGCCAGCTGATGAACGGACGCTCCTGCTCCGTTCTCACCAACACCGTGTTGCATAGGCCAATGCTTATGTATTATACTGAAGTTATAGCACTAAATTGTTTTAGCCTTTACATGATAGGCCTAGTTCTTTAGGTGTAACAAACCAAGCTATGGATAGTTTTTTGGACATCGGGGATTTCTCAGATTTATCTCCGCAAACGACACCTCTGAGACGGGGTTCTGGTTTACCCATGGAAGATGGCTCAATAGCCAACCTTCCTGAAATTTCCGAAACGGAAGTTAAACAACCAGCAGAAGTTATGGGAAAAGGGACTTTGAAGTGTAAAGGTAAGACAAAATTGTCAAAAACTCTACACATTATCCCGAATACAGTCAGTACGCCATTCCAGGGCGTTGCCACTACGTCCACGCCCAATGAACCGTGGCAAGGGTTAAACAACACCTTAATGCAAGCAATGAAAGAGGGCTTTGCCCAATTCACGAGTGAATTCATTGAGGCGACTAATAACAAAGGAAAGGAATGCAAGCGTAGCTCCTCGAGCACCAATGTGCCCGAGCAGAAAGCCAAACGGCTGAAATCAGTCGTGGTTGTTTCAAACCAAGCAGATTCTGATGACACAGAAGCTGAACTAAGACGCCTGTTCTCTGAGGATGAACAAAATGGCTCGTCAAGTGACGATCTTTTGGGCGATGTCCAACAGGAGTATGAAGCAGATGATAAGATTGGACCCAAAATTAAAGACAAGCTTGCTACCTTGACTGACAAAATCCTCATGACAAAGTTGTCTGATGATAAACTGTCTGAAAAGCAAAAAGCTTACAGCAGACCCCAAAATTGTACCAATCTAATAAAAACGAAAGTGAACCCAGAAATATGGGCGCTACTCAAGCCTAGTACTCGGACACGGGACTTAAAGTTCTTGAGAGTTCAAAAATTGCTTGTTTCAGCATTTGTTCCTCTACTGCAACTAACAGAGAAGTTATTAGCAAAGCAAGGTGTCAAAGAAGAGGTAAAACTAGCTACGGACACTATAACTTTAATGGCTAATGCCAACATTGAGCTAAACTTGAGACGTAGGGAACTAATGCGTCCCGATCTCAATACACAGTACCAGCGCCTCTGCGCTCCTTCGGTCCCAATTACCAAACTTCTTTTTGGGGATGAATTGACCAAAGCAGTTCATGACATAAAAACAACCAACAAAGTTGGAAATAAACTTGGTCATCAGGCTGATGGACGTAATAAAAACTTTGGGTATAGCCATTACTCAGGCCGTTCAATGTCGGCAAAAAAGTACAACCAGTCCTACTCCCATCCCTACCAAGGGAATCGATCGGCAAAAAGCAGCCACAGCCGGGGGCGAGGATACAGGCGGAGCCAAAGCACAGTGACACGCCCGTAAATGCGCCAAGTTCTTCCAGAATAGCACAGGTTAGCACATTTATTGCTGAAATCAGTGAAGCTAAAGCAAGCTCATTTATTGCAGGAAGAATACACAATTATTCTTCATCATGGAGTAATATTACTTCAGACCAATCTATTTTGAGCATAGTAAAAGGACTCAAAATTGAGTTCGAATCCACACCGAGACAAATGTTCATACCAAAGCAACATGCCTTGAATGACATTGAACAACAAATTGTTCACAAGGAAGTTGATAAGCTCCTTGCAAAAGGAGTTATTGAGAAAACTTCACATGAACCAGAAGAATTCTTGTCAAATATATTTTTGCGGCCGAAGAAAGACGGTACATACCGAACGATATTGAATTTAAAGTCGTTAAATAAAAAATTGAAATACCATCATTTTAAGATGGAGACTTTACAGTCTGCAACACATTTAATGACAAAAGGTTGTTTCATGTCATCTATCGACCTAAGAGACGCCTATTATTCAGTGCCGATTGCAAATGAACATAAAAAGTATCTGAAATTCCAGTTTGGTGATACCCTTTATCAGTAACGGTGGCGACAAAACAACTTATGGCCGAAGCAGGCTTCATAATTCACGACACAAAGTCGGTTTTTATTCCAGTACAGGAAATAACTTTCCTTGGCTTTGTGTTTAACTCGAATGATATGTCAATTTCCCCGACATCACAGAAAGCTGAAAAGCTAAAAGAAAAATGTCAAAACTTGTTTATAAAAGAATCTGTGCTTATACGAGAAGTGGCTCAGGTTATTGGCATACTGGTGTCAATTTTTCCAGGCGTAATGTTTGGCCAACTGTTTTACCGACAAGTCGAAAGAGACAAAATAAGAGCACTGCAACAAAATGACGGAGACTTTGATTCTCAAATGAATTTGTCAGAAGAGGCGTTAAATGACCTCAATTGGTGGATTACAAATATTAAATCCACTGAAGCCACAAGACATTTAAGTATAATACACTCAAAGCCAAGTGTTATTATTACTTCAGATGCATCCCTAACAGGATGGGGTGCTGTTTGTAAGGACAACCGCACAGGGGGTCATTGGACACATCAAGAAGCACATGCTCACATAAATATTCTTGAAATTCTTGCCTCTTTCTTTGCATTGAAGTCCTTTTCGAAGAAATGCATGAACTCACATGTGCGATTGTATATTGATAATACAACAGCGATTGCATACATCAATAACATGGGCGGAATAAAATCGATAGAGTGTGACAAAGTCACACGCCAGATGTGGCAATGGGCTAAAGGCAATAATATTTGGCTTAGTGCAGCTCACATTCCAGGCAAACAAAACGTAGTGGCAGACATTGAATCAAGAAGAAAGAATGTCGATGGGGAATGGATGCTTAAGCCACACATTTTTTGCCAAATAAGTGCTAGGTTTATAGAACCGAATATTGATCTATTTGCCTCTAGATTAAACTATCAGGTCAAGCCGTATGTGTCGTGGAAACATGACCCAGAGGCTATTGAGATAGATGCATTTATGTTGTCTTGGAACAATTACAGTTTTTATGCTTTCCCACCTTTTAGCCTTATCGGCAGAGTTCTTCAAAAGATACACAACGAAATTGATACATATGCTGAAAGCAGAGCCAATACTCATCTCGGCATCTCTGCACCCATTACAGCTACCGCAGAACAAATCAGCGGTGCACCCACTTCAATCGAAGCTGTCACTACTGGCATGCCATGTATCCGGGAGCGACTTGCAAGAACAGGTATTTCAGTTCGGACAACTGAAATAATTGTGGCTTCGTGGAGAAACTCCACACAAAAACAGTATGCTTCGTATATCAGAAGATGGGAATCTTTTTGCCGCAGACACAGCAAAAATCCTATCAAACCAAATATAGGCATTGCGTTACAATTTTTAACAGAATTATTTGACGAAGGACTCAGTTATAGTTCCATTAATTGTGCCAGGTCGGCAATTTCGTCAATTACTTTGCCCATAGATGGTGTTACTTTTGGTAGTCATGTTCTAACCACAAGATTTATGAAAGGAGTGTTTAATTCTAGACCATCGTTCCCAAGATATAAAGCTATATGGGATGTTGGTATTTTGTTTAATTTCCTGAAGTCGTTAGGTAATACAAATGAACTTTCTTTGAAGGTGCTCAGTAAGAAAGTAGTAACGTTGTTGGCTCTAGTTACAGCCCAACGAACCCAAACACTGCATCTAATATGCATTGATGATGTATCAATATCTGACACAGTGTCGTATTACAGCGGGAAAATTATTAAAACAAAGTAGACCAGGAGTACATCAAGCCGATTTTGTTTTACCCATTCTATCAGAAAATCTTGATCTTTGCGTTGTTACCAATTTATCAGAATATTTAAAACGAACAAAGAATGTTCGTGGTGATGAGAAACGTTTGTTTGTAAGTTTTCAAAAGCCGTTCAAGGCTTTATCTACAGACAGTATAAGCAGATGGATTAGAGATATGCTAAAGGCGGCAGGAATTGACACACGTGTATTTACAGCACACAGTGTACGAGCAGCCTCCACTTCAGCAGCTGCAACTGCAGGAGTTCCAATACAGGTTATCTTAAAGAATGCAGGATGGTCCGGCGAAAAGACTTTCGCAAAGTTTTATAATAAACCTATAGTTCAAAACCCTGCATTTTCTACTTCAATTATAAACAAGAAGTGAAAACTCTCATGTAGCCTTTGTTCACTCCTTATTTTAGTAAGGAGGTGTATTTTCTATGAGTTACATTAAAATAGTTGAACCAGACGTAAGTATTGTTCTCTTGGTACTCCTTTTTGTGAGTCCTTATCTATGTTTAACAAGTCAAAATGTTCTTGCTCTAAACATCTCACGTGGTCTCTGGAGTGACGTCATAATGGTGAGGTAGAATCCTAAAATTAAACGAGTCTAATTTATTAGGCGAAGTTTGATTGAGATTCTACCGATCCATTATGACGAACGAAAGAGATTACGTGCCCACCCGTTCTTCTTAAAGTTATAATGACCTCCCTTTTTCGTCATGTCGAACTTTTTGACTTGTGCTTTAAAGATTGATTGTAGCTGGCTGGTAAGCGCTATCTCACGTAATCTCTTTCGTTCGTCATAATGGATCGGTAGAATCTCAATCAAACTTCGCCTAATAAATTAGACTCGTTTAATTTTAGGATTATTCCCCGGGTCTGTTGTGTGAATTCAAAGCCATGCACGGCTCATTGTACTTCACAAAAGAGTGTTTGGCCCAGTTGTCATGGAAGCAGTATGTTTTTTCTTGGGGTTGATCACAAGCTGGCCCATGTGACTTTTGAAATAGGACTGTCACAGACAGTTGCTTCAAAAACCCACATCTAACACTTATGCTAGGGTCTTACGTAAAATGTCTGGTTTAATTTTAATTAAATGCAACACAGAGAGATACAGGAAATCTATATTCCACAACTTGCCAAAATGTTGTAATAGTTTGTGTTAATGGTTTTGTAAATGTTTTACATTTTTTTATTTTGGCTCTTTGTGTTTGATTGTATTTTTACCTGTGATTTTATTTTTATCAATGTTAAGTGATCCCCAAGCTACTGATGCTGGTCATTTTATCTGTGAATACCAATTAAAACAAATTATTAATAAAATACAAAAGTTTAACATAATATTGTGTTAACACGATTGAATGTTTTGCTAACATTCCCAGCGCGGTTTGTAGAAAGGTATACCATTGGCTGAGAGTCGTGCGCAGAGCGCACACGCGCGCGCCAAAATTGAAACTGGCAAAAAAGGTGCTGAGTGTGGCGGGTCTACTGTGCCAAATATCACAACAATGTTTCGTTGACTCTTTTCTGTGAACTGAGACAACTGTATGCCTAAACCCTACTAAACTTCTTCCTCCCATGGATGGTTTGAAATTGTGTACAAATTGTGCCTGCATGAAGTCAAGGCTCTCTGTGGCTCTTTTGTAAACATGCGAGTGTCATGGTCACATGACCTAAATTTCCTCCTATTTCTACACAAACACACTTACATAACAATGGGACTCTTCCCCGGGTCTGTTGTATGAATTCAAAGTCGTGTGCGGCTCATTGTACTTCACTAAAGAGTGTTGGCCCTGTTGTCATGGAAGCTGTGAGCTTTTGTTTGTGGTTGTTCACAAGCTGGCCCGTGTTTTGCAGAGCGTTGTCAAAGGAAATTTTCTTTTATAACTTGGAGTAAACAAACATCTCTTCCAAGGCAATTGTAAATGTCCTACTTTTTGTCTCTTCTGAGTGATAAGCCATTATTTAATTTCTTTGTTCAACTCCAAGTAACCGTTTCGAGAAAAAATATTATAAATTAATTACTAAACTCTTCACTAACATTTAAAGACAATAGCACCATAAACTTCAGTCATGGATCCTCTACTTGTTACCAATCCATCCTTGAGACCTCGACATAGTTTTCAGAAACCACCCTCTCAGTGGTTTTCACTTAGCCATCATGTCAGCTGTTTTCACTGAACCATAAACCCCCTACCTCAGTTTCCAAAATACAATGCAGTGCAGTGGAAGCCCCGAACAGGCACGCATGTCCACTAAATGGAGACACTTGATCACACGTCAGAATGAAGAAACAAAAAACCCCAGCAAAAATGCAAAAACAACTGTAGACAACATTACATGAAAGTCACAATAATGTACAACAACAAGTTATGAAATCACAATTAAACATAAACATTTACATGTAATTCATTGTGATGATATCTGACATTTGTTCACTGCTGTTATAAATTATAATTCCGATATCGGTCGAGATGTATAGCAACCGGGATCCTAAACCAACTTATCTTGGAAACCGGCAATATCTCTAGTGTTGTGTTCTGCGGATCGTTTCCGCAAACACACTTAACTTTTGCCCGAGTAAATCATCCACATAAAATTATGACAAATATAAAGTCCATACATTGGTAAATAACACGGGAAAGCAAGTCAGGCGATTATTTTCAAACTGCAAATTTAATGGTTATA
Source organism: Leptasterias polaris (assembly GCA_037783415.1). Taxonomy (NCBI): domain Eukaryota; kingdom Metazoa; phylum Echinodermata; class Asteroidea; order Forcipulatida; family Asteriidae; genus Leptasterias; species Leptasterias polaris. Next base: position 217,700 of record JAZGTN010000039.1, on the reverse strand, counting down.
TATTTCCAATCCTTAACCCTTAAGTTCCTAACCCTATACCACTCAGCAACTGGCTGATTAAGCGGTTTAAAAAAAAATTTACTCTGCGCATGAATTTAGTTGTAATCCCATTTTTCTTGACTTTTAGTCAACTGGACTCAGGTGATTTCCCCATTGACTATACAAAACAAAGCCTTAGTCTTGGGGCAATTGAACTCCCCATCTCAGTCTTTTGTTGGCAAATATTCGTGGACCCGCCCCTGGAATGGTGAAATACAATCTCTAGACCCTCTGGAAGACTGTGGGGTTGCAATCAGATATTTTATCCCTCAGTATAATGGCCAATATTTTGAGATAAGCATTGCCTGTTGTCAACTGGCAGGGTTTTGTAATAATGTCCCAAATAGACTCATGCGCACTTGAGGGTTAAGAGAACTAATTAGGTCAAAAATACAGTTAAAATTTAGAAAAATTAAAAACTCTGAAGACCCCTTGCTTGTTTCGATTGCGGATACTAAAATAAGCAGTCGTGATTTACTGGGGGAGGGGAAGGGGGACTTTTTTTTTTTTTTTTTTTTTTTTTTTTACTGTTGTTTACTTCTGCAATGTCTACTTGTATCGGTGTAGCCTGTAGGTCTAATCGTGGTTTTAGTAATGTTTTTATTTTGTATTTTAATGTGTTGGACAATGTGATGTGTGACAACAGACTAAAAAAACATATAAAACTATAACTATAACTATAACTATCTATAACTATAACTATAACCAAACCCTGATTTTGAACGGAAACAGGTCAAACTCCTGCCAACTTGTGCTCAGTTTGGTCAACTTGTACAATAACCAACTCGGACTCCAACTCCAACCAGCTTGACTCTAACCATCTCGTCCGCGAATGTTTTGCATGTACTAGTGGTATTAGTGTCAAGTTTTGACAAATCTATAGAAGAACACAATGCTTACGAAATAAATCCCAATGTTTTTGTTTGTTTAGCCTTTGAATTGGTCGGTGTGGTTACACCCCCTATGTCCCGACACTCCTAGACACCACTATGTTCCGAAAACCTTGGTGCATAAGTTGTCCTAACCCTAACCCAATAAATCACATGGGGTTTTCGATAGGGGTGTGGGAATATAGAGCAGTTTCCCCCTAGGCCTATACGAGCTGGTTGGTTGGAGTACGAATCGACTCGAATTCGGTAAAACAACCATTTTTTCATTGTTTGTTTCAATCGGGATCAGAAAACACCTGTAAAGTATTGGCATAAGGCCTGATTGTATTTGCCGTGTGATATCTTGGCACTTCCAAGTTTGAGGTAAACAGACAGTGACCCTTTTTTTCATTGACTTGTCGGTACTAAAATGGTCCATCCAAATAATTGATGTACGATCAAAGGTTGATCTAATAAAAATGTTGTGTTGCTTAGGCGTGTGCAGTAATTGGATGATAGTTCACAATGTACAGCCGCAGGCCTGCATTGATCATGCTGACACATCACCTTTATAACCTATATAAGCCGAGTTTCCGAAAGAGCCTTTTATGTTTTCTATTTATATTTTGTTTGTTTGTTTTTTGTTCAGTCGATGTATTTTTGGTTAAAAGAGTTTTTGTTACCTCCTACTAAGTAGTTGCTTTCTTTTTCTACAGGTTTACTATTTCGCCCGGGCGATTTAGTTTTGTACATGATAGCCACTCGTGTATTCAACAACAAAACGCTATATCAGAACGGCTTTATAACGACCGTGGCGTTCTAACGCTCTAAATTTACGGCGTTATAACAGCCTGATTTACGGAGTTATACTTGCCATGAAATGTTCATTTCAATTTCTACAAAATGATGAAAAATATTTTGTCGCGAATTTGCCGTTAGAGGGCATTTTGGTAGTTTTTTCCCCCATATTTTGGGGTAAAAAAAAGTTTTGTTTCCATTATTTCATTTTTTTTATTTACCAAATGCTATAAAATGATTTCCTTATTTTTTGTTCAAATGCTATGAAAATTTCCAGACATGTTTATTTTGACATAAACTGATACTATTTTCTCACTAGGGTGACCGTTGGGGCGCAATAATCGGTGCATGATGCTTGTTTGGCAATTCCTTATTTCTTGGCCTGAAAATTTGGAAGTTGGCATAGGCTATTCCATTGAAAAAGAACTTTATATTATTTTGAACCCCTAAACACAGGCCAAAAACACAAAATCTAAGATGGTCGCCAGGTATGGCGACCAAACATTTAACACTATAACGTACCACTTTGAACAAAATCAGAAATAAGTGAATAATTGTCAGTGAAAAAGACAAATAACCGGTGTCAAAGATTTTATTTTTCAAAAGAATCATATTTGAATACGCTCATCCTAAACATGACAGATGTTGCAAGAAGATCAAATAAGAATGAGAAGGGACGTCATCTTGACGTCATTACATTTTTGCACATCTTCAATGATGTATATAGTTGATCACTTGGTATGACTGAGTTTGCAATAGACCATGTGACCTGTGACATCACATGTTTACAAAAGAGCCACAGAGCCTGGACTTCCTGCAGGCACATTTGTACACAGATCAATGGAAGAAAACAACAAATCTTATGTTTTGTGAAGATTGCACTGTCTGATTTTTCTCAACTTTTGATATGAAGAAAGGGGGGACATCTCAAAAGCTGTACAGCTGTTGCTTTTGTAAATTTTGAATTTATGTGAAAATTATGACACAAAATGTAAATTTTCCCATATAGCCTGTGTAGTATCTTGCCCGGCAGGAAACGCTTTAGAAACTACAAAAAAAGGTGTTCGTGGTGAATGATTGAATGAATAGGTAACGTCATTATACCTTATCAACCCAATTCCTGGCTCAGGAGTTCGAGGTCAAATAGGGTCACATGTTGATTACTTTATAAAGACCTTTCAGATGATGTATAGATTGAAAAAAATCCAATGTGTGGTTCAGAAGTTATGATATTTTGAAATATAAAGTTTCAACCTCCGGTATATGAACCGAAAGTCAAGGTCAAATGAGGTCATACTCTATAGCGTTGGTTAAGTTACAAAAGTTTTAACTGATGATGTACAGAAAATAAACAACCAATGAGTGGTTCAGAAGTTATGATTTTTTCAAATAATAAATTTTAACTTTCGGTTTGAATCAACAGAGGTGACGCTTGGTAGCGTTGGTGAAGTCTTCGAAGTCCTTTCTGTTGACGTATAGATGATAACAATCAATTAAGTGGTTCAGGATTTATGATTTTTAAAACATTAAAAAGCAACTTCCGACTTTAACCGGTGTCAAGGTCAAGGTAAATCCCAATGTTTGTTTTTAGCCTTTTTAGAAAGACTCTGCTTGGTTGGGTGGTGGTAAAAATATTCATTAAAAATAGACATCAAGCTGTAATAGTTAATTACGAGGTACTTTCCAATTAAACGGGAATTTCGTTTTAGAACTGGGAAGAGAATCTAAAGTCGGCCCTCTACTTCAATTCTAAAAAAATTCTCAAGTTGGGAATTTTTCATCTTGAGACGCGCAGGATGTGGTAGGAGTATGAGTTCAGCGGCGGATACAGGGGGGGCGTGGGGGGCGCACGCCCCCCCCTTTTGCTTGAGAAAAAAAGAAAAAAAAGAAAGAGACACCATCAAGGAGAAAAGTGAGGGAGAGACAAAATTAATGACTAAGGCCCTACCTAGTATTTTATTTCAAAAAAGCTACTAAAAATCCGTACCTCGTACACTTTTGTTTCATTTGTGGACCACTATTATTTCACTGACAGACATTGTCTCACGTGAATCTTGTGTACCGTGTGGAAAGCGTGTTTTTCTCACACACTGAACATGCCTGGCGCGGGGATCCGGGGCGTGAAGATCATTCACCCACATCGTGAGTCGACCATGTATGCCACCTGTGGTGTGTGTGTACATTGTGCAAAGAAGTTTCTGGATGGAAAGTCAGCACTCGCGCGCGCTAAATACAATGTGACTTTTACAATACGAACTTCCGGAAACTAGTGAAGACATAGCCCCATGAATAGGGATAATCTACTTCGTATCCTTGGCCCAGTGCATCCTTTTTTTCTGTGGCCGATTTAATTTTTAATCCGGGTTATGAAACGTACCGATCGAATGCTACTGTACTTGTAGAAGGCCCTAATGCTGAATTTTTTTTTTTTAAACATCACAGATCTTTTGGGAAAATTGTTTGCTTTTCGAGTCGCGAGTGTGATTTTTTCCCCACTTATTAACTTGCGGGAAAACCATTGTCAGGTTCCCTCAACAATCCACAACAGTTAGACGATCAACTGCTGATATTTAATGGGGACCAGACTGATTTAGTCAGCGCGCCGAGCGCAATCAAGGTTTTGTGAAATACGCGTAATGCTGTGCGCATCTCACGCCCGTCTGGGAAAGATATAGACCTTTCTTTTGTTGATAAACAAAGTGCGCCGGTTGGCATGGACGGCCGAATGTTGGCAAAACATTCAATCGTGTTAAAAAATGTTGTGACCAAATTCAACATTTTCTGTAAAGATTCATGAACGGAAATACCTTCCATGATTGGTTGATTTGTTTCCAACAAATTCAACACTATTTTTGAATATTTTGTGTAACACTGCTACAAACTGTGATGTGGCAATCTGTTTTTGATTTGCAGTTATGGCTTTCCATAGTTTTTCAACCTGGGTTGGCAAAAACTCGGGCTGTGACGTTGCAAAAGAAAGGTCTATTCTCTGCTCAGCGCGTTATGTAAATCAGTCTGGTCCCCATAGATAGTTTAAATGTTGTGAAATTGTTAAGGGAACCCAACTAGGTTCTCGCGCAAGTTGTTAATACGCGTTATCAAAAAATTCACTCTCGCGACTAGAAAGGCAATCAATTTTCCACAAAAATCTGTGATGTTTTTAAAAAAATGTTTAGCATTTGGGCTTTCTACAAGTAGGCCTACAGTAGCATTCGATCGGTAAGTTTCATAACCCGGATTAAAAACTACATCGGGCACAAAAATAGGATTGCAATGGTGCTTAGGCCCAATTGGCAAGGATACGAACGAAGTGGATTGGCCCTACTCATGGGGCTAGTGAAGACATAGCATCGTATAATCATGGTGTCTCACTCTGTTTAGAAAATCACAGATTTTTTTCGTATTCAAGAAAGAGGGTAAATATCCGTTGTGTTTCTTTCAAACTAGTCATTATCAATTGTGCAGATAGTACAACGATGTAGGGCTGGGGGAGGGGGCTAGGCCTCTAGTAGGCCTACCCTCACCTTGTCGTACATTAATGTTATTGTTGCTCGATCGCGCTGTCACTGAAGACAAGCACAGCTTGTTATTTTGTGTCACATTCTAATCCTCAAGTATGTGAAAACTAAATGACAAAGAGACCCTATTTGGTTATATTAAAAATTGCACTATCGTTTAACTCGCCAACAGTTTTTCCCCCTGAATAAGTATAAGTTGTAGCCTGCATTTTGATTTTATAACTCAGGATGGCCGATTCAAATCGATGACTCCCAACTCGAAAATAATGTTTTAATAATGATCTTGCAAAAACAAAATTGGTTTAAGTGGTCAGATATTGCATGAGATCGTACCACAGAGCATCTAAAATCCTGTTTCGTAGCATTGCGGGCCCCGGAACCGGCCCATGCCGTTAGGGGTTCGCATTATGCGCTCGTAGGCGCCACAAATTGCATTCACCATTTGCTGCTTGGTAAATTTTCACGCCCCCCCGTTTGGAAAATCCTGGATCCGCCCCTGGAGTTGGTCGGAGTGGTTACAAACTTATGTACCCCTAGACACCCCTATGTTCCGACAACCTTAGTGCATTTTCCTAACTCAAACCCTTACCCTATAACCCAAACCCAATAAATCACATGAGGTTTTTGAAACATAATATAGGGGTGTCGGAATATAGAGCAGTCGCCCTCTAGGCCTACGAGCTGGTTGATTGGAGTACGAGTCGACTTGAATTCGATAAAACAACACGTGTTTCATTCTTTATTCAATACAACGGGATCAAGATACCTGAAAAGTATTGACATAAAGCCTAACTGTATGCCTTTGTCGTGTGGTATCTTGGAATTTCCAAGTTCAAGCTAAACAGACAGTGACCCTCAGTTTCATATTGACTTGTCGGTACTAAAATGGTCCATCTAAATAATTGATGTACGATCAAAGGTTGATCTAATAAAACTTTTGTGTTGCTTAGGCGTGTGCAGTAATTGGATGATAGTTCACAATGTACAGCCGCAGGCCTGCATTGATCATGCTGACACAGCCCCCTAGCCCCCTTTATAACCTATATAAGCCGAGTTTCCGAAAGAGCCTTTTATGTTTTCTATTTATATTTTGTTTGTTTGTTTTTTGTTCAGTCGATGTATTTTTGGTTAAAAGAGTTTTTGTGTTTCTTATGTCGAATTCAGAACAGAACAAAATTGTTTAATTGTTCACAGAGAGTTGAAATCAACGGTTCGGGGCCCACTATAAAGGGCCCTCATTATAGACTGTGCAAGTCTCGCGCGTATCGGAGCGAGAAAACACGTCAAGTGAAAAACATATTTTTTTCTGAAATCAAATCATTGTTTTTAAATTAGATCTATGAAAAAATCTGACCAACAAAAATAATCTTTACAATTTGCATAAAATGAGTTTTAGCTTTCATAATAAACACACAAATCATTTGTTAGTTTTTGTTGAGACAAATTAAAAACTCTGGGACAAGGATGCTTATTAATTGATCTTAACTTTTTAGGGAAACCCTTTTGTAAATCCACGCCTGAGTACGTGCAACCACTAAAAGCAGGTTTAAACGCAGACGCGAGATGATCGCACGGGCGTAGAATTAACACATGACGCAGTTTAAAGAGGACGCTGACGCCTCGACAACCGTAGACTGCATGCAATGTAAAGGCTTAGCGTCTGACAATTACAGCGTCTGGTGATTATCATCGCGCGACCAAAACAAATTTAGTGATCGGAGGTGGGCACACATTCTTAATTTTTTGCAAGTAACCGGAAGCAGAGGTCAAGTTTAATTCTTGGGTTTTCTTCGTTGTATTGTTGAATTGATTTAACTTTCATACTTTTGATCACTTAGTATTACATTCCCAACATTCGATACGGTCTATAAGCCCACATAATGTCTAAACCGCCCTGGATTCCGAGTAATCGGTAAGATTGAAGATATCAAGGACTTTTTCTCATTTGACATCTCAAAACAAAAATAGTGCAAAACCTGTTCACGGTGAGCTAAATACTCTGAAATTTAAATAAATCAATGGGAATGAACCAGATGTACGTATATCTGCTCCGATTCAATGTTTGTTTGTCAATTCTTTGTGAAAAAAATCAAGGCGATTGAACAAAACGACAGAAGTGTTTTTTCTTGTAACTGCTGCTTACCTAATGTAAAACTTACATAACTTGCAAAGTGTAGATGTAGTTCTGACAAAAACAGAAGCAGTGATAACGTTTATCTGTGTGTTTCATAGTGTTATGTTTGAGAAATACATCATGACCGTCTTCTCTGTACATGAAAACATGGAAGGAGACTAGCCACATTACAATTATTTTTATAAGTCAATATTTGTTTCTGCGCGGACAGGGTGACAAAATAGGGGAAAGGGTTAGGGTAAGGATAAAAGTATAGATCACAGCCTACCTCCGGATCCCAAAGAGTTGCCCGCACCAGGCCCACTTCCAGCCCCGTAGCCAGACCGATCTGCCGAAATCCTCCCGGTTGAAGTCACCGTCACGCTTCTGGCTCTGAGGGTAACATGTGAAGATGCGGTAGACTCAATCAACAGACTACCTCGGACATCAAGGCTTCCAAGTTCTTCGGTGAAGCCCGGCGGGGCGATGGTACATGTTGTCCCCTCGGCTACCGTCAAATCTCCATCCAGACCAGGGTCCACACATGGGGAAGATACAACCGATGAAATTCCACAAAAGCAAATCACAAGAAGCACCACGACAGAAATTGAATTATTAGTTAAACACATTCTGCTTCCAAACAGCCGACCAAGTTAACTTTTCCAGAGAACAAACATCCCATTTTAGTTAACTTAAACAAGCACGTGTAGCCGTGTCTCTGTCTCAGCTTCAGTTTGAAAACTCAACAGTATTCTCCGCTTCAACTGCTATGCGGCTATTAAAAACTGAAAGGTTATTCCCATAAATGTTTTGTATTGATCGTGGACTCTTTCGATATCCGCACAAAGCTGATAACAGAATCATGAAAGAAGAAAAAAATCCATAAGTTGTTCCAATCGCTCTCTTATCAATGTCCGGCCGGACAAAATGGAGTGTGTGCGACGTGCAGTTTTGGTCTTGTCCACCTCCAGGCAGCGTGCCAAGTAGTGGTATTTTGTGCACTACCGGATAAAAATGGTTGTTCGTGATGGGGAACTTCCCGAAATTCAATTCCTTTTGTTGAAATTTCAGCCACAGAGGACGTCCGTAGGCATTACAGGTGTGTATCAACACTACCGAGGCCACGAGGCATCCAGGGTCGTGATGGTTCGGGGGTAGACACCTCTCATTGTAAACCACGTGACGAGTAGTTCCCCCATTTTCAAATGTCATGCTTGAACAACTTTAAGGGTACAAATCACGTGAACGGGCTGATTTTATGTAAGCCAATTGCGGAATTGTGGGTATTGTCATTCGCCCAGGGTGTTTCTAGTTGTGGTGCACGTACGGTGTTGGTGGTGGGGTGGTACTTTTGTGGATCAGCCTTTCTAGATTAGCGTACATAATCCGGATTCCCCCTAATCTGCCAGGCTCTAGGGATAAACTGCGTCGGAAGTGAGGCACTCCCCATAGCTCAGTCTAAAAATAGCGCTGGGCGCGCGCGCGGTGTTTGAAACGCTCATTAAATATGCAGCAACTGTTGAAATTTGCAAAACGGCTAAAAACTGAGTAAGCCTGCCTAGCCTGCAGGAGGAGTGATGGTCACACGAATATTTATAGGCTAGGCCTACATGGATCCCCAAACACCTCTTAGTTCACCGCTTACTCTTAGTAAAAACCTCTCAGTGATTTACATTATAAATTATTTCAGTAAATTATCACACTACAGAAAATCAATACATTTGTACACAAAAGTTGTCCTATATAATCGTGTAGGCCTAGGTATGGGTATATGGGTGTAAACTTCGTAAAAATGCAAGATAGAATATGAATATTGTTTTTATTTCATTGCCAATAGGCCTAGTGTATGCCTATTTTCAGGGAACGCCTTAGAATAGTAGAATGTGGTTACGGCTGCTCCTTTTAAAGCTAGGGACCATAACAGAAAAATGCTATTACAGATAATGCAATAGGTAATAGGTAATAGGTAATGCAAAGACTAAAAAGAGCACAATTTGCTCAGCGACATCGGTTGGGTGAACAATAATTATTTATGAGACAAACATACTATAAAACAAACAACATGTTTAACAACGTACACGATCCACACGTCCACTTTTGTGTTTGAAGGAAAAGGAGACGTGGCTGCACTCACATTTTGTTTGATAAGTGTATTAAGGCCAAGGTCTTGTTACCTTGTTAATTGTTCATAATATTCTTGTGCAACACTGAGCATCAAAAGTCTACGGAGACCAAAGGGAAAGAAACCGAACATGGCTTATATGCATGCAGTAGTGACGCAGGAATTAATGCATAGGGGCCTACCTGTTGTTTGTATCAGTACATCGACTGAAAAAGGGAAGCTTTTTTGTAGTAGCCCGCAATGAATACTTTCCAAACAGGTCAGCACCCATTTCGGATTTGTAAGGACAAACCAGGCATGTACGTATAATCGGGGGGTGGGGGGGGGGGGGGGGGGGGTACTATAGACCGCCAAAAGGCCAACAACACTGAAACTTTAATAAAACAAAAACATTTCTGAATGTAGGTTACATAAATTACCCCGAATGGACGTTACATTGAGAACGGCGTGCTGCACGCGCACATTTCACAAAACTCATTGCATGATTGGTTAGTGAAACCCAAGGTACATTTTCCGATCGAGTAATCAATTAATCTATGGATGAATTTACTGTTTAAAACCACTTCACGTCGGATGACGGAAATTTCCGCAAAATTTTGCAGAACGGAGATACGGTTGACGTCGACATCCGTCATGCAGCTTTTCGAAAATTGCTAACCGTGCTGCCTACCGACGTAAAAAGACGTCAAATTAGCGCATCCATTTCAGACGGACGTTCAAACGGATGACGTAAAAAGACGTACCGCAAAAACATTAGGGCTGCCGGATGACGTTTATAAACGATAAAAAGGTCATGACATTGCGACGGTTGACGTAAAATTACGATGTAGTGGTTTGGTTCTCAGTCTGGCTGACGTAAAAAGACGTCATAACATCGTTGTTTTTACACTTTGGAATTTTTCATTGTTCAAAGTTCCCATCCTGTTTGCATAATTATCATCACTTGTCTATGTGGAATCCCCTACCCCATCCCATTCTCGTATTCTTTGTTGTAATAAAATAAAGATGTAACATAATAAATAAAACTGCAGTCTCATGTTTCTTTGATTTGCATATAAATCCAGCCTACTCCTAACGCATCTTTGTTAATGCTGTCCGCCTGTACACGGTCAACCCTTGTCCCCATACTCTCCACCCCCCCCCCCCCCCCCCCCACCTTTGTTCCATTTGTCTCCATTGAAACCCGTAACCTCAGCCATCCCGGTCATATCCATTGGTACTCGGACGGGTCCAGTAATGCGATGCACGGGGATAAAACTATGGTCTCATAATTTTTCTTGCAAAGAGCGTTGCATATAAATCCAGCCTACTCCTAACGCATCTTTGTTCATGCTGTCTGCCCCAAACAATGAGGATTATCAGCTTATCGGCTTATCAGCTTATCGGCTTCTGTCTTCATTGTCTCCCTTGCTGGCCGACTATACATACCTATAGAAATTTGTGCACCTGGGCTGGTGGACGTCTTTGCAATTTCAAATACCTAACCCGTGACCCCTTTCTTCTTTCTGAGCTCCAGCATGCAAATGATTGCACACCTTTGTTCCATTTGTCACCGGTCAAAACCCCCAACCTCCACCACGTTGCCCATTCAGGCGGACCCGGTGAAAAAACTGTAGGCCTATCGAGGAAAAACTGTAACCTTTCGCCGGGGAAAAAACCCTAATTTTTGTCGAAAAATAATACCGCCCAGAGGCCCAGCATTTTTTTTTATAATACCGACGTGAAGTGGTTGAGGAATTCCTCATCATATCGTGATCATTGTCATCCTGTTACGACGTCCACGCAGAGGGTGTTGTTTCTATTACAAGAACAGCTAAAACGCGAAGTACAGTCTCTTCTTCGAATGGCAGAGGGCGCTATACAATAAATGCTAATTGCGATGACGAGTATGTGCCAGGGAGAAGACCAGAGGAGAAGGGTTGAAAAACCCCCAAAGTACTTATTTCTTATGCCGGATTTTTGCCTTTTCTGTTTAATTTTTGACATCTAGCTGAGCCCCTTTCCCCCATCCCACTGCATTAACTATCCCCTTCCCCCTATAGCCCCATAAATAGGACCATCCATGGCCCTATTTATGGGGCTACCTTCCCCCACGGTCACACACGCCTATTATGGAATAGAAAGTAGACTTTATTTCAAGTCTGAGATCATGGTTATTTCTCTGAATCGCTCTAACTCGCGATTGAAGGTTAATGTCGGGATAATCCACAAGAGGGGGCTATTTCAGGCAATACTGTAAACTGTCTTACACCAAAAATCACAATCACGTGGAGTATGTGCTGCTAGACTTGATTTCAAGTCTGAATCTGAACATAACATGAAGTACGACTGTATGTGCAGCTGCCAGTATACTTAATTTCAAGTCCGAAACCAAACAAAACGTAAGTGCAGCTAGACTTGAATTCAAGTCTGAAACAAGCCTGATACTGAAGACAACAAGTATAATGCCATTAACTTTATCTCAAGTCTGAAATTGAATACATTTTCTACGACAAAAGCTGATTTCTCTGGCATTAAGAGTTCTGGCAACAGGTATTGTGAAACAGACAATTTTTTTAAAAATCAAAATGAGTGTAAATCCAATCTTATAGGCAAAAATTAAAACCACATAAAGTATAGACTTTCAACATTGATTGATCACAACTAATAAATATTAAAACTATATCTCAGCAAAAATCAAGAAAAAATCCCATTTAAGTTTTCCAGAAAATGATCGGCAGAATGATAACATTGATTGTGTTTTCCAAATGTTAAAAATGTGAACATTATTTGTTTTTCAAATTACAATTTTTCAAACATTGATAAGTAATCAATAGAAAAATTGAAGTTTTTAATTTGAAAGCTCATTGATTGATAAAGTTCATACTAAGTACAAATCCTCCAGACAAATATTTATATCTGAAACACTGTAGAAGTCTAGGAAATAATAGCACCTTACAATGTTATTTTTCCTGTTCTTCAGCGAGCCCTTAGCATTCCCGAAAACATCTGAACTCCTTTGGAGTATGCAGCACCGGCAGCCAAATTGGCGGGCTCTGAGCATTCTTAAAACCATCTCAACTCCTTCAGAGTATGCAGTACCAGCAGCCAAATTGGCGGGCCCTAAGCATTCCTAAAACCATCTCAACTCCTTTGGAGTATGCAGCACCGGCAGCCAAATTGGCAAACAGGTTACTTATCATTCCCATCAACAACAGTGGATGGGGAGAATAAGCATTTACTCCTGGATGGGGATAAGCAATTATGGTAGAGAGTCTTGCTCAAGGACGCAAGAAGAAGTAGAAGCAAGGCTGATACAAACTTGCACAACATCTTAAATTCTGACAAAACATAAATGTATTTTTACTGTTTTCATTTGATAACAATTTAACTTGTAGGTTTTATTGTGTGTTTAGTTGAAAAACAAAGGAATGAAATTAATTAACTCTTACAAACCAAAACAAAAGAAAGTGGATTCAAGAAAAGAATAAATACTTGTAGTGATACAATAACAACTAACCAACTTAGGTCAATAAACAAAAGGGGAAAAGGATTTTACATTAAACTTGGGAAGTATAAATGTTTTTAAAACATTAAATTTGGGAAAGATGAATGTTTTCGAAACCTTAAACCTTGTACATATAAATCTTTAATTTCCATGGCCTGATTGCTTGAAGAAACTTTTTGATATTTTTCTCCCTTGTGACAGTTAATACTGTAAAAAAACAACACATAACTTTGTTTTGCATTTTGCACAAAATACATGTACCATGCAAAATGGTTTGCACATATGGCTGATGGACATGATTTATTATTATGAACCTGACAATAATTAATTTTTAGTTTTTAATTAACTACCACCTATCATTGGCAGATTATTCTTTTCGCAATACCTTAAATGAAAGCTTACATGTATAACTATCTCGACTCTAAAGAAAATTGCTGTTTAAAATGTTAATCTAAAGTTTCGGGTCAAATAAGCCTACAAATTTGACCTCGCATCTTCAACTCTAAGGTTATGCAACACCAAAATGTTTTGACTTTAGAGATAACACTGGTGTGCCAGTTCCGATGATAAGATTCTGTTATCTTGGCCTGCAGGTAGTAATAACTATTATGTAGTTCGTATTTAGCGCATTTTACAATAACGTATCAATGTGCTTTACATTAGTGCCCTGGTCATTAAGCCAATAACATTCCTGTAATCTTTCTCAGCTCTCTGGGGAGTATACATCCCTGAGCTGCCATGGCGCTCCAAACCCTTTTCAAACACAATATCAACCTCTACCCGCCCAGGTCCCATTTATACCCCTGGGTGAAGAGAAGCAATTATAGTGAAATGTCTTGCTCAAGGACCGGGACTCGAACCCACACCACGCTGTCTAAACCACCAGAACTTGAATCCGATGCTCTAAATCGCTCGGCCATGACACCCTACACCCCAGTACCATATCCTACAAAGTAAGACAACATCCTGAAGAGGATTTGTGAGGAAGGAACTGGATGGTACAGTAATCACAGTTTCACTTATTTTGTTTTCTCAAAATAACAAATAAATAAATAAACAATTCAATTCAAAATTATACATGCATTCGATGCATATGAGTGAATTATGCATTTAATATTGTTTTATACATGTGTACAACTCACAAATAGTTCCTTGTCATTTGAATTTTGTTCACAATAAACACAAAATAGACATGGAAACTCATCCAGCCCACACTCCGAAAGTAAAAAGAAACAACCTTGTCAATCCCGTGCCACGACCGTGCCTTATTTGGACAAACAGGGGGGAAAGATCATTTTTTAATTGATGCTGCGAAGTTTAAGTTTTGGAGCATCACCGTCACGACAGTAAACATGGCAATGTAAAGAATTTTGTATTAAACAATTTGTTCAGAATAATTTTCTGCTAAAATGTATTATAAAATTGGACCAGGTAGTGGGAGTGGGGATATGAAATCCAAAGGAATTCATATAATGGGAGACTTTTGAACACTAGGTGGCAGCAGACTTACCAGGTATATTTCCATTGTTTACGACATAGTTCTGAGCATGTGCACATCACTGAGGGCAATAGATTTACCTGGTGAGTCTGCTGCCACCTAGAGCCCCAAACGTCCCCCAATGTTGATTTCTATTCAGGGATGAAAATAGTCAGTGATCTTGCTTTGTTGGTCACTTTTCCGACACTGCACTAAGCTTGCCTCCAGTCCAGCAATCCGCAAAAAATCTTCACCATTCGACTCTTGCCTGGTGTTGAAGTAGTCCTGAAGACGGGAAAGACAGTGGAATGCCTCGGTGGTCGATGGAGAATGATGCATCATCTCCTCTTGGTACCTCTCATCCGTTGAAAAGTCCATAGCAGGCTCCTCAGAGTCTTCATCCCGCTCCTTGAGGGCAGGCTGATTACAATTCTCCTTCACTCTGGAACCCTTTGAGAGTCTCTTGGTTTCCGTATGCTGGTACTTGGTGATAAGTTGTTGGTGACGCCTCTTGAAACGGCACAACCACCCACAGGTTGCCTTGAAGTCGTTGCGACCCAACTCCATCGCCAGCTCTTTGGCCTTCGCTCGGATGCTGGAACCGGTTACTGGGAGCTCTTTCGCCATCATCGTCTGCAGCCACAACAGCATGGCCCTTTCAATGTCGCCGTGAAGAGCATGGCGGATGCGTTTACGTGACTGTTCATAAGACTTACTGCATGTGACGATATCCTTTTGATTCTTCAATATGGTCCAAAGGGTACTGGCGGGGATTCCAAACTGTCGAGCGAGCTCAGCTTTTTTAGTTCCTGGTCTCTCCTCAACAGCTTTAATAATTTCAATCTTTTTTTCGAGACTGAATGACAACCGTTTGCTCCCGTTGCCATTTGCCATAGTTTCTGAAAGGACACAACATTTTTTTATATTAAACATATTTTGGGGTGTTGGTAAAAGTCGGAGGTCGGAGCTAGCCGGAGGTACCCGGAGGTTGCATTTATTACGTGATATGTCATTAAAACTAACTACTCACTCACTTCAAATGACGTTCTAGAGATTCTTTGGCAGTATGGGGGTGGGGATTAACTTCTATCCCCATGGGTGGGGAGAATTAGCGAAAATTACGTCTCCGGGAGAGCCCAAGTTGCAGTCACACAAGAATAGTATCAGTGTTATAATGTAGTGCAATACAACTTGAACACAGTCAATGTCAAAACGCCCTCAAGCGGAAGCAAACGAAGACCACTCTGGCGCTCAATAGACAACAATTCATGCGCCAAGCTAATAATCATAATTTGTAACCGCATAGAATCTTTTGAATGTTAACGTTTTGGGGATCGTGCAATTAATAGGATGTGTAATTATAAGAATTTAGCACAACCTGGGGGTTCTGTGTTTCAACTTTTGTGGATACTTGATGATTTTTATTCATTTAAGTTGGCCCTATTTTACTTGGTGGTAAAGAATGGCTTCACGGAACAGGCAACAAGTCGGTGTAAACAACATACAAAAAGTGATTATTATTTAGCCGAGATGGTCCAACCCGGAGGTCCATTTTTAAAGGTTTATTCCTCGTCGGAAAATTTTAAAAAAATCACACAGCACTCTCCATATATGTGACCTTATTTCTATCCAAAAAATAACATGTTCTTTACTTCGGAAAGTTACTTAAAACACGTCTTTTTAAAAGCCCGTCCTGGAGGGCTCTCTGTGTACATGACACCGTGGTTTGTGTGCTACACACACCAAACATAAAGAGATGATTATTTAGCCAAGATGGTTCAACCCGGAGGTCCATTTTTAAAGGTTTATTCTTCGTCGGAAAATTATCAAAAAATCACACAGCACTCTCCATATATGTGACCTTATTTCTATCCAAAAAAATAACATGTTCTTTACTTCGGAAAGTTACTTAAAACACGTCTTTTTAAAAGCCCGTCCTGGAGGGCTCTCTGTGTACATGACACCGTGGTTTGTGTGCTACACACACCATACATAAAGAGATGATTATTTAGCCAAGATGGTCCAACCCGGAGGTCCATTTTTAAAGGTTTATTCCTCGTCGGAAAATTATCAAAAAATCACACAGCACTCTCCATATATGTGACCTTATTTCTATCCAAAAAAATAACATGTTCTTTACTTCGGAAAGTTACTTAAAACACGTCTTTTTAAAAGCCCGTCCTGGAGGGCTCTCTGTGTACATGACACCGTGGTTTGTGTGCTACACACACCATACATAAAGAGATGATTATTTAGCCAAGATGGTTCAACCCGGAGGTCCATTTTTAAAGGTTTATTCTTCGTCGGAAAATTATCAAAAAAACACACAGCACTCTCCATATATGTGACCTTATTTCTATCCAAAAAAATAACATGTTCTTTACTTCTGAAAGTCTTTTTAAAAGCCCGTTCTAGAGGGCTCTCTGTGTACACCACACCGTGTACGTGACCTCAATAATATACCAAGTTAAATCATTAGTTTAATATAATTATGCAATATTTCATGTTACTTATAAGCTAGGAAGAGTAAGCTAATAACATGTGGTTCATTTGGAATCTAAGGATTATGGATTCACGTGTTTTTCTTGTGAATAAAAAAAAAAAATTACCCCTTTTCCGTTTTAATTAGGAAACACTTAATATTTATACAGAGTCCGTTTAGGTTTTACGACCAGAAACTTGAATAATTTTGATATGACATGTAATTTTCAGTATGAAATCATGATTGATATTTTATCTGGCAAACAACCACCACTCAGTGTTCATTGTGAGTCACCCACTAAAACCAGACCCCAGTTCACCTATATGGACAAACTCGGGTTTGCGCTGACCGGTTTGGGAAACGGCTGTTTTCAACACGATCTTTCTTACCTGATCAAAAGTTAATGGGGCGTGAATTGGTGGCTTGGGGTGTCACTGCTTGTGATGAGTGTACCCACACAAATATCTACACAATTTCACAAGTTATTTATAGTGTGAAGTATTGAGAACAAGTGTTAAATGTTAAACTAAAAAAAGCAACTTCGAATCATAAAAATCAACCAAGTCTTTCTTGAGAAAACGAATAAAAAACAGTAACTTTTTTCGTGCTCTTTTAAGCATTACTCTTATTTAACACCAACAGTATATAGGGCTGTGGCTGAGGATCACTTGCCTTGTGGCAGGGAGTTTGTTCCAGAAGATTTTATTATTATTTCTGGATTATTAAAACAATGTATTTGTAGCCAGGGGGCTAAATTGCTACAAAGTTTACAACTTAAAAACAATACAATGTACATCAAATTACTACTTTAAAAATAGTTATTGATTTACACATTTAACAAAAATACACCCAGAAAATGAAAACATGGCACAAGTTTTCAAAAGTAAAATTTATACTTGGTTCAAAATACTGACAAGGTTTCGAACTATTTTGGAATTTATTTGTTTTGCACTTAGTTTCTGAAAGATTTTTACTGTTTCTAAACTGATAATGCACACTATTCTCTCTGCATAAGAGTGCATAATCGTAAGTTACATAACCCAATCCCAAAATAATTCCAAGAGCACGCTTTTGAATAATCTCACATTTTTGGACACGAGCTGTAGTATTTTAGTAACCCTGCAGTCCATACTGGAGCTGCATATTCTGTCAACGGTCGTATGTACATGTAACCCTTATAAATTGTTAATAAATCTTTAATGGATAAGTGGATATTTTTCCATAGTTTAAGCATTAACAAAATGTGATCAACATCTGAGGTCAGAACTAATTAAAACGCCAATAATCTGAACACAATCGACAGTTTGGAGATCAGTGGATGAAATGTTTAGAGAAGGTAGCTAAAGGGATATTCTTCATAAAGCATACAGTCATTGTACCACATTTAGATTGATTTTTTTTTTTTTTGAATAGCCCATTCACTAAACTCATTCAAAACAGATTGCATATTGTGAGAATCATTACCTCCAATGTTCTCCACAATCGTCACATTGTCAACTTCAAAGTAATCAATATTTATAAAATGAGTAGAATTCAAAGTTTTTTCTTAGGTGGAAATTCACGTAATGCATTTTTACGAGCACTTGAGTTTTAGTTTTTAATATTTATTTAGCATCACAATCCAACAGGCCTACAGAAAGAAAAAAAATGTAACAAGTAAACTGATTACAAAGCCAAGACAAGCCAAAAAAGCATAAGTTCCATCGGGGTCCTCAAAAATTTACACAATGCAACAGAAAAGAAAAATAGCTGAACAGGAAATAGCGAAGAGCGGTTAATACTTAGGGCCTATGTACACAAACTATACACACAGTATTTGTACGGGTACGGGAACAATGTGATGGAGCGTTGACTGTCGGGTGTCACAAGAGGCGAATGAGATTAATTTTAACGTTGGTGGCGTTTCCTCCCGAACCACCCCCCCCCCCAATTGTATTACTTAGTAGCAAAATGTATTACATTAGAACTGTAATACAAGTGTATCACAATAATGAAAGGGTTATTTTTAGGCATCATCTGGGTTCGCATTTTAGACAGCCCTTTGGACGCCGACACACAACAGACATTATTGTAAGCAGCCAGAGCGGTTGTGTTTTTGGTTGAAGTGGTCGGAAATAAACTAAACTTCCATTCGCCTCCGTAAAAGTACAGCTTTGTTTGCATTTGTTGTTTTACCTTCAATTATATTACGTCTCTGAAGGTTGACGAGGGACTATACGACTATACATACTTTTCGTTCTGAAACTAGATTACAACTATCTTGGTTTACTGGGCTGAAGTTTACTGTGGGTCTTTTATTTAAAAAAATTAATAGTTTTTGATACCAGCAACAAGTTGAATTGCGTTGATCGCCCGAGTTTAAACGTTTGTCCTTGAGATATTTTCATATAGTTACTCGTACAACAAGAGTATTTTGTGTAACTTGTTTTTGTTATAAATTATGTTTTTGATATAAAATACTGCAACAAGTTGATTTGCAGTATACCGGAGCGAGTATAAGCCTTACTACTCATATAAAACGAGTATATTTTGTATCTTTATTTTGTTATTAAATATGGTTTTTGTTATAAATACTGCAACAAGTTGATTTGCAGTATACCGGAGCGAGTATAAGCCTTACTACTCATATAAAACGAGTATATTTTGTATCTTTATTTTGTTATTAAATATATATTTTTTTATAAACACTGCAACAAGTTGATTTGCAGTATACCGGAGCGAGTATAAGCCTTACTACTCATATAAAACGAGTATATTTTGTATCTTTATTTTGTTATTAAATATTGTTTTTGTTATAAATACTGCAACAAGTTGATTTGCAGTATACCGGAGCGAGTATAAGCCTTACTACTCATATAAAACGAGTATATTTTGTATCTTTATTTTGTTATTAAATATTGTTTTTGTTATAAATACTGCAACAAGTTGATTTGCAGTATACCGGAGCGAGTATAAGCCTTACTACTCATATAAAACGAGTATATTTTGTATCTTTATTTTGTTATTAAATATTGTTTTTGTTATAAATACTGCAACAAGTTGATTTGCAGTATACCGGAGCGAGTATAAGCCTTACTACTCATATAAAACGAGTATATTTTGTATCTTTATTTTGTTATTAAATATTGTTTTTGTTATAAATACTGCAACAAGTTGATTTGCAGTATACCGGAGCGAGTATAAGCCTTACTACTCATATAAAACGAGTATATTTTGTATCTTTATTTTGTTATTAAATATTGTTTTTGTTATAAATACTGCAACAAGTTGATTTGCAGTATACCGGAGCCAGTATAAGCCTTACTACTCATATAAAACGAGTATATTTTGTATCTTTATTTTGTTATTAAATATATATTTTTTTATAAACACTGCAACAAGTTGATTTGCAGTATACCGGAGCGAGTATAAGCCTTACTACTCATATAAAACGAGTATATTTTGTATCTTTATTTTGTTATTAAATATTGTTTTTGTTATAAATACTGCAACAAGTTGATTTGCAGTATACCGGAGCGAGTATAAGCCTTACTACTCATATAAAACGAGTATATTTTGTATCTTCATTTTGTTATTAAATATTGTTTTTGTTATAAATAATACTGCCACAAGTTGATTTGCAGTATCCCGGAGCGAGTATAAGCCTAACTACTCATATAAAACGAGTATATTTTGTATCTTCATTTTGTTATTAAATTTTTTTTTTTTTTTAAAAACACTGCAACAAGTTGATTTGCAGTATACCGGAGCGAGTATAAGCCTGTTTATCTTAAGAGGTTTCTTCTTATAACTACTCTTTTAGTAAGAGTGTATTTTGTACCTACTTTTTGTTATAGAATACTGCAACAAGTGATTTGCAGTATACTGAAGCAAGTATAAGCCTGTTTATCTTAGAGGTTTGTTCTTATAACTACTCATATAACATGAGTATATTTTGTACCTCCTTTTTGTTATAAAATACTGCATCAAGTTGATTTGCAGTATTCCAAGAGAGTTGCCTTAAGATTAAAAGTCTGATTTGTCTTTAATCTTCAGAGAAGATTTTTATTCATAGCTCTGCCTCCTATTCTTTACACTGTATCATAGGCTAACTGTAAACAAAAAGGTCAACTCTTTTTTCGATACACCATTTAGTTTACTTGCACCTGTCTTTGCGTATAGTAGCTCTACCAAAACTACGCGTATCTGCGCAACCCTACCCAAAATACAAGAGCTTGTTAAGTGTGTTTTGAAACATTGTCTGAGGTAGCTCATAACACTCGCAAAGAAAGCTCTTTGTCTCACGATTATTGATCTTTGAAATGGCTCCCTACATGAAACGACATATGGGCTTGCAAAACAAAGAAGTTGAAAACCTGCTTTTAAATCCTGATATGTCAAAGGCCATTACCGAACCACCTGTTCATCCAAAGGGGGGTGACGTCTTCTTGTTTTCTTGGGCAAATAATCCCAGCTGTAACCAAGACTGGAGATGTGACCAAATAAAGTGGAAGCATGATGGAGTTAGGCTGTATCCAAATAAGGAAGATGCACGGTTGCGAAAACTATACCACAGTTGTTCCAATGCTACTGGTGCTACCTTTAAACGACATGCATTTCATCTTGTCCGTGGACCTAGCGCTCTTGTGCTAATTCAGTACTTGGGCAATGAAAAAGCAGCCTATGAGAATGAAAATAATCCACATGGCAATGCCAAAAGGCATCCCACTCGTCCTCACGTGAGAACTTGCCCTTCTGTCTTAAATAAAGTGGCAGAAGATGCAGAGATCAGGAATCCTCATACTATTTACAAAAACCTAACTTCCACTCATGTTCCGTCCGAAAGTGTGCCCGTATTGCATCCGAAAGATACAGCACAAGTGAGAAATAAGGTCAAGTTTGAAAAGGAAAAGAAACGGCTGTCACATGACGAAATGTTTAATGTGTACCAGCTCGATGAACAATTAGATGATTTCATTTGCCACTTTACTATTCTTCCGGAACTGGTTGTCTGTGTTGGTCTGCCGGAGATGTTAGAAGAACTCTGCAAACTTGGCAAATCAGAAGACACCCTCGTGCTGTCATACGACACAACTTTCAATTTGGGTGATTTTTATGTTTCTGCATTGACAATGCGACATACCTTGTTTGTAAGTGACCCCGTTCTCCCAGTTGCTATCATGGTACATGATAAAAAGTTAGAAGGGAACCACCGTCAATTTCTGAAGGTTTTGAGTGCCAAATGTCCCCAATTGAGGAAGTATAAACCGGTAATTATCACGGACCGTGAAAAGGCCATCACCAATGCCTTTCAAACTGAATGGCCATGGGCAAGACAAGTGTTTTGTTGGAATCATTTTCTAGCAGACATTAAGTACTGGCTGAAAAAACATGGAGGAAAAACAGGGGATTGTCAGGCTTACAGAAAGCATGTGAAAGAGCTACTAATGTGTACAACACAAAATGAGTATCATGAAGTTAGAGATAGACTAAAGGTTCAATGGAGTCAAGCTTTTCTTGACTACTTTCTTTTAGAGCTTGAACCGGCAATCCTTTCTTCAGCTGGTAGATGGGTTTTGGAGCGTCTGAACATTTATACAAGCGATTCCGGTATCACGACTAATGCCAGCGAAAGCTTCAATGCCGTCCTAAAACGAGTTGTTGACAGGAAGGAGGTCGCCCTCGACAACATGGTACTAATTTTGTTCTACCTGCAAAATTTCTACTACAATGAAATACTTCGTGGCTTTTGTTGTCTAGGAAATTTCAGACTGAAATCTAATCATGCAAACTTTAAACGTAGTGTCTCAGAGACAGTTTTCCCCTACATGTTGAGTAACCCTGATAACGTTGTACAAGCTGTAATGGATGCAAAGGTAATGGCCCCTAAAGAAACATCGAGCAACTCTGATAGCAGGAGCCAGTTAAGCCTTGCTCAGATGGTCATCCAAAACAAAAAAATAACTTGCATTGCTGAGAAGAGCGTATTTTTAGTCCAGGGTTCCAAAGGAACTTACTACTCGGTAACGCTCTTTCCTGCAGAGTTCTGCCCTTGTCTCTCTAAAGGAACCTGCTATCACATAATTGCTTGTAGGCTGGCAGTCGGTATGCCCCCTGGAGTAAGAGGCAAAAACCATGTGAATTTGTCCACTTTGAAAAAGAACAAGCGCCAAAAGAAACGATCAGGTCGAAAAAACCAAGAGTTGATGATCTAGACATCACGTGTGCCCCAGACTCAATTCAGGCAACGATGGCAGAAGATACCTGGAACATGAGTGAAGGATCTCCTCCATCGTCGCCAATCATCCCGTCGTCGTCATTTGATGAAAACTTTACCCCAGTAGTGACTTCCACACCAAACTCCACAAATGTACCATTTGTTCAAAATAACTCTGAAAGAGTCAGCTCACCAAATGATCAATTTCAATCAGATAGAATCGGCCCGAAAACTGACACTCCTTGGACAATTTGCCCTTTCAAACTTGAAAAGGTTAAAAGGGGGGCATCCGTTATCTGCGTGGTGGGCCCATTCCATGTCAACTTGACAGATCTTGCTTCGTTGTTGCCGGCCTGCTGGCTGACAGAAGCTGTAATTTTGGCATTCTTGGAAAAATGTAATTTGCAGCAAACGGATGAGAGTGCAGTTAAGTTCCTTGTTGCAGACTCTCATGTGTTCGCTGCTTGGGAGAAAGGTGAAGTAGAGTTTGTCATGAAATGGTCTCTCGTTCATCGTGTGTTTGAAAAGGATGTATGGCTTTGCCCACTGTTAGTACGAGGAAACCATTGGATACTTGTTGTTCTGGTGAGGAAGTTGCGCCAGCTTATTATAGTAGACTCGATGCATGGGGATAACTTTTTGAGTGCCGCTCAATT
The DNA here is from genome assembly GCA_037783415.1 of Leptasterias polaris. Classification (NCBI taxonomy): domain Eukaryota; kingdom Metazoa; phylum Echinodermata; class Asteroidea; order Forcipulatida; family Asteriidae; genus Leptasterias; species Leptasterias polaris. The sequence goes on along the minus strand of JAZGTN010000039.1, from coordinate 193,943 downwards.
TTTAGACATGTATCAAGCACTTGTCACTGCCACATACGGCAAGTCGTTTGACATTTCTGACTGGTGCGTTTATTCACCAATCGATACACCCTACCAGGGAAATGGGGATGATTGTGGTGTGTTCGTATGTGCTGCAGCACACGCAATAATACGCGGCAAGTATGGCTGTTACTCTCAATCAGACATGCCACGAATGAGAGACTGGATTGCAGACACTTTGTTAAACGATGATTCCCCTTTGTACGACACATGGACTAGACGATCGGTACGCGTTTCATTCAGAAAAATGCCCAAAATTGAAGTACCGACACCTGAATTAAGTTGCGCCGATAAACTGAAAATATGTAGGCAGCCACCACGTGGCAATGATACCATGTCATATTTAACAAGTATCAAAACGGGTCTAATTGAAGCTACGTGGTCAACATGCTACATAGGTGATGCATGTTTGAAGCCATCAAAGCCAAGAAAAATGCTGTTCTGTGAGGGTTGTCTCGATTGGCTACACGTCGAGTGTATTTCGCACAGCGGAATGGCTAAGAAGTCAGTTGATGAAAGCCATTGGATGTGCGAAAAATGTAGTGTGAACAGTAACCTGTGAGACAATTACCTGGTCATATATTTCGATTATACGTTTTTCAGTTTTTGATTACGTGCTTAGACTTCTGATTTATTTCCCTCGTGATCTTTTCAAGCTTAACTAAGTGTCACCAAAAAATTGCCGCAAAACCTGTACCTCGTGCAAAACGAGTGTCATGAAAATACGTTTGCATGAAGATTACGCAACGTTAACGCTAGAAAAATAACCGTTCTGTCAATTTAGTGTTATCAACCTTCGTAGCGTAACAATTCCTATCAATATTGTGTGTAAATAAGTGAAGTGGAACCGTAATATAAATTTGATTGACCCTTTGTTGTTTTCTTCCTTATAAGTAAGAGTGAATGCAAACTATTTTTTTTTTTAAAGTAACTTGATAACGACTGTTAACAAGCTTTGTGGTGTAACATTTTCTTCAATCCTTCATGTAATAAATAAGTTTATGAAGTGTGACATGTTTCACAGTGATCTGCAACCGCAATAGAGGAATTTGTATTACCCTTTGTATTGTTTTTTCTTAAAATTCGTGCATGCAAACTATGGTCTCTTTTTTCTTCAAAGTATAGCCTAACTTGATCGACTGTTTTAACAAGCTTTTGTGGTGTAATATTTTCCAGCAATGTCACAGACACAAGTTCGATCGAGTCGCTCCCTATCCCCCCTCCCGACACAAGAGTCGGAATGGATTCGGTACCAGAAACTTCACACCCAGAACAGACACCATCTAAGCCCGTAAACAACACATTTCAAGTTCCTCATGCTACTTACAATGACTTAATTGATGGTTCCTCCAATTACAACAAAAGGTATCAAATTTGGTCAGCTTAACATTCATAGCCTAGTCAGTAAAATAGATGAGCTTCGTCACCTACTAAAACATAGACATGATGTCATTTGTCAGAATGAAACGTTGTGCGATTCTAGTATCTCGGATGATGAAATCTGTATCGACAGTTTCTTAGTAAGAACTGACAGAAATAGACATGGTGGCGGTGTAGTTACATATGTATCTAATGATGTTAAGTTCACCAGGCGAGAAAGTCTTGAGTCTGAGGCTTTGGAAAGCGTGTGGATTGAAAGAAAGCACAACATTCACAGATCCCAAATTTTGGTTGGTGCCTTTTACAGAGCACCAAGTGCTAGCATTGATTTCTTCGATAATTTTGATTATGTTTCAGCCACTGCCCTGGTACTCTGCTTTTTTTACACATTGTGTTTGGGTAAATCTTATCAATTTGTGTCATGATGCGGTACGTTTCAATGAGATCTCCTTTCTTCCTTTTGTCTTCGAGTGTTGTGAGGTTTAATCGGGTCAGCCTGGTCTCGTACGTAGGTCCTTTAGACTTGTTATGAGACGGGCGTGTACCTTTTCAAGAATTTTTTTGGCTTTGGTTAGATAGGGGCTCCATACCTGCATACAGTAATCTAGGTGTATAGGCGAACAAGCGACTTGTATAATTGGAGGATGACAATTTTGCTTCGAAATACAAAATTTATCTTGATCATCCCCATGACTCTGTTTGCTTTCTTTGATGCAGCTGCACACCGAGTGGAAACTTTTAGGGATTTGTGTATCCAAACCCCGAGATCTTTTTCTTCAGTGGTTTCCTTCACTCCAGTCTCCCCCATGTTGTAGATGATTTGGGCTGTTGAACCCAAAATGCATAATTCCACATTTTTCAGCATTGAATTGCATTTGCCACTTCTCTGCCCATGATTTGAGCTGGTTGATGTCGCTCTGCATATGTGTCAACTTCATGTTTTGTCTGCACCGCATGACAACGTTTGGCGTCGTCTGCGAATTTACTTACTCTTGAGCTAGGAAAGCAACCATCGTATATCGCCTTAATTACTTCCTAGACTCATATCACTACATGGTTAATACTAACCATGCCTCTATCCATGTTAAAGCTTTCCAGTCAATGCCGTGGGCCTTGATTTTTGCTGCTTTAGTCGCCTGTGTGGAACCTTATCGAAGGCTTTAGCTAGGTCCAGGTACACAACATCAACAGGAGCACCGTCATCAACAAGCTTAGTAGGTGTTCCAGTAAATTTGTTGTGCATGATTTTCCTTTACGAAAGCGGTCTGTAACTTGGTCTCGGATGATACTCTCTAGAACTTTCCCTACCACTGATGTTAAACTTATCGGTCTGTAATTCCCTGGCTGTGATCTTGAGACCTTTTTGAAGATCTTTTTGCAGTTCGCCAGTCTTCCGGCTATTGACTGCTTAAATATTGATGTGAGTGGTGCACATAGCTCGTTGGAAAGTTCTTTCAATATGCTAGGTGGGATACCATCTGAACCTGATGGTTTTGATGGGTCAAGTTTGTCAAGTTTACTTTTAACATTTTCTTGGGTAATCACTATGTCTTGTAGTTTGTTGTCAAATGGTTAATTTGAACATTTCTGTTGGCATCGTCATACCCGGTGCTTCCTCTGTAAACACGGACGCAAAGAAATTGTTGAGGGTGTCAGCACTCTCTTTGCCTGGTGAGATTAATTCATCTGACTTTGTCTTCAGCGGTCCTACTGAGTCCTTAACCTTTTGCTTTGACCGTACATATGAGTAGAAGCTCTTTGGATCTTCTTTGATGTTTTTAGCGATATTCCTTTCAAAGTCTCGTTTGGCTATTCTTATTTCTCTTTTTGCTTCACTATGACAATTTTCATAGTGTTGCTTAGTCTTGTTTGATTTCCTCTCTTGGTATTTCCTCCATGCTCTCTTCTTATGTCGTACAGCTTTAAGTGCCTTTTTTGTGAGCCAGATTATTATTTTTTTCCTTCGGCTGATTAATAGGCGCATGTAGTTTGATCATGTCATGTAGTATAGTTTTAGTCTTGTCCTAGGCCTGTTCTGTTGAGCATTTTTGGAGTCTTTCCACCCAATTTATCTAATCCAGTTCCTCTCTTATTTTGTTATAAGTTGGGTTTTTGAAGTCATGTTTTGGTGTTGCTGTTTCTGGGTTGATGGAAGTTCAATGTCCATTTCAACATGTACTGAAATTTCTGTCGACCATTTCTGGGGTTCTGTTATCACTAAGTCCAGCAGTGACTCATTCCTTGTCGGCAAGGTTGGGTTACATGCTGTGTCCATAAATTATCTTGAATGACATCTAGAAATGCTTCTGATTTACTTGATTCCGCTTGTATGGTCTCCCATTTCACATCTCTATAGTTGAAGTCTCCCATTATCATGATATCTTTACGTTTGTCATTTAGATTACGGAGTGTGGCGGCTACATGTACAAAGTGTACACGACAATAAATTCTTGAGAGTTGTATCAGTTTGTACAGGTCTTGTCTTTTATTACTCTTCTCAACTTGTACAGTTTCCTCTAAGTTCTCAGGTTACAACTCTCTCCTGTATCTACTGTATTCACTGTTCACTAGGTTTACTATGTAGTATGTTCACGTAAAACCTGCAAGATTAAGGAACAAAACACTCATTAAATTTCAAGTAACTGAAGTAACATTAAACTGTGTTAACTAATTATCACGAAATAGAAACTGCTTAACCACATGTGCCTTTTAAAGGCACTGGACACTATTGGTAATTACTCAAAAAAATTGTTGGCATATAAAAACTTACTAGATAAAGAGCAATGGAAAGCTGTTGCTAGTATAAAACATTTTGAGAAACGACTCCCTCTGAAGTATAAAACAAACCTAGTTTTTGAGAAAAAGGTAATTTCTCACTCATTATTGGCATCTGAAAGCACACAAATTCAGCCCTAGCTAGGCTACGGTAAACAATCCCGAGTATAGTTCTGTGCCTGGACTTGTTAGTCTATACTGATGCAAATAAGTTCAAGCTGCTAAGTGTCATACTATACCGTATCGAACCGCACGAAACCAGGACGTCTTTGTCCCGGTAAAAATTATTGGGTAAAGTAATTTTGACCAACGTTTGGTCGATTATGATCCCATTATTGGTGTAAGTTTTAAATATTTACCCAACTTACATGAGCTGAGCTGGTCAATTTCAAAATACCTGTTATTGGTTAATCTAAGCCTATTGGGTGACTGCAATTAGCCCAACCCTGAAGGTTAAAACTTCCTTAGTAATTGGTCATTTAGAAAAATATTTTAACCATCCCTTGGTAAAAGACACTCTGTTTTACCTAAGAACCAACAAATGGTCTCTTGTTTTCCATTATATTGGTTTAAAAGTGTTGTTTTTAAACTTTGTTTTTGGTTAAAGCTCAACCAGAAAATTTGGGTGACTACAATAAGCCCAACCGTCATGGTTAAAACTTCCCATGGTAATTGGTCATGTAGAAAAATCATTTAACCAGATCACTTGGTACGATATAGGCCTACTTGGTTTTACCTTAACACCAACAATGGTCTCTTGTTCTTCATTATATTGGTTTAAAGGTGTTTAACCAACATTAAGGCTTGTTTTAACCTTGGTTTTGGGTTGAAGCTCAACCTAATCCAATGTGTAACCCTCCCAAATAATTTGTGAATCACTGGCCTGGGCCAACAGCTTTCTTGGATAAAAGATTTTGTTCTTTAATAACAACTTGCAGTTTTTATGCAGTTCTAAAACCTATGTGTTAATCGCGCACTTTCTAAAAACTTGGAATTGGTCCAAACAAACCATAGCAGGGGAAAATCACTCCTGAAGTGGGTTAAACAACATTATGTAACTTTTGCTCAACAGGAGGTGAAAATTAACTGAAAATGAGGTAAACTGCTCCTCGTGGAAACATTTTACCCATAATGCAAAGTGTACCATACATTCGGACATAGCAAGTCACAGGCACAAACCACAATCAAAGATGGATGGTGTGGACGTAATTTGGGTGTTGCAGACCGTTGATGTGTGATGTTCATGTAACCATGACAGAGAGAATGTTGGCTCTGTGGTAGTTATTCTGTTTGAGAAACAACAGTATGTTGAAGGGGGAAAGGCATCATCTACACAGGATGGATTGATAGCTTCATTGACTTTGCAACACAACGATTTCGTCACGGGCAGTCAGTAGCAGGTCTTTCAAAACCAACCGGCTCTTTTCAGAGCCAATACTGCTTCCAAGAATGTTGTTAATGTAGTGAAACTCGGTGTGGAGTCGTTGTTCGGGGTATTGCAATATGTTGTTTTATTTATCCCTCAAAGAAAACCTGTAAATACAGCCAACCAAACTGTGTTCAAACAAGGTACAAGGTGCCATAACGTTATACATTTGAAAGGTAATTTTACACGTTCACAATTCGTGTCACTTTTCAAGTAATTCTATAACAACAGCTTTTATAAATATGTATCACTTACCAGCCAGTGCTGGGGTAAACCAGGAAGAACTACCTCTTGTAGAACATACTCTTAAGGCATGATTTGGCCCTCCAAAGAGTAATTTATGGCTCAAATAAGTCAAAGCAGGTAGCTGCCTGAAAGGCCCGTAGCAGAAAGAGGCCGTTTTCCCCAAGCGGGAAACCACCCCACCTGCAGCTTGACCCACCGATTACTGCGCAGTCACCAAAAAAAGAGTGACTCACACAGAAGACTGGAAGACTGGTGAATTCCTCCTGATCGATCCCTAAATACTCAAAGTATTAATAATTAATTAATTACACCCCGTATACTTTAATACAACCGCCACATAAGAAAGTTATAATTCAGTTTGACCCCAATTACTTATTCACGACCTATTTGAAGCCCGTAGTGTACCCTTGACAACCACGTGTTAATCCGCATCTTGACCTCTGACACGTCAACAATACACAGCGCCCTCGATCTATTGTAACTACTGATTGGAGCACAGGAGATTCTTGAAATCACCACATTATTAAATGTTCGTTTTCAGAAACCAAACCACATTCTTCGGTTACCTTTGCCCCAAGTGTATCTGGTTGTATACAAACCCCCTAGTTGTTTTATGCAAGGTGATTATTTGCTTGTGACCATCATAGATTAATCAAAAATTGTACGGTTCGGTTCATTTCTTTTCACACAAGAGCGTTTTAGTTGAACAAAAATACACTGAGTGATACAAAGGGTAACATTGGTGTTTCTTTTGCTGACCTCCCCCTCCCCAATCATTTCCATGTTGTTATTCAGTTGAATCAGAGTGGAATAAAAGTGTTTTAACTAGCTTAATCATTACTTTTTGTTTTTATTTTGAAAAATACCAACCTCAAAACATCAGCCCTTCAAAAAGGAACGCAGTGCACCAAAAATGATTTAAAAGCAATACAAGCAACACAAGTGGGGATAAGTTAATAACAACAGTGCTTGCTAAAAAAGTAAAAACCAATTATTGAAAAATTACCCACAATTATAAAACTTAAACATTACCAACTGTAATGGTTGACAACAAATGAAAACCCAACAAAAGATGGTCAATATTTTGACCAACTAAAGAGCAAAAATGTTTTGACCAACTAACGAGCAAAAATATTGTTACCCCAAAAAGGGTAAACATATTTTTACCAACAAAAGGGTTAACATATTTTTACCAACTAAAGAGCACAAATATTTTGACCAACAAAAGAGAAAATTGTTTTGACCAACAAAAGAGCAAACATATTTTGACCAACAAAAGAGAAAACATATATTGATCAACAAAAGAGCAATTCTATAAAATGGACCTCCGGCTTTTACCATCTTGGTTAAATAATTATCTCTTTTTGTATGGTGTATGTGTAGCACACCAACAACGGTGTGGTGTACACAGAGAGTCCTACAGGACGAGCTTTTAAAAAGACGTGATTTAAGTCACTTTCCGAAGAAAAGAACATGTTATTTTTTGGGATAGAAATAAGGTCACAATGGAGAGTGCTGTGTGATTTTTTGATAATTTTCCGACGAAGAATAAAACTTTATAAATGGACCTCCGGGTTGAACCATCTCGGCTAAATAATCATCTCTTTTTGTATGGTGTGTGCAGACACCACGGTGTGATGTACACAGAGAGCCCTCTAGGACGGGCTTTTAAAAAGACGTGTTTTAAGTCACTTTCCGAAGTAAAGAACATGTTATTTTTTTGGATAGAAATAAGGTCACATATATGGAGAGTGCTGTGTGATTTTTTGATAATTTTCCGACGAAGAATAAACCTTTAAAAATGGACCTCCGGGTTGAACCATCTTGGCTAAATAATCATCTCTTTATGTATGGTGTGTGTAGCACATAAACCACGGTGTCATGTACACAGAGAGCCCTCTAGGATGGGCTTTTAAAAAGACGTGTTTTAAGTCACTTTCCGAAGTAAAGAACATGTTATTTTTTTGGATAGAAATAAGGTCACATATATGGAGAGTGCTGTGTGATTTTTTGATAATTTTCCGACGAAGAATAAACCTTTAAAAATGGACCTCCGGGTTGAACCATCTTGGCTAATTAATCATCTCTTTATGTATGATGTGTGTAGCACACAAACCACGGTGTCATGTACACAGAGAGCCCTCTAGGACGGGCTTTTAAAAAAACGTGTTTTAAGTCACTTTCCGAAGTAAAGAACATGTTATTTTTTTGGATAGAAGTAAGGTCACATATATGGAGAGTGCTGTGTGATTTTTTGATAATTTTCCCACGAAGAATAAACCTTTAAAAATGGACCTCCGGGTTGGACCATCTTGGCTAAATAATCATCTCTTTATGTATGGTGTGTGTAGCACACAAACCACGGTGTCATGTACACAGAGAGCCCTCCAGGACGGGCTTTTAAAAAGACGTGTTTTAAGTAACTTTCCGAAGTAAAGAACATGTTATTTTTTTGGATAGAAATAAGGTCACATATATGGAGAGTGCTGTGTGATTTTTGGATAATTTTCCGACGAAGAATAAACCTTTAAAAATGGACCTCCGGGTTGAACCATCTTGGCTAAATAATAATCTCTTTATGTATGGTGTGTGTAGCACACAAACCACGGTGTGATGTACACAGAGAGCCCTCTAGGACGGGCTTTTAAAAAGACGTGATTTAAGTAACTTTCCGAAGTAAAGAACATGTTATTTTTTTGGATAGAAATAAGGTCACATATATGGAGAGTGCTGTGTGATTTTTTGATAATTTTCCGACGAAGAATAAACCTTTAAAAATGGACCTCCGGGTTGAACCATCTTGGCTAAATAATCATCTCTTTATGTATGGTGTGTGTAGCACACAAACCACGGTGTCATGTACACAGAGAGCCCTCCAGGACGGGCTTTTAAAAAGACATATTTTAAGTAACTTTCCAAAGTAAAGAACATGTTATTTTTTTGGATAGAAATAAGGTCACATATATGGAGAGTACTGTGTGATTTTTGGATAATTTTCCGACGAAGAATAAACCTTTAAAAATGGACCTCCGGGTTGAACCATCTTGGCTAAATAATCATCTCTTTTTGTATGGTGTGTGCAGACACCACGTTGTGGTGTACATAGATAGCCCTATAGGACGGGCTTTTAAAAAGACGTGTTTTAAGTAACTTTTCGAAGTAAAGAACATGTTATTTTTTTGGATAGAAATAAGGTCACATACATGGAGAGTGCTGTGTGATTTTTTGATAATTTTCCGACGAAGAATAAACCTTTAAAAATGGACCTCCGGGTTGAACCATCTCGGCTAAATAATCATCTCTTTTTGTATGGTGTGTGTAGCACACAAACCACGGTGTGATGTACACAGAGAGCCCTCCAGGACGGGCTTTTAAAAAGACATATTTTAAGTAACTTTCCGAAGTAAAGAACATGTTATTTTTTTGGATAGAAATAAGGTCACATATATGGAGAGTGCTGTGTGATTTTTTGATAATTTTCCGACGAAGAATAAACCTTTAAAAATGGACCTCCGGGTTGAACCATCTTGGCTAAATAATAATCTCTTTATGTATGGTGTGTGTAGCACACAAACCACGGTGTCATGTACACAGAGAGCCCTCCAGGACGGGCTTTTAAAAAGACGTATTTTAAGTAACTTTTCGAAGTAAAGAACATGTTATTTTTTTGGATAGAAATAAGGTCACATATATGGAGAGTGCTGTGTGATTTTTGGATAATTTTTCGACGAAGAATAAACCTTTAAAAATGGACCTCCGGGTTGAACCATCTTGGCTAAATAATCATCTCTTTATGTATGGTGTGTGTAGCACACAAACCACGGTGTCATGTACACAGAGAGCCCTCCAGGACGGGCTTTTAAAAAGACGTGTTTTAAGTAACTTTCCGAAGTAAAGAACATGTTATTTTTTTGGATAGAAATAAGGTCACATATATGGAGAGTGCTGTGTGATTTTTTGATAATTTTCCGACGAGGAATAAACCTTTAAAAATGGACCTCCGGGTTGGACCATCTTGGCTAAATAATCATCTCTTTATGTATGGTGTGTGTAGCACACAAACCACGGTGTCATGTACACAGAGAGCCCTCCAGGACGGGCTTTTAAAAAGACGTGTTTTAAGTAACTTTTCGAAGTAAAGAACATGTTATTTTTTTGGATAGAAATAAGGTCACATACATGGAGAGTGCTGTGTGATTTTTGGATAATTTTCCGACGAGGAATAAACCTTTAAAAATGGACCTCCGGGTTGAACCATCTTGGCTAAATAATCATCTCTTTATGTATGGTGTGTGTAGCACACAAACCACGGTGTGATGTACACAGAGAGCCCTCCAGGACGGGCTTTTAAAAAGACGTATTTTAAGTAACTTTTCGAAGTAAAGAACATGTTATTTTTTTGGATAGAAATAAGGTCACATATATGGAGAGTGCTGTGTGATTTTTTGATAATTTTCCGACGAAGAATAAACCTTTAAAAATGGACCTCCGGGTTGAACCATCTCGGCTAAATAATCATCTCTTTTTGTATGGTGTGTGTAGCACACAAACCACGGTGTGATGTACACAGAGAGCCCTCCAGGACGGGCTTTTAAAAAGACATATTTTAAGTCACTTTCCGAAGTAAAGAACATGTTATTTTTTGGGATAGAAATAAGGTCACAATGGAGAGTGCTGTGTGATTTTTTGATAATTTTCCCACGAAGAATAAACCTTTAAAAATGGACCTCCGGGTTGAACCATCTTGGCTAAATAATCATCTCTTTATGTATGGTGTGTGTAGCACACAAACCACGGTGTCATGTACACAGAGAGCCCTCCAGGACGGGCTTTTAAAAAGACGTGTTTTAAGTAACTTTCCGAAGTAAAGAACATGTTATTTTTTTGGATAGAAATAAGGTCACATATATGGAGAGTGCTGTGTGATTTTTTGATAATTTTCCGACGAAGAATAAACCTTTAAAAATGGACCTCCGGGTTGAACCATCTCGGCTAAATAATCATCTCTTTTTGTATGGTGTGTGCAGACACCACGGTGTGGTGTACATAGATAGCCCTATATAGGACGGGCTTTTAAAAAGACGTGTTTTAAGTAACTTTCCGAAGTAAAGAACATGTTATTTTTTTGGATAGAAATAAGGTCACATATATGGAGAGTGCTGTGGGATTTTTTGATAATTTTCCGACTAAGAATAAACCTTTATAAATGGACCTCCGGCTTTTACCATCTTGGCTAAATAATTATCACTTTTTGTATGTTGTTTACACACACCGACTTGTTGCCAGTTCCGTGAAGCCATTCTTTACCACCAAGTAAAATAGGGCCAACTTAAATGAATAAAAATCATCAAGTATCCACAAAAGTTGATAATTACAATTACACATCCTATTAATTGCACGAACCTCAAAACGTTAACATTCAAAAGATTCTATGGGGTTACAAATTATGATTATTAGCTTGGCGCATGAATTGTTGTCTATTTAGTGCAGCTAGTGGTCTTCGTTTGCTTTCGCTTGAGGGCGTTTTGACAATGACTGTGTTCAAGTTGTATTGCACTACTTTATAACACTGATACTATTCTTGTGTGACTGCAACTTGGGTTAGTTCTCCCGGAGACGTAATTTTCGCTAATTCTCCCCACCCATGGGGACAGAAGTGATTCCCCACCCCCATACTGCCAAAGAATCTCTAGAACGTCATTTGAAGTGAGTGAGTAGTTAGTTTTAATGACATATCACGTAATAAATGCAACCTCCGGGTACCTCCGGCTAGCTCCGACCTCCGACTTTTACCAACACCCCATATTTTGTGTACAGGTATATAATATTTGATATTTTTCACTTTTCGTCTTTCATTCCTTTTATAACCCTTGTTTTTGTATTAGTGCAATTCAACCTATCGGTTGCCATGCTGTACAGTTTTTCATGTTTTTAGTTGTATGAAATAATCCAATAATAATGTCATTTGGTTTTACCCACACCAATATAAAGCACTGTATACTCTGTACTTTCCTGAGACCTGTGAAAAAATACCCCACAGTATTTTCATCTTTACAATGTCGAATCCATCTATCTACGTAATGTTGAACTTTAATAATACTAATTAGTAAATAGCGAGATGACTATTGACAGTGGTGGCGCTATTGCATGTATTTTTACTATTTGGGCTAGTTACACCATGGAGGAAGGAAAATGGTTACACAATGGACGGTTAAACCATGGAGGTAGGAATGGTTAAACCCTTAACATGTCAAGAGGAGAGTGCAGAGTGAGAATGACCAATGATGGTGAATTTGTTCAACCTAAAAAACACGGGGGAAAAAAACCCCCAAAACAAGAGACCACAAATGTCCTCAAGTATCGCTTGTTTTGTCAATAACTAGTAACTACTCTAGCGTTTTTTTCTTCGATTGCACTCTCGCAGGTGGTTAGTATAGTTTCCGATTACAAGTAAGTTACTCACCAGACATTGCAGTCACTCAATTAATAAACTAGCTCGTTCGCTGGATAAAAGAAGTGATTTCACGGCAAAATATTTCTACATGAAATGAGCCGGCCACACCGTGCAGCGACTTTCACATCACGACGCCATTTTGTTTTAACAATTAGATTCCGACTAACCGATAATATATAAAGGTAAAGTTCTGAAATTGATTGGACCGATTTTAGTCGGTTATTTGTTAGCAGCCGTTTATTTCAAATAAATAACTTCCCCATGCGGTATTAATGTTTTCCTTTGAACTGAACAGGAAAAACAACAAACAAACATGAAAATAAAAAGACAAGAAAAGTAGAAAAAGGACATATTTTCCAAGTTCAATCTTAAATTGAATAATGAATGCTCATTCGCTCCCTTATATACAAATTGTAGTTTGGTAAGTAGGCTATATCGTTGTAGTTCTTTTATAGGCCTAATGCCCCTTTTTACTAATTGCCACTAATTTTGGCAGAGAAAAACACACAACCTCTACAATAATAAAACATGATCAACAATCATTCATTTATTTGTACTGCTCTTAAACTAATTTATTTGTAAACAACAAAAATACATGTCATATAAAAACAATTCTTTACCAAACTTAAAGTTTCTTGCGTGCTCTGTTTACAATTCATGAACTTCAGGTTTAACTCTCACGGACCTTTCATAAAACAAGACGACACAAACACACACCCATCACGCAAGTTGTTGTCGACCCTTTGCTAATAGAGGACTTCCCTTTGTTCTACCATTGTTTATATTTTGTTTAAGCAACATCCCCATTGGTTTTGAATACAAGAAAAGCAAAACGAGGACATCCTTGCTCTGTCAAATTACCAAGATCCGTTTTGTTGCAGGTAGACTAGACTAGATACGGCTTTGTCGTGCCGGTCAATCGTGGACTTATGCACTATCTTTTTGTTCTCCCATTGTTTACGAACGTCCCATTCTTGCTGCACACAAAAGCAAAGGGAGGGCCTGACAGCGGACGTCCTTGCTCTGTCCAAACATCCAAACCATTTTATTTATTAAAAAATCCTCAGTTTCAGCAGGACAGGTAGTAGACATCCTCTCCCAACACACAGCTTTTTTGTCCAAGTGAATCAAGGACTTCTCTTTGTTCTCCCACTGTTTGGACTTGTTTAGCTACGTCCTCATTGGTTTTGTACACAAAATTGAATCAATGACATTCTTGGGTCTGTCAAACCACCTACCCCCTTTTCAAAAAGTCAATGGGTTAATTTCAGACATGCTCACACACATAATTAAGAAAGTGCAAAACACCCTGCATATCATAATATTTTTGTTGTTGAGTACAATGATCCAGAATTTTTTACATTTCAGAAAATTCCTTCTCAATTTAGAAACACTGTACTCCATGTCAACATGATTCATCACACACTGATGATAAACTGGGGTTTAACAATGCAAACAATTATTAAAAACTAGACATACCAATTTGAATAACTGTGATTTAAATAGTAATGGCACCCTGGCAAAATAATGAGTACATGTGTAAGTATTTTTTGCCAATGCAGCTTGACGAAAATTAAACCAGTTCTCTATGCTTACAGACCTGACATTACAAGGAGGCCACAAAAGCCATACTGTTGCCCAGCTGGTCTTGGCATTGGTGTTCAAAAGTATCCAACACGTTGAGATTTTTCAAAAAGGAAATGTTCATTCCAAAATGAAAATGGCCTTGCCCTCTCAACCATGAAATTTTAGGCCTGTGCATAATATTTCAAATTTTTATAAAATAGTTATCACTGATTCTAGTACTATAATTTGGCAAATTTCAGCCTGCATGAAAATCCATTTGTTCAAAGTATGACACTATTTTACCCTGTATTTATTTAATTAAATAGTACTATTTATTACACACAAGTGTAAATAATTGTGTGGCTGTAGCTGAATAAATCTTTCTGTTTAGATATATTAATAATAACACTGTCTTGGGCCCAATAAGCCATTTGCGAGTTAAATTTGAATAATGTCTGGTACAAGGACTTGTTTAGTCACAAGTTACCGCTTAAATTTGAATTCCTCAGACTATCGAGACAGTTGCTATGTCACATGGTTCGGGGCAAGCTTTTGTATAGCAACCTCCAGATGAGCAAACCCTGGTACCATTGTGCCATACACATCCATTCAGAATTGTGTATGGGTGTTCACCGTCTCTTACGTAACTAAGCAAAAGCTTGCCCCTAATCATGTGACATAGCAACTGTCTCGATAGTCTGATGAATTCAAATTTAAGCGGTAACTTGTGACTAAACAAGTCATTGTACCAGACATTATTCAAATGTAACTCGCAAATGGCTTATTTCATAGAGCTGCTTAACGGCAGATTTTGTGCTCTTACTGCGCAAGTTTCCATTTCATAGCGCCCCTAACTGTAAGCACACGAAAAAGGCATGCTAACCTTCCGGTGCTTACCGTATGAAAATGAATGATAACAATGCGAATTCATGGTGAATGCGCCAAACTGGCCGCCTAATTTTTCTTGCCAACATAAGAAATACGCTTACGCTTAAGCAAATGTTTCTGCCACCGTTAAGCAGCGCTTTGAAATTGGCCCTTGATGAAAAACATATTTTAAGGTGAGCTACACACTGTGTTCAGCTTTGAATACAATTTGAAAGACAGTGGCTAAATCGTTATAATACACACACACTATTAATTTTTTCTTCTGGTTTTGCAGGAATAGATTTAGCAATTTTGGTAAACAAAATTTGAGTTCATTCAAAATTTTCTAAATTTCAAGCAACTTAAAAGTGTAAAATTTGAAACTAAGATAATCCGCCGAATGATGCAAGTATTAATGAAGTTCGACCACTGAAATAGTAACACTGGGTTCTTATGTAACTCACATGCCTAGCAGAGAGATCAAGGCGCTTTCAGAACCATGCGAGTCAACTGTTTTTACATTTCTTACTAGACTATGCAAGTCTCACGAGTATTCTAACTTCTGGGGCCAAGTTGGTCCCACACATATTAAGTTTCAAGTGTGTGCAACTCTGTTTCTTCAAATACTTTAGTTTACCATACTTTATGACATACAAATTATACAAAAATGGCCCAATGACCAGGGGTAATAATGCTGGAGCGCCTTGAGCGTCACTGAGTGACAGATTTGAGTGCTATATAAAAAGCAACTATTACCATTATTACTGTTCACCTTAGTTTTTTAAATTCATCTCATAACTTTTAATAGAAATAATATTTCGCAAATAATACTCTAACAATTAAATAAACTTCTTATATGTTTCTCTGGTTCAGATTATGTTATAAACCTCTATGATTCTCCCTTCTGATTATAAAAGAAATCATTTGAAATAAAATACAATGCTTTGTGCAAACTGTTTAGAAAAACTAGCTATTAAAATATATACTCTAATTTGCAATACTTTAAGGTTTACACTTGCTTTAAATATGCATAGCACTTTTGGCACAATATAGCCTTGGCCATGGCCTTTGTGAAGCCCTCACTTGAGTGAGTTTGCCCGGTTTTACCAGACCAGCTATCAACCAAACAGATCAACCAAAGGGGTTTAAACAACATTTTCTCCCTAAGCAAGAAGCCGAACAAATGCTACAAAAAACAAACAAATAAACTTGTATACATAAAAATGTTCTGCTTGGCAAAAATGAGCAAAGTACCAGTCACAAATTGTACATGTGACGTGGCACTTTGGCTGCTAACCTTTTTCTAGCAAGCAAAATTCTTGTTGTGAAAACATGTAGCTACTTTTTGTGCTTTATAAGCAGCTGTATGAAAGTGAGCCCTGGTTCGGGGCCTACGGACTTTTTTGCCAGAATTTTAATCAGAGCATTCAGTGCTTTATGAATACATGTAGATCAGTGCAGGACAAAGCCTAGACTGACATCATTAAATAAATATATATAAATATTTTAGGTATTGTTTAGACTAATGCTGTATTCAAATCAATCACATGCAGTAATGAAGGCAGGTGTAGGTGCAACAAACAAACAAAAACTCAGAAAGAATCTGAGAGTCAGAACAATTACATTGACCTTGGGTCTTGGACAATTCTCAAATTTGTTTTAGGTCACTACGATATATAAAGAAAAATAATGCCTAGAAATTAAGAATATGCTCGGCTTTTAAAGCTGGAATAAACGCTGAAAGATTTCTGAAGTTGTTTACACCGAGAGGCTGTGGAACGCAAGATGACAGCAGACGTCATACAAGAAAATTGTCTTTGTTTTCTGAGCATGGGCACATTGGAACTACAGTGGAACTATGTGGTTAGGGAGCATCTCAAAAGTCTGGCACGTAGTAGGCGCAAAGGAATGTTCTTGTGGGTACCGTACACGCCCGCAATCCATTGGACCACCAGTCAGCTAGACTGCATCATTGTGCTGAAGTACGGGAGCATTACTACATGAGTGAATAAGCGCATTAGTATTTTGAAAGTTCAAATGGAACGTTCTGGCGGTCCAACGGAACAGTCCATGAGCATGTTCTGGAATACTTACTCGATCCAATTACAACATTCACATCATTCCAACTTTTGAGACGCTCCCTTAGTCTGCTGCCCCCTAGTGTTCCCAAAAGTCTCCCATACGCATACTTAATAAGAATGGGAGACTTGGGAACGCTAGCTAACTCAAACGTACCATAAATTGTCCATTTGTTTTTACTTTTCATGACGTTCTAAACATGCGCATATTTTCCAAGAACTGTGAATTAACCTGGGCCCAATTTCATAGAGCTGCTTAAGCACAAAAAGTGGCTAAGCACAACAACATTTTGCTTATCAGAATAAGGTTACCAGCCAAACTACCACGTCACATGTACAATTTTTGACTGGTATCCTGCTCATTTCTGCTTAGCAGACAATTGTTAAGCAATACTTTCTGCTTAAGCAGCTCTATGAAATTGGGCCCTGGTAAGTCTGTTGCCACCTAGTGTTCCCTAAAGTCCCTCATTGCATAAAGTTCTACAACAGCATCATGGTCATGATAAACATTTTCCACACTTTAATTGCCGACAAACAAAATTTCAAAGTTTTTTGCAACTTACAAATTTTGCTTGAATTATCCAGCAATGAACATGGATAGTACTTCTTTGAGAGAGTTTTTCTTTGAAACTTCACAACTTAACTGAAACAATAGTTTACAATTGAAGAATTACAATAGTTTTTTATAGAGAACAAAAATCCGTAAAAGGAAACTGCAAATTTGTACTTAACCATTTTTCTCTTAGCAGAAACCCCCCCAACTTACAAAAGACACAACAAACTTCCCACACACACAAAAAGAAGAAAACCCAACGTGAAACCAAAGAGATACCTTTGCAGCAAACTCAGAGCATCGAGCTCGCTCATTGGTCGGTTTCAAACCTTCGTAAGATGTAAAGCATCCTGATTGGATGTCTTGGGGTCGGTTGAATCGTCCTTGAATGCTGCATTGTCCACTGCTTGCATCTCTTCGTCCGTTTCCTTTAATTCAATTTAAGAAACAAATAGTACAGAGTTTGCTTAAAAAATTGAGAACTTTAAAATAACCAAATATCGGTCTGCTTATAACCCAATGACAGGTGACGTGTATACACGCCAATTTTTTCTGGAGTGGCCTTCGGCAGACAGCTTTGTATGCCCAGAACAAGATTGCAGCGCCCCTCAATTTTTTGCTGTCAGTCGGACGGCTGACGTGAATGCCCACCCGGGCATTCTATTGTGTACCAGGCAACTACCGTGCTTCACTTCATTTCACACCCACAACAAAGAGGGACAGAAGGTTCTGGAAAACGATCTCGTAACATACAAGAATGGTCAGGGTGCCACCATTGTTTGTCATTGTATTTGGCTCAATGGAGGCAAGTCCGAGCATTTCGATATTCCAACGTACTCATATTTTCTCACAAGAGAAAAAACAAATCCGAGTGGTATGAGAACCTTTGTTGCCTTTTCTTAAGTCGGGGTTCCATTGTGGTTATGACATTTTCAAAGGAAAACGATTACTCTCGAGGCTCTAAAAAGTTTTTCTTGGGGAATACTGACCCAAAGCTGTTAATGAAACCCAAGGCCCCCCCCCCCCCCCCCCCCGGTACTTTTTTGCTTTATCCTATCATCAATGATATATCAGAATGATGCTTTTATAAATTCAAGTGTTTGCAGTACCCATTAGTGATAATGAGGATTTGAACTGGCCTCTGGTCACAGGCACGCTCAGTGGACTAGTGGTAAAGACATTTGCTTTAGAATGCAGTGGTCATGGGTTCGAATCCCACCCATGTAGCCTACGGATTTGTTTCCAAAGGATACGGATAGCACTGGGTATAGACCATGTTACCTTTGTTTACAGAGTAGTGACCTTGTACATTCTAAGGCAATTCCTGACAGGCAAGATACTACACAGGCCATATGGGAAAATTTACATTTTGTTTCATAATTTTCACATAAATTCAAGAGTAACAAAAGCAACAGCTGTACAGCTTTTGCGATGTCCCCCCTTTCTTCATATCAAAAGTTGAGAAACATCAGACAGTGCAATCTCCATAAAACATAAGATTTGTTGTTTTCTTCCATTGAGCTGTGTACAAATGTGCCTGCAGGAAGTCCAGGCTCTGTGGCTCTTTTGTAAACATGTGTCGTGGCCGAGCACCGAACTCAAGCTCTGGTGTTTCTGATCAGCAGAGTGTGGGTTCGAGTCCCGGTCGTGACACTTGTGTCCTTGAGCAAGACACTTAACTATAATTGCTTCTCATCACCCAGGGGTAAATGGGTACCTGTGAGGGCAGAGATGGTTCTTGTGACTGATTTAGCTTGATGCGCTACATATTTGGCAGCACAGGCTGTATACTCCCTAGGGAGCTGAGATGGTTAAAGAATGAAATAAAAATGGCCCAGTGCCCTGGTAATAATGTTGAAGCGCCATGAGCGTCACTGAGTGACGGACCTGAGCGCTATATAAGAAGCCACTATTATTATTATGTCACAGGTCACAGGTCACATGGTCTATACATATCACTGTAAGGTTAAAACCCCAATAATATTAATGAAACTTACTGTTGGTACTTCAATGTGTGTGTTCATCGACTGTAATGCCATGGTAAGACTTTTCCGCCACTGTGGGTCCGTTTTCTTCTCCAGGGTGTTACTCTGGGCGTATTCTATTTTACTGACGGTGATAATTGGTTTCTTACTGAGGTTGTGCCTGGTTCTTAACCAGATCAAAAAAATCAGTGCAACACCTGCAGATATTGAGAAAGAAAATTGCAAAAGGGAAAATTTTGTTTGTGATTTGAAGGCCTTTCTAAAAGAGTTATTAGACCATTGTCAAGCATTTCAGTGCCCCCCCCCCCCAAAACAAAAAATCTGAATCCTACAAAGTTTTATAATTTTGTAGAATTGAGGCGCATTTATGTTTTTATTGATTGATTAATTGATTGATTTATTGATTTACTGATTTATTTACTGAAGTATGAGGACTTTTACATAGCACCATGACATGGTTTACAAGGTGCTGTGGTGCAGCAAAACAAACCAGGAACACCAAGCCGAACCCCTTCTCTTTACGATTCTTTTACATGCGTTAACACAACAAACGGGACCTACGGCTTTACATCCTATCCGAACAACGCAGTAATAACAGTTAACTGTCTTACTGACTGACACAAGTGTCACGACCGGGACTCGAACTGACACTCTGCTGATCAGAAACACAAGAGCTCTGGGGTCGATTTCGCAAAGCACTAAGATTAATCTTATGATGAGTTATCAGTATTACCATAGTGATTTGTATTGTGACATCACTCTTTGCTTAGCAACTACGATAGATTTGCACTTAAGATCAATCTTAACTCTTTGTGAAATCGAGCCCTGGTGCTCTTATCCGCTTAGCCACAACATCACTTATCAATATTTGAAAGTAAAAAGCTTACGATGCTCTCTTAACTCTTTCAGCGCCCGCATTTTTGTTCGCACTTGAACCTAAAGTGCCCAGCTTTTTGAGGTTTTTTGAATATCTGTATAAATAATGTATTTCTCACCAAACAAAACCGATCTTGCTGATTTGTGTTGCTTTGGTATATCCCAAAGTCAATTTCTTGAGTGATAATGCCCTCTCATAATAACATATGGGTCATACATAGATCGTACATGTACGTTATTGGCACTTTCGGAAAACATAAAATAGATTGTACACGTACAACCTTGGCACTGAAAGAGTTAATACTCATTTTGACACACTCACCTAAGAGGACAAGAGCAGCAGCTATGGCAATGCCTATTCCAACCCACTGTTCTGTTGTAAGCGCAGAACCGCTTTTATCTATATTATCAGTTGTTGTGCCAATCAAATCTGTGGATGTACTTGGAGTTGATGTCTCGTTTGGAGTGGATGACGATGTGGATTTGCTGACAGGCTTTGTTGTTTGTATAGTACTTGGAAATGTAATAGAAGGGGTGATGACCGGGCTGATAGATAGGGTGGGGGAGGGAGTGTTGGTGGCTGGTGTTGATGGTTGACTCGTGAATGTTGTGTCAATAATCGTGGATGTGTCAACTACACTTGTTGATCCATCAGTAACTTGTGGTGTTGTGGATGTTGAGTTTAGAGTTGATGTTTTGGGAGTTGGAGTGGATGTGAAAGACTGTGATGTGAGTGGAGTTGTTGTTTGGCCAACTGGCTGTCTGGTTGAGTTGAAACCTCTGAGAGTTACTGTTGATTGTTCTGTCCGAGTTGGTATTTCAGATTGTTGCTCGCTCGTTTCCACATATTGTGTGGTTCCCCCTTCAGTGATCTGGGTTTTTGTGCAGTTATCAACACATTCCGTAGTTGATTCTAAAGCATTTGTTGAAGTTGAAATAGTTTCAACAGTCCCTGGAGATGCCGAGTTGAACTCTACTGAGACGCCAGGAATTGTTGTTGTGACGCTTACATTAACTGAACCTCCTCCCTCATGTGAGCTTGGAGTGTAAGTACTGGCAAGTGATCTGGTTGTGATAGATACTGGCGCTGGGGAATCATCCTCCAACAAGGGAGGGAGATCTGTTATTGAATGAGCCACAGGCGTAATGGCCACTTGGAGCACAACAAATCTAAAGACTGCAAAATTGGATCAAAGAGAACCATCAAATATATATTAATAAATATAAAAAAACATCGCCTAATATCACAAGGCCACGGATGGCCACTTCAAGGTGAAGACTACATTTAATTGATTTAGGCTATCGACCCAATTCAACTGCCCAAGGGGCACGTTGCCACCTACTCCTGGGGCTGAAACAGGGTTACCCCTTTCAGAGTCCATAAGGATGTAGGCACGGGTACGGTATCATCCACTAGAAGCCTGGCTGGTAGAGCAGAAAATGCACTACCTTCCTAGCTTTTTAAGAAGCAATTATGACTAAGTGCCTTTTCTCAAGGACACAAGTGTCATGACCAGGATTTGAACCCACACTCTGCTGCTGACAACACCAGAGCTTGGGTCTACAATGAACTAGACCACTTGGCCTAGAAATGCCACAAATGGGGGAAAGAAGTTACACATGCTCACCAAGAGACCAACAGGGTCAAAGCTCAAATTTTACACTGAACCAAAGGCCCTAGGCCAGTAATTTTAGTGTTGAACAAGTAAACTCAAGACTGAACATCATCAGAATTTGTTATTTTTATTTTGCCTTTTTTTATAGAAATGCTGTACTCATGTTCAAGGGCCATTCTTTAGGCTGTTCAACTTTTCAGAGGCGCTTAATCTCTTACACATAATATTAACTATGTGCACATTTCAAGAACCTGACTATGAGCTCTGAAAAATTAACAATAGCATATTTATAGGCCTATGTGGAAATACTTTGGTTGGTGTTTGCCTTTATGCTTCTAGCATTATGTTGGTTTCATGTGCATACCTGCTTCCTTAAATTGATATGTTTTGCGCATTTACCTAATACTCGTGGTGTTCATATGCACACCACACGTAATGCCCCAAAAAAAATATATGCACAACGAAAACAATTGATTCGATAGTTCCCCGCACACCACAGTGCCTACGAGCTTTGACACAACAATGAATGCTTGTTTAGGGGCTATTTATTTGCAAGTTCACAGAGCCGGTCTACCCCCACATGACCAGTCTTTGACAAATCAGAGTGCGAAAACTCTCCCCCCCAAGGTATTTATTAAAAAACTCCTTCTTAAAGTTAACATACCTACAAGGAACCAAGTGCCTCCACAGTGCCTACAAGTTGGTCGTCCATCTTGTTCTTTCCTCGTCTTCATTTTCTCACATTTTTTTCTGTAGATTTTAAAATCAAAATCAAAATATTAAGTAGGTACATGAATGATAGCGAGCTTAAATTGTCTTTTTTAATGGCCGTAACTTAGGCCTACTGCGTAAGTTTGCGCTGTTTTAACACGGAACATGTGCAGTCTGTTTTGAGGGGACTGTTTTACTGTGACAAATGTTAGTCTATTCTCAATTAACCAAAATTTTGATTTCATATTCACAAGATGGTAATCAGACCATCATTTACAATTTCAGACTTTATTTTCCTTTAAAAACAAATCCTCAGGAGCCACAAATCAGAAAAGGAAATGGGACATTTGTAGTAGGCTAAAACTCAACATATCTTGCTTGCTAGAATCTTGCTAGAAATAGAATAGTAGAAGTCTTGGGTTGGTAGAAAGCCAAGGCTCATTTGACCCATCTCGTCAATGACTTAATTAAATGTAGACACCTAGGGGTATTAGCTGCAGACAATGAAGTTAAAAGCAAGGAGCACATAAGGTACTCCTGGAAGTATTTAGTATAATTAAAATTAATATGAGGTTTGTTCCGCTATCGTTTCCACGTGAAGACAATAGCGGAACATGCGGAACGAACGTCAGAGTTCTACATTACTACAATAGGGTAGGACTAGGAGTAGGAGTAAACATTATGCCTACTGTAAGTAAAATGTATCTATAAAAAGAAGAATAAATATTCCTACATTTTGAGATGGATCATTTTTTTGAAAAGGGTCAGATACATGTCTGATGTAGGGGGGGGGGGGGGCAGGGCTTATAAAATAGAAATATTATTATTATTAATATTAATAACTTTTAAGCAACTAAGCTGTCTGCCCCAGTAACCAGGACCACCGTCTCCTCCTGTGTGTGTCGGTGGATTCAAGCATAGAACAAGGATTGAAGTAAGTCAAGTATTAAGTCAAAGTTGTGTTGAATTGGGCGCACAACAAAACAACAAACAATGTATTTTAACTTATTTAATAAATTTAATTTGAACAAAGCAACAAAGTAAACTAAAGGTGTTCTATATTCTTACCTTTTCTGCCTCTAAACAAATAATCATCTTTGAACCCTCAGTCATATCTACATTAGACGTAACACTCACTCATCTGAGACACTTTCTTATTTTTCTTCCTAATTTGAATACTTTTCAAGAGGAAATTGGGCGTGTACTACTTCTCTTTGAACTGTTTTTTTTTTTACTAAATCAGCTGTGATGAAAATTTGCAACACCGCCCTCTCGTGGCATTTGGCAAAGTTAGCCAGCTAGAGTGTGGTGCCCAAAGGCAAGGAAATCTTTAATTTCAAATGAAAGGGGTACGTCTGGGTCGTAGACTTGGGGAAATCACCATTGCTTTGCAATAACAAAATTTCACAAATTTTTTCCACCGGGTAATTTTGTGCAAGTTTGGAAAACGAGTTTCCACCACTGTTGTGCAAACTGTCACTGTCTTCAACGGTTGCAAGGTGAGAATACTTTTCTGAGCTTTGTTGAGGTCTCGTTTGATAAATGGCATATGTCTTAAAGTGTTTTTTACTGAAATTTAAGAGAGGGAAAAGCGAAAAATGAGACAACGCGCGGCGCGGCGGATATATTGTGGCAACGATGGAGGGGGTGGGCGGGAATAGAGTGGAGTTGGGGGGGGGGGGGAAATGAAGCTTGGCCATGGTGTTAAAACTGTAACTTGTAAGTTACTGAAATGGACAGGGGTGCAAACGATGGAGGATATAGCTGGGAAAAATTTCCGCATCCGGCCACCGCTGTTTTTTAAAGGGATTACTTTATTTTTTTAAGGAAAGGATGTTTGTAATTTGTTGGAGTTTTTTAAAGTTAGACTTTAAATTTAAACTTTAATTTAAAGTTTTATATTCCCCCGTTATAATTATTTCTCAAGAGCCTCTTGTCTTTCTTGAGGAATTTGTAGCTGCTGTAACGCAAAATGTTGACCTTTTTAAAAAAGGAAAATTCAAGTGCACATTTCACACGGAACTGTCTTGCACTCATTCAATGCCCAAACTGGTACTAACAGTGTAGCAAGCAGCATTGTCAAGACAACCGTAGACCCCAAAATTGCTTCCTTTTCCAGGATTTTGACACTAAATAGTTCAAAGTGACTGTGCTTCTCTGTACATACATTAGTCATTACATTCTGTCAATCCTTCTGGACAGGTACATTGTAGGATGACCTAAATAAAAGGAGATAAACTGGTGGTCGGATGCGGAGTTTAGCCAGTTAGCCATCGTAGATATCAAGGAAGTTAAGTCACTGCACTTGCCATGCAAAAACTACTTGTAAATTGATCATAAAAAATTCTTCACTTTGAAAACTTTGTCAGGTGCACTTTTCTTTCGTTGGACTTTAGTTGTGACAGTGATGACTTTTCAATCCTTCAAAATCATCCAAATCCTTTGCAATTTTTGAAGGACTCGTAGTCATGGAGAAATCTAGCCCCACTTGTGTGGCCAAGGCTAGCTGAATCCTTGGCCACACGTCCGGACCATTTCTTTTTAAGCTAAGAAATAACCATTTATGGCGCATTATGGCGCATTCCCTACAGGCCAGTGGCGATTTAAACCAGCTGAATGTGTTCACCTAGCTCTTTAGTCTTAGCTTGCTTTGTGTGTTTTGAATATACAAACCAATAAAATTTTAAAAATAAATTTTAAACGATAATTGTGACTTACTCCGAACTAAATTTCCTCGATGTGTTACCAAGAGCCGCCATTTTAGAATGACCCCAACAATCATGCGAATCGAATGCGACGTCATCGGCCGGCTGGGCTGTGGGCGGAGCAGTCACAAAGCAACCAATGAAATGTTCCCACCGTATCGCTCCGTCCACAGCCCAGCCGGCCAATGACGTCGCATTCGATTCGCATGATTGTTGGGGTCATTCTAAAATGGCGGCTCTTGGTACACATCGCGGAAATTAATTCGGAGTAAGTCGCACAATAATCGTTTAAAATTTCTTGTTAACATTTTATTTGTTTGATTATTTAAAACACCCAAGGCAAGCTAAGAGCCAGGTGAACACATTCAGCTGGTTTAAACCGCCGACTGGCCCGTAGGGAATGCGCCATAATGCGCCATTTAATTGGTTATTTCTTAGCTTAAAAAGAAATGGTCGGGACGTGTGGCCAAGGATTCAGCTAGCCTTGGCCACACAAGTGGGGCTAGGAGAAATCTAGTCGCGATAATCGTAACCCTTCATCCTCCTGACGGTCCCAGACCGTCGGGTAAGATTTACGATGGTCACAACGAGGAGAAATCTACAATGTATAGGTCAAATCATCAACGGAAAGAACAAAAAAGAAGCTGTTGTTAAGCGTGAACTCTTTTTCAGACTTGTTCGTAACCCTGATTGTTCTACTTACACTTTACAGCCAGAGCCAGGCATGGATAGCCCCAGTAACCAGATGCGGAACTTCCTTGGAGCCAAGTCCAATTCAAGCCACTCCGTTCCTATCGAGCACATGGACTACTCCTACATCAGAGCATGCACGGACGTCAAAGAGCTTGAGAAAATCCTAGAAGCGCTCAGGTATGATAAGAATCCAAGTATCCACTGCTTTAAAAACTACCCGGTCATGACACTTGTGCCCTTGAGCAAGGCACTTAACCTTAATTAGTTTGTAAAAAGTTGGGAGGGTAGTACTAGTAGTGCATTCTGCTCTACCAGCCAGGCTCCTTGTGGATGATACCCATGCCTATATCCTTACGGACTGTGAAGGGGGTAACCCTGTTTCAGCCCCAGGAGTAGGTGGTAACAAGTGCCTGGTGGCAGTTGAATTGGGTCGATAGCTCAAATCAGTTAAGAATAGCCCTTACCTTGAAGTAGCCGTGGTCTTGTGTTGTAAAAAATTCCCCCAAAACCTTGGTGTATGCATTGTGTTGGCTTCAGTTGCACTGTCAATGGTCAATGATGACTGCAGTGTGACAACAAAGAATGCTGGTCATCTCGCCCACTACAAAGTCGCCCACGAAAAAAGTGGCCCCTAGCCCCCAGAAGCTCCCATTAATCTCAACCACTGTTTTAACAATCTTGCCCCCTTACAAAGGTCACCCACTACAAAAATGCCCAATACACAGTGCCCTAGGCCTCAGAGGCCCCCCAGCAATCTCACTCACTGGTTGAACTGTCTCCCCCCTTGCTAAATCACCCACTACAACTTTACCCTATAAGTGGCCCCCAGGTCCCCAAGCCCCCAACCCTCCCCCAGCAACCTCACTCACTATGTTTTAAGAATCTCGCCCCTTGCCAATTTGGTAAACTTTGAGCCCAGGAGCTACATTGTGTTGAGTCCAGTGTCAGTTTCAAGTTAAATCTGAATCGTGATGCAATTCTGTTGGCGTCATCGAAGAGCAGCAAATTTTTCTGAAATCTACAAAGTGATTCCATCTTTTGGATGATTTGCAACCATTGTCATAAAAATCTCTCATTTTATTCAGGAACTGAGCTTTTAGATTACCAGCAGATGACTGTAGTTCAAAGGACTAATATCGTCAGTCTCCTGACGATGACTAGAGCAAGCTAGTCGAAACGTTGAGACCAATTAAGAACTCATTCCGCGGCAGTGTAGTTAATAACGAGAATTCCCCTCGATCCACAAAGCAAAAGTAGTAGTCCTGGCCGATTTCCTACCTACCTTAATAAGCAGGACAGTTCATTTCAGAACTGAGAAGTCTCTTGAAGTCTCCCGAATTCCGAATAATCTACTACGAGGCAGTAGAATAAATAGCAAGACAAGTTCTCGAAGAACGAAATCTACCTAGCAAGTAGATACACATAGTGTTACTGAAAACCAAATTTACACAGGACTAATATTTAAAAAATTACATTAACAAAAATAATAAGAAAAAAAAAAAAAAAAATGTTGTACAAAAATGAAATATGTACAGCGATGAATCTGTGAACTCAACAAACAAACAAAGTGAAAATAAGAAATCAAAGAAGATTAGTAGTCAAAAACTGAAAAACCAGATCTAGCACAAAAAGCATTGGGGTTCATACATTACCTAACTCCCAAAGTGTTTTTACTAGAATCCATCCCTAACCCAACACATTCCAACAGCTTATACTACCATGCGATGGGAACTGTACCCAATCAAACAAAATGAAACAGTCTGCTTAGGGGGACGATACACAACCTAACAAACTCCAACAGGTCTTTTTTGTTTGATTTTGTTGGAGTGTGTACACTTGGCATGTGCAAAATTTGATCAGTGATATCACACAGTACCCAAAGTAACATAATCAAACAACTATCTTTACACTACTTTGTGAAACATACTTTTATAAATAACAATAACAAATAAGTTGTACAATTACTTTTTGAAAATACCTAAATTTCAATGGTAGAGTCCATCCACCTGCCTTATGCATTGTTTGTTACAAAGTAAACATTAAGTAAACATTATGTAAGACCTATGGCAAGAAAAAAGGACAAGCACATAAATCTTGTACTACCACCATGTACATGTACATTTCACACATCCACCATACCCACTCAATCAAATTCCAACACCATTACTTGGCAGCAAGGATACACAATCCCACAGAATCAAACACCCAATCCTAACTTCACTGTACTTAACCTAACAAAATTAAACACTTTGCCCTGTTTGAATTTGTAGGGTTAGGGATTGTTAGGGTTAAAAAAGTAAATAAGTAGCTGACAGACTATTGAGACAAAGTTAACGTCCGTCGATGTCAGTTTTTTTCAATAACCGATATATCGGAAATTAAATATTGAGTATACTCGATATATCGAGTATTTCCCGTGCGTAAGATGAAGCCTAAAAACAGCAACTTATATACTGAAGTCCGACAGTTAAATAGGGTTGAGGTTTTGGAACGATCTTCTGCACTTGCTGTTAGTCCGAAAACTATAAAATTACTCCCGCCCGCCCTGCTTGCTTTTGGTTTTACAACGAAGATAAGACATGATTACCGTTGCCGCTTCCGCTGGCTTGGCGAATAGCAAGGGTTTACAGAACGCTCCTGCAATTACCGACTCGTGATTGGCTGCCCCAAAATAACACATAGCCTTTGTGAGTCGCCGACATCAGGAGTATGTCGCGGACGCAATTGAAGGAGTTGGCAAAGTCATGACTCATCAGGGTTCGAAATTAGCGGTTTCCCGTTCTCCAAATACCGAGCGAAAACAGCAGCGGCGAATCAACCCATCTTTTACTAGTCAGTCGGGCGAGTCAAACAAAAAAAATCACAATAAATGAGGTTAGGGTGGTAAAATCCCAAAGAAAGTTTATTTTAAAGTTTTTAAAATAGTTTGACAAGTCTGAATATTTGCTAGATTTAATGTGGCCGCAATCAGAATTGCGATCGTTCATTTCAGTAAACAAACGTTAAAACACGACGCACATGGTGCTGACTGCTGATCCACTGCGCGTGCATCAGCCCGGGCCCCACAACATTCGGTCGCCCACCGGTAGCCATGCATAATGCAGTGTAACACAGGTCCAAAGTCCAAGCTAACCAACATTCCGCACGCTGTGATTGGCCGTTGAAAATTCCATATTCAAAAGAGAACTAGGAATGAGGTACAGCGGAGTGTAGCTTTGCAAATTCAACCCCTCGGCTTACTCTCTCACACAGGCGCATCGCCCAACCTTATTAAACAATCAGAAACACCGGGAGACACCAGCAAGAGAACAACCATCTCGCAACATTTAATGTTAACCAATCAGATCAATGGAGGGTTACGTCCCAAACAACCGATAGGCTGGGCGGCAAGACCGATTTCTTTTGAGATTTTACTGCGCAAGCGATTGTGAACTATATAGCGGCGGGCCGCGGGTGAAACACAGAGGAACTTGCAGACTTGGTCGCCAAACTATTTTATTTATAGCTACTCACTTGTTGTAAGCTGCAAATAAAGACGGCGGCTTTTTCTAATACTAAAACCCGGAAGTTTTCTGGATAATCTGACACACTTTCGGTGTTTTCGATATCATTTTAGGAACATCGACATTTTTGATTAATCAACATTTTTGATATATCGAAATGTCAATATTTCGATATGATTAAAAAAGTGACATCGGCGATATCGATGTCAAAATAATATCAGTTTTTTGAGTAATATCGATATATCGACGGACGTTAGACAAAGTTGGACACAAGTCTCACCAATGCATTCAACAGATTTGAAAGACAAGAAAAAGTATATGAGTCCTGTACTCTGCAAGCCTGGCATTACATGAAGGCCTTCAAGCCAGGGCCCAATTTCATAGAGCTGCTTAAGCAGACAAAATTGCTTAACAATTTGTTGCTTAGCAGAAATGAGCAGGATACCAGTTACAAATTCTACATGTGACATTGTAGTTTGGCTGGTAACCTTATTCTGGTAAGCATAGTTTTGTTGTGCTAAGCTACTTTTTGTGCTTAAGCAGCTCTATGAAATTGGGCCCTGGCATTACATGAAGGCCGCGAAGGCCATGGCCTCTGTTGCCCATGGTCTTGGCCTTGATGCCTCTTCTAGTGGAAGTGCGCTTTGCAAAATGGAAATGGCCCTCTCAAAGATTGAATTCCAGGCCCGACTTTTTAAGATTTTCATATTTATATTATAAGGGTCAAGTATCATGCCTGGGGGGCATGATCTATAGAGAACTTTGACTCTTAAACATATCATTTATCTCTGTTGTGTTTCCTATTCAGCAGATGCTGTCGTCATTGCTTCAAACAGTTAGCAAATAGTATCACACTTATTTATGACGACAGCATCTTTGCCGTAGAGGATGAACCTAGTGAAGAGCAATATAAAGATAATGTGTTCATGGAGAACTTGAAGTTGTAGATGAACAACTGTCTTCATATCGGTATACAACAATCCTTCACCGATCTTGAACTCTTGGTGGCAGCAGATATGCCTCCATTACTGCGGTGTACCTGGGTGGTACTGCGCTGCCTAGCGACTGGTATAAGGTTTGGGCTACACGGCGATCATTTGATCAGTCGCGGGTTATTGGACTTTCACTTTGCAAATCGCTTAAACCTGTCGCTAGGCAGCGCAGTACCACCCAGTTACCACCGCAATAATGGCGGTATCTGCTGCCACCAAGAGTTCAAGATCGGTGAAGGATTGCTGTATACATGTAGGCTGAAAAATAACAAAGAGAGAAACTCAACATTACAATCGTGTCTTCTTACAGAAAATAATGGCGAACCCCGCGAAAATTACTTCGGAGAGTATTTTGCTGCGATCACAAGTAATGGTTACGTCACAAAAAGGATAAATGATATGTTTAAGAGTCCTAGTTCTCTAATCTAGACACTCTGATTTGTCTATATGGACAGCCGATTGCAAAACATTCAATCAGGTAAAAAATTTACATGTGTAGTTATTTACTTATTTATTTATTTACTCAGGACCGGAGAGGAAGGTTTTTACCCTGATCTCATCATATGCTGTGAACGTCAGATAGAAAAACTAGACCCTAAAAGGTAATAATAATAATAATAATATGCAGATCTTATAGACCATGTTACCTTTGTTTAACCCTCTTGCTATCTGACCATTCAATACCATTCACTGTGGTTTCGAATGATAGATAAGCTATGCCAGCCTTGCAATATGATACCATGAGGGAATGCATTACACAGTTAGTTCTGTGCACAGTTGTGCCACCATACACAACTTTGGCAGTTGAATGGTTTCAAATGGTTGGTCAACTCACTTGAAAATGTTGCGAACAGTAGGAGGGTTAAAGAAATAGTGACCTTGTACATTGTAATGCATTTCCTGACAGGCAAAATACTACACAGGCCATATGGGAAAATTTACATTTTGTATCATAATTTTCACATAAATTCAAGAGTTACAAAAGCAACAGCTGTACAGCTTTTGAGATGTCCCCCCTTTCTTCATATCAAAAGTTGAGAAAAATCAGACAGTGCAATCTCCATAAAACATAAGATTGATTGTATTCTTCCATTGAGCTGCTTACAAACTGCCTGCAGGAAGTCCGGGCTCTGCGGCTCTTTTGTAAACATGTGATGTCACAGGTCACATGGTCTATTGAGTTGGTTTATATTGGAATACTGAATTTCTAATTGGAATATAATCTTAGACCAACTCAATCCAATTTGAAAGCCAATATTGGACTCGGTTGGCTTGTTTTGATTGAGTTGGAATCAGTTGAGATTTGTTTCTACCAATTGGAAATATCGCCTCCTAATATAATTTCAATTGGACAATTTTATTTCCCCAACAGGGTCTAGTTGGAAACAAATTTAAACTGAATCCAATTGGGTCCAAATTGGTTTTGTGCCAAAACACAACAATGGAAAAATTTCAATTGGTTCCAATGGGAAAATTGTATTAGAAATTTTGGTAAGGGTACTAGTAGGGAATGTTTAAGATGGTGAATGCTCTATATTTTGAAACCACTATGTTCTGACAACTCTGTGTTCTGAAAACCCCTTGTGATTTGAACGTTATGGTTTAGGGTTAGGAACATACACTGGGGTGTCGGAACATAGGGGTGTCAGAACACAGGTGTGGAACCGTTTAAGACACCACACCACGTTGAAATTTCAACTGTCTTCACTTTATGCCATTTCACTATTCTATAAAATCAGACAGTGCAATCTCCATAAAACATTTGATTGATTGTATTCTTCCATTGAACTGCGTACAAACTGTGCCTGCAGGAAGTCCGGGCTCTGCGGCTCTTTTGTAAACATGTGATGTCACAGGTCACATGGTCTATATAGTGCTTTTATCATCTCGGAGTGCTCCACATTTTTTTTTACAGGGTATGCAGAGCTGTTGAAATATAGATAGTTCCCAGTAGACGCCATCTTTACGGGCAAATCGCATTTTGGCATGCAGGCGCGTCAAGCGCTCAAATTATTAACGCAGCCGCGTCGTTCACTAACCAATCACGCAATGAGTTTTGTGAAATGTGCGCGTGCTGCACGCCGTTCTCACGTGAAACGCATGACTGTGTGTTCCAAACTGCCCGTAAAGATGGCCGATTTACGTCATACTGCAACCTATCTATTGTTTGCCAAATAAATTTATAAAAATAAATAAGCTGTTCTTTAAAGTCTTGGTTTTGCAAAAATTGTATTGATTGATTGTCTTCTATCAAAAACAGTCGGACACTGCGTAAGGACAAAGCCCCGGCTTCCATGATGGGACTTGATAAAGAAGAACGGCAACAGTTAAACTCGGATATAAAGGTAACTTTCTTCTTTTCCAACAAAATTTTGATGCAGGCGTACATGTAGGTTAGCTTTTATATGGTTTTGCAAAATCAGACAGAAAATGGACAACATTAGATTTTTTGTATTTTTATGAAGTTTATTGTGCAGTTAATGTTTGGTTTTAAAGGCCCTGTACACTATTGGTAAGATCGAAAAACACAAATGTTCACAGATTCACACATAACTTACATGATTTAAAGTAAGTAATGGTAGAAAGGGTTCCTTAAAATATTTCTGCCTAAAATGCTATCGTTTCTAAGAAATGAGTAAAACAATAGTTTTTATCGCGCGCGATAACAAACTCGATGTTTGAAAAACAGAAAACACATAAGGTCTCTTTTCACTATTTTCTCGTGACCTCGATGACCAATTGAGCTCAAATTTTCACAGGTTTGTTATTTCATGTATGTGGTTGATTACACAAAACATGAACACTGTCTGTGATTATTTTGTCAGCTCTGCCAATCCTGTATAATACCTTTAAGATGCATCAAAACAGAAGAAATAAAGAAGGAAGTCCTACATTAATTTTGTAATAATGATTCAAAAATGCCTTGGAGAGTTTATGCACTCTGATTGGTCGCAGACTAGTCACATGGGGGTGTATTAACATGTGATATAATGACCGGCTTCGTGAGCTTGCCCAGAAATGGCCCCTGCACAAGTATTGTTGTGTAAAAGCTTGTGTGCACTGTTAATGTTGTTGGAGGAATCTATCGAATCAACTGTTTTGTCAGCGTTTGCTCTTGAGTTTCTAACTACCGTTACGCTAGCTGCCTGTACTGAGAGTCCTTCTTTTTGTCCCTTTCCTTCTGTGACCAGCCAGACGGCGAGTCGCGCTGCCAGGCACGATGTAATTATTTATGGCAAATGTAGAGAGCGCCCTCAATAGAGCACTGCAGGTTACTCTATCGTACGTTCCCGGTCGGAATGCGGGATACTGAATAGTCTTTTGTTTTTTTAATCACTTCTTTTCATTTTACGGCCATTACGTGAAGTCAAGCAAATTGTTTGATTTCCAGCATTCACATACTTGAGTAGCGATCGGGGAGTGGTCACTTTCAAAGTCAGCGTTGCAGCGAGTAGATGTAGTTTTAAGAGCTCTTGCTCTATCAGTAAGTTTTCCTGAACAACGGCGCCATAGCTGGTTGGGTTCCTTTTTCATAGTTGGACCTTCAAGGTCTAGAGTTAAGGCATGAGAGGCAGAGGCTGCAACAGCTGAACTACTTTTATCTCTTGTTCATCCTGTGCTAAGGACAACTTTCTTGCAAGAGCCGAGGGCTTTTATTATTAGGTCCTCCAATTTTGTAGTGACTGTCAATTGTCGTTTTTATATTGCATTAGTAATTGCAAATACAACTTTTAAGAAATTGCAATTAAAATAATAAACTTATGCAGTAACTAAAACGTGTGTCAACTGTGACTTTCTTGGCGTCTGGAAATTTAACCTTACCAACCACATCGGTTACACTTCTGTCAGTTTGCCTCCTCCCCTCCCTCTTTCCCCCAACCCCATTCCCTCCCCTTCAACTGTGGTAGGATGGCTCTGTAGAGGTGCTAGTACATACCTGCCAACTGTTCATATTTAATTGGAATTGTCCTGGTTTTTGAGATTACAGGCCGCAAAAAATCAGAACATTCCTATGTCTGACAATGACAGCAATGAAAACGATCAAAAGTTCTGGCAAAAGAGGATGCCATTTGCTTGCGACAGCAGAGACTTTCTTACAGGAATACAGTGTTTTTTGTACACTGTTTTAAATACATGTAATACATTTTAATTACGGATATCAAATAATAAACCACAAGGGAAACTGACTGGGTGATCCCCTGGCTGCCGCTTCCCAGGTTGTATCGTATACTTGGGTGTGATCCCTGGCTACACGGCAGTTTGCGGTTGAATGGCTTCTGACTGGCACCCCCCGAACAAAGATATTGACAAACAGGGAGACCGCCAACATAGGGCTAGATAGCTCAGTTGGTAGAGTGCCGGCACGTTAAACCGGAGGTCGTTGGTTCAAATCCCGCTCTAGTCAATTTTTCTTTGTTCAACCCAAAAACATTTTAATTACATGCTTTAAAAAACTTGTACACACATGAACATGTAATAAGCTTTACTTGCACGACTTCTTACGTCGCTGTCTGTGGACTCGTAAAACTAGTACATGTATTCCTATTACATGTATTCCTATTACTGAGGTTTCAATGTTGGCAGGTGTGCAGTGGTAACCTGTTCCATCTTGCTACTCACTGGCAATTTGTTGTAACTTTTTAATATTTTTGATATCAAATATAATAAACCACAAGGGAAACTGTGACTTGGTCAATTTTAAATGATTTGGGGTTGAACAAAGAAAAATTGACTAGAGCGGGATTTGAACAAAAGACCTCCGGATTAATGTGTTGGCACTGTTCCATCTGAGCTAATCCGGAGGTCATTGGCTCAAATCCCGCTCTAGTCAATTTATGTTTGTTCAACCCCAAATCATTTAAATTTTTGTTATCAAATAATAAACCACAAGGGAAACTGACTGGGTAAATGTTTAAATGATTTTGGGTTGAACAAAGAAAAATTGACTAGAGCGGGATTTGAACCAACGACCTCCGGTTTAACGTGCCGGCGCTCTACCAACTGAGCTATCTAGCCCTATGTTGGTGGTCTCCCTTTTTTGTCAATATCTTTGTTCGGGGGGAGCCAGTCAGAATATAAGTATATAATTTTTGTTATATACTCTATGTAATTGTAATTATTACATGTATATTTTTAATATATATTTATCTATTTATTACCTAGTATATTTCTTTTGGTAGTGTTGTGCCAGTGAAGTACCTGTAGTATAATGATGAATAAAATAAATACAAATATAATTTTGAAATTGTGCTTTTCTAATGTGATGAGATCGTATTCTTTACGGCAGGACTGGACATCCAAGATGAATTCAACAACGATCACCAGTTCAGGACTTGACAAGGACAATGACGAGCTGCCACCAATCCGTAAACCAGTCAGTGTCAACACCCAAGGGAAAAAGGTGAGGGCCAACGCTGTCAAATTTTTTTTCTGAATAAGCCTTTTGTGTTTTTGTTTTGAATAATGTCTGGTACAATGACTTGCTTGATCACATGTTACCGTTTAAAATTGAATTCCTATAGACTAAAGAGACAGTTGCTGTGATACATGAATCGATCCAAGCTTTTGTGTAGTTACATATGTACATTAGAGATGGTGAACACCCATACACAATTCTGAATGTCGTGGCCGAGTGGTTAAGAGCACCGAACTCAAGCTCTGGTGTTTCTGATCAGCAGAGTGTGGGTTCGAGTCCCAGTCGTGACATTTGTGTCCTTAAGCAAGACACTTAACCACATGCTTCGTCCTTCGGATGGGACGTAAAGCCGTTGGTCCCGTGCGTTGTGAATGCACGTAAAAGAACCCAGTGCACTTATCGAAAAGAGAAGGGGTTCGCCCCGGTGTTCCTGGTTGTGGCTGCTTAATGCGCCGTAGCACCTTGTAAACCCTTATAAGGTGCTAAATAATTGGGTCTCAGATTTTCATCACTGCAATAACCTATCTTTCTGAAAGTAATGTATATACTCAGCGCCTTGAGTACCTTGTTTGGTAGATACGTGCGCTATATAAGACTTCGATATTATGGCACAGTGGTACCAGGGCTTTGATCATTTCGAGGTTGCTACACAAAAGTTTGCCCCAAACTTTTTGACATCGATCTTTAAAGAGAAAGAGAGTGACGGATTCAATTTTGTGATGTACTCATTTTCCAATAGATAGAGTCCTCATGTGAGCGGGGAAAAAATTACAAGTTTCTAACCTTACATCAAAATGGTGTAAATTGCCATTGCATTCGAAACCCGCCCAGTGCAAAATATGTCAACATCCAAAACATCTGATGATATCATTCTGAAAAAAATGGGTCTCTACATTTTTGTAGAGGGATGTTTTGGTTCACAACTGACTTTTTGTGAGAGAAATTTGAAGCTTGACGTCATTGTAATTCAACAATTAACGGATCTTTTCATTCCAAGGAGGAATTTTTCGACAGTCAAAATGTCACATTCAAGGCTGTTTTGATTAATTTTTTTTGAAAGTCAGGACTGAACCAAAACATCCCCATACAAAAATGTTTAGGTCTTTTTTTTCTCAGAATGATGTCATCAGATATTTTGGATGTTGACAAATATTTGCGCTGGAAGGGTATTGAATAAAATGGCAATTTACACCATTTGAATGTTAGGTTCGAGACTTGTAATTTTTTCCCCACTCACATGAGGACTCTATCTATGAGAAAATGAGTACAAAACAAAATTGAATAGGTCACTTTCTCTTTAATCTGTATATCTATCTTAATTGCTAAGCAAAGTGTGATGTCACACTACAAATCACTATGTTATTGACAACTCATCTTAAAGGCACTGAACATGTTTGGTAATTATCAAAAACCAGTATTGTCACTCGGTGTATCCCAACATATGCATAAAATAACAAACCTGTGAAAATATGGGCTGAATCGGTCATCGAAGTTGCAAGAAAATAAAGAAAGAAAAAACACCCTTGTTGCACAGTTTTGTGTGCTTTCAGATGCTAATAAAAGGCTTCATGCATGAAGTCTTTTATTATTTTAGTGAGAAGTTACCTCTTTGATTTTGGGTTGAACAAGGAAAAATTGACTAGAGCGGGATTTGAACCAACGACCTCCGGATTGAAGTTACCTCTTTCTCAAAAACTTCAGAGGGAGTGACTGTGAGTCGTTTCTCACAATGTTTTATACTATCAACAGCTCTCCATTGCTCGTTACCAAGTAAGTTTTTATGCTAACAATTATTTTGAGTAATTACCAAAAGTGTCCAGTGCCTTTAAGATGAATCTTAGTACTGTGTGAAATTGAGCCCTGGGATACGGCGAGGGTAAAGTTCTTAAGTGTGACATAATTTGTCAAAATCATCCACTCACTTTCGAACGTAGAAGTTGCAACAAGCTTAGATTTTAATCTCAAATGGTGTGATTGGTCGCTTATCTCACAGCATGAGGACGAGTGCTGGGCCAAGCCGTCCCCTGACAGGATCAAGTCCTCCGATTACAGGGCGTGGGATAAATTTGACGTGGACGGTGCAGCCGAAGAAATGGATAAAGAGAGCGGGGCGAAGAAGGCTCAGAAGCGCAAGGCAGATCTTGCCAGCGTTATCAAAACGGATGGTAAGTCAGGGAACAATTTCATCCGGAAATTTTGCATACATGTAGCAAAATAGTTAGACTGAACAAGTTTTGTGGACACAGAATGCTTATATTTAGTACCAAATGATGATTGTTGAGTGGCAACTCATACATTTTGTGTAGCGTTTTGCTCTGCTATACATGGGAAATCGTTCACTGTATTAAAGTGAATAATTTGTTTTAACCATCACAGGGCAAGAAGTTTGTTTCAAAATTTTGTTCTAACAGACTGTTTTTATAACTCTCGCTGTGAAAATATGACCCAACATGTAGAATTTCCCGCATGACTAGTGTAGTATCTTGCCTTCCAGGAAGGCACTGGAATGTACAATGTCACTCTTTTTGTAAATAGAGATTACATTGTCTATAAGAACTGCATATGATTAATGTTATTATGATGTGACTAACATTCATTCTTTGAAAGGATTAATTTATGGTGTTTGAATCATTTGGTTTACATGTATTTGGCGCTAATTTATTGGTTTTGTGTGATAGTTTGACTGATTTATATTCATGGTGTTTGTCATTGATTGATTTGTGAGAGCACATCTTAAAATTGTTTCAGCTGTTATTTATAATAATAATAATACGCAGTTCTTATATAGCGCTTTATACTCCCGATGGGTGTCTCAAAGCGCTCAGTATTTTTCCTACAAGGTATGTGGAGTTACGTGTTGAAGTATGAGACCTATTCCTTTGCATAGCACCATGTAATGGCTGACAAGGTGCTGTGGCGCAATATGCTGCCAATCAAACCAGGAACACCGGGGCGAACCCCTTCTCTTTACGATAAGTGCACTGGGTTCTTTTACGTGCATTACACAACACACGGGGCCTACGGCTTAACGTCCCATCCGAAGGAATTATGACACAAAATGTAAAATTTCCAATTTGACCAGTGTAGTATCTTGCCTGCC
Source organism: Leptasterias polaris (assembly GCA_037783415.1). Classification (NCBI taxonomy): domain Eukaryota; kingdom Metazoa; phylum Echinodermata; class Asteroidea; order Forcipulatida; family Asteriidae; genus Leptasterias; species Leptasterias polaris. The sequence goes on along the minus strand of JAZGTN010000039.1, from coordinate 154,962 downwards.
AGGAAGGCCCTGGAATGTTCAAGGTCACTCTTTTTGTGAACAGAGAATACCAGGGCTCGAATTTGGGGAGAAAATCCACAAGACTACAGGGCTTGTAGCTCAAAATCTTTACTGGACCAGACATTTTTTTACAAGACCTGATTCAAAATGTGAAAAGAAAAAAACTTGCTGCCACATGCATTTGACTGCTTTTATATGAACCCGAACTGAGACAAGTAAGGGAAGAGTATACTTGATTACTCATAGAATTGAAAGATAATTTATTAGACCCAAAGTCAACACTTGAACATAATGTGTTTCTGTTATTCAATTGAAAAACACAAGACCATCGGACTTGTTAGTTCATAAGTTTACTGGCCCAACACCAAAATTACTGGCCTCGGGCCTGTGGTCCAGTGTAAAATTCGAGCCCTGAATACATACATGTCTATAAGAACTGCATATATGTCATTCACAAAATAATAACAATCATATATGATTGTTATTATTTTGTGAATGACATTCGTTCTTTTAAAGGATTGATTGATATTACTCATGGTGTTTGAACATTTAGCTGCATTTGATGCTTATTTACTTGTTTTGTATGATAAGTTTGACCAATGATATTTATGGTATTTGTCAATATTGACTTATTGATGTGTACTCGTATTCATTCCTCTTGTATGATTTGTTTATATGATGCATATTTGTGACTTTTGTTTGATTGACTTTTAAACTGTATGACTTACATACGCACATTTATGGTTTTCTTTGATTGAGCGACTAGTGAAATTTACTACTCGACTAGTCGCGCCTCAAATAGTCGCGACAACGACACTAGTCGCGACTAATTTTTCCACTAATAATTCACATGATGCATTGCGGTTTATTGTTTGCCGCAGGCGCAATGTAGTAAAATTCACGCTGAAAGGATTGAAGGGTTGTGTCACTGTTGTCTGATTGTGTTTCGTAAGTAAATTATGTTGTCGTGAATGGTCGTGAGCGACACAATTTCGTTCACTAATCAAGTAGTCGCGACTATTTTTGTAGTAGTCGTGGCGGCGCGATTAATCGAGTAGTTGAAAAACGGTAGTCGCGACTCGACTAACCAATCAATAGTCGCGACTTCGACACTAGTCGCACTAGTCACCCAGGCTTAGATGTAACCCTTTCATTACCAAATTGTTTGGACATAAACATCTGCTGGTGACTGCACTGTTTTACCACAGAAGTGGGAAGCACACATTCTTACACGACAGAAACTTTTTCGTTCAAAGGCCATTTTAACAAACTCTATTATCACCTTGAAGATATTGTTTTACAGCAAAATAAGAACTACAAAATGTCTTGCTTATTGAATTTCCTTTCATGTAACCCCAAAATAATTGAGACCGGCCAACAAATGTCCAAGTTCCTGTTCTGTGTCTCCTCCGTGTGGTCTGTAAACTCAAACACTTGTTTATACACAAGCCATGAAGGCCCTGCCGTCGATTTCACCAAACTCTTCCTAACTTCGGACTAGTCCTAGGCAATGCTAAGAGATAGGACTAGTCTTAAGTTAGAACGAGTTACTTGTCCTAACTCAAGATAGGATTAATCCTAGCGTTTCGTGAAATCGGCTGCTGGCTTACTTTACTCTGGTCTTTGCCGTGCATTCCTTTTCCTTTCAAGATGTTCCTGCTGATCCTTTGAAACCTGCCCCACCCCCTTCAATGACAAAATCCCACGTCTACATTTATCTCAAAAAGTTTCACCACCCTGTCTTAAACTTGTTCCATAAACATTTTCTTTTAAATAAATTTCCCGGTAGGAATGTCAGATGCAGACCGAGAACTAGTGGCCAACAAGGAAAAAGACAAAGGAAATGAGGTTAGATTTAGTTTCTTTATTTTGTAAATACATTAATTACATACTCAAAAGGATAGTTGTATTATTATTGTGGCACCAATGTGCATTAAAGGGACACGTTGCCTTGGATCGGGCGAGTTGGTCTATGAAAGGCGTTTGAAACCGTTTAATATGAAATGCATATGGTTAGAATGATGTTTTAAAAGTAAAATGGCAACGTGTCCCTTTAAGCATTATATGATAATAACAATACTACAATAGTTTTCACACAGCTGCATGTTTTGCGTATACTTTACTTGAAAATAAACCAATCTTTCCGTGTTCTGATGAACACATTTCGAAATAATCCCTAATTGTGGAAACTTGTTCCCTTTCCCTTGTTGAATGTAATTCTAAATATCTTCCTGATTGTTGTTCAAAATCTCCCTGATTGTTGTTCAAAATCTCCCTGATTGTTGTTCAAAATCTCCCTGATTGTTGTTCAAAATCTCCCTGATTGTTGTTCAAAATCTCCCTGATTGTTGTTCAAAATCTCCCTGATTGTTGTTCAAAATCTCCCTGATTGTTGTTCAAAATCTCCCTGATTGTTGTTCAAAATCTCCCTGATTGTGGTTCAAAATCTCCCTGATTGTTGTTCAAAATCTCCCTGATTGTTGTTCAAAATCTCCCTGATTGTTGTTCAAAATCTCCCTGATTGTTGTTCAAAATCTCCCTGATTGTTGTTCAAAATCTCCCTGATTGTTGTTCAAAATCTCCCTGATTGTTGTTCAAAATCTCCCTGATTGTTGTTCAAAATCTCCCTGATTGTTGTTCAAAATCTCCCTGATTGTTGTTCAAAATCTCCCTGATTGTTGTTCAAAATCTCCCTGATTGTTGTTCAAAATCTCCCTGATTGTTGTTCAAAATCTCCCTGATTGTTGTTCAAAATCTCCCTGATTGTTGTTCAAAATCTCCCTGATTGTTGTTCAAAATCTCCCTGATTGTTGTTCAAAATCTCCCTGATTACAAGAAGCAAATATTGACAGCTCTGCATGTACATTTGGCAACCCAGAGTTTTTGAGTTCCTTGATTAGATTGCAGTAACCAGGACAAAAAATACTGAAAGTACTGAGTGAGTATACAGTGCTTAATACACATTGGTGCATTAAGAAAACAATAAATAGAAACTAAGCAAGAAAAGTCGAAGTTAAAGATACATTGTTTGGAAGGTATACATGTACACGTGTAAGTAGTATCTGTAAAATAATTGTGTTTTCTTCTTTTTTTCGGAAGGCCTTCAAAGCTGGTGACTTTGATGAAGCTGTTCAATATTACACCAGAAGTATATCAGTTATTCCGTCTGCACCATCCTACAACAACCGCTCCCTAGCCAGTAAGTAGTCATTCAGCCATGACCTCTGCCCTCTCAGGACCCACCCCCCTCCCCTCCCGCCTCCCCTCCCCTCCCGCCTCCCCTCCCGCCCATTTTAAATCTGGATCTTTGAGATAAAAAAATGGTCACTAAAAGCAGTAGGGAGGGCTAGTCATGGCACTTATTATATATTTCATTGTTTTCTGCAAAGTGCAAGGCCCGGGGGGGGGGGGGGGGGAGTCAAAGTCCTTAATGCCCTTGAGTGTAGACCGGACCATTCCAAATATGTAAGAGGGGGGTTAAGGTCCCAGAGGTTTTTTTTTAAAAGAGGAAATAGAATTAACTGTTGCAAACTGTTTACCAACAAAAAGGAACTGTTGTGTAAATGTTTAATGGCCTGGCGTTTCAACCCTAGCAGAAAAGGCTTTAGAGGAGCTGAGCATTTTTTTTTCACTCGTGTACTTTGTGCACAAAATTGTTCAGACATACAGCCCTACCTAGTTCTAACCCTATGATAAAGTGGAGCCATCTGTTCTCTGTAGCAGGCTTCCAGATGTCTTCCTGACTGCCTGTGCTAGGTTCTGAGGTTTCCAACAGCCCTCCTCCCTACCAAATTAACTTTTGGCTTACTGGGGTGCCAGTAACTAGTGGAACCTTCCCGAGTTGTGTAATTCCAGGGGTCACTCCCTCACATTTTGAAGTCGTTTAAAAGTGTGAACGTCAAATGCACTATATTTGCTGAAAGTGACCCCTTAGAAAACAAATGTGCACCCCATGTGCCCCCCTAAAAATTTACCTTCTACGTCGCCACATTTACATTTGTTTTCTTCCTTCTTTTTGCAGGAATTAAGTTGGGGCAGTTTATCGGCGCCGTTGAGGATTGCACTAAAGTGTTAAAACTGGAACCTGAGAATATTAAAGGTTTGTGGAGGGTTTCGGAAATGATTTTTAAGGACATACTTTTTAGAATGAACTTTTCCAAGCGGAAGAAATTTTTTTCAGTTAGGAAGTCATTTGACGTATGCTCGAATGTTTGCTGCACAGGCAAGGGATTGAATACTTTGGTGTGGCAGGAGATTCTGTCCCTCATTATATGGCGAACTGTGTATAAATTATTTCTGATAGCGCCCTCTTTTGAATCCTCCTCCTCCAGCCCATGTTAATTTCTATATAGGGCACAGAATCTCCGGGGACAGATTTCTCAAAGACACTGGCTCCAAAGTTGGCATACATTTGTGTTTAATTTACCACAAACAACCCATTTCAACCACAAACAACCCATTTCATTGTTCAAAGTCATTATTTGTGTCAGAAAGTTATAATTCTGAAATTACCTGGACACTCTGTAAAATGTGGAAAGGCATTTACTATTTACAAGGATGCCTCTTATAAAGTGAACTTAATCACTGTAGCTCGCAAGCCTGAGGAAACCTGTACACAAGAGTTCTTGCTGTGTGAACCAGAAACACGTGCTCTTCCACAATAAGTGTTTTTATAATATATATTTGTGGTAATGAAACCAAGGATGCCTCATAAGTTATCACTGTAGATAGCAAGCCTGACGAAACCTGTAAACAAGAGTTCTTGGTGTGTGAACCAGAAACACCAGGGTTAACCCCTGCTCTTCAACAATAAGTGTTTTTATAATATATATTTGTGGTAATGAAACCAAGGATGCCTCATAAGTGAACTTAATCACTGTAGCTTGCAAGCCTGAGGAAACCTGTACACAAGAGTTCTTGCTGTGTGAACCAGAAACACGTGCTCTTCCACAATAAGTGTTTTTATAATATATATTTCTGGTAATGAAACCAACGGTGCCTCATAAGTGAACTTAATCACTGCAGCTTGCAAGCCTGAGGAATCCTGTAAACAATGAGTGCTTGCTGTGCTTGCTGTGTGAACCAGAAACACCAGGGTTAACCCCTGCTCTTCCGTTGTACTCCATTGTACTCATGTTGGGTTTTTTTCCTCCAGCTTTATTGAGACGAGGGACAGCAAGGAAATCTCTGAAGAGATTTGTTGCGGCCAAAGAAGACTTGGAGGCAGTCCTGAAAGCAGAGCCTAACAATAAGCAGGCCAAGGTAAAGTTGATATTTTCATTCTTTGGGTTCATTCAACTGTACTCCTTGAGGCCTTTTCGCCAAATTCATAGAGCTGCTTAAGCAGAAAATACTGCTCAAACAATTTCTGCTTAGCAAAAATAGGCAGGATACCAGTCAAAGATGTTACATGTGACATGTTATTCTGACTGATAAACAGATTCTGGTAAGCATAATTTGATTGTGCTTAGCTACTTTTTGTGCTTGAAGGCCCTGTACACTATTGGTAAGATCGAAAAACACAAATGTTCACAGATTCACACATAACTTACATGATTCAAAGTAAGTAATGGTAGAAAGGGTTCCTTAAAATATTTCTGCCTAAAATGCTATCGTTTCTGAGAAATGAGTAAAACAATAGTTTTTTTATCGCGCGCGATAATAAACTCGATGTTTGAAAAACAGAAAACACAAAAGGTCTCTTTTCACTATTTTCTCGTGACCTCGATGACCAATTGAGCTCAAATTTTCACAGGTTTGTTATTTCATGTATGTGGTTGATTACACAAAACATGAACACTGTCTGTGATTATTTTGTCAGCTCTGCCAATCCTGTATAATACCTTTAAGCAGCTTTATGAAATTGGGCCCATGTGGCCTCAATCCTCCAATATCTTCCTCTCCTATGACACTCCACACCAAATTGTTTGGACTAAGATAAGATTTGAATGCCTGACCCAGTGTTAAGAATTGTTGTTTTGCCTACAGCCCTCAGTCCTCCTGAATCCTTCTTTTTGGCAGTGAGGATGTGAGAAGGATTTGTGAGGGTACAGGTCAAATTGATCTTAATCCATTTCTGGATAATCATCTGTATAATTAAGAGAGGTTTGCGGTAACACCATGTTAAAATCTCTTTTTGAGTAACTGTTGGTTCTGAAAAGAACCGGTAGTTAACGACTCAACGTTTCGATCAGTATGCTCTGATCGTCTTCAGGAGAATGCTGGACTCTGTTGCTGGATGCTGCTTAAGTACTGCCTTGTACTGTAGGTGATTAACTGTGAGTTGGTCTTGGCTCGGTGATGCACGAAGGCAGTACTTAAGCAGCATCCAGCAACAGAGTTCAGCATTCTCCTGAAGACGATCAGAGCATACTGATCGAAACGTTGAGTCGTTAACTACCGGTTCTTTTCAGAACCAACAGTTACTCAAAAAGAGATTTTAACGTGGTGTTACCGCAAACCTCTCTTAGTTACATGTATACTCCCACCATGCAAAGCTTCAAATCCTACTCATCTGTATAATTATACTATTTTTGTAAATCTTTGTAAACATTTAAAGTTTTGTTTGATACTATTATGCATATATATTGTTTGCCATATTTTTAACATTGGTTACTGTGTTGTTTGTCAAGCTGATGCTTTGAAATGTAACCAACTGTTATTGCTTGAACGGTGAGCTGTTGAACTATGTACAAATGCATTTGAAGTATTGTGTTGAATTGATTTGAACAGGAAGTTTCAAATTATTTTGTGTCTCTATTGCTTGTATTTGTTTCATTTGTCTGTTCAATTATTTACCTATCTGTTTTTATATGTACTCTGATATTTACATGTAAGGAGTTCACTGTTATAACTCTTTTTACAGGAACTGAGTTTGCATTGATTTATTCCCAATGCATTAATTACATTTTACGGAATTTTTCTTAACCACCCTGTTGGTGGTAGTAAGGCTGCTCTTGGGGATCGAGCCTTTGAGAACAGTGCACCGCACCTCTGGAACAAACTTCCACTCCATATTAGGAATGCTGGTAGCCTTGATGTTTTTAAATCTGTTCTAAAGACTTATCTTTTTAAAGAAGCTTTTTTTCTGAATGTGCATTTATTGTTCCTCTCCTAATACATTTTGGTTTCTACTGTCTTAATGTTAATGCATTTTTACTATTTGGGAAGTCCTGTAAAAGGGTCTTGTATTTACTTTTTTTTATTTTATGGATTGTTGTATTTCCTCACTTTTAACAGTTGTTAGCTTTTTTAATCTTTGTATAATTATTTTTGTTATGCGCTTGTGTACATTTTATGGAATGGGTGCAATATAAATGAATAAATTATTATTATTATTACATCAGTTAACCCTCTTACCATTTGACCTTTCATTAACATCCACTGTGGTTTTGAAAGATAAACTAGACCAGCATGCACTATGATATCATGTGGTGATTGTATCTACAGTGTGCATACAATACATGTTCAATGTACACAGTTAAATATGTTTTCAGTTCTGCCAGTTTACACAGAGATGGTTTCAACTCACGTGTAATTGTTAATATTCACTGTATCTTTTGTGCAATATTCTTACATCAATCTGGCCCTTGGGTCATGAACTTTATGATGATTATAAAATTGATATTTCCATATATTACAGACATGTTTAACATTATCCATAGTTTGTAATTTTGTTTTTGCAATGTATGTAAATATATTACATATTTTAGCAAAAATTTGCATAATATAAATTATTAAATTATTATTCATAGGCCTTGAATTTATTATTTTAGAGGGCAAGGCAATTTCAGTGTGCAAAGTGATTTTCCATTGGAAAGTCTTAAAGTCATTGAGAAACATTTGAAGGGGCACAAAGGTCAATAGTAGGGCAATGGAGGCTGTGGCGTCTGTGTAAATTCAGGCCTATGGTTTATGAACAATGTTTGTTTTGTCTTCTAAACCTTTATGTCATGTGTATCTTAGTTTTCTACTTCTCTGTGATTACTTTTTCATTGCTAATTGTATTTTTATCATAGTTTTTTGGGGTTATTTATTTTATCTGGCTAGCATAGGTTTTTGTTTTTGATTGTCTTTGTAATATTTAATGTTTGGTTTTGTAAGCATGTAATTTTTAGTATTACCTTGTGATACTACCGACCATGTTTTGTGTTTTTAAACCGGAAAAAAAAAATAATAACAAAATAAAAATAAATAAACATTAAACTTGGTTGCCAAAGGCAAAATTACATTAAATTACAGTTACATATTACATTGTTATTACTTTTTAAAATGACTGGACCATTTCACAAGCTTAATTAGTATTGTTGTCGCTTTGTGAAATGGAAGTTCAACAGACATTTATAAATATTTTTTTTTGAAAACCCGATTCATTTTGAAGGATCTTCTAGAAGATATCATCGCCAAGGAGGACAATCCAGAACAGAAGACTGCGGGGAAAAATGACGGCGAGAGCTCTGGTCAGGTTCCCCCAAACAAGACATCTAACTCTAAGGGTAAACGGATGGTCATTCAGGAAGTCGACGGGGACAGCGATAGCGAGGAGGAAGCTGGGGGTGAAAGGTTACTCGTCAATGGGACAGGGTCACCTCATTCCGACGACGGCGCAAGCGTCAAGGAATTAAACCACATGAATGACGTGGATGGCAGAGCTAAGGAAGCGGGGCTTCCAGTGGAAGTTGAGCAAAAGCAAGATGCAGAAACTGCTGAGCTTCCCCCGATGAAGCCAGCAGCTCCGGTCGTTCCACCCCCAGAGCTCCCTGGTGATGTGGTCACTCTGAAGGACTCTGGGAACACGCTGTTCAAGGCAGGGCAGTATGGGGAAGCAATGGAGAAATACTCCAAGGCTATCAACAAGATCCTTCCAGGTATGAATCTGCAAGTGGTGTTTGAAGCTTGGCATTTTATTATTTTATTTTTTTCAATCAACATTCATTTTTCCATACATAAATAAAAATAAACAGAGATTGAAAACTGTATGGAGGCATGACCCAATAAAAGCAAAAGCTTGTAGGCTGGGATGCATTGTACAAAACAAAACAAAGATGGAACGTAATTAAATAATGTTACAATTAGATAATAAAACAAAACAGCTAGGCATGGTGTGGAAAATTGTAGTAACTATAATGGGAGACTTTGGAGCGCTGATGGCAGCAGACTTACCAGGTATCTCTCCATTGTTTACGTTGTTCTGAGCATGCGCACATTACCGAGAACAATGGATTTACCTGGTAGGTCTGCTGCCACCTAGCGTCCCAAAAGTCCCCCATTAGTAAACTTGCGGGTACAACCATGTCTAAAATATCTTTGGGAGGAGTGAAAAGAGCCAATGTGGTCTCAACATCTTGAACAGTATACTCTGCTCGTCTTCGTATACTGCTGGAAACATCAAGACCACAGCGGCTCTTTTCAGTGCCAACAGTCCTCCCAAAGAGATTTTCAGGGATGAGATTTTTCAGACTTTTGTCTGAATTCAGACTTTTTATGTCAGCCTGGTGAATAAAAAACGCCTTTCATTTTTCCACATAAAAGAAAGACTTCCCTTTGATCTACTTCACTAGTGCTTAGGACACTGTTCCTAAAAGCCCTTTGGATTCCAAACCCTCCCGAGGGGTTACCAAAAGGTAGAAACGCCATCATTTCAACATACATGTAGGCCCTACGTCCTAAAATTTGGATCCAACATGTAGTCTCAGACATTTTTTGCCAGCAATGACTCTCATCCCTGGATTTTACACACGGTTGAACCCGCAAGTTTACTTATTAATAGACCTTATGCATATGACGTCATTTGAGTAGGGCACCCTCACCTAGAGGTCAAAAGGAAGATGCTCATTGGCCAGTCTTGTGCGCCGCGCGTACAAATCAGCACGTTTCCATTGTTTCATCATCAGTTTACCTCTAAGATGGCGGCTTGGTGACGTCAATGCATAAGGTCTATTATAGTTACTTCTATGAATCTACCGTCCATAATCAGCAACAAATCAACAGGGCTTGAAACACGCCACCTGACTGTTTGGCCAGAGTCCAGGGGTCGATTTCACAAAACTCATCCAAACTTTGGACTAGTCCTAGGCAATGCTAAGAGATAGGACTAGTCTTAAGTTAATTAGCATTGCGCCTGATTTGTGTGTGTGCTAAGCTCAGAACAATTCAGCCATACCAGCAAAACCTTTCCACTGAAGTACTATGTCAAGTTTACTGTTTTCAGTGGTCCCCATCCCACCATTCCCCTTAATTTTCTGTAAAAGAAATTTGTTGAGCAATATTTTCGGTAAAGGTCATCTCATGCTGAAGACACTGAGATGTGAGTAAGTTTACGCACCAATCAGACCATTGTGTCAGTACAAATTTGTAATAAAACAGCACTTATTTTAAGCGCGAGTTCGAAGTTTTTAAAATGTTGATCTCTCTTAAAGGAATCTGGATATACACAAAAACATGTCACGCTGAACACGCGTATTTTGCATGGAGCATTTTCATACCAGATATAAAGTTTTTGCAAAATTCCAATACCATGTTTTTGCTTTGAAAGGATGATGTGGTGCTTGAATACAACATTCTTGTTCTGAGATATTTTTGTACAATACGACATAATTAAAAGCATTTCAAGATTAGACGATTTTTGAACTGACTAATTGTTGCAACGACATACTATAAAATAAATGTGGGGAGTACTTCTAATTTGATATTACGATATTTCAAAAATACTTCATTCACAGAGAAAGAATCCTTTTCCTTGGCCCTGGCGACACTGTACAGTAACCGTGCAGCTTGCCAATCTAAGACAGGCCATCTGAAGGAAGCAATCGGTGACTGCGATTTGGCGCTTGCCATCCAGCCGTACAACCCCAAAGTGCTGCTCCGTCGAGCTGCAGCATATGAAATACTGGAAAAGTAAGTGACGAAGCTTGCCAAGGTTTCTGACAATTGTTGTCAGCAATAACTCTCACACTGATTGTTTTTGCAGGTTTTTATAATCAAAATCAGCTGTGGTTAGTTAAAGGTGCTGTATACGTTTGGTAATTGGAGCCTACTGATTTTCTTAATCCTATATAAATGTAGGTATATATAAAAAAAAAACTAACCTGTGAAAATTTCACTTCAAAAGGTGTTCGCGTTTTTGCAGGCCTGTGTTTTTTATTTTTTTGCCGATTTTTTATTTCTGTTTTTTTTTTCGTAATTTTTTTTTTACTTTTTGGCCTTATATCATGTGTATATGCTTGGCAACAATAATGTTAAACTACAATAATGTGAAATAAGCCTAGTTACTGGATCAATGGGGTGCCCCAATTAGACCAGCGTAAATGCGTTACGCGCGCTCACTTGACGTTCCACGATCATTCTTACATCATGTAGTGTTTCAGCTCTTTTTTTTAGGGTCCACTCACAGGCCTGGTTTTTGAGATATCACCGAAAAACCGCAGCGAATATTTCCACGCAGGAAGAATATTCCCTATAGGAATACACAATCTGAGAAGCGTTACGGCCGTAACGCTTCTCAGATTCAAATTTTGGGGGATAAAAGTGATATATTTTTCCATAACCGTAGCGTGTCATGGCCGAGTGGTTAAGAGCATCGGATTCAAGTTCTGGTGGTTTAGTCATCGGGGTGTGGGTTCGAGTCCCGGTCATGACGCTTGTGTCCTTGAGCAAGACACTTTGCTATAATTGCTTCTCTTCACCCAGGGGTATAAATGGGTACCTGCAAGGGTAGAGGTTGAAATTGTGTTTGAAAAAGCCTTCGGAGCGCCACGGCAGCCCAGGGTTGTATACTCCCCAGGGAGCTGAGAAAGATTAAAAAATAGGAATGTTATTGGCCCAATGACCGGGGCACTAATGTAAAGCGCATTGAGACGTTATTGTGAAATGCGCTATATAAGAACTAGTTATTATTATTATTATTATTATTATTATTATTATTATTATTAATATAACCGCAGTACTTCGAAGTGAAAAGTTTCTCAAAATGCATTATACTATCCAAAGCTGCTGTACTTCTAAGTTTTTATTGCCATTAACAGAGTCAATACCAAACGTATACAGACCCTTTAAAGAGTCTGTTCGAGGGTGTAGGTGCTGGTAATCTCTCCCCTCACATGTACATTCTTTTTTAATGTTCTATTTTGTAGCTAATTGTCTCTTGGCTGAGTTTTGAAAATTTTGTTTCTGGTACTTGTAGTTGTAGGCTTTGAGTATTTTACTTTCTCGTTTCTTTTGACTTATATTTTGGCTTACTTTTTACTGTTTATAATTTTGTTTTACCCTACACGATGTGTGTTAAGCACTGTATACTCAGTACTTTCCAGAGTTCTGTGAAAAAAATCCACAGGCAAATCACTCGGATGGGATTCGAACCCACGACCTTTGCATTGCTAGAGCAGATGTCTTACCACTAGACCACCGAGCTAGCCCGATGGCTACAGGCAGTTCGAATCATTGGCAGCGGGTACCGCAACAATTTAATAGATGTTAATTTTTGCATCGGGGATAATGAATATAATTTTGTTTACCCAACACGATGTGTTTTTACCGCTTACTTTTTTGCTTCTGTTTTTATCTGTGAAGCATCTTGAGGCCCTCGCATAAGGCACTCTATAAATATTTTATGATTATATGATTTATTACATTGCAGGTACCGTCAAGCCTATGTGGACTTTCAGAGTGCGTTGAAACTAGACGGGCTGAATGAGAATGCATGCAGTGGATTTAACAGGTATGCTTGATCTTTAAGAATTAACACCCATTCTACTTGCGCTTAAAAGCAGGATACACTTTTGGTAATTGTCAAAGACCAGTATCCTCACTTGGTGTCATCCCAACATATGCATAAAATAACAAACCTGTTAAGATTTGGGTTAAATTTGTCATTGAAGTTGCAAGAAATTTATAAAAGAAAAAACACCCTTGTTGCATAGAATAGTCTGCTTTCAGATGCCTGACACTTTTGACACTTGTGCCCTTGAGCAAGGCACTTAACCATAATTGCTTCGAAAAAGTTGGGAAGGTAGTGCATTCTGCTCTACCAGAGAGGCTCCTAGTGGATGATACCCATGCCTACATCCTTAAGGACTGTGAAGGGGGTAATCCTGTTTCAGCCCCAGGAGTAGGAGGCAACGTGCCCCTGGTGTCAATTGATTTGGGTCGATAGCCCAAATCAGTTATGTGTAGCCCTCACCTTGAGTGGCCGTCCGTGGCCTTGTGAGTTAGGCGATATCTCATTAAAAAAAATTAAAAAAATAAAAAAAAATGCCTGAAGCTGTCCTCGGATTCAAATTTTGGGGTGAAAATGACCTCTTTCTCTTAAACTACTATCTTCAAAGGGTGCCGTTTCTAAGAATGTTTTATACTAAAGCTCTCCAGTGCTCTTTACCATAAGTTTTTTTGGTCATTAATTTTTGGAGTTATTACCAAATACACTCCCTTTAAAGGTTTTGACCCTGGAAAAAGTTGTGGAATTTCTATCCACTAATTTACTTGTTATAAAGATGGTAATGGTAGTAGGCATCCTGCGGAAATCACTTTTGTCTGAAATGCTCCCGTCGATTAGAAATCAATAAAAACATTTAAATCTGAGAAACTGTTCAGGCATGAACCGTTTCTCAGGTTTATGAGGGTTGGTGTCCGTTTGTTGATACTGCGTCCAGAGATGCGGTTGTGCCACCTGAACATGGGTGGAGTCTACATTCTTGGGAAAATTCTGTGACGGTTTTTGCTTTTTTCTCAACAAGTAGACTCTGTATTCAGCTGAAACTCTCCGGTATGACTTTTATTGTATCTTTAAAGGTATTATACAGGATTGGCAGAGCTGACAAAATAATCACAGACAGTGTTCATGTTTTGTGTAATCAACCACATACATGAAATAACAAACCTGTGAAAATTTGAGCTCAATTGGTCATCGAGGTCACGAGAAAATAGTGAAAAGTGACCTGATGTGTTTTCTGTTTTTCAAACATCGAGTTTATTATCGCGCGCGATAAAAACTATTGTTTTACTCATTTCTCAGAAACGATAGCATTTTAGGCAGAAATATTTTAAGGAACCCTTTCTACCATTACTTACTTTAAATCATGTAAGTTATGTGTGAATCTGTGAACATTTGTGTTTTTCGATCTTACCAATAGTGTACAGGGCCTTTAAAGATAATTTTGGCAATACATGTAAGTCAACATTACGTTGACAAAAACTAAACGATGACCCTTCTTTAAACTGTTTGTAAAGTAACCCACCAGGCTGGATACGAGTTAACTTGTTGAATTGTAAACCAAAGAAAAATAAATGATTCTCTTGCAAATTTTTATTGTAAATTTTGCTGTAGAATGATCAAGATCCTCACTGAAATGGATGGTCCCAGGTGGCGAGAGAAACTGCCAGCCACACCCAGCATGCTAGGACTGCCCCAGCTCCCACCACCCTCCCTCACCACAATGGCACCCAGTAATGCAAGAGTACCCAGCGTCACTTCCACCACAGATGCTGCCAAGAAGCCCGCAATGGTGTCATCCACGACCCCTATCTTGCCCAAGGTTCAAACAAGCCCAGCGGTTAAGATTCCTGAGGTCAAAGTTGATAACAAAGGTCAAAAGGCCAAAGAGCCCCCAGTTAAGGCTGAAGAGAAAGGGAATAACAAAGGTCAACAAGAGAAGCAGGAGCAAAAGGTCAAGGCTAATGCTGAGCCTAAAGGAGGAGAGGATAAGGTCAAGCTGGGGTCAGAGGTCAAAGAGAGCATTGAACCCTCTGCTTCCATTGACCCCGAGTTGAGCAAGGAGGATAACTTTAAGAAGTTGAAAGCAGACGGGAATGCCTTCGTGCAGCAGGTGAGATCCAGTGTAGGAAATAGTGTGTAAATAGTGAGGGCCTTAACACTTTCAACAAAAATGTACGATGTTTTTACAAGAATTTATGAAGAACAAACCTAAGATTTTTATTCACAATACAATTAAATCGGAGCTCATAATTTGGGTAAAAATCTACAAGACCACAGGGCTCATAGCTCAAAATTTGTACCTGACTAGAATCTGTTGCTTTCCTTTAGGGACACATGTTATTTTTCTGACTGGAATTATCCATACATTACACTGAAATGTTTTCCAAAACTGACACAATCCATTGGGTAAATTTATTTTCTGACAGGGGAAAATGGCAGTGTTTCCTTTAAAAGTACTTTTATCCCAGACTGGATTTATCCATTGGGAATATCGACCATATTCAACAGCAGCACACATTTATTGTGCTGGAAAATTGTGGTGATTCCTTTTGGAGTTCTTTGTTTTCCCAGACTGGAATTATCCGTCTCGGGAATATTGACCATTCTCAGCTCCTGCCCCAATGTGCCCCAATGTGCCCCAATGTGCCCCAATGAGAACCCATTGAAATGAGCAAGAAATGAGCAGTTGGTGGAGCACCGGCACGTTGATCCGGGGGTTGCAGGTTCACTTCGTTCAACCCAAATTAAATAAATAAATGATTAAAAGAACCCAGCACACTCATCACTAAGAGAGGGGGTGTGTCCCGGTGTTTCTGACATGGTTGGCCGCAGATTGGGCTACATCACTATGGCTTCCCCAACACAAGCACCTGCTTATCGGGGATTGCCTCCATTTCTCTAATTATTATTCTGTTATTACTAGAGTTATTGTTAATTTGTATGCCTACATGTATGTTTATTGTAAACCAGTGAAGTGGAATAATAATAATAATAAAGACTTTTTATGCGCACATATCCACCCTGCTGGGTGTTCAAGGCGCAGTAAACCAAAAACAAACAAAAGAAAACAGACACAACTAAATTATTCCTTGAAAACCTGTGACATAAGATAAGTTTTGAGAAGTGATTTAAATTTTGTGGTACAAAGACAACATCTAAGATTATGTGGTAGAGAGTTCCAGATGCGTGGCGCAGCTGCAGAAAAAGACCTGTCACCCCACAGGAGTGTTGAGACTTAGGTTCCTTAATTGAACCATTACAAGGTGCTACATAAAACTGATGTCATAACATTTTAAATCATAGCTCTGACTACATGTTGTAAAAAACAACGAGCGTTTTGAGACACCCGTTGCGTGTGGTAAAGCACTATACAAAACTGAGTATTATTATTAAGTTTTGGATACAGAGCAATTCAATCCAATTTCTTTTTCCCCGATGTTCACGCACAGGGTAACTATGCAAAAGCTATGGAGTTTTACACAGCGTGTATTGCCGTGGATCCTGACCAGGCAGTGAGCTACACAAACAGAGCACTCTGCTTCCTTAAACTCAATAAGGTCAGTTGAACCTCCTACTGCTATTCACTGTGGTTTGGATTGTTAGAATTGATATCATGTGGTGAATGCTTTACACAGTACACAGTCAACCCTCCTACAGTTTGTCCATTTATTATCACTCTGTGTGGTTTTGATTGTAATATAATTATACAAGCCTGTAGTATAAACAAATCATGTGGTGAATTTTCCCACACAGTGCACATTCAATTCTCCTACGGTTTCTCCATTCATTGTCATCTACTGTGGTTTTGATTGTAATATAAACTATGCTTGCCTGTAATATGATATCATGTAGTGAATGCATCTACACAGTAAATAGTCAACCCTCCTACTGTCTGACCAATTCAATATTATCCACTGTGGTCTGACTATTCAATATCCAATGAAAGATAAACTATTCCAGCCTGCAATAATGTAGTGACATAATGTATAATGCATCTACACAGTTCAGTTAACCCTCCTTACCCCTCTTACTGTGTGACTGCTTAACTTTAAACCGATGTATCTTCCAGTTTATACAAGCAGTTGATGAGCTGAGCATCAATAATATAAAAATGTTGCAAGATGTTCGGTGCAAAAATGTTGTTTCAAATTAGGTCTAACTTTTCCATCCATTACGGTTTTACAGTAACGTTATTTTACAGTCAGTTAATTTTGTGCACATGTTTTTGGGGTTAGGGGAATGAGGCAGAAACTGACTGCACTCGAGCGCTGGACATACAAGACGGCAACATCAAGGCTCTCTACAGAAGAGCATTGGCTAGAAAGGTAGGCTCAAAACACATCTATTCTGTTTGATTTAGATAAAAATAATTAAGGATCTGACAACTCAACTGTACTAATAATACTGAGTTCTTATATAGCGCTTTATCACTCCCGATGGGCGTCTCAAAGCGCTCAGTACTTTTTCCTGCAAGGTATGCAGAGCTACGTATTGAAGTATGAGACCTATTCCTTTACATAGCACCATGTAATGGTTTACAAGGTGCTGTGGCGCAATATGCTGCCGATCAAACCAGGAACACCGGGGCGAACCCCTTCTCTTTACGATAAGTGCACTGGGTTCTTTTACTTGCATTACACAACACACGGGACCTACTGCTTTACGTCCCATCTGAAAGATGCAGCAATAATGGTTAAGCGTTTTGCTTTAGAACGCAAATGTCAAGACCAGGCAGGGCTTTTACACTGGACCACAGGCCCGAAGCCAGTAATTTTAGTGTTGGGCCAGTAAACTTATGACCTAACAAGTCCGATGGTCTTGTGTTTTTCAATTGAATAACAGAAACACATTATGTTGACTTTGGGTCTGATAAATTATCTTTCAATTCTATGAGTAATCAAGTATACTCTTCTCTTACTTGTCTCAGTTCGGATTCATATAAAAGCAGTCAAATTCATTTTAAACTGTTTCAGAAATTGGGCCCTGCTTGGTGACAAAAGGGCAGTTCAAACCCTGTAGATAGCATATAATTTTTGTAATAACTGCATCGGGAGATAAAGAATACCATTTTGGATTTTCCCCTTAAGTTCAAGCCCTGCCAATCATTGTATGGTTACCTTCCTCAGATGCTGCAAAAGTACATCGACAGTGTCCGTGATCTGACCAGCCTCCTGAAAATTTCGCCTCAGAATGTGTCGGCCAAGAAAGAACTAGAACAGGTCAAGGAGCTATGGAGGCAGGTAAGAGCTAGAAGGACGACAAAAATCATAACAATAAGAATATTTGTACTCCATTTTTTCGCTTAGCATGTCTCAAAGCACATAGTAATTTATGACTGGTATACAGTTTAAAAGGTTAGACCCATATATTTCTTTAGGTTAGATCCATATAGCACCCTAAGTTAGATCCATATAGCACCTTAGGTTAAACCCATACAGCACCTTAATAGGTTGAACCCATACAGCACCCTAGGTGATACCCATAGAGCACCTTAGGTTAGACCCCTATAAAGCACCTTAAGTTAGACCCATATAGCACATTAGGTTAAACCAATAGAGCACCTTAGGTAGACCCATAATCACCTTAGGTTAGACCCATAGAGCACCTTAGGTTATACCTATAGAGCACCTTAGTTTAGACCCATAGGGCACCTTAAGTTAGACCCATATAGCACATTAGGTTAAACCAATAGAGCACCTTAGGTTAGACCCATAGAGCACCTTAGGTTAGACCCATAGAGCACCTTAGGTAGACCCATAATCACCTTAGGTTAGACCCATAGAGCACCTTAGGTTATACCCATAGAGCACCTTAGGTAGACCCATATACAATGTAGCACCTTAGGTTATACCCATAGATCACCTTAGTTTAGACCCATAGGGCACCTTAAGTTAGACCCATATAGCACCTTAGGTTATACCCATAGAGCACCTTAGTTTAGACCCATAGGGCACCTTAAGTTAGACCCATATAGCACATTAGGTTAAACCAATAGAGCACCTTAGGTTAGACCTATATAGCACCTTAGGTTAGACCCATAGAGCACCTTAGTTTAGACCCATAGGGCACCTTAGGTTAGACCCATATAGCACCTTAGGTTAGACCCATATAGCACCTTAGGTTAGACCCATAGAGCACCTTAGGTTAGACCCATATAGCACCTTAGGTTAGACCCATAGAGCACCTTAGGTTAGACCCATAGAGCACCTTAGTTTAGACCCATAGAGCACCTTAGGTTAAATCCATACAGCTTCTTAGGTTAGGCCCATAGAGCACCTTAGGTTAAACCCATAGAGCACCTTAGGTTAGACCCATAGAGCACCTTAGGTTAGACCCATAGAGTACCTTAGGTTAGGCCCATAAAGCACCTTAGGTTAGGCCCATAAAGCACCTTAGGTTAGACCCATAGAGCACCTTAGGTTAGACCCATAGAGCACCTTGGGTAGACCCATAGAGCACCTTAGTTTAGACCCATACAGCACCTTAGGTTAGACCCATAAAGCACCTTAGGTTAGACTCATACAGCACCTTAGGTTAGACCCATAGAGCACCTTAGGTAGACCCATACAGCTTCTTAGGTTAGGCCCATAGAGCACCTTAGGTTACACCCATATAGCACCTTGGGTTAGACCCATAGAGCCCCTTAATAGGTTAAACACATACAGCACGTTAATAGGTTAGACCCATACAGCACCTTAGTTTAGACCCATAGAGCACCCTAAGTTAAACCCATACAGCTTCTTAGGTTAGGCCCATAGAGCACCTTAGGTTAGACCCATAGAGCACCTTAGATTAGACCCATAGAGCACCTTAGGTTAGACCCATAGAGCACCTTGGGTTAGACCCATAGAGCCCCTTAATAGGTTAAACACATACAGCACGTTAATAGGTTAGACCCATACAGCACCTTAGTTTAGACCTATAGAGCACCCTAAGTTAAACCCATACAGCTTCTTAGGTTAGGCCCATAGAGCACCTTAGGTTAGACCCATAGAGCACCTTAGATTAGACCCATAGAGCACCTTAGGTTAGACCCATAGAGCACCTTAGGTTAGACCCATAGAGCACCTTAGGTTAGACCCATAGAGCACCTTAGGTTAAACACATACAGCACGTTAATAGGTTAGACCCATACAGCACCTTAGTTTAGACCCATAGAGCACCTTAGGTTAAACCCATACAGCTTCTTAGGTTAGGCCCATAGAGCACCTTAGGTTAGACCCATAGAGCACCTTAGATTAGACCCATAGAGCACCTTAGATTAGACCCATAGAGCACCTTAGATTAGACCCATAGAGCACCTTAGTTTAGACCCATATAGCACCTTAGGTTAGACCCATAGAGCACCTTAGGTTAGATCCATAGAGCACCTTAGGTTAGACCCATAGAGCACCTTAGGTTAGACCCATACAGCACCTTAGGTTAGACCCATAGAGCACCTTAGGTTAGGCCCATAGAGCACCTTAGGTTAGACCCATAGAGCACCTTAGGTTTGACCCATAGAGCACATTAGGTTTGACCCATAGAGCACCTTAGGTTAGACCCATAGAGCACCTTAGGTTAGACCCATAGAGCACCTTAGGTTAGACCCATAGAGCACCTTAGGTTAGGCCCATAGAGCACCTTAGTTTAGTTTTGACTGTTGTACCCTTTATTTATTGTGACAATGAACATTTATTTTGCCTCGCTTGGTGGACTAGAAAAAGGAAGGGTTTTGACTCTGCCGCAGCTGTTTCAAACTTTTTCTTTTGTGCATGTGATATGAAAATTAGGAGTTTTCTCATTCAGCTTGTATTCTGGGCAGTGGCATATACTATAACCTATGAAATAAAAATCCAGATATTTTCTGTTTTCTGGGCAATTAACAGTCTGAAAAGTATGATGTTTTGCTACAAGATTAATTTTAGAAACCATCTGTGCTGTACATAAGAAACAACTTTTACATAATTTCTTTCATAAATATTTTCAAGGAGTTGAAGAATAACCAGCAAAAAGCAGCTGAAAACCCCAAACAAAATACCCCATCTCAGCCTGGGAAATCAGCAGGGGTCAAACCACCAGAGGTCAAACCATCAGAGGTCAAACCATCAGAGGTCAAATCATCGGGGGCCAAAATAACTGAGGTCAAGACTTCTGGGGTGAAAGCATCAGAGGTCAAAGCATCTGGGGTTACGTCACCGGACGTCAGAACATCTGGGGTCAAATCAACAGAGGTCAAAGCATCTGGGGTCAAATCAACACAGGGCAAAGCATCTGGGGTCAAATCAGCAGCGGTTAAACCATCTGGGGTCAAATCAGCAGAGGTTAAACCATCTGGGGTCAAATCAGCAGAGGTTAAACCATCTGGGGTCAAATCAGCAGAGGTCAAACCAGCAGGGGTCAAATCAGCAGAGGTCAAATCAGCAGCGGTCAAATCAGCTGGGGTCAAATCAGCTGGGGCCAAAAGTGGGAAGAAGAAAGGGAAGAGGATGCAGATAAAGGAAACGGAAGGGAGCAGTGAAGAAGAGGTGAGAGATAATAAATGGATCCAATGGGGACTTTTGGGGACTCTTGGTGGCAGCAGACTTAGGTAAATCCATTGAGCATGCTCATATCGACGTACACAATGGAAATTTACCTGGTAAGTCTGCTGCCACCTAGTGTTCAAAAGTCTCCCAATATATGCTCTGTGTGGATAGATGTCATGTACACTGTACTTATTCCATGTATTAAACCGCAAGGGTAACTGACTGGGTAAATAAAAAATAAAAAATTGGGATTGAACAAAGAAAAATTGATTAGAGCAGGACTTGAACCAACGACCTCCGGATTAACGTGCTGGCAAACGGCCAACTGAGCTATCTAGCCCGTCGTGTTGGTGGTGTTCCTATTTTGTCAATATCTTTGTTCAGGGGTACCAGTCAGAAGCCATACAACCTTTAACTGCCGTGTAGCCAGGGATCACACCCATCTTTTGAGACACTCCCTTATGCCAGGATTTGTTCACATTGTTCAACTTTTCCTGCAACACGGCCCTTGCAGCTCAGCATGCTGGTTTCTTTTTTTCCCCTGCAGAATAATTCAAAGGAGAATAATCCGAAACCGACAGAGCGAGTTCAAGCCAAGGAGAAGAAAGGCAACAACAAGTCACCAAGAGTCACTGGAAACCAGACGGGTGAAAAGACACCTCCGGTGCAGAATGACACGGTCACTGTACCCAAGCTTAAAAAGGTTAGTGCAGGGTCAAAGGTCATAAAGCTTATTAAGTCAGCCTCCAAACACAGAGCTGCCAACTTTCCTTGATTTTTTCAGAAAGTTCCCTGAAAACAAACCAATTTTTGTATGTTCAAATTCAAAAATCTCCGTGATTATGAAAACTTGTTCCCTACTATGTTGAATGTAGTTCACCATTATTCCCCTACTCGGACTTTACGTTCATCTCAACAGTCATTGCTTACCACAACTACAAGAGCTTCTTCCATTTTTTATGGTCAAAGATCATTTTCTTACGCTGCTCCATTTCTTTGGAATAGTCTTCCTGTGCATGTTCACCAGGCTAGTTCTTTACACTGTTTTAAGTCTCTGTTAAAAACTCATTTGTTTGAAGTTGCTTATTTGTAATCTGCTTACTTGTAATGTATCTTTCACTCTTTGTATATTTTATTGTTCTCTTTACGCGCTTAGAGGCTTTTGCATTAGGCGCTTTACAAATGTCTTTATTATTATTATTAAATATCTCCCTGGTTGTTGTACAAAATCTACCTGATTGCAAGATGAAAATGTTGGCAGCTCTGCTACCATGGGCAGAGTGTCGTATCAATACTTCTCATCACATACCCTTAGAAGGGAAGCACTGAAAAACAACGCTGATCGGCTACCGAATATGACTGCTCTGCGCGTGCAATTGTTAAGAACTTTGGAGCACTTGTAGGCGTTTAGTACAAACTTGTCCAAATGCACGTATTTTTGACGTTAGAGGGCCACGTTGCCTTGGATCGGGCGAGTTGGTCTATGAAAAGCGTTTGAAACTGTTTGTTATGAAATGCATATGGTTAGAATGATGTTTTTAAAGTAGAATATAATGATCCACACAAATATGCCTCGAAATTGCTTGGTTTTCCTTTTACATCGTGAACTAAACACGGCACGCCATTTTGTGGAGTCAAATTGTTGACTCCACAAAATGGCTGACCGTGTTAGTTCGCAAAGTATTAAAAGGAAAACCACGCAATTTCGAGGCATACTTGTGTGGATCATTGTATTCTACTTTTAAAACATGTTTCTAACCATATGCATTTTATAACAAACGGTTACAAACGCCTTTTCATAGACCAACTCGCCCGATCCAAGGCAACGTGCCCCTCTAACCACTTCAAATGAATCATATTTTTACATGGTTACCCTAAGGGGCCGTTCACAATTATCAACATTTTCACGAGCGTACAAACCGTACGCTGGGGGGGAGGGGGTTAATGCCCGCCGTACGTTTTTTTTTTTTTTTTAAATGTCGATCTGTTTTCTCGGCCGTCGCCACAGCCGACATTGCTCACATCCCATCCACGCCGCAACCGATGCCGAGCGAGCACTGGCCGAGACGGTCGCGCCCCGAGCCAGGCCCCGCATTGCATCACATGAACGTATTGTGTACAGCATGCGCGGCATTGTAGTCCTACACACGTACATGTACATGTACATGAACCAAACATGTCAAACCGCGAGTGCAAATTATTGCGCAATTCCCCTTTTCCGTTCTCTAGCGCGCTCACAGGCATGTGAGCGGGTCACAGAAAAAACGCGGAAAACTTTAGCAAGTGAAATCCGTGTCCGGATTTTGGGCCAGCGCTACAGTCAGAATAACAGGCTTTGTACTGCAGCGTAAACAAAACATTAACAGAAATATATAGGCCACAATTCTTACTTGGTAACAATGTGTTGTTCGTCCTCATTTTCAATATGTTTTTGTGACATTCCTTAGAAATGTGTTCCACAATTAAAACAAGCGCGATGCGTTCATCACAGACGTGAAAGACCGTGTGCGCCTAGTCTTGGCCCAGGGTGTTGGCTTTTTAATACAGTTTTTAGTACAGCGCCCTCTCTTGGTGGAACGGGATGACGACATGGGTAAGTTTAATGGGACATCGCGCTTAATGAAAAATGAACAACAACGGCTTTAATCAAAGACTAACGCGGGGCATTTTACCGGGTCTAGCCCCCGACTCACGTGTTGAAATCAAATCGCAATTAAAGTGATTCCCGTGCTGCCACGGCGGAGTGATTTCCACGGCGGAGAAGAGAAAAACGCGGAGCCCGCAAGAAAACGCGGAGCTGGCCCGCAAGAAAAACGCGGAGCCGGCCCAATAAAAAACGCGGAGGTCTCACATGCCTGCTAGCTACTTGTAGCATACACACGTAATTGCATATCAGCGCTCATTTTCAACCGGTGTTGTTCAACCATGTAGACTTGTGTGAAAAAAAATCAACATTTTTTTCGTACA
The DNA here is from genome assembly GCA_037783415.1 of Leptasterias polaris. Lineage (NCBI taxonomy): Eukaryota > Metazoa > Echinodermata > Asteroidea > Forcipulatida > Asteriidae > Leptasterias > Leptasterias polaris. The sequence continues at coordinate 130,779 of JAZGTN010000039.1, read as the reverse complement.
CTTTTAGGGGGGAGGGGGGGGGGGCTTGAAAAAGTGTACGGTTTGTACGCTCGTGAAAATGTTGATAATTGTGAACGGCCCCTGAACTGCATACAGCTAGACATGTCACAAGATCAAAGAAGAATGAGAGGGGACAGTTGCTCCATTCCTCTTTGATCTGCTGGCCAATCCCTACTGACGCAAACAACGTTTTCCCACTAAATTCTATGGTCAAAGAGCCTTCAACTTCATTGCACCTTCGTTATGGAATGACTTACCTCTTCATATTCGCCAAGCTGGCTCTCTTCAGATTTTCAAGGGTTTTTTAAAAACTCATTTGTTTGAATCTTTATTTTTGTAACTTGCTTTTATATTCATTTCATTGTTTTATGTTTTGTGTTGCGCATAGAGGCTCCTGCATTATGCACTATACAAATGTCTTGTCCTTTTAAACAATCTGGATGACTCCATGAAAATACCAACCTTGTCCGCCAGGAACTATCTTGTTTTGTTGGGACGAACACGCAGAACAGTTATTTTTGAACCCACTCTGCGAAGAATTGCTATGAAGTGTCCTTGTATTATTATTATTATTATGACTGGATGCTTTTTGGGGGGGGCTGTGACAATAGATCGATCCATTAAGCCCCGCCTCCTTACGAGTTGACCAATCACAGCCGCGAAACCCGATCACCATTAGTGCAAATGTTGCACCCGTCGGGAATCAGAGATTCACTCCACGGTGTACATTAATGTTGCAATTCTGTATAAAAGGATGAAATAAGAATTCACAATGAGTTGGGTCTTTCACTTTTAATCATATGTCTTGATCTCACTGCCACATCATCCAGTATCTATCTTTAACAATAATAACAATACTTCTTAAACATTTACTTAGAAACTTGTCATTGTTTCGACAATAATTACTTTCTCTGCCTCACTTCAATCCTAGTATCATTTGCAATAAACAAATACTCAGAGTGTCAATACTATACACTAGGTCGAAATCTATTAATGCTTACTACATCTGTTCACTTCTGAAACCCAACTCCACAAGTAAAGCAATCGCAGTGTTTTTGCCCAATAGTCAAAACAAAGAAACACATTGACTTTAGAGAATAAAGAAACACATAAACAAACCCTACTGGGATATGAGCAAAGTCTTGGGTCTGATATAAACAAAATCAACTTGGCTAAAACAAGGCAAAGTCACTTTCTAACCTGGCACTTGCCTCTTAACAAATAAAACAAGGAAGGTTGTTCAGGCAGCAAGGCTATCCCAGGCTATCTAGGCTATTAAAGAGCTACCACTGACCAAGCCCTCAGGGGTTTAAGTTAATGACCCTGCTAGCCTTTTAGTCTCCACTCAGGGTTACTGTCTCAGACCAGGGTGGTCTTTTTGTACACGTGTATCTACATACATAAAGTACTGTACAACTAAACTTAGAAAAGATGGGGAACTACCCCTGCTTTTCCTCTAGAAATATACATAGTTGGAAAAGTCCTAAAACACCATTCTTAGCATCAAACATTTCTATAGAATATGAGCTATCAGAAACTCAAGTTAATTAATCAAAACATAATAAGGAAATGGAATAAAAGTCTAAATCAATTCAGTACACTTCAGAGCCTTAACCATGTTTCAACCCAATTCAGTAAAGCATAGGCCTACACACATCATGGTTCATGGTAAAAGTTATAGCTAACTTTGAGGAGGTAAATCTCTCCTATCCTTAAGTTAAAACAAGTTTAGAATAATACCACATCAATCTATAGTTTATGAACTTATTAGATAATACAAATTAAAATCCACATACCTGTATAAAAGGATGAAATAAGAATTCACAATGAGTTGGGTCTTTCACTTTTAATCATATGTCTTGATCTCACTGCCACATCATCCAGTATGGGGGGACTGCTGTGGGGTGAGACCCATACCCACTCATTGAGGTATTTCCAACCTTTTGATTGGCTTAAATCGGCTGTTGAAACAAAGGGGTGGTCAAGCAGCTATTGAAAAATTAGAGGGGGCATAATAGTTGAAAATTTAGGAGGGGGCATAAGCGACCTCTACACTCTCCCCTTGAAAATTAAATGTTGTCCTCAACATTTCAGAACGGAAAATTGATCAAAGCAAAATAGTAAAAACTAAATATAAGTCTTAACGGTTAAAAGCAGACTATGAAATCTCAGAAACTAAAATTATTCGATTCATACCACAAAAAAAACACTAATCGTGTCCAATCTGAGCAAAACTTCCAACCTAAATTTGGGCTAAAGACACCTTGTGTGCAACTCTAGAAACAAATTGACTATGAGTTACCCATCACTGGTTGCTAGTGGTATGGTGATAAGTACCAGGGGTGCCATGGTTGCATCTGCAACTGCGGATAGGGCATCATCATAGGGGTCGTCCAAGGCATGCTGGCAGGTTGAGGGCACATCATCAGTGGTGCTGCTGGAGGTGTATTCGTGGAATGCAACCATGGATGGTGGTAGTGCGGGGTACTTCCAGCAGTCACTGCACTCACGTCATGTGGACCTTGCTGCGGCTGACCCAAATACTCATAGGCCAGTCGCTGTGGGGGCTGTCTTTGTCTTACCGGGTAGGTTCGTGCATCCTCCTGTACGGTAGGGGGAGCTGTATTGAGGTGGCATTCTCGTTCTGAAGCTGAGGCGACAGAGTCAGAAGCTGCCTCTGGGTCCGATGCATTCACTGGGTCCCAGGGCAGGGGTGGAGCTGGTTCATCCATGATGGGTTCAGGAATGACGACTGGCTCCGGAACAATGGTTGTCTCTGGCACGGTGACCGGTTCAAGATCATGTACTGGTTCTGGTTCAACAGTCTGTTCCAGAGTGGTTGCTGGTTTCGGGAAGACTACTGGTTCCGCTGCAACCAGTGGTGTAGGGAAAGTCACTGCCTCAGGTGTGGAACATGGATTGGCTGCTGTGTCATCTTCAGTCATATCACCGGCTGGGGTGAATAAAGCAGCTTCATGATTCAATGGTGCAGTGTGCGTCATAGGGGGACATGGCGCCATTTTCTGTGTGGGGGCCGAAACTGGGGGTCTGGACTGTTGTGGCATCTGTCTGAAGACTAGAGTTTGAAGATGGCCATTGTATTCATCTTCAGAATTGTCAGTGTCGCTGGTATTTGGTTTATCCCGTGGTGCTGGCCTGCTTCTGGTGCGGGGTGTTTGCACACAGCGCGGTGTCCTCGACTTAGTCGGTTCGTCACTGATGAGGTCATTACAGGGTAGCAACAGATTTCTGTGAAGAGTTCGTTTCCTGCCCGTCCCCTTTTCTGGACGCAGCTCGTACACTGGGGAGTCATCACTTAGTTGTCTCACCACAGTATGGACATCACTTTCCCAGTAGGCTCTCAGCTTGCCAGGCCCACCGGTTTCGTTGAGGTTCCGCACAAGTACTCTATCACCAGGTTGAAGGATAGTGCTGTGTACCTTCTTATCATAATGGTGTTTGCCACGGGCGGATGACTTGTCGGCATTTTTTCTTGCCGCCTCATACGCCTCTTCCATCTGTCGTTTCCAGCGTTGACTGTAGTCTTGATGGTCCTTGGGTGGTGTTGTTATTTGTGACAACCCAAAAGCCAAATCGATGGGAAGTCGAGGGGGGCGTCCATACAGAAGAAAGAATGGAGAGAATCCAGTGGTGTCGCAACGAGTGCAGTTATATGCGTGTACCACTTTGTTCAGAGATTCTTTCCAGCGGGACTTCTCTCTCTCGGGCAATGTACGGAGCATCCCCAGAAGGGTCCGGTTAAATCTTTCCACTTGCCCATTTCCCTGCGGATGGTAGGGGGTGGTGCGTGAGGGCGTGATGCCAGAGAGGTGTTGAAGTCTGCGGAATAGTTGATTCTCAAACTCTCTTCCTTGGTCATGGTGAAGTTTATGCGGGAAGCCAAACCTCAAGACGAAGTCATTAAAGATCTTCTCTGCTACCGTCTTACCCGATTTGTTAGTTGTTGGGTAGGCTTGGGCAAATCTTGTGAAATGATCCATGACGACCAAGATATATTCATACCCTCCAACACTCCTCTCAAGATGGAGAAAATCGATGGAGACCATTTCAAATGGGGCTGTGGTGATTATGCTTCGGAGGGGCTCTCTGGTTTGTCGATTGGGTTTCTTCTGCTGCAAACATCGGCAGACGTTCGTCACGAAGTGTTCAATGTCTTTCTGCATACGGGGCCAATAAAACCGATCTCGTGCGAGGTGGATGACCCGTTCAGCCCCTAAGTGGCCCATTTCTTCATGAAGCTCCCTATAGACTATGCGGTGGTACTTACGAGGAAGGACGAATTGGGACCTTGCACCTGCTCTCCGACATAACACTCCGTCTTCGTCAATGCTTAGCTTGGACCAGTCACGAAGAAGAAGGGTAGTATCTGGATGTTCTCCTGCCCGCGCTTGTCTATGCGGACGCTGTCCCCTGTCAACATGGCCAAGAACTGGACCGATGATAATATCAGCATGCTGAGCTGCCTTCAGTTGTTCTTTGGTGATATGGTGGGAGCTTGTAACACCGTCATCTGGGCTTGATGTAGACGCAGTCAGGGCACCAATCCATGGGAAATGGTCAGACTTATCAGCCTTGATTGCATCGATGGTGGCACTAAGATGAGTTGGACTGATCTCGCTTGTGCACTGGGTTCTAAAGTTGTCTATGTCAAGGGGCATACGGGAAAGGGCGTCGGCATCTGCGTTTGACTTTCCAGGACGGTACTTAATTGTGAAATGAAAATCTGCTAATTCAGCAACCCAGCGATGTCCTGTTGCGTTGAGTTTGGCTGATGTCAAGATGTAGGTCAAAGGATTATTGTCTGTATACACAGTGAAGGAGGGAGCATAGTACAAATAATCTTTGAACTTTTCTGTGATGGCCCACTTTAGCGCAAGAAATTCTAGCTTTCCGGAATGCAGATTGTAGTTCTTCTCAGCAGGGCTTAGCGTCCGTGAGCCATAGCCGATCACTCTCATCTTTCCATCCTGCTGCTGGTACAAGACAGCACCCAGTCCTTCATTTGAAGCATCTGTATGCAGAATGAAAGGCTGCTGATGATTAGGGAAAGCCATTACTGGGGGGCAAGTGAGAAAACTCAGCAAATGTTCCATTACTTTCTGATGAGAAGCTTCCCATGTTATGCGTTGCCTTGACGACACTTGTCCTGCACTTTTACCTACAGCAGCTTTTCCTCGTGACTTTGAAGATGGTTTCATTGAGCTATTTTTGCTAGGTTGGTCATCCCTGCATGGACTGGGTTTCTTCAGCAGTTCATACAATGGTTTAGCGATGGTAGAAAAGTTCTGGATATACTGACGATAGTAGCCCAGTAGACCCAAGATTTTCCTCACCTCACCCACGGTACTCGGTTGTTTGTCACGGAGTGCCTCAACTGCTTTGATGTCTGCAGGATCCATCTTGTAGCCTTCACTACTGATAACTCTCCCCAAGTACCGCACTTCTTTCTGGAATAAGTTGCACTTGCTTGGCTTGAGTTTGATACCACGGTCCTGGAGGCGTCTGAGGACTTGACGTATGTGTTCGACATGTGACTCAAATGTTTTTCCGTAGACCAGTATATCATCAAGGTAGACTACGGCGATTTCTCCAACTAGACCATCAAGACAGGATTCCATACACCGTTGAAACACTGCAGGCGCATTAGTCAAACCAAAGGGAATCCGATTCCACTCATACAAACCCCAAGGGGTGACGAAGGCCGTCTTATGTTTGCTCTCTTCTGCCATGAAACCCTGGTGATAAGCTTTACCCTGGTCTAGTGTCGAAAACCACTCATTTCCACCGAGACTATCTAGAACATCTTGGATTCGTGGGATCGGTTGTCTATCGGGAATTGTCTTTCGGTTCAGCTCGCGGTAATCTATGCAGAGACGGAGAGAGCCATCCTTTTTCCGCACACAAACTACCGGTGACGAGTAGGGAGACTCTGACTTCTCAATCCAGCCTCGGCCAATCAAGTCCTTCAAGTAGTTTTTCACTTCAGTGTAGAGTGGCGGGGGCACGGACATGTACGATTTCTGCACTGGCTGGTCATCCTTCAGACGTATATGCATTTTCAAGTCTTTGATGCAACCCATGTCACTGTCATCTTTTGAAAATGCTCCTGCCTCTTCCCGCAACATCTTGTTAACATCTCGGCGTTGAGCCTCTGTTAAGTGACTGAGGTCAAACTGGGGTGTCCCAGTTTCTTCGGCAGAGTGTGCAGTGGAGACTTCATTTATTACAAATGTACGTTTATCTTGTGACGCTGGTATAGGCCTCTCGGGAATGGTTTCAATTGAAAGGGGGGACTGCAGTGTTCCTAATTGGGTTTGTTTCCGCAGGACGATATCATGATTGGATGTGTTTTGCACCAAGATGAAGACTTTGCTGGATGGCCCCTTTTTCAACCTAACAACTGATGGTTGAGGATGAAGATCTTCTGGCCACTGGGTGTCCACATCAGGCTCAAAGACAGCGGTAGTGTCTTGATTCAGCAGACATGATGTCGCTCTGCAGGCTACCTCGATAACACTTCTGCCAGGTACGGTGACTCCCTTTCTGCCTACCTGGACACGGCAGATATCTTCTGGTGGCTCTTCTTGAATAAGGTTTGCAAGGGCTGTCACTGCTCTCCTCGTCATTGATGGGAATGCCGCTCTCACGGCTTGAATAGGGGTTGGATGGAGGGTGTCTCTTTGAACGATTTCTTCTATAACGTTGTACCCAATTATGGGAACTCCTGAAGTTGCCCGTGTCACCAAAACTGGAACTTTAATCTCATGGTTCAGCCCTGTCGTCAAACTGAAGGAGACATTCAGCCAGCCATCATATGGTATAGGGGATCCATTTGCAGCCGTAAGGTTCAGGTCAGTTCCTCCTAACAGCTCACACAGTGGTCTCAGCTTGGCTTGGGGCAAGTGGGTTGCTCGCCACTCAGCAGGTATGATGGTGACCTGGGCTCCTGTGTCCCAAAGTGCCTGGGTCTTTGTTCCGTCTATCATGCAGCTCACCATACATCTCTTACCCACTAGTCGGCTTACATTCGCTTGTCTTGAGGGGGCTATCGAACAAAGGTGGGACTTCTGGTAATTACTTTTGTAGGTTACTGGCCGTCCCGTGGCAGTAACCCTTGGCCGTTTCCCGGTTGATTGCGTCGCCACTGTCTGCATCCACGAGCAAAGTGCTCGCCAGAGCCACACTTGTAGCAATGCTCGCAACTATCTCCAGTGCCACTCCGTTGGCAGTTAGAACAGCCTCTCTGTCTGTTGGTGTCACGGTTGGTCCTAGGGGTCCACTGCTGGCGCTCACTAGGCTGGGCTAGCGACTGTTGCAGACCAGCTATCTGTGTTTTCAGGGTGGCAATCTCAGCAATTCCTGCCTTCAATTCAGCAAGGTCGGTCATTAAACTGCCTTGTCTCGGCTGCTCCTTGAGGTTGGTCCCCGAATCTTCTCTGCTTGATCCCAGCTGTTGTACCACTTTGACGGAGATGTGTTTTGCACTGGCCACGCCAAGTTTCTCTTGCCGTTCTGCTTCCTGGCGAGCTGCTATATTTATTTTCTCAAACAACTGCTCATCCGTCGTACTTGGATTCTGGAGATAGGGACGCAACTCTGACTTGACAGCATCGCTCCTTAATCCAGTCAGAAGTCCATGCAGGAACATACTCTGTACAAGGGTGGGGTCATACTTCAATCCGGAACCTGCTTCCTGGCTTGCAAAGACAACTTTTTGTTTTAGATCAAGGGCACGAACGAGAAAACTCTGTGGGGATTCCTTGATGTCCTGAGTCACACGGGATAGTTGTTGATAAAGTTCTGTGGCATCTTTCTCTCGGTAATGTGACCGCAGAACTTGACGGAGACTGGGCAAGGCAAGGGCTACCCTACCTTCCAGGTAACTTCGCAAGGGAGAGCCTGGTGAAATCGCTCGGATAACGCCTTCAACGATCTCGCATTCGGTGTGGCCCTTTAGACGACCATTCTCGATCTGGTGAGCTAAGCTTGAAAAAGATAATTTATCTTTCTGGCCCGGCTCTCCTATCTGGCCAGAAATTTTGAACTCCCGTCTGGCTAGAGTCATCAAACTGTGGGGTGTGATGGGAGGGATGGGTTTCTTCAGCGCTAGCTCAGTATCTAGTATTAGTGGCTGTTCTCCACTTGCTGGTTGAGGAGGTGTTGTAGATTTAGATTCCATGGTCGGGGATGGTTCAGTCGATAAATCTGATGAAGCTTGGGGTTTCACAACTGGTGGCTGAGGCTCAGGGACGAGTTTCTTTAGAAAACATTGTATCTCCTTGAAACTGTCCAGGCCTTGATCCTCCATCTCGTCTATCTCATCTCGGTTGAGATGACGGTTGACTTTTCTTACGAGGATCTGGTGGTTGTCTTCTTTCGCCTCTAATGCATTATAATCGGGTAGATCGATGAACTCACAGACTTTGAGTAACTGGTCACGGGTGAGTTTACTGACCTGGCACATCAAAGACTGGCATAGCTCCTGTGCGGACTTCTCCATCTTGGGGGCAACTCGTTTCTTCAAACTCTTTGTTTGGTCTTTGACTCCGCCCCTTGCTTGCTTTGTCCACCAACCACTGCTATTCTCCTGTCTCTTGCACTACCAGGTCTGGACTCCTGTTACCATGGTTACTGTAGCTTGGGTCTTGGGTTCAGGTTCATGGTCGCTGGACAGGCGCTGTCGTTGAGCATTCTAACGGATGTAATGCTGAAACACACCTGTCCCGTCGGAGGTGCCAAATGTTGCACCCGTCGGGAATCAGAGATTCACTCCACGGTGTACATTAATGTTGCAATTCTGTATAAAAGGATGAAATAAGAATTCACAATGAGTTGGGTCTTTCACTTTTAATCATATGTCTTGATCTCACTGCCACATCATCCAGTATCTATCTTTAACAATAATAACAATACTTCTTAAACATTTACTTAGAAACTTGTCATTGTTTCGACAATAATTACTTTCTCTGCCTCACTTCAATCCTAGTATCATTTGCAATAAACAAATACTCAGAGTGTCAATACTATACACTAGGTCGAAATCTATTAATGCTTACTACATCTGTTCACTTCTGAAACCCAACTCCACAAGTAAAGCAATCGCAGTGTTTTTGCCCAATAGTCAAAACAAAGAAACACATTGACTTTAGAGAATAAAGAAACACATAAACAAACCCTACTGGGATATGAGCAAAGTCTTGGGTCTGATATAAACAAAATCAACTTGGCTAAAACAAGGCAAAGTCACTTTCTAACCTGGCACTTGCCTCTTAACAAATAAAACAAGGAAGGTTGTTCAGGCAGCAAGGCTATCCCAGGCTATCTAGGCTATTAAAGAGCTACCACTGACCAAGCCCTCAGGGGTTTAAGTTAATGACCCTGCTAGCCTTTTAGTCTCCACTCAGGGTTACTGTCTCAGACCAGGGTGGTCTTTTTGTACACGTGTATCTACATACATAAAGTACTGTACAACTAAACTTAGAAAAGATGGGGAACTACCCCTGCTTTTCCTCTAGAAATATACATAGTTGGAAAAGTCCTAAAACACCATTCTTAGCATCAAACATTTCTATAGAATATGAGCTATCAGAAACTCAAGTTAATTAATCAAAACATAATAAGGAAATGGAATAAAAGTCTAAATCAATTCAGTACACTTCAGAGCCTTAACCATGTTTCAACCCAATTCAGTAAAGCATAGGCCTACACACATCATGGTTCATGGTAAAAGTTATAGCTAACTTTGAGGAGGTAAATCTCTCCTATCCTTAAGTTAAAACAAGTTTAGAATAATACCACATCAATCTATAGTTTATGAACTTATTAGATAATACAAATTAAAATCCACATACCTGTATAAAAGGATGAAATAAGAATTCACAATGAGTTGGGTCTTTCACTTTTAATCATATGTCTTGATCTCACTGCCACATCATCCAGTATGGGGGGACTGCTGTGGGGTGAGACCCATACCCACTCATTGAGGTATTTCCAACCTTTTGATTGGCTTAAATCGGCTGTTGAAACAAAGGGGTGGTCAAGCAGCTATTGAAAAATTAGAGGGGGCATAATAGTTGAAAATTTAGGAGGGGGCATAAGCGACCTCTACACTCTCCCCTTGAAAATTAAATGTTGTCCTCAACATTTCAGAACGGAAAATTGATCAAAGCAAAATAGTAAAAACTAAATATAAGTCTTAACGGTTAAAAGCAGACTATGAAATCTCAGAAACTAAAATTATTCGATTCATACCACAAAAAAAACACTAATCGTGTCCAATCTGAGCAAAACTTCCAACCTAAATTTGGGCTAAAGACACCTTGTGTGCAACTCTAGAAACAAATTGACTATGAGTTACCCATCACTGGTTGCTAGTGGTATGGTGATAAGTACCAGGGGTGCCATGGTTGCATCTGCAACTGCGGATAGGGCATCATCATAGGGGTCGTCCAAGGCATGCTGGCAGGTTGAGGGCACATCATCAGTGGTGCTGCTGGAGGTGTATTCGTGGAATGCAACCATGGATGGTGGTAGTGCGGGGTACTTCCAGCAGTCACTGCACTCACGTCATGTGGACCTTGCTGCGGCTGACCCAAATACTCATAGGCCAGTCGCTGTGGGGGCTGTCTTTGTCTTACCGGGTAGGTTCGTGCATCCTCCTGTACGGTAGGGGGAGCTGTATTGAGGTGGCATTCTCGTTCTGAAGCTGAGGCGACAGAGTCAGAAGCTGCCTCTGGGTCCGATGCATTCACTGGGTCCCAGGGCAGGGGTGGAGCTGGTTCATCCATGATGGGTTCAGGAATGACGACTGGCTCCGGAACAATGGTTGTCTCTGGCACGGTGACCGGTTCAAGATCATGTACTGGTTCTGGTTCAACAGTCTGTTCCAGAGTGGTTGCTGGTTTCGGGAAGACTACTGGTTCCGCTGCAACCAGTGGTGTAGGGAAAGTCACTGCCTCAGGTGTGGAACATGGATTGGCTGCTGTGTCATCTTCAGTCATATCACCGGCTGGGGTGAATAAAGCAGCTTCATGATTCAATGGTGCAGTGTGCGTCATAGGGGGACATGGCGCCATTTTCTGTGTGGGGGCCGAAACTGGGGGTCTGGACTGTTGTGGCATCTGTCTGAAGACTAGAGTTTGAAGATGGCCATTGTATTCATCTTCAGAATTGTCAGTGTCGCTGGTATTTGGTTTATCCCGTGGTGCTGGCCTGCTTCTGGTGCGGGGTGTTTGCACACAGCGCGGTGTCCTCGACTTAGTCGGTTCGTCACTGATGAGGTCATTACAGGGTAGCAACAGATTTCTGTGAAGAGTTCGTTTCCTGCCCGTCCCCTTTTCTGGACGCAGCTCGTACACTGGGGAGTCATCACTTAGTTGTCTCACCACAGTATGGACATCACTTTCCCAGTAGGCTCTCAGCTTGCCAGGCCCACCGGTTTCGTTGAGGTTCCGCACAAGTACTCTATCACCAGGTTGAAGGATAGTGCTGTGTACCTTCTTATCATAATGGTGTTTGCCACGGGCGGATGACTTGTCGGCATTTTTTCTTGCCGCCTCATACGCCTCTTCCATCTGTCGTTTCCAGCGTTGACTGTAGTCTTGATGGTCCTTGGGTGGTGTTGTTATTTGTGACAACCCAAAAGCCAAATCGATGGGAAGTCGAGGGGGGCGTCCATACAGAAGAAAGAATGGAGAGAATCCAGTGGTGTCGCAACGAGTGCAGTTATATGCGTGTACCACTTTGTTCAGAGATTCTTTCCAGCGGGACTTCTCTCTCTCGGGCAATGTACGGAGCATCCCCAGAAGGGTCCGGTTAAATCTTTCCACTTGCCCATTTCCCTGCGGATGGTAGGGGGTGGTGCGTGAGGGCGTGATGCCAGAGAGGTGTTGAAGTCTGCGGAATAGTTGATTCTCAAACTCTCTTCCTTGGTCATGGTGAAGTTTATGCGGGAAGCCAAACCTCAAGACGAAGTCATTAAAGATCTTCTCTGCTACCGTCTTACCCGATTTGTTAGTTGTTGGGTAGGCTTGGGCAAATCTTGTGAAATGATCCATGACGACCAAGATATATTCATACCCTCCAACACTCCTCTCAAGATGGAGAAAATCGATGGAGACCATTTCAAATGGGGCTGTGGTGATTATGCTTCGGAGGGGCTCTCTGGTTTGTCGATTGGGTTTCTTCTGCTGCAAACATCGGCAGACGTTCGTCACGAAGTGTTCAATGTCTTTCTGCATACGGGGCCAATAAAACCGATCTCGTGCGAGGTGGATGACCCGTTCAGCCCCTAAGTGGCCCATTTCTTCATGAAGCTCCCTATAGACTATGCGGTGGTACTTACGAGGAAGGACGAATTGGGACCTTGCACCTGCTCTCCGACATAACACTCCGTCTTCGTCAATGCTTAGCTTGGACCAGTCACGAAGAAGAAGGGTAGTATCTGGATGTTCTCCTGCCCGCGCTTGTCTATGCGGACGCTGTCCCCTGTCAACATGGCCAAGAACTGGACCGATGATAATATCAGCATGCTGAGCTGCCTTCAGTTGTTCTTTGGTGATATGGTGGGAGCTTGTAACACCGTCATCTGGGCTTGATGTAGACGCAGTCAGGGCACCAATCCATGGGAAATGGTCAGACTTATCAGCCTTGATTGCATCGATGGTGGCACTAAGATGAGTTGGACTGATCTCGCTTGTGCACTGGGTTCTAAAGTTGTCTATGTCAAGGGGCATACGGGAAAGGGCGTCGGCATCTGCGTTTGACTTTCCAGGACGGTACTTAATTGTGAAATGAAAATCTGCTAATTCAGCAACCCAGCGATGTCCTGTTGCGTTGAGTTTGGCTGATGTCAAGATGTAGGTCAAAGGATTATTGTCTGTATACACAGTGAAGGAGGGAGCATAGTACAAATAATCTTTGAACTTTTCTGTGATGGCCCACTTTAGCGCAAGAAATTCTAGCTTTCCGGAATGCAGATTGTAGTTCTTCTCAGCAGGGCTTAGCGTCCGTGAGCCATAGCCGATCACTCTCATCTTTCCATCCTGCTGCTGGTACAAGACAGCACCCAGTCCTTCATTTGAAGCATCTGTATGCAGAATGAAAGGCTGCTGATGATTAGGGAAAGCCATTACTGGGGGGCAAGTGAGAAAACTCAGCAAATGTTCCATTACTTTCTGATGAGAAGCTTCCCATGTTATGCGTTGCCTTGACGACACTTGTCCTGCACTTTTACCTACAGCAGCTTTTCCTCGTGACTTTGAAGATGGTTTCATTGAGCTATTTTTGCTAGGTTGGTCATCCCTGCATGGACTGGGTTTCTTCAGCAGTTCATACAATGGTTTAGCGATGGTAGAAAAGTTCTGGATATACTGACGATAGTAGCCCAGTAGACCCAAGATTTTCCTCACCTCACCCACGGTACTCGGTTGTTTGTCACGGAGTGCCTCAACTGCTTTGATGTCTGCAGGATCCATCTTGTAGCCTTCACTACTGATAACTCTCCCCAAGTACCGCACTTCTTTCTGGAATAAGTTGCACTTGCTTGGCTTGAGTTTGATACCACGGTCCTGGAGGCGTCTGAGGACTTGACGTATGTGTTCGACATGTGACTCAAATGTTTTTCCGTAGACCAGTATATCATCAAGGTAGACTACGGCGATTTCTCCAACTAGACCATCAAGACAGGATTCCATACACCGTTGAAACACTGCAGGCGCATTAGTCAAACCAAAGGGAATCCGATTCCACTCATACAAACCCCAAGGGGTGACGAAGGCCGTCTTATGTTTGCTCTCTTCTGCCATGAAACCCTGGTGATAAGCTTTACCCTGGTCTAGTGTCGAAAACCACTCATTTCCACCGAGACTATCTAGAACATCTTGGATTCGTGGGATCGGTTGTCTATCGGGAATTGTCTTTCGGTTCAGCTCGCGGTAATCTATGCAGAGACGGAGAGAGCCATCCTTTTTCCGCACACAAACTACCGGTGACGAGTAGGGAGACTCTGACTTCTCAATCCAGCCTCGGCCAATCAAGTCCTTCAAGTAGTTTTTCACTTCAGTGTAGAGTGGCGGGGGCACGGACATGTACGATTTCTGCACTGGCTGGTCATCCTTCAGACGTATATGCATTTTCAAGTCTTTGATGCAACCCATGTCACTGTCATCTTTTGAAAATGCTCCTGCCTCTTCCCGCAACATCTTGTTAACATCTCGGCGTTGAGCCTCTGTTAAGTGACTGAGGTCAAACTGGGGTGTCCCAGTTTCTTCGGCAGAGTGTGCAGTGGAGACTTCATTTATTACAAATGTACGTTTATCTTGTGACGCTGGTATAGGCCTCTCGGGAATGGTTTCAATTGAAAGGGGGGACTGCAGTGTTCCTAATTGGGTTTGTTTCCGCAGGACGATATCATGATTGGATGTGTTTTGCACCAAGATGAAGACTTTGCTGGATGGCCCCTTTTTCAACCTAACAACTGATGGTTGAGGATGAAGATCTTCTGGCCACTGGGTGTCCACATCAGGCTCAAAGACAGCGGTAGTGTCTTGATTCAGCAGACATGATGTCGCTCTGCAGGCTACCTCGATAACACTTCTGCCAGGTACGGTGACTCCCTTTCTGCCTACCTGGACACGGCAGATATCTTCTGGTGGCTCTTCTTGAATAAGGTTTGCAAGGGCTGTCACTGCTCTCCTCGTCATTGATGGGAATGCCGCTCTCACGGCTTGAATAGGGGTTGGATGGAGGGTGTCTCTTTGAACGATTTCTTCTATAACGTTGTACCCAATTATGGGAACTCCTGAAGTTGCCCGTGTCACCAAAACTGGAACTTTAATCTCATGGTTCAGCCCTGTCGTCAAACTGAAGGAGACATTCAGCCAGCCATCATATGGTATAGGGGATCCATTTGCAGCCGTAAGGTTCAGGTCAGTTCCTCCTAACAGCTCACACAGTGGTCTCAGCTTGGCTTGGGGCAAGTGGGTTGCTCGCCACTCAGCAGGTATGATGGTGACCTGGGCTCCTGTGTCCCAAAGTGCCTGGGTCTTTGTTCCGTCTATCATGCAGCTCACCATACATCTCTTACCCACTAGTCGGCTTACATTCGCTTGTCTTGAGGGGGCTATCGAACAAAGGTGGGACTTCTGGTAATTACTTTTGTAGGTTACTGGCCGTCCCGTGGCAGTAACCCTTGGCCGTTTCCCGGTTGATTGCGTCGCCACTGTCTGCATCCACGAGCAAAGTGCTCGCCAGAGCCACACTTGTAGCAATGCTCGCAACTATCTCCAGTGCCACTCCGTTGGCAGTTAGAACAGCCTCTCTGTCTGTTGGTGTCACGGTTGGTCCTAGGGGTCCACTGCTGGCGCTCACTAGGCTGGGCTAGCGACTGTTGCAGACCAGCTATCTGTGTTTTCAGGGTGGCAATCTCAGCAATTCCTGCCTTCAATTCAGCAAGGTCGGTCATTAAACTGCCTTGTCTCGGCTGCTCCTTGAGGTTGGTCCCCGAATCTTCTCTGCTTGATCCCAGCTGTTGTACCACTTTGACGGAGATGTGTTTTGCACTGGCCACGCCAAGTTTCTCTTGCCGTTCTGCTTCCTGGCGAGCTGCTATATTTATTTTCTCAAACAACTGCTCATCCGTCGTACTTGGATTCTGGAGATAGGGACGCAACTCTGACTTGACAGCATCGCTCCTTAATCCAGTCAGAAGTCCATGCAGGAACATACTCTGTACAAGGGTGGGGTCATACTTCAATCCGGAACCTGCTTCCTGGCTTGCAAAGACAACTTTTTGTTTTAGATCAAGGGCACGAACGAGAAAACTCTGTGGGGATTCCTTGATGTCCTGAGTCACACGGGATAGTTGTTGATAAAGTTCTGTGGCATCTTTCTCTCGGTAATGTGACCGCAGAACTTGACGGAGACTGGGCAAGGCAAGGGCTACCCTACCTTCCAGGTAACTTCGCAAGGGAGAGCCTGGTGAAATCGCTCGGATAACGCCTTCAACGATCTCGCATTCGGTGTGGCCCTTTAGACGACCATTCTCGATCTGGTGAGCTAAGCTTGAAAAAGATAATTTATCTTTCTGGCCCGGCTCTCCTATCTGGCCAGAAATTTTGAACTCCCGTCTGGCTAGAGTCATCAAACTGTGGGGTGTGATGGGAGGGATGGGTTTCTTCAGCGCTAGCTCAGTATCTAGTATTAGTGGCTGTTCTCCACTTGCTGGTTGAGGAGGTGTTGTAGATTTAGATTCCATGGTCGGGGATGGTTCAGTCGATAAATCTGATGAAGCTTGGGGTTTCACAACTGGTGGCTGAGGCTCAGGGACGAGTTTCTTTAGAAAACATTGTATCTCCTTGAAACTGTCCAGGCCTTGATCCTCCATCTCGTCTATCTCATCTCGGTTGAGATGACGGTTGACTTTTCTTACGAGGATCTGGTGGTTGTCTTCTTTCGCCTCTAATGCATTATAATCGGGTAGATCGATGAACTCACAGACTTTGAGTAACTGGTCACGGGTGAGTTTACTGACCTGGCACATCAAAGACTGGCATAGCTCCTGTGCGGACTTCTCCATCTTGGGGGCAACTCGTTTCTTCAAACTCTTTGTTTGGTCTTTGACTCCGCCCCTTGCTTGCTTTGTCCACCAACCACTGCTATTCTCCTGTCTCTTGCACTACCAGGTCTGGACTCCTGTTACCATGGTTACTGTAGCTTGGGTCTTGGGTTCAGGTTCATGGTCGCTGGACAGGCGCTGTCGTTGAGCATTCTAACGGATGTAATGCTGAAACACACCTGTCCCGTCGGAGGTGCCAAATGTTGCACCCGTCGGGAATCAGAGATTCACTCCACGGTGTACATTAATGTTGCAATTCTGTATAAAAGGATGAAATAAGAATTCACAATGAGTTGGGTCTTTCACTTTTAATCATATGTCTTGATCTCACTGCCACATCATCCAGTATCTATCTTTAACAATAATAACAATACTTCTTAAACATTTACTTAGAAACTTGTCATTGTTTCGACAATAATTACTTTCTCTGCCTCACTTCAATCCTAGTATCATTTGCAATAAACAAATACTCAGAGTGTCAATACTATACACTAGGTCGAAATCTATTAATGCTTACTACATCTGTTCACTTCTGAAACCCAACTCCACAAGTAAAGCAATCGCAGTGTTTTTGCCCAATAGTCAAAACAAAGAAACACATTGACTTTAGAGAATAAAGAAACACATAAACAAACCCTACTGGGATATGAGCAAAGTCTTGGGTCTGATATAAACAAAATCAACTTGGCTAAAACAAGGCAAAGTCACTTTCTAACCTGGCACTTGCCTCTTAACAAATAAAACAAGGAAGGTTGTTCAGGCAGCAAGGCTATCCCAGGCTATCTAGGCTATTAAAGAGCTACCACTGACCAAGCCCTCAGGGGTTTAAGTTAATGACCCTGCTAGCCTTTTAGTCTCCACTCAGGGTTACTGTCTCAGACCAGGGTGGTCTTTTTGTACACGTGTATCTACATACATAAAGTACTGTACAACTAAACTTAGAAAAGATGGGGAACTACCCCTGCTTTTCCTCTAGAAATATACATAGTTGGAAAAGTCCTAAAACACCATTCTTAGCATCAAACATTTCTATAGAATATGAGCTATCAGAAACTCAAGTTAATTAATCAAAACATAATAAGGAAATGGAATAAAAGTCTAAATCAATTCAGTACACTTCAGAGCCTTAACCATGTTTCAACCCAATTCAGTAAAGCATAGGCCTACACACATCATGGTTCATGGTAAAAGTTATAGCTAACTTTGAGGAGGTAAATCTCTCCTATCCTTAAGTTAAAACAAGTTTAGAATAATACCACATCAATCTATAGTTTATGAACTTATTAGATAATACAAATTAAAATCCACATACCTGTATAAAAGGATGAAATAAGAATTCACAATGAGTTGGGTCTTTCACTTTTAATCATATGTCTTGATCTCACTGCCACATCATCCAGTATGGGGGGACTGCTGTGGGGTGAGACCCATACCCACTCATTGAGGTATTTCCAACCTTTTGATTGGCTTAAATCGGCTGTTGAAACAAAGGGGTGGTCAAGCAGCTATTGAAAAATTAGAGGGGGCATAATAGTTGAAAATTTAGGAGGGGGCATAAGCGACCTCTACACTCTCCCCTTGAAAATTAAATGTTGTCCTCAACATTTCAGAACGGAAAATTGATCAAAGCAAAATAGTAAAAACTAAATATAAGTCTTAACGGTTAAAAGCAGACTATGAAATCTCAGAAACTAAAATTATTCGATTCATACCACAAAAAAAACACTAATCGTGTCCAATCTGAGCAAAACTTCCAACCTAAATTTGGGCTAAAGACACCTTGTGTGCAACTCTAGAAACAAATTGACTATGAGTTACCCATCACTGGTTGCTAGTGGTATGGTGATAAGTACCAGGGGTGCCATGGTTGCATCTGCAACTGCGGATAGGGCATCATCATAGGGGTCGTCCAAGGCATGCTGGCAGGTTGAGGGCACATCATCAGTGGTGCTGCTGGAGGTGTATTCGTGGAATGCAACCATGGATGGTGGTAGTGCGGGGTACTTCCAGCAGTCACTGCACTCACGTCATGTGGACCTTGCTGCGGCTGACCCAAATACTCATAGGCCAGTCGCTGTGGGGGCTGTCTTTGTCTTACCGGGTAGGTTCGTGCATCCTCCTGTACGGTAGGGGGAGCTGTATTGAGGTGGCATTCTCGTTCTGAAGCTGAGGCGACAGAGTCAGAAGCTGCCTCTGGGTCCGATGCATTCACTGGGTCCCAGGGCAGGGGTGGAGCTGGTTCATCCATGATGGGTTCAGGAATGACGACTGGCTCCGGAACAATGGTTGTCTCTGGCACGGTGACCGGTTCAAGATCATGTACTGGTTCTGGTTCAACAGTCTGTTCCAGAGTGGTTGCTGGTTTCGGGAAGACTACTGGTTCCGCTGCAACCAGTGGTGTAGGGAAAGTCACTGCCTCAGGTGTGGAACATGGATTGGCTGCTGTGTCATCTTCAGTCATATCACCGGCTGGGGTGAATAAAGCAGCTTCATGATTCAATGGTGCAGTGTGCGTCATAGGGGGACATGGCGCCATTTTCTGTGTGGGGGCCGAAACTGGGGGTCTGGACTGTTGTGGCATCTGTCTGAAGACTAGAGTTTGAAGATGGCCATTGTATTCATCTTCAGAATTGTCAGTGTCGCTGGTATTTGGTTTATCCCGTGGTGCTGGCCTGCTTCTGGTGCGGGGTGTTTGCACACAGCGCGGTGTCCTCGACTTAGTCGGTTCGTCACTGATGAGGTCATTACAGGGTAGCAACAGATTTCTGTGAAGAGTTCGTTTCCTGCCCGTCCCCTTTTCTGGACGCAGCTCGTACACTGGGGAGTCATCACTTAGTTGTCTCACCACAGTATGGACATCACTTTCCCAGTAGGCTCTCAGCTTGCCAGGCCCACCGGTTTCGTTGAGGTTCCGCACAAGTACTCTATCACCAGGTTGAAGGATAGTGCTGTGTACCTTCTTATCATAATGGTGTTTGCCACGGGCGGATGACTTGTCGGCATTTTTTCTTGCCGCCTCATACGCCTCTTCCATCTGTCGTTTCCAGCGTTGACTGTAGTCTTGATGGTCCTTGGGTGGTGTTGTTATTTGTGACAACCCAAAAGCCAAATCGATGGGAAGTCGAGGGGGGCGTCCATACAGAAGAAAGAATGGAGAGAATCCAGTGGTGTCGCAACGAGTGCAGTTATATGCGTGTACCACTTTGTTCAGAGATTCTTTCCAGCGGGACTTCTCTCTCTCGGGCAATGTACGGAGCATCCCCAGAAGGGTCCGGTTAAATCTTTCCACTTGCCCATTTCCCTGCGGATGGTAGGGGGTGGTGCGTGAGGGCGTGATGCCAGAGAGGTGTTGAAGTCTGCGGAATAGTTGATTCTCAAACTCTCTTCCTTGGTCATGGTGAAGTTTATGCGGGAAGCCAAACCTCAAGACGAAGTCATTAAAGATCTTCTCTGCTACCGTCTTACCCGATTTGTTAGTTGTTGGGTAGGCTTGGGCAAATCTTGTGAAATGATCCATGACGACCAAGATATATTCATACCCTCCAACACTCCTCTCAAGATGGAGAAAATCGATGGAGACCATTTCAAATGGGGCTGTGGTGATTATGCTTCGGAGGGGCTCTCTGGTTTGTCGATTGGGTTTCTTCTGCTGCAAACATCGGCAGACGTTCGTCACGAAGTGTTCAATGTCTTTCTGCATACGGGGCCAATAAAACCGATCTCGTGCGAGGTGGATGACCCGTTCAGCCCCTAAGTGGCCCATTTCTTCATGAAGCTCCCTATAGACTATGCGGTGGTACTTACGAGGAAGGACGAATTGGGACCTTGCACCTGCTCTCCGACATAACACTCCGTCTTCGTCAATGCTTAGCTTGGACCAGTCACGAAGAAGAAGGGTAGTATCTGGATGTTCTCCTGCCCGCGCTTGTCTATGCGGACGCTGTCCCCTGTCAACATGGCCAAGAACTGGACCGATGATAATATCAGCATGCTGAGCTGCCTTCAGTTGTTCTTTGGTGATATGGTGGGAGCTTGTAACACCGTCATCTGGGCTTGATGTAGACGCAGTCAGGGCACCAATCCATGGGAAATGGTCAGACTTATCAGCCTTGATTGCATCGATGGTGGCACTAAGATGAGTTGGACTGATCTCGCTTGTGCACTGGGTTCTAAAGTTGTCTATGTCAAGGGGCATACGGGAAAGGGCGTCGGCATCTGCGTTTGACTTTCCAGGACGGTACTTAATTGTGAAATGAAAATCTGCTAATTCAGCAACCCAGCGATGTCCTGTTGCGTTGAGTTTGGCTGATGTCAAGATGTAGGTCAAAGGATTATTGTCTGTATACACAGTGAAGGAGGGAGCATAGTACAAATAATCTTTGAACTTTTCTGTGATGGCCCACTTTAGCGCAAGAAATTCTAGCTTTCCGGAATGCAGATTGTAGTTCTTCTCAGCAGGGCTTAGCGTCCGTGAGCCATAGCCGATCACTCTCATCTTTCCATCCTGCTGCTGGTACAAGACAGCACCCAGTCCTTCATTTGAAGCATCTGTATGCAGAATGAAAGGCTGCTGATGATTAGGGAAAGCCATTACTGGGGGGCAAGTGAGAAAACTCAGCAAATGTTCCATTACTTTCTGATGAGAAGCTTCCCATGTTATGCGTTGCCTTGACGACACTTGTCCTGCACTTTTACCTACAGCAGCTTTTCCTCGTGACTTTGAAGATGGTTTCATTGAGCTATTTTTGCTAGGTTGGTCATCCCTGCATGGACTGGGTTTCTTCAGCAGTTCATACAATGGTTTAGCGATGGTAGAAAAGTTCTGGATATACTGACGATAGTAGCCCAGTAGACCCAAGATTTTCCTCACCTCACCCACGGTACTCGGTTGTTTGTCACGGAGTGCCTCAACTGCTTTGATGTCTGCAGGATCCATCTTGTAGCCTTCACTACTGATAACTCTCCCCAAGTACCGCACTTCTTTCTGGAATAAGTTGCACTTGCTTGGCTTGAGTTTGATACCACGGTCCTGGAGGCGTCTGAGGACTTGACGTATGTGTTCGACATGTGACTCAAATGTTTTTCCGTAGACCAGTATATCATCAAGGTAGACTACGGCGATTTCTCCAACTAGACCATCAAGACAGGATTCCATACACCGTTGAAACACTGCAGGCGCATTAGTCAAACCAAAGGGAATCCGATTCCACTCATACAAACCCCAAGGGGTGACGAAGGCCGTCTTATGTTTGCTCTCTTCTGCCATGAAACCCTGGTGATAAGCTTTACCCTGGTCTAGTGTCGAAAACCACTCATTTCCACCGAGACTATCTAGAACATCTTGGATTCGTGGGATCGGTTGTCTATCGGGAATTGTCTTTCGGTTCAGCTCGCGGTAATCTATGCAGAGACGGAGAGAGCCATCCTTTTTCCGCACACAAACTACCGGTGACGAGTAGGGAGACTCTGACTTCTCAATCCAGCCTCGGCCAATCAAGTCCTTCAAGTAGTTTTTCACTTCAGTGTAGAGTGGCGGGGGCACGGACATGTACGATTTCTGCACTGGCTGGTCATCCTTCAGACGTATATGCATTTTCAAGTCTTTGATGCAACCCATGTCACTGTCATCTTTTGAAAATGCTCCTGCCTCTTCCCGCAACATCTTGTTAACATCTCGGCGTTGAGCCTCTGTTAAGTGACTGAGGTCAAACTGGGGTGTCCCAGTTTCTTCGGCAGAGTGTGCAGTGGAGACTTCATTTATTACAAATGTACGTTTATCTTGTGACGCTGGTATAGGCCTCTCGGGAATGGTTTCAATTGAAAGGGGGGACTGCAGTGTTCCTAATTGGGTTTGTTTCCGCAGGACGATATCATGATTGGATGTGTTTTGCACCAAGATGAAGACTTTGCTGGATGGCCCCTTTTTCAACCTAACAACTGATGGTTGAGGATGAAGATCTTCTGGCCACTGGGTGTCCACATCAGGCTCAAAGACAGCGGTAGTGTCTTGATTCAGCAGACATGATGTCGCTCTGCAGGCTACCTCGATAACACTTCTGCCAGGTACGGTGACTCCCTTTCTGCCTACCTGGACACGGCAGATATCTTCTGGTGGCTCTTCTTGAATAAGGTTTGCAAGGGCTGTCACTGCTCTCCTCGTCATTGATGGGAATGCCGCTCTCACGGCTTGAATAGGGGTTGGATGGAGGGTGTCTCTTTGAACGATTTCTTCTATAACGTTGTACCCAATTATGGGAACTCCTGAAGTTGCCCGTGTCACCAAAACTGGAACTTTAATCTCATGGTTCAGCCCTGTCGTCAAACTGAAGGAGACATTCAGCCAGCCATCATATGGTATAGGGGATCCATTTGCAGCCGTAAGGTTCAGGTCAGTTCCTCCTAACAGCTCACACAGTGGTCTCAGCTTGGCTTGGGGCAAGTGGGTTGCTCGCCACTCAGCAGGTATGATGGTGACCTGGGCTCCTGTGTCCCAAAGTGCCTGGGTCTTTGTTCCGTCTATCATGCAGCTCACCATACATCTCTTACCCACTAGTCGGCTTACATTCGCTTGTCTTGAGGGGGCTATCGAACAAAGGTGGGACTTCTGGTAATTACTTTTGTAGGTTACTGGCCGTCCCGTGGCAGTAACCCTTGGCCGTTTCCCGGTTGATTGCGTCGCCACTGTCTGCATCCACGAGCAAAGTGCTCGCCAGAGCCACACTTGTAGCAATGCTCGCAACTATCTCCAGTGCCACTCCGTTGGCAGTTAGAACAGCCTCTCTGTCTGTTGGTGTCACGGTTGGTCCTAGGGGTCCACTGCTGGCGCTCACTAGGCTGGGCTAGCGACTGTTGCAGACCAGCTATCTGTGTTTTCAGGGTGGCAATCTCAGCAATTCCTGCCTTCAATTCAGCAAGGTCGGTCATTAAACTGCCTTGTCTCGGCTGCTCCTTGAGGTTGGTCCCCGAATCTTCTCTGCTTGATCCCAGCTGTTGTACCACTTTGACGGAGATGTGTTTTGCACTGGCCACGCCAAGTTTCTCTTGCCGTTCTGCTTCCTGGCGAGCTGCTATATTTATTTTCTCAAACAACTGCTCATCCGTCGTACTTGGATTCTGGAGATAGGGACGCAACTCTGACTTGACAGCATCGCTCCTTAATCCAGTCAGAAGTCCATGCAGGAACATACTCTGTACAAGGGTGGGGTCATACTTCAATCCGGAACCTGCTTCCTGGCTTGCAAAGACAACTTTTTGTTTTAGATCAAGGGCACGAACGAGAAAACTCTGTGGGGATTCCTTGATGTCCTGAGTCACACGGGATAGTTGTTGATAAAGTTCTGTGGCATCTTTCTCTCGGTAATGTGACCGCAGAACTTGACGGAGACTGGGCAAGGCAAGGGCTACCCTACCTTCCAGGTAACTTCGCAAGGGAGAGCCTGGTGAAATCGCTCGGATAACGCCTTCAACGATCTCGCATTCGGTGTGGCCCTTTAGACGACCATTCTCGATCTGGTGAGCTAAGCTTGAAAAAGATAATTTATCTTTCTGGCCCGGCTCTCCTATCTGGCCAGAAATTTTGAACTCCCGTCTGGCTAGAGTCATCAAACTGTGGGGTGTGATGGGAGGGATGGGTTTCTTCAGCGCTAGCTCAGTATCTAGTATTAGTGGCTGTTCTCCACTTGCTGGTTGAGGAGGTGTTGTAGATTTAGATTCCATGGTCGGGGATGGTTCAGTCGATAAATCTGATGAAGCTTGGGGTTTCACAACTGGTGGCTGAGGCTCAGGGACGAGTTTCTTTAGAAAACATTGTATCTCCTTGAAACTGTCCAGGCCTTGATCCTCCATCTCGTCTATCTCATCTCGGTTGAGATGACGGTTGACTTTTCTTACGAGGATCTGGTGGTTGTCTTCTTTCGCCTCTAATGCATTATAATCGGGTAGATCGATGAACTCACAGACTTTGAGTAACTGGTCACGGGTGAGTTTACTGACCTGGCACATCAAAGACTGGCATAGCTCCTGTGCGGACTTCTCCATCTTGGGGGCAACTCGTTTCTTCAAACTCTTTGTTTGGTCTTTGACTCCGCCCCTTGCTTGCTTTGTCCACCAACCACTGCTATTCTCCTGTCTCTTGCACTACCAGGTCTGGACTCCTGTTACCATGGTTACTGTAGCTTGGGTCTTGGGTTCAGGTTCATGGTCGCTGGACAGGCGCTGTCGTTGAGCATTCTAACGGATGTAATGCTGAAACACACCTGTCCCGTCGGAGGTGCCAAATGTTGCACCCGTCGGGAATCAGAGATTCACTCCACGGTGTACATTAATGTTGCAATTCTGTATAAAAGGATGAAATAAGAATTCACAATGAGTTGGGTCTTTCACTTTTAATCATATGTCTTGATCTCACTGCCACATCATCCAGTATCTATCTTTAACAATAATAACAATACTTCTTAAACATTTACTTAGAAACTTGTCATTGTTTCGACAATAATTACTTTCTCTGCCTCACTTCAATCCTAGTATCATTTGCAATAAACAAATACTCAGAGTGTCAATACTATACACTAGGTCGAAATCTATTAATGCTTACTACATCTGTTCACTTCTGAAACCCAACTCCACAAGTAAAGCAATCGCAGTGTTTTTGCCCAATAGTCAAAACAAAGAAACACATTGACTTTAGAGAATAAAGAAACACATAAACAAACCCTACTGGGATATGAGCAAAGTCTTGGGTCTGATATAAACAAAATCAACTTGGCTAAAACAAGGCAAAGTCACTTTCTAACCTGGCACTTGCCTCTTAACAAATAAAACAAGGAAGGTTGTTCAGGCAGCAAGGCTATCCCAGGCTATCTAGGCTATTAAAGAGCTACCACTGACCAAGCCCTCAGGGGTTTAAGTTAATGACCCTGCTAGCCTTTTAGTCTCCACTCAGGGTTACTGTCTCAGACCAGGGTGGTCTTTTTGTACACGTGTATCTACATACATAAAGTACTGTACAACTAAACTTAGAAAAGATGGGGAACTACCCCTGCTTTTCCTCTAGAAATATACATAGTTGGAAAAGTCCTAAAACACCATTCTTAGCATCAAACATTTCTATAGAATATGAGCTATCAGAAACTCAAGTTAATTAATCAAAACATAATAAGGAAATGGAATAAAAGTCTAAATCAATTCAGTACACTTCAGAGCCTTAACCATGTTTCAACCCAATTCAGTAAAGCATAGGCCTACACACATCATGGTTCATGGTAAAAGTTATAGCTAACTTTGAGGAGGTAAATCTCTCCTATCCTTAAGTTAAAACAAGTTTAGAATAATACCACATCAATCTATAGTTTATGAACTTATTAGATAATACAAATTAAAATCCACATACCTGTATAAAAGGATGAAATAAGAATTCACAATGAGTTGGGTCTTTCACTTTTAATCATATGTCTTGATCTCACTGCCACATCATCCAGTATGGGGGGACTGCTGTGGGGTGAGACCCATACCCACTCATTGAGGTATTTCCAACCTTTTGATTGGCTTAAATCGGCTGTTGAAACAAAGGGGTGGTCAAGCAGCTATTGAAAAATTAGAGGGGGCATAATAGTTGAAAATTTAGGAGGGGGCATAAGCGACCTCTACACTCTCCCCTTGAAAATTAAATGTTGTCCTCAACATTTCAGAACGGAAAATTGATCAAAGCAAAATAGTAAAAACTAAATATAAGTCTTAACGGTTAAAAGCAGACTATGAAATCTCAGAAACTAAAATTATTCGATTCATACCACAAAAAAAACACTAATCGTGTCCAATCTGAGCAAAACTTCCAACCTAAATTTGGGCTAAAGACACCTTGTGTGCAACTCTAGAAACAAATTGACTATGAGTTACCCATCACTGGTTGCTAGTGGTATGGTGATAAGTACCAGGGGTGCCATGGTTGCATCTGCAACTGCGGATAGGGCATCATCATAGGGGTCGTCCAAGGCATGCTGGCAGGTTGAGGGCACATCATCAGTGGTGCTGCTGGAGGTGTATTCGTGGAATGCAACCATGGATGGTGGTAGTGCGGGGTACTTCCAGCAGTCACTGCACTCACGTCATGTGGACCTTGCTGCGGCTGACCCAAATACTCATAGGCCAGTCGCTGTGGGGGCTGTCTTTGTCTTACCGGGTAGGTTCGTGCATCCTCCTGTAC
Source organism: Leptasterias polaris (assembly GCA_037783415.1). Taxonomy (NCBI): domain Eukaryota; kingdom Metazoa; phylum Echinodermata; class Asteroidea; order Forcipulatida; family Asteriidae; genus Leptasterias; species Leptasterias polaris. The sequence continues at coordinate 103,942 of JAZGTN010000039.1, read as the reverse complement.
GGTAGGGGGAGCTGTATTGAGGTGGCATTCTCGTTCTGAAGCTGAGGCGACAGAGTCAGAAGCTGCCTCTGGGTCCGATGCATTCACTGGGTCCCAGGGCAGGGGTGGAGCTGGTTCATCCATGATGGGTTCAGGAATGACGACTGGCTCCGGAACAATGGTTGTCTCTGGCACGGTGACCGGTTCAAGATCATGTACTGGTTCTGGTTCAACAGTCTGTTCCAGAGTGGTTGCTGGTTTCGGGAAGACTACTGGTTCCGCTGCAACCAGTGGTGTAGGGAAAGTCACTGCCTCAGGTGTGGAACATGGATTGGCTGCTGTGTCATCTTCAGTCATATCACCGGCTGGGGTGAATAAAGCAGCTTCATGATTCAATGGTGCAGTGTGCGTCATAGGGGGACATGGCGCCATTTTCTGTGTGGGGGCCGAAACTGGGGGTCTGGACTGTTGTGGCATCTGTCTGAAGACTAGAGTTTGAAGATGGCCATTGTATTCATCTTCAGAATTGTCAGTGTCGCTGGTATTTGGTTTATCCCGTGGTGCTGGCCTGCTTCTGGTGCGGGGTGTTTGCACACAGCGCGGTGTCCTCGACTTAGTCGGTTCGTCACTGATGAGGTCATTACAGGGTAGCAACAGATTTCTGTGAAGAGTTCGTTTCCTGCCCGTCCCCTTTTCTGGACGCAGCTCGTACACTGGGGAGTCATCACTTAGTTGTCTCACCACAGTATGGACATCACTTTCCCAGTAGGCTCTCAGCTTGCCAGGCCCACCGGTTTCGTTGAGGTTCCGCACAAGTACTCTATCACCAGGTTGAAGGATAGTGCTGTGTACCTTCTTATCATAATGGTGTTTGCCACGGGCGGATGACTTGTCGGCATTTTTTCTTGCCGCCTCATACGCCTCTTCCATCTGTCGTTTCCAGCGTTGACTGTAGTCTTGATGGTCCTTGGGTGGTGTTGTTATTTGTGACAACCCAAAAGCCAAATCGATGGGAAGTCGAGGGGGGCGTCCATACAGAAGAAAGAATGGAGAGAATCCAGTGGTGTCGGAAATTTTATTACGGAGAAACAAGCCAAAACAGGCCAACAGGGGTAACATTTTCAATTTTTTTTTTTTTGTAAATTCAAGTGCCAAAATATATCTATTTTACATTGGCGACTTCTTTTCTGATAACTAACATTACTAAGGGGTTAAAATTAGTATGGAAACTTGCCGATGTACATGTGAGAGAAAGAGAAATCAACGAAAATTTTGAAAACATTGTTTGCGTACGTTTGTTACGTGGAAAGTTGTGCACACAAGTTCTCTCAACTCAACTGTACTGTCATCTCAATGGGGAAAATACTACAAAAATGATTTAAAACAATCACAACATACCTTTGAAAATAAATACGAGTGCCTCTCTTACCTACAGATAACTTCTGCACCTCAAACCCTTTGAAAAATCCTATCAAATCACGGTATTCCGTGTGTAAAAACACCAATAAGTTTATCGCGAAAGAAGCGGAAGGTTGCCATTACTGTGTACATTGCGCGTGTGATACATGGTACATACAATACGGTCTGTACATCCATAGAGATTGACAGCAACTCGTGCTTCACATGCGTTGGTGATAATAGGACTTCCGACCTTTGAACCTTTGGAGGGGATTTTTGCTTATGGGCACCATGTGCTATTTTTAGACTGTTGTCATGTCGAGATAGCGTTCTATCTACGGCCGTTTGCTGCATGTTAATCGCATGTTTAGAACTAATACAACTTGTCAAACTTCGAAGGCGTTTCGATGCCAGTATTCGAAGTATACGCAGGGCGCCTGCAGACTATATGCGTGCGCGCTAAAAGGGTTTTAAACCACTTTCTCTTTGTTTCATTTTCTCATATCACTTGGTGTTTCTGCTTTCACAACTTTTGAACAAAAGGTTTTATAAACATGTAGTTTTAAAAGTAGTAAAGCATAGCTTTTGCTCTTTTCAGATGTATAAAAAAATAAAAAATGACAAGGGTCGACAAACGACTCATTTTGCTTGATCGCATCACATATGCGCTACTAGGCTAAATCAATCACAAGAACCATCTCTGCCCTCACAGGTACCCATTTTACCCCTGGGTGGAGAGAAGCAATTATAGTTAAGTGTCTTGCTCAGGGACACAAGTGTCACGACCGGGACTCGAACCCACACTCTGCTGAACAGAAACACCAGAGCTTGAGTTCGGTGCTCTTAACCGCTCGGCCACGACACGCTACTAGAAGATTTATTTTGGGGGCGGACTTATATACAATAGGAAAATAGTGTGTTAAAGTATGGGAAAATGGGGGGGGGGGGGTGTACCCTCTGCGCCATATTGAGCATGGTATACAAACTAAGATAGGATTGGCAAAATAGTCTGATGCCTTTTCTGTAAATTGAAAGTTGCTAGTCTTAATTGCTGTGGGGATACAGGCGTCATAACAAAGACTTTGATGTTTGGTCCTTCCTTTGTTGTACTTGACAGTGGCTTTGCCAGTGGTGTAACTAGACAATTTTTTGTTGGGGGGGGGGGGAGGCAAGTATTTAATTTGGGGGGCTTTATACTTTACCAAGAGAAACCATTTGCAAGAATTGCAAGACATTTTTCTAATACCAAAAATCTTAGGGCACGTATCTACCAGTATGGTACTCGAGGCGCTTGAACAAGGATAAACATCTAAGACAGGTTTTCAAATGGTTTTTTTCTTCTTTCGGAACCCCTCCAGGTTTGGCAAACTCTCTGAAGAAGCTAGGAGCCAAGAAGACGTGCGTCTACTCAGCAGCCGACTTGAAGAATCTCAGACAGCAATACAGCCTTTAATTCCACAGTCCTGCAACGAATGTGTTTATCCTCAGAAGGTTTTGACCAGCATGGAGCCTGCTTCGAAATCACTCCTTGGCCCAACTTCATAAAGCCTGTAAGCACAAAAACGTACTCAGCACAGAAAAGTATTGCTTAGCAGAAACAGGCTACCAGCCAAAATTATATAAACTTTGCATTGTTGTGACTGGTGCCCTCCGTCAATTTTTGCTTAGCATAGAAATTTGTCAAGCAGTATTTTCTGCTTAAGCAGCTCTATGAAATTGATCCCAGGGCTCAATTTCATAGAGTTGCTTAAGCAGAGAATGTTGCTTAACCATTTTCTGCTTAGCATAAATAAGCAGGATACCAGTCACAAATTGTACATGTGACATGGTAGTTTGGCTGGTAACCTTATTCTAGTAAGCATAACTTTGTTGTGCTTAGCTACTTTTTGTGCTTAAGCAGCTCTATGAAATTGGGCGCAGTTATTGTACCAACTCCACCCAGGCGTACAAAAATGTCCCCCATCTTGGTTTTTAAAACCGCCTGAGATTGCGTTTTCAGTGTTCCTATGGACAAAGTCACCTTGTTTAAGAAATCAAAAAGTGACTGTGTGCTTTCCAGGGCTATTCCTGGCGTGCAAGATACTGCATTGTTGAAATAAGAGACTTTACGTTTTTGTATCTTCATAACTTCATAAATTCAAGTTTTAAGAAAAAAAGTTACAGCTGACTAAATTTGAGGCATGTTTTCCTTTTTTTCCCTAATGGATTTATAACAAAACGTTCACTGCAATCTTTATAAAGTGTCTGATTGGATGGTTTCTGCCTTTGAGCTGTGTACACTTTGTGCCTACAGGAAAGCCAGTCTCTGTCTCTGTTTTCTAAACAGGCAATGCCACAAGTAACAAGGCCTGTTAGAATGGGCATATTAAATACCACATCTAAAGCAGTTTGGGCTGCCCTACTTTACAAAATTCCCATAAAAAACCCTTTTTTTTTTTTTTAAGAAACAAAGAGTATTCTAAAATACTTCAACGCCCACCCGCAAACTTTTTCTGCACTTTTTGGAGTTTCTTGAGTAAATGTTTTTCTTTGAAAATATCGCTGCCACAAAGAAAGCCTGACTTGACAAAGGAAAGACAACTAAGGTTAAAAGATTATGTGAAACCGTCCAACTGTAGAGTTTGTGCATGGCGGCACAAGTGTGCACAGACCTACACATGTGTGTACTGAGTAGGTAGGTTCAGTCACCACATGATATCATTGTCAGACATGTCAGAGTCTGGCATAGTTTATCAATCATTCAAAACCACAGTGGATGATATTGAATGGTCAGATAGTAGGAGGGTTGACTTTGTACCTTGTTAATGTACTATACAACGTGCTATCACGTTGCAGGCCAGCACAGTTTATCTATTATTCAAAACCACAGTGGATGATTTTGATTGGTCAAACAGTAGGAGGGTTGATTGTGTACTGTGTGGATCAATTTACAACATACCGCCAAGTTTAGTTATCATTCAAAACCACAGTGGATGATATTGAATGGTCAGACAGTTGCAGGGTTGACTATGTAATTTGTTGATGCATTTGCAACATGCTATCATGTTGCAGGCCAGCACAGTTTATCTATCATTCAAATCCACAGTGGATGATTTTGATTGGTCAGAGAGTAGGAGGGTTGACTGTGTACTGTTCAAGCTGGCATAGGTTATCTACATGTATCATTCAAAATCACATTGGATGAGAAAGAATGGTGAGACAGTAGGAGGGTTAACTGTACTGTTTTCTGTATGATATCATATTGCAGGCAGGCAGAGTTTATCTACCATTCAAAACCACATTGGATAAGATTAAATGATCAGAGAGTAGGAGGGTTAACTGTGCACTTCAAAGATTAATTAATTTACATGTACCTCATGGTATCACATTGCATGTTGGCATAGGTTATCTATATTCAAAACCTCATTCGATGATACTGAATGGTCAGACAGTAGATGGGTTATATCTTTACCTGTGATAATTGGTTATTAGGGCTGATGCATGCTGTTGGTTCGATAACGGAATAATAAAATATAATCTTAAACTTTTGAAGAGCTTGTAATGTCACATCCAATTGTTAGTATGAAACAATGGATACCAATGTTCAGGGGTTATGAGCGAGCAGCACAGGCTGGAAAGAAATTGTGCGGTTAGACCGATCACCCCTGGGAACAAGGTTGACATGTGTCTTATTAAATTCAGTTTAAGAAAACTGCATCTTGAAGGGAAAGTAGTCTGGTGCCGGTTGTGGGAGTGAAAATCAGTATTCATAAGTTGCCATTGCACATAGAAATAAAATGGCAAAGATATTTGCCACTGTTGGTATAAACATAGATACCTAAGGTTTTTTTTCCTGTACCCAGAACTTCTTTGAATAAATTTCAGTTTCCATTTATATTTGCCGCCTACTCCTTTGACTATATACTTTGTTATCTGTTTTACAAATGTTTATATCCTGCTGTCTGAAAATCTGTGAAATTAATATTCAATATCTTGAAAAACCCCGAAGAAATAAGTAGGTCTGTCCGTTTACTCAATGATCTTTTTCATTTGTTAATTAGAATTAGCTTTTGCAAACTGCTCACCAACCAAAAGGACCTGAGGTATAAACACACAACAAATTTGTTTGGACCCTAGCAGAGTCTTTCTCGAAGGCTAAATGCATCACAAAACACAGACACACGTATACAAGTGTAATAGAAGCAGTCGAGTGGAAATACTTGAATAGAGAGAGAAAGAGATAGCAAGAAAGTAGTTAAAATGGCCTGATGTTTCAACCCTAGCAGTGTCTTTCTCATCGTTTTTAATAGTTGTAGCCTACCTGTGCCCAGTTTAATAGAACTGCTTAAACAGCAAATATTGCTTAAGAGTTTTCTGCTGAGCAAAAGCATGCAGGATACCAGTCACTGATAGTACATGTGAAGTGTTATTTTGATTGGTATAATCTCATTTTGGTAAGCATAGTTTTTTGTTCTTAGCTACGTTTTGTGCTTCAGGCCGTATTAGTTTTGGCGGCTAAAGCAGCAGCTATGACTGTTGCTAAGGACATCCTATACCTTAGAGCATGTGACTCCAGGCAATGCAGCCATAGCCGTAGCTGCGACAGCCGCCAATTTAGACATGGCCTATAAGCAGCTCTATGGCCCTGGGCATAGAGGTGCTTAAGCAGACAGTATTGCTTATAACAATTTTATTTGCTAAGCGAAAATAAGCAGGATACTGGTCACAAATGCAACATGTAACATGGTTTTTTGGCTGGTAACCGTATCCTGGTAAGCAGAATTGTTTTGTGCTTGGTTATTTTCTGCGTTTAAGCAGCTCTATCAAATCTGGACCTGTGTTTGGGTTTTTCGTACTAACAAGAATGTCGCTCCCAATGTTCATTTCAAGTGTTATTTTTGCTTTTGGCATCTTGTTAAAGGTACACGTTGCCTTGGATCGGACGAGTTGGTCTATAAAAAGCGTTTGTAACCGTTTGTTATAAAATGCATATGGCTCCCATAAATGGCGGACCGTGTTAGTTCGCAAAGTAAAAGGAAAACCACGCAATTTCGAGGCATACTTGTGTGGATCATTGTATTCTACTTTTAAAACATCTTTCTAACCACATGCATTTTATAACACGGTTACAAACGCTTTTTATAGACCAGCTCGTCCGATCCAAGGCAGCGTGTCCCTTTAAGAACCACCAAAACCCCAGGTTGAGGTAAGCTTGATACTTTTAAAAATAAATGCTATGTATGTTAAGCTAAGCTTATCTTTATTATAAGTAGAGCTAAGGGAAATTGCTATATTTGCACCCTGGTTGAAAATGTGTTTTTTTTCCCCACTCGTCCGGGGTTTAGATTTCTGGTTACGATGCTACCGGGGTACTGTGTAGATAAAAAACCAGACTGAAGTTATTACTCAGAGATTTAAACCATAAAGTATATCAAACTGAATAAAAGACATGCATATATCAAACGTGTAAAGATCATCATCTAATATTATTTTAAATGGTTGAAATTGACAAGGCCCAGCCCTGTGGCTAGGGCCGCTGTTGCTTCTTCAATATACAGTAAATTACATAATCCAAAGTTACATCATGATGTAGGGTGTTATGGCCGACAGTTTAGATCATCGGATCCAAGTTCTGGTGGTTTAGACATCGGGGTGTGGGTTCAAGTCGTGGTCATGAAGCTTGTGTCCTTGAGCAAGACACTTCACTATAATTGCCTCTCTTCACCCAGGTGTATAAATGGGTACCTGCGAGGGTAGAGGTTGATATTGTGTTTGAAAAAGCCTTTGGAGCGCCACGGCAGCTCGGGCTGTATACTCCCCAGGGAGCTGAGAAAGATTAAAGGAATGTTATTGGCCCAATGACCAGGGCACTAATGTAAAGCGCATTGATACGTTATTGTAAAATGCGCTACATAAGAACTAGTTATTATTATTACTATTTGAGTACGATGTGGGAAATCCGAACGAAACCTGTTACTTTCAGGTCGTTGTTGATTCTTGCAATAATAGTAGTGTACATGTCTGTCATAAATGACACTCCTGGCGCCGAAAAATCAAATTTGGTGGAGCTTGTTAAGAATGATTTTTTGAGACCATAATACAATACCTTGCAAGGAATACAAGGTGAGGTTGCGCATATTGCTGCCGGACCAGCCAGAAACACCGGGGCAAACACCTCTTTTACGATGCGTGTAACTGGGTTCTTTTACGTGCATTAGAGAACACACGGGACCAACAGCTTTACGTCGTATCCGAAGCAATAATGGTTAAGTGTCTTGCTCAAAGACACAAGTGTCAAGACCGGGACTCGAACCCACACTCTGCTGACCAGAAACACCAGAGCTTGAGTCCGGTGTGCTTAACCGCTCGGCCACGACACGCCATGTTGTTCTGGCAGCTTGTGTTGACAGATATATTCCACAACTTTTTGCTTGGCTGTTGTTTTATCTTGCAGCCTCAGGAGATGGTCTGTCCGTCTCAGGTGTCTCTAGGTGAATATGACTCTCCAAGGTTTCCCGTTAGTTTTCTCATAGAACACTTTGTTTGACACCTTGTTGGGCCACTGAAGTACAGTTATTTAAATTGGGCCACTGAAGGAACCTATCTTTCTCATTGCAGAACGATTGTCAAAGTAACAAATTTTCAAAACATTAAAATTCTCTCATCTTCATCAACATAAAAGACACCAATTGACACACACAAAAAGCCAAACAATAATATAGTAATTACTTATTTATTACACCGATGAAAGGTATACAGAATAAAAAAAATTATCATGCTCTATTCTGACTCGGCTACATTGTAATTAAATAACTAAAGAGAAACAATATAAAAAAATATAAATCGACTTGTAGCTACTGCTACCATGCACAGTTGTGGGAGTCAACTCGTACACGCCACGTCGCCTTAAATGCGCACTACACTGTAAAACACACAGTGGACAATGACTGCCAAAATGGCGCAACCAAGATTATTGTGATGATGACGTCAGTTGACTTGGGTCAATAGGCACGAAGGAAAAAGAAAAAGAATAGGAAATCTTAAAATATTTTTAGGTATACATATATGTAGTACACAGAAAGCATGTCTTGCCACTGGTTGGCGTCTGGAACGTACATGTTTGCCATATCACTAAACAAGTTAATACAGATTTTGAAATTATAGAAAATTAATTGGCATGATCACACGCCCTACTTGTATAAATGAAGGAACATCTCGCTGTTGTCGATAGAATGCAACTCTATACATGCAAACTGATACATCAAAACCTACAATTCTTGATTAGTTATTACCTGTGATATGTTCCATTATATTTACACAGCTCTTATCCAAAAACATTTCGCATCGACGTCACTGGGGGTTGGGAGTTCGAAAAAATTAGGCTTCAGATTAATTATCCCCTGCATCAAATGATGCTGGCATGAAAAATAGATTGAAGTTGTTTTAAAATATTGAATAGTCAACAAATAAAACAAATGCATAAAGCTATCCCATCTAACCACTGTATTCGCCTTGTGCACGGATCCGCCATGTGCGTGTAGAGCCTCGACTTCATGCTTCATTTGTGTTATATTTATGTATCCGTTTGGATGGAAGTGTCATTACATTACCGTGACAATACAGAGTTATATAACGCTTCTATTCACTTCTGTCCCCAATTCGATTGCTCTAAACGCAAATGGCTTACCGTGCAAAGGGCAAGTTCTGCACTGAGGCAGGACCAAATAGTCGGATACCTTTTTGGGTAAAATGAGAATCGGACTACATTATTACAACATCAAACAAGGAACATGACATTGTAATGTCATTTTTGAACCTTTTAAATGATTTCAGGTTGCCTCCCTAAAAATACATTGTACATACCTCCATAGATCAAGTGTTTTGTGTTTGTTCCCCATAGGAATGCTATCATTGTGTGAATAGTTAATTTAAAAAAAAAAATTTGTTTTTATAACTTTCCAACCGAAGATTCACAGACTATAAATGTCGTACCTAGAATATACCGACAAATTTCCGTCTACATGACATTTTGATCTGAATACTGTTTGAACACCCCCCCCCTCCAGAAAAATAAAACGAACATTAGAGTTTTCGATTGTGTAATCAAGGTACACCCAATATAACTTTCCCTTAAATCCCACAAAAAAACCTAAACCGTTCAACTCTCTTCTTGTATCATGTGACCATAAAATGTTCACAGGCTGATCGTGTATTCTTATTATTGCAAGAGAAGAAATAGAATTAGCCGTTGTAAACTGCTTACTAACTAAAAATACCTGTGGTATAAATACAAATAATAGTTAATGGCCTGATGTTTCGATCCTAGCAGAGTCTTTCTCGAAGGTCTGCTAGAGTCAGAACGTCAGGCCATTAACTAATATTTGCTTTTTATCGCCAGCTAGATGATTGAAATGAATTTGCTTTTCCAAAAACCAATGATGTATTAACCCTCCTACTGTTCGCAACATTTTCAAGTGAGTTGACCAACCATTTGAAACCATTCAACTGCCAAAGTTGTGTATGGTGGCACAACTGTGCACAGAACTAACTGTGTACTGTGTACATGCATTCCCTCATGGTATCATATTGCAAGGCTGGCATAGCTTATCTATCATTCAAAACCACAGTGAATGGTATTGAATGGTCAGACAGCAAGAGGGTTAAACTTTTAAAAGAAGGGTCAAAAATTGGTAAATACTCCAAAAATTAATGACCATAAAAATGTTCTTGGTGAGAAGCACTGCAGCTGTTGATAGTATAAACTATACTGAGAAAAGTTTCCCTTCGACGTAATATGGTTTAAATATTTGTTCACCCCAAAACATTTCAATCTGAGTAATGATTCATGCATGAATTGTTTCTCAGATTTCTGAGGGTTGGTGTCCATTCGCGAATGCTGCAGCCAGAGATGTGGTTGGTACCCGCTGTCACCTCACTCATAGATGGATCGGACAATCATGTGAAAATACCGTCACAGCTTGACAGAGAGGTCAACCAAATATCCCCCCAGGGATTAGACTTAAAGGTATTATACAGGATTGGCAGAGCTGACAAAATAATCACAGACAGTGTTCATGTTTTGTGTAATCAACCACATACATGAAATAACAAACCTGTGAAAATTTGAGCTCAATTGGTCATCGAGGTCACGAGAAAATAGTGAAAAGAGACCTTATGTGTTTTCTGTTTTTCAAACATCGGGTTTATTATCGCGCGCGATAAAAACTATTGTTTTACTCATTTCTCAGAAACGATAGCATTTTAGGCAGAAATATTTTAAGGAACCCTTTCTACCATTACTTACTTTAAACCATGTAAGTTATGTGTGAATCTGTGAACATTTGTGTTTTTCGATCTTACCAATAGTGTACAGGGCCTTTAAAAGAGATTGTGGATTGCATTGTAAGTTGATTTTTTTTTTAAACCACTTCGGTGTTCAGCTAAAGAGTTCAGTGTAATCCCTGATAGTCCAACGATGCCCCTGTGTATTAGAATGGAGAAAAAACCAATTGTTAGCATTACGTGAATTTCCAATTAGCCAAAATCTACTCACCGGTTTCACTGTGACTCTTCTCAGCTGATATCAGTAAAGTAATTGTTTTATAAACATTCGGCCTGGTACCCATTTCCCCAAAGCCAGTGATCCTGACCCACAAGCCTACTGCTGGTGTAAAACAACAGAAATGCTGAAGAGCAGGGAGAAAGGCCTACTGTTTCTTATTCGATTTCTCAAGATATATCTGGTCGTTTTTTATGATTCAAAATTAACACTTTCCCCTAGTACTTCACATTATAAACAAGAGCCTGTGAAATTGTGTGGATATTTTTGTCAGTAATCTCAGTCAGTGTCACCCTAAACCACCTGTTCACGCCTCATTAACTTTTGATCAGATACAAACGATCATGTTGAAAACTGCTCTTTTCAAAACCGAAGAGTACTGACTCCAGTTTGTCAAACTTAGACAAACTCTGGTCCTAATTAGTGATTCACATAATGAGAAAAAAGCAGACGACAAAAGGAAGTAGGGCAGGGCAGATACAAGTGGTTTCACAAAGTTTACCTCATTACGACTAGTTCATACTCACTGCGGGTGCGCTTTGGGTGTGTGCGCACATCCTACAATGCAATTGTTGGGTGCAATATTGGCATTTGTCAAATTACAAATTCTATAGACCATGTTACATTTGTTTACAGAGTGGTGACCTTGTACATTCTAAAGCGTTTCCTGCAGGGCAAGATACTACACAGGCTATATGGGAAAATTTACATTTTGTGTGATCATTTTCACATAAATTCAAAATTTACAAAAGCAACAGCTGTACAGCTTATGAGATGTCCCCCCTTTCTTCATATCAAAAGTTGAGAAAAATCAGACGGTGCAATCTCCATAAAACATAAGATTTGTTGTTTTCTTCCATTGATCTGTGTACAAATGTGCCTGCAGGAAGTCCAGGCTCTGTGGCTCTTTTGTAAACATGTGATGTTACAGGTCACATTGTCTATATATGCACTGAAGTTACGTCTGTTTGCATAAATTTATGCATCGATATAATGATTGTTTACCACACTTACTTGCACTGGAACCACAAGCTGTTGTCACGCACTGACTGACTCCAGCTCTACCGGTAGAGGGCTTTTCGGATGTTTACTTTCAAAATGTTGCTTGTACGTTTTAGGATCAGGCATCTGGGACTAGTTGGGAAGCAAGAAACAAAATTGTGGTGTTAGACATTGCAAGTGATGTTGCACAGCTCTTGGCCCCCAACCAAACATCCTCCGACTAGAATACAAAAATTGAAAGCAATAAGTCGAACAGTAAAACCATTGTCTCTGAAGGTGATCCCCGGAATGTTCTATTTTTTTAATAATTGCCCTCTCCATCAGCCAATAATAATAATAATAGTGGCTTCTTATATAGCGCTCAGGTCCGTCACTCAGTGACGCTTCAACATTATTACCCCTGGTCACTGGGCCATTTCATTTCATTCCTTAAACCATCTCAGCTCCCTTGGGAGTATACTCATGGCGCTTCAACATTATTACCCCTGGTCACTGGGCCATTTCATTTCATTCCTTAAACCATCTCAGCTCCCTTGGGAGTATACAGCCTGTGCTGCCAAGTATGTAACGCACCAAGCTAAATCAATCACAAGAACCACCTCACCCCTGGGTGATGAGAAGCAATTATAGTTAAGTGTCTTGCTCAAGGACACAAGTGTCACGACCGGGACTCGAACCCACACTCTGCTGATCAGAAACACCAGAGCTTGGATCTGGTGCTCTTATCCGCTCCTTGGCTCTGATGCCTTGTTTATGACAAACTTGTTTCACTGCCTAAGTACAGACAACAAACTTGTCCAGGGACTTACTTTACAAACGGTGCATGTGAAAATCAATGCTTTAGCAGCCGATTTCTTTTGATCACTTCCTGCTTGCTTCTTCAACTTTGCCATTTTCTCAGCTTTCTTCTGCTGAGATTGGATCTTCTGCTGGCCGCGGGCCATTTTTGCTTGATTCACTCACAATGATACAAAAAGAGGGGAGGCTGTCAAGAAAGAAAATCAAAACAATTCTGATTAAAAACAAAAGACAAATAATAAACATGTATGATTCTTTCATAGACACGGTTTTCCCTTAACCTTTTCAGTGACTAGCCAGAGGAACAAGTTAGCTGTCATTTTACTTGTCCATAATCTTTTTCAATTGCCCATATTTCATAGTACATATGTACGGACGATTTTCGACACTGGACTAGCCAGCGGGACCACTTGGAAAGAATTTTGACTGGTCCTCTGGTGTTTTAACTAGCATTCAGCCAGCAGCCCACTGTTAAGGGAGAAGGCTGTTTAGGGTTGTCTGAGATTTTTAACAAATTTTTAAGGGTCATATTATATGTGGCAATCATTAGATTTAAGCAATGGTGATTCTATAGTGTATGCTATCATTATTATGGAGAAAATAGAATTAGCTGTTTCAAACTGCTTACCAACCAAAAGGACCTGTGGTATAAATGCAAAAAATAAGTTAGTGGCCTGACGTTTCGACCCTAGCAGAGTCTTTCTCGAAGGCTAAATGACAACACACAACACACATACAAGCAGACAAGAGTTGCAAGATTAGTCAAGTGGAAATACATGAATAGAGAGAGTGGAGGGAGAAAAGCAGAAAGCATTCAGAGAAGGCAGGGGGTAAGCAGGGATTATGAAGACAAAGGGGGGGGGGGGGGTTTATGAAGGGAAGGGGATAGCTTTGTGAGCTTTTCTCCCTCCACTCTCTCTATTCATGTATTTCCACTTGACTACTCTTGCAACTCTTGTCTGCTTGTATGTGTGTTGTGTGTTGTCATTTAGCCTTCGAGAAAGACTCTGCTAGGGTCGAAACGTCAGGCCACTAACTTATTTTTTGCTATCATTATTATCTCAACTTTGACAGTAATTCAGGTGGAAATGCTTCTCTGCACTGTTTGTGTTTGTGATTGTAATCACTAAGCTTTACCAGTGTGAGGTTGGTTTTTCATTTGACGTTGTCGTTAGATATATTAGGATTTGAATACCGAACGTCAAATATTAATAAATGAGCAACCAACTTCACACCGCTGTGAGCTTTCAGATTATCAGGCTGGGGGCTACCTCCATGATCTGGGCAGATGTTCATAAAGCTGTTTAAGCTGACAATAATCATATAAAACAAAATATGCAAAGCAGAAATATAAAGCAGAAAAATTAAAGTTGGTACGAGTGACATGGTAATTTGGCTGGTTATCTTTGGTTTGGTAAGCAAAATTGTGTTGTGCTTTACTACTTTTTGTGCCAAAGCAGCTCCTTGAAATTGGGCCACTATTATTCTATTATTGGTCAATTTTGTTCTATTATTTTCTAACTTTAGTTTAAAATGGATAAATTACCAACAGTCAACACTCAGAAATTCTGTCTTTTTTCTTATAATATTATTATTAAATATAAAAAATTAAATAAAAACTAATTACTAAATTAGTTATTTTCCCCAATTTCTGGTTCAACTGCCACTCATTCCTGCCTCTCATTCAAGAACTTTAACTTAAGTAGTTCAGAATGATGACAATATAGCAGAGTTTGCAAATGAGTCATCGATACAAAATAAAAATGATGACAATTTGTTGTGACGTAGTGTACTGTCTGGGTACAGTGTGTGTGTGAAAAAGGACAACTGAATGAAATAGAAAAGTCACCAAATAATTTGACTTTGCGACCGACACTACTAGTACTAGACTACGAAATGTTAACATTTACTTTGGCAAAATTACCTGAAAATTACACCAACACAATCTATAGGTTTCAGGCTTCAACATAATTGTGGAAGCATTATTTATACGGATAGTTTATATTGGTAAATTTCGGTGATTTAAACCTAACATTTTTCTTACCTGTACTACAGCATGTGAAACACATTACAATTTTCATCCATCACCGTTAATGTTAAATAGCGCCACCATGAGGGAACATCACTCAAAAACGACGGCTGTTTTGTGAAGTTTCCACAACTATGGTAGCTTGTAAATTATTACATTGCACCTGCAAAAGCCGTTGATAATTCGTCTAGATAGAGCACATGTGTCTTTACCTTCCTTCCTCCGTCCACTCCATGGTCTTGTTTACTGCAAGAACTGCTGTAAATAAGTAATGTTCTGACGTTTTTCTTATAAAATACAGACTGCTTGCCGTCCAAGATGAAGTGCTTTTTGTGCTTTCAGTTACTGAAGTCTGCTGGGTTTGTGACATGGCACTCAACAAGTTCAACATTGTCAAGTGAGTCAACAAAGTTAATAGTTGGGTTCTGTTTTTCATGAAATTCTCAAGTCTCGCCCCCTTTAAATTGCCTATCTATCTTAAAATAATAGTATCTAGCAAAGTCGTCCTCTACAAAGTCGCCCGTAGCAAATTCGCTCCCTCCACGTACTTTAGATTATTAATTGGGACCATTAATTGTATTCTTGAATAACTTTTTTTAAAGATAATGGAAATTTGAAACAAATTCCACAAATGTTATTCAAGTCAAGGTGTTTTTTCGTTGGCGTACCGTTTCGTACTTTGAAACTTTCTTTGTTTGACTTTGTAAAAATGTTCGCTTTTTGTTTTTGTGTTTAATTCGGGATTTGTTGGTGATTTAAAAAAAATTTGGGTACAATTCTTTAACCAGCCGCCACTTCTTCTCCCTTAATTTAGGTCAAATTTTATCCCTACCTGTCTAGAAGGGTTGACAGAATATATTCAAAGAGGCACGGATAAAAAAAAAAGCCATTTTGGGGTCTATGGTCTTAAAATAACAACACTGCATGCTCACTACACTCCATTTTACATGTAGTTCCTTTGGGCATGAGTGCACCAAAACTTCGTCCATGCGATGAAATGGGTGCTTAAACTTTCTTTTTTAAGAGGTCAAAATTCAGCGTTTTGGCTACTTTAATTCCTTAAATAAGAGGATTATTAAAAAAAGATACATAAAGTCCAACATTCATTATTAACAAAATTAAATAATCCCTTAGAAATGTGCAGCCAGAGTTGGACATTTTTCAAAAGTTTTATTTGCAGATTACACAATTGGTTGCTTTTTTTTTGTCAAGAAAAGTTTTTTACAAAGATATACTTTTTTTAAATGAATGTTTTCCATGCAGGACAAAGATTTCTTTTGTTTAATATTAATAACTAACCTTGTATTTTTTATCAATTTCTCATTTACACAAGGAGTACCCTTAATAAGGAGACGTTTTATTACAACATCCCTAACATCGTTATCGTCACAAACCTCGTCTGCATCCATCCTGCCTCCCTCATCTGAGGCTCAGAGACGAGAGGAGGCAGCCAAAGAAATGGAGGTCTCGCAGCTCGTTGGTAAACACAGAAAGCGTCAGAATCGTGTCTATGTCTGGGGATTCTCATATACTGGCGCCCTCGGGGAACCGTCATTCGTCAAACCAAAATTAAAGAAAGGAAAACCTGTAACCACCCAAAGGAAATGTCAGACTGCACCGTACCTGTTAAAGCAAGACAGAAAGGTACATGATTCTCCCTAGAGAAATTTGGGATAATTTGGGGCAAAGTCTGCCCAGACTTGACTTGACTTGTGACCAAATGACTTGTGACTTGTGACTGGACCATATGACTTGTGACCCGACTTGAACTTGCAAAATAATGACTTGTGACTTGTCTTGAACTTGCAAAATGACTTGTGACTTGATGTGGACAATTTTGCCAAAAATTACTTGCTGCCAACTCTGTTTTAGTGTTAAAGGGTGTGTACAACATTGGTAATTGCCAAAGACCTGTATCCAAACTTGATGTGACCCAACATACACATGAAATAACAAACCTGTGAAAGTTTAAGCTCAATCGGTCTTCGGAGTCATGAGAAAACAGTGAAAAACTCCATTATGTGTTTGAACTTCTTTTCAAACATCGGAATTTATCCTGCAGGATAAAGACTATTGTTTTACTCATTTCCTAAAAACTATAGCATTTCAAGCAAAACTATTTCAAGGGAAGTTTTCCACCATGACCATCTTTATACCATGTAAGTTATGTGCAAATCTGTGAATATTTATATTTTCATTCTTACCAATGTTGTACACACCATTTAAACACCGGGTATATAATCATAACCAAATCAAGTTGTGGCATTTCTAAATCCAATATTATATTTTCACTGCATTCAATGTTGTCCCAATTTGATTTTAGGTGATTACTTCTGTTGCCTGTGGTTATGGTTTCACCTTGCTGGCCAGCAACACATTGGACACCACAAAAGTCTGGGGGACGGGTATTAACACGGACTCTCAGCTTGGGTACCAGCCTAAGAGTATACAAAAAGGTAATGTTTACACATCCAGTGCAAGTCCTTCCCATGTGTTTTAATTCTTTAATGTGTGAAACTCAATGATTGCTCATTGTGTGCATATAACTGAATCTTTACTCATTGTGTGCATAACTCAATGTTTACACATTGTCAATGTTTACTCATTGTTTACACATTGTCAATGTTTACTCATTGTTTACACATTGTCAATGTTTACTCATTGTTTACACATTGTCAATGTTTACTCATTGTTTACACATTGTCAATGTTTACTCATTGTTTACACATTGTCAATGTTTACTCATTGTTTACACATTGTCAATGTTTACTCATTGTTTACACATTGTCAATGTTTACTCATTGTTTACACATTGTCAATGTTTACTCATTGTTTACACATTGTCAATGTTTACTCATTGTTTACACATTGTCAATGTTTACTCATTGTTTACACATTGTCAATGTTTACTCATTGTTTACACATTGTCAATGTTTACTCATTGTTTACACATTGTCAATGTTTACTCATTGTTTACACATTGTCAATGTTTACTCATTGTTTACTCATTGTGCGTGTAACTCAATGATTACTCATTGTGTGCATAACTCAATGTTTACACATTGTCAATGTTTACTCATTGTTTACACATTGTCAATGTTTACTCATTGTTTACACATTGTCAATGTTTACTCATTGTTTACACATTGTCAATGTTTACTCATTGTTTACACATTGTCAATGTTTACTCATTGTTTACACATTGTCAATGTTTACTCATTGTTTACACATTGTCAATGTTTACTCATTGTTTACACATTGTCAATGTTTACTCATTGTTTACACATTGTCAATGTTTACTCATTGTTTACACATTGTCAATGTTTACTCATTGTTTACTCATTGTGCGTGTAACTCAATGATTACTCATTGTGTGCATAACTCAATGTTTACACATTGTCAATGTTTACTCATTGTTTACACATTGTCAATGTTTACTCATTGTTTACACATTGTCAATGTTTACTCATTGTTTACACATTGTCAATGTTTACTCATTGTTTACACATTGTCAATGTTTACTCATTGTTTACACATTGTCAATGTTTACTCATTGTTTACACATTGTCAATGTTTACTCATTGTTTACACATTGTCAATGTTTACTCATTGTTTACACATTGTCAATGTTTACTCATTGTTTACTCATTGTGCGTGTAACTCAATGATTACTCATTGTGTGCATAACTCAATGTTTACACATTGTCAATGTTTACTCATTGTTTACACATTGTCAATGTTTACTCATTGTTTACACATTGTCAATGTTTACTCATTGTTTACACATTGTCAATGTTTACTCATTGTTTACACATTGTCAATGTTTACTCATTGTTTACACATTGTCAATGTTTACTCATTGTTTACTCATTGTGCGTGTAACTCAATGATTACTCATTGTGTGCATAACTCAATGTTTACACATTGTCAATGTTTACTCATTGTTTACACATTGTCAATGTTTACTCATTGTTTACACATTGTCAATGTTTACTCATTGTTTACACATTGTCAATGTTTACTCATTGTTTACACATTGTCAATGTTTACTCATTGTTTACTCATTGTGCGTGTAACTCAATGATTACTCATTGTGTGCATAACTCAATGTTTACACATTGTCAATGTTTACTCATTGTTTACACATTGTCAATGTTTACTCATTGTTTACACATTGTCAATGTTTACTCATTGTTTACACATTGTCAATGTTTACTCATTGTTTACACATTGTCAATGTTTACTCATTGTTTACACATTGTCAATGTTTACTCATTGTTTACTCATTGTGCGTGTAACTCAATGATTACTCATTGTGTGCATAACTCAATGTTTACACATTGTCAATGTTTACTCATTGTTTACACATTGTCAATGTTTACTCATTGTTTACACATTGTCAATGTTTACTCATTGTTTACACATTGTCAATGTTTACTCATTGTTTACACATTGTCAATGTTTACTCATTGTTTACACATTGTCAATGTTTACTCATTGTTTACACATTGTCAATGTTTACTCATTGTTTACTCATTGTGCGTGTAACTCAATGATTACTCATTGTGTGCATAACTCAATGTTTACTCATTGTGTGCTTTAATATTTCGGAACAAAGGCAAAGAAATATGGAGTTTCTAAAACGAGTTGTTAAGTTGCAATGTGAATCCAAGAAGATGCTTACATTCTTTTATTGACCTCTGAACTTTGACATTTGACATAACAATCTTGCATGGTAACTTGTAAACAGAGGGTGCTATACAGATGCTACACTATATGCGTAACTCAATGTTTACTCATTGTGTGCGTAACTCAATGTTTACACATTGTCAATGTTCACTCATTGTGTGCGTAATTCAATGTTTACACATTGTCAATGTTCACTCATTGTGTGCGTAACTCAATGTTTACACATTGTCAATGTTCACTCATTGTGTGCGTAACTCAATGTTTACTCATTGTTTGTGTAACTCAATGTTTTACTCATTGTGCGGGTAACTCAATGTTTTACTAATTTCTCGCATTCTATTCAGATGAGGGAATGGAGTATATACTTGCTCCTGTTCCAATTGATCTACCCTTAACGAGACCACGAGCAGCTCGAGTTACCCAAATAGCCTGTGGGAGAGCACACTCACTCATTCTCACCGACACAGAAGGAGGTAGGCCTATGAAGTAGACCCCTCCCATGAAATGTGTGAATTGCTCATTGCGTGTGCGCACTAACACTGTTGGTTGGCAAAATGATGGAACATCGTGCCTATTTGAAAGAGGCTGATGGTGGCGTTTTGCATTCCCGTTAGTGTGTCTGCTTAGTGCACATCTCTAGGGCGTTTGCCAACCTATAGTCTCTGTACTCATGCGTGAATGTAACCAGCATGTTTCATGGGAAGTGCTAATTGCGCTGAAGCTTTTTATCCTGTTTCATCGTTGTTTTACCTCTAAGATGGTGGATGGATGTCGCCAATCAATGAGGTGTTTTGTCCCGCCGACCCTTCTGGAATTTGTACTCCTTAACCCTCCTACTGTTCGCAACATTTTCAAGTGAGTTGACCAACCATTTGAAACCATTCAACTGCCAAAGTTGTGTATGGTGGCACAACTGTGCACAGAACTAACTGTGTACAGTGTACATGCATTCCCTCATGGTATCATATTGCAAGGCTGGCATAGCTTATTTATCATTCAAAACCACAGTGAATGGTATTGAATGGTCAGACAGCAAGAGGGTTAAGCATCAAGTGTAGAGTAGATTTGTTGTCATTAACTCAAATTTGGTTTTGGTTCTTCGTTTTTGTTCTCAAAATCTTGTGGCACTTGAGGAGGAGGAAACCATCTGTAATTAGCGTAGGTTTGATTTCTTTTAAGGGTGTGTACAACATTGGTAATTGCCAAAGACCTGTATCCACACTTGATGTGACCTAACATATACATGAAATAACAATCTGTGAAAGTTTAAGCTCAATCGGTCTTCGGAGTCATGAGAAAACAGTGAAAAAACCCATTATATGTTTCAACTTTTTTTCAAACATCGGAATTTATCCTGCATGATAGAGACTATTGTTTTACTAATTTCCTAAAAGACTATGGCATTTCAAGCAAAACTATTTCAAGGGAAGTTTTCCACCATGACCATCTTTATACCATGTAAGTTATGTGCAAATCTGTGACCATTTAAATTTTCAATCTTACCAATGTTGTACACACCATTTAAAACAGATGAACAGACATATTAATATTGCATATATTTTTGCTGTGTAGTGTTTAGTCTTGGAAACAACGCTCATGGACAGTGCGGGAGAACAGTCGTTGAAAACGAAAGCTACAGTTCCAACAGAGTCATCCATAATGTGCAAGGAATCGATGGCAAGATTAAACAGGTAAACTTGCAAACGTTTACAAGTATTTGTCATATTTATAATTTTGGTTTGCTGGGAATATGTGGTTTTATAACACCTCTTACAAGGTTAGGGTTAGAGCGCGTAACATGATATGTCTTATTTGTGCTAGAAAGTCATGCAAACACGACACGCTATACATGCAGCAAACAATATACTACAGGGAACGATTTCATCCTATTTTTTGGCGAAGCAAAACTGCTGTGCAATTTTTTTTTTTTATATAGCAAAACAATAATTTTGCAAAGCAGTCTATAAATTTTGCATAGCAAACTTTAAAATATTGCAAATATGTAAACTTGTGAAACGTTTTTATGTTTTTAGGCTTAATTGCGGGAAATGCTATGTTGAAAATGCTGTGTGGAAAGTACAAATGGCCTTAGTTCCAGACTTCCATTGTGACATAAAAATAAAAAAGTCACATCTCCCGGCATGAACCTGGGGAAAAATTGGCGCGCTAACTCGACATCCAGCGTCAACTGGTGAAGGCGCAATGACTATCAAATCATTGTTTATTTAGTCCACAATTATTAAGGTTCAGACTTTATATGAAATAAACACACCAAAATCAGCCTTAAGATGTTTAACCCTCTTACTGTCTGACCATTCAATACCATTCACTGTGGTTTTGAATGATAGATAAGCTATGCCAGCCTTGCAATATGATACCATGAGGGAATGCATGTACACAGTACACAGTTAGTTCTGTGCACAGTTGTGCCACCATACACAACTTTGGCAGTTGAATGGTTTCAAATGGTTGGTCAACTCGCTTGAAAATGTTGCGAACAGTAGGAGGGTTAAAAAAAAAATTGCACAAGGTTTATTTATGGACAAAAACAAAAAACAACAACAACAATGACTTTAATTTAATTGAAAACGTCGGAATGATTGCATCAACAGACCCACTTCATCTTTTGTATTGTTGATCTTTTCACAATAATAATGAATACCAACAAGAACTAAAAAACTGGGACACAGGTCAGATACAAGTTTGAAAGGATCTTCGGATATTTTACAATATTAACAATGTAACAACAGTTAACCAAAGACCCACCAAGAATTTCCATGGGGTGTTATATTATGAATAAAAGTTAATAACACATGAGGAGAAAAAAGTAACTTTTAAACCTCATAAAAGGAAGGACATGAACTAGTTAATTAACCTTGAATGTTATTCAGTTCGAGATCCCTCTCAACTGAATAACATACATTTTTAGTACAATCACCCGTGTAACTTTCTTGTAACCACATGTATTTGACTTCATTGCATCTGATGGAGTAGTTGTTGCTACAAAAGCTCATGCAGTTTTTAATGAAATTAGTTAGTCATTAACCCTCCTACTCTTGGTAACATTTTCCAGTGAGTTGACCAACCATTTGAAACCATTCAACTGCACTGGTTGTGTATGATGGCACAACTGTGCACATAGCATGTGTGTACTGTGTAGATGCATTTACCACATGACATTACATTGCAGGCTGGCATAGTTTATCTACCATTCAAAACCACAGTGGATGATATTGAATGGTCAGACAGTAGAAGGGTTAAGTGCTACACGTACATGTACCACTATCTTCAGTGTTTTATCAATATAGCACTCGAAGGAGTCAATATTTATATACAACTAATATTTGTATACTTTCCCATAGTATGAACACACCGTGTTATTGACCAGCTTTTATGCAGCTGCTCCAAACCTTTGGAACAATCTTGCTTAATATCAAATTCGTCATGCCATTTCACTTACTGAATTCAAACAAATGCTTGAAACTCACCTTTTCCAGACTTATTTTGCTTACGAGGCTATTTCTTTCTTTCTCATTCCTTTGTATTGTTAATTGTTGATTGTTGTCATAGTTATTGTTGTAAAGCATTGTGGTACCTTTTCTGCGTAAGAACGCTATATAGATAGGTTGCAGTATGACGTAAGTCGGCCATCTTTACGGGCAATTTGGAACACACAGTCATGCGTTACGCGTGAGAACGGCGTGCAACACGCGCACATTTCACAAAACTCATTGCGTGATTGGTCAGTGAACAACGCGGCTGCGTTAATAATTTGAGCACTTGATGCGCCTGCAAGCCAAAATGCGATTTGCCCGTAAAGATGGCGTCTACTGGGAACTATCTATAAATGCTTAGGTTATTATTATATTATTATATTATATTATTATATTATTATTATGACATTTTATTCAACTTCTCTCATCTCGAACTAATTAGTTCGGGACTTGCACTGCATTATCATCACAGAGTGGATTCCATACCTGCCAGCTGTTCAGATTTAATTGGAATTGTTCAGATTTTTGAGATTACACGCCGCAAAAAATCAGAACATTCCTATTTCTGACAAGTGACAGCAAACGAACAAGATTAAAAAGTTCTGGCAAAAGAGGGTGCCATTTGCTTGCGACAGTAGAGATTTTCTTACGGGATGCAATGATTTTTGTACATTTTTAAAAAAAATACATACATAATTTGTATGTCTACATGTAATACGCTTTACTCGCACGACTTCTTGCGTCGCTATCTGTGAACTCATAAAACTGGTGTTCCTATTTCTGAGGTTTCAATGTTGGCATGTACATGTATGAGATTCTTGCCTTATGATGACATGCATTTTCTATATAAAAGTCATATCTATTTTTCCTCCTTTATCCTTTCTGCACATTTTAGATTAAGTGTGGTCATGACCATAGTCTTTTCTTAACTGAAGAGGGCGCTGTTTATAGTTGTGGTTGGGGAGCAGACGGACAAACAGGTGAGAACATGATTTGGACCAAATTTCTCAAAGCTTCACAAACGGAAAAACAAAACAAAACTTAAATTTGCTGCTCAGAAAAATTAGCAGGGGATGGTTTTAAGACCATGTAGCAACAATTAAACTGCCTTTTATTCAAATTTGCCTGCAGGTTTTGGCTCGCAATATGTTTTACATATATTCGGTTAAGGAGTGACGTCAAAAGGTCACATGATTCACAGGCTATGTGATCAGTGTCATCATTCCTAATCCAAGTTTATGCAAAACTAGATGCATCCGCACACATACTTTTGCACACACCATTGTGGGGACTTCCTATTGTTCCTGTTATTCCCTTTTCTAAAGAATCACATTGTGGGGACCCAGTTTAACAAAGAAAAACGTTGTGGGGACCTTTGTTCCATTGTGTAAAAGTCCCCACAACTCTGGGTATGCCTACCCACACCAGCAGGCAGCATTGCAATGTTTTGGTTTTGTCAAAAACAGTGTTTCGTCATTTAGTTGCATGGCATTTTTACTGGTAAGCTGTTCATCTAAACAAGATATTTGGCCATTTGTACAGGTTTTTGTTTTTTGTTTTGCACTATTTTCAATAAAATGTTAACTTGTCATATTATTTCCCCCCCGAAAATTGAAGGACTGAACTACATGTACCAAAGGAACTGTGTGACAATAGACTGTGCAAGTCTCGCGCGCATTCGAACTTCCGGGACCATAGTGGTCCCAACCATATGGAGTTTTACGTGGGCGAGATTTTGTTTCGTCAATTATTTTAGTTTAACGTAGTTTATGACCTAGAAAATTATACATGTTGTTGGGAATGTAATACTAAGTGATAACAAAATATGAAAGTAAAACCAATTCAACAATATAACGAAGAAAACCCGAGAATTAAACTTGACCTCAGCTTCCGGTTATTGCAAAAAATTAAGAATGTTGTGCTCACCCCCGATCATAAAACTTATGTAAAAGCTTGTTTTGGATGCGCGATTATAATCGCCAGATGCTGTAATTGCAAAGCGAACCCTTTTCATTGCAGTCTATGGTGTTGAGGCGTCGGCATTCTTCTTTAAACTGCGATACGGGTCAATTTAAAACCCGTTTGACCTTCACGAATCTGCGTAAGGGGTTTCTAAAAAGTTAACATCAAAAAAGCATCCTTGTCCCAGAGTTTTAATTTGTTTTTAATAATAATTAACAAACTTTGGCGTATTTTTTTAAAAAGCTAAAACTAATTTCATGAAATTGTAATGATTTATTTTTGTTGTTCAGATTTTGTCATGAGATATAATTTAAAACAAAGATTTGATTTCAGAAATAAAAATGTTCTTCGTTTGACGTGTTTTCTCGTTCGGATACGCGCGAGACTTGCACAGTCTATTACCTTAATTGAAAATAGTCTTCCAAAAACCAATGATCCCTTTATGATGTGTTTGAGGATTGGAATGAGTCAGTGTACTCTTTTTCTAACACTATGTGATAGGTCTTGGGCATTATGAGAGTGTTAATCATCCGATGAAACTTGAAGGAGATATTAAAGGAGAGAGGATCGTGGAAGTGGCTACCTTTGCAGACTGCTGCCTTGCAGTTTCAGGTGAGGATAATAGGCCTGGTCTAATTACATAAGCTCAGGGGTAGTGGTTGGCGGCAACCTTGCTACTTTTAATTTGTAGTCACTGTAAATAATAATAATAATCATAACAATAATAACTAGTTCTTATAAAGCGCATTTTACAATATTGTGTCAACGCGCTTTACATTAGTGCCCTGGTCATTGGGCCAATAACATTCATTTAATATTTCTCAGCTCCCTGGGGAGTATACAGCCCTGGGCTGTCGTGGCGTTCCGAAGCTTTTTCATACAGAATATCAACCTCACAGGTACCCATTTATACCCCTGGGTGAAGAGAAGCAATTGTAGTAAAGCATCTTGCTCAAGGACACGAGTGTCGTGACTGGGATTCAAACCCACACTTAGATGACTTAACCACCAGGACTTAAATGCACCCTCAATCTTACTTGCGCCTGATGCTAGTTTGTGGATTTACTGTGAAAAAGTTTGTGTCTGCGACCTATGGACCTTTCTCTTTCCCGTTTTAGCTTTGAACAAAAGAGAGCACATTTATTTCCTCTATTTTTGGGGGAGCATGGCCAGAGCCATGCTCCAAATACTATTTACCGGGGAGGGATGATGTTCTAGATCTCTCTGTGAGTATTGTTTTGTGTTTAAATAATCTTTTTATGAGAGAAATATTGTAAATTTTAAGGCAAGTTGAATCGTGTATTGTAAACTTATATATGTATGTAGCCCAGCCTTACGTTGACCTTTTGCCCTTCACAGTGACTGTGTTGTGCTTTATTTGTATTATGGGTGCTATCGGTTGGAGGATTACAATCAATTCAAGTGCAGGAGATCAGTTTATATTTAGACACCATTTTTTTTCTTCTGTATTATTTTAGTGAATGCTCGTCCTTTTCAACTTGAGGGCTGGCCTCCTTTCCGGGCCTCTTAGCTGCAAAAACAAAAATTATTCTGCAGCTTATGAGCGGTTTAGCGATCTGGTGGCTGAGTTGTTGGCGGATGGGTTCGAATCCCAGTCATGACCCATTATTGTTAATAGGTTCCTTAAACCCAGGTCACGACCTTCATGTCATTTCTATGATTATGAATACAGATAAAGGTGAGCTATTTGGATGGGGGAACTCGGAGTACAATCAACTCAATTCCATCACAGAAGAAACACAGGTAAATATGTAGGTTACCTACATGTGTATAACATCAAAAACTAAACTACAATTTTTATTGAGGACGAGAAACACAGTTAAGGGAACCAATTGATTGTCTTCATGTATTTTAAGGACCCCGATGGAAATAAGCCGTTTTTTTAATCAGCTTTTTGGGCTATCCTTGGCTTTTAACTCGTTGACTGCCGCCTACAAGTATATTCGTAGTAACAGGTGTAACGGATTCTGCCACTACGAGTATACTCGTAGAGAATGAAAGGCTTTTGTATAGTGAATTGAATACACTGGCATCGCTGAGAACGCAACCAATACGCTTCTGGCAGTGGTGAGCACACATCATCAGAATTTGTATGCTACAACATGTAGACACACAAAAAAAAACTATTTGGTATGCACGCATGCGCACCACACTTAGATGCTTGGCAAATGGGATGCCCCTACGAATTTATGACCGGCAGTCAACGTGTTAATCAGTTTCATTGTTATGTATTTTCTCTGTATGCTTGATTTTAATGCCGACTAAAATAATAATAATAGTAATAATAACTTTGCATCCGTCATGGTAGCAGTTTTTCCAATGGCTGTAATTTGTTTTGAAACTACCTGAATCAGGAAAACTTTGACCTAAAATCACGATAAGTAACTGATTTGGGGGTCTTAATGTGGAAATATTTCTCTAACAGATTGGTACTGATATGATTTTTAATCCGTGAGCTCTCAGAATTAAACAAATTTGTATTATTATTATTCATGTATTTCCACTTGACTACTCTTGCAACTCTTGTCTGCTTGTATGTGTGTTGTGTGTTGTGTGTTGTCATTTAGCCTTCGAGAAAGACTCTGCTAGGGTCGAAACGTCAGGCCACTAACTTATTTTTTGCATTATTATTTTGTGTTATTTTAATTTGGGGTTGAACGAAGAAACTGGAGCGCGATTTAAACCTGTGTCCTCCGGATTAACATGCCGGAGCTCTGCCAACTGAGCCATCTAGCCCTTATGTTGGTGGTCTCCCTATTTTGTCAGTATCTTTGTTCGGGGGTGCTGTCAGAAGCCATACATCCGTTAACTGCCGTATAGCCGGGGGTTCACACCCAAGTTCACGATACAACCTGGGAAGCGGCAGCAGAGGGATCACCTTAAGGGGATGCCACTTTTTATTTCAAATATAACGTAATGAACCTCAACAAAAGACTGACTGGGTAAACTTTGAATATTTTGGGGTTGAACAATTTCTTATTAAACTACAAATCCTTTACTTTGTCCGGTGCAAATCCCACTAAACAATCATAAATATAAAATTCATTGTTTTTGAATCTTGTTTTTTTGTCTCCAGGTTTATGAGCCTCGGCATCTTCCATTTACCGGTGTAGGGAAGGTTGTGGGTGCAGCAACTGGAGGGACTATTTGCCAGATTGTAAATGGTAGGAGCATTGCTATGATCCCATTTATTTGTACACCTTTTGTTCTGGATAATGCTGAATGGTTATGGGTTACCTGTAGTATGTTGTGCCCAGTTGGTCTTGTGCAAAAGACAGTGTGTTCAAATCATGTAGTCCAGCAGTGTCCAGGGTGTTGAGTAGTTTTAATACACAACTCAGTGGAGCTGAGTGGTACAGAAGATTGATCCCATACGCCCCGCCCATCACTGCTACTACTATTCCAAGCGGTGTCCTCAGTCAATGATGTTACGGTCAATCCCTGTCCCCAATGCACGTAGATATTTCATCTGCTGTCACAAACCCAGTGTCCCTCCTAGGTGGGCTACCTCCCATGGCTGACGAGCCCCACCAGCCCAGAGCAATCTGGTTTTCAGGCGCTAGATACTCGCTTTCAAACCTCTGCCATTGGTTTTGAAACGGGGATCGGCGTGAGAAGCCAAGCAGTAGGAGTTTGGTTAGGAGAGGCTGTTTGAGACGCTGGTCATATGGGATACTTCATGAGGTAGGGAGTAGCTCAGTTCTCCCTACCCGACCCGACCATCCTAACCCTTTTGATCCCCAAAGCAACTGCCTAGCAATAGCATTTATTGGACGGATTTGTGTGTATGTACCGCTGAGCCAGTCCAACCCACCACACAAAAGGCATACTGCTTTTTTTTTCTCGATTTTGCAATGATACTTTAATGAGGCAGAAAATCCTTGGCTAGAGACCCTCCTACATCTTCGAAAATCCTTCACTCCAGGATAACTGAACGCCCAAATATTCAGACTTTTGAATAGACCTTTATGCATATGACGTTATTTGAGTAGGGCGCCCTCGCCTAGAGGTCAAAAGGAAGATGTTCATTGGCCAGTCTTGTGCGCCGCGCGTACAAATCCGCGCATTTCCATTGTTTCATCATCAGTTTACCTCTAAGATGGCGGCTTGGTGACGTCAATGTATAAGGTCTATTGAATTGGAATGATTCAAGGATCATATTTTGTAAAAATAAGCTGACAATTGGAAATTCCGCCATATTGAGTAAGATTGAGCCACCTATATAATCGTATTCGTCTCTGAAAGCCTAATGCCCCTCATCGTAGTGGTCGTCCCATAATGACCTCAAAATCATCCATCGAGGCTGGTCTAAGCGGTCCATCTCTTTCTAACACTGAATAGAGTCAGACGGGCTTAGCTGTCAAGTCATCATGGTAGTAATTGAAAAAAATTCATAGAGCTGCTCAACGGTAAGCAAATTTTTGTGCTAACTGCAGCAGAAAATTTGCTTTTAAGCATATAAAGCCTATGTCACAAGTTAGCAAGAAAATAAGGCGGCCACCTACATGTAGAGCATTCACAATGGATTCGCATTGTTACGTCACTCATTTTCGTGCAGTAAGCACCGGAAGGTTAGCATGCCTTTTCGTGTGCTTACGGTTAGCAGTGCTATGAAATAGAAACTCGTACTTAAGCATAGAATCGGCCGTTAAGCAGCTCTATGAATTTGGGCCCCGACGTTTCGACCTTAGTAGAGTCTTTCTCGAAACCTTTGAGAAAGACTCTGCTGGGGTCAAAACGTCAGGCCATTGACTATTTTTGGCATTAATATCATTAGGTCCTTTTGGTTGGTAAGCAGTTTGCAACAGCTAAATCTATTTTCTCTTGATTATTTCTCATTAGACACTGGAGATGTGTTTGTCTGGGGCTTTGGTATTCTGGGCAAGGGACCCAAGCTAAGCGAGAGCAAATGGCCAGAACACATCCCGTCCATTTTGCTTGGACGAACGAAACTCAAGCCAGACGTGAAGGTCACCCAGGTGCATTGTGGTCTCCACCATTTTGCTGCAGTCACAAGTAAGTGTATGTCTAAAGTGATGGACACCCATAATGCAATAAACCTTTATCTATCATTATCTATCAATCCAACTATCAATCAATGAAAACACGCGCAGGTGTATGTGTCATGCATACCTCTCAGCCAATGATAGGTCTTCTTTTCTTTTGATCACAGTGAGGGCGCCGTTGGGGCTTTCAAGGTCATATGCAATGGGTGTAATACATAATTAACTATCAGACTTTAGCCCTTTTCACACTGCATCTCTTACCCCGTGGAATACAGCCCCGGGGAGACCCCCGTTTTTTTTTTTTTACCCTACAGTTACCCCGGCGCACTTTCACACTACCCCCGCCTAGGTCCCTATTCCACAGGGTTCCTGTTGCATGTTTCAAGAATACCCCGGGGTTTTACCGCTTACCCACTCCCGAGCAGGGGTGGCTACTCCCCGGGGTATGCCCACTTGCCGGGGCAGACAATGGGTAAAGCGATCATAGTGTGAAAAGGCCGACCGTTATTCCACGGGGTTGCCCACGGGGAATAGAATAGTGTGAATAGGGCTTATGTTTAGTTTAAAAACAATCATGACATTTGTGCCATTGGGCAAGAAAGAAACTAAACAATGATTGCTTTATGGCGTGTCATGGCTGAGGATTTCGTGCGCAATTCCTGCATATCGGCACGCAATGCGTGCATACCACCACGCAAGTCGCACATATTGTCATGCGATTTGAGTGTATCGGCATGCATTGCACGCATATTGGCACGCATTTTGCACGTATCAGCTCACAAAGCGCACATATTGGCCCGATACGCTAACTTGTGCTTGTGGAGAACACTGAAAGTATCATGACTTATGACCAACACTTTGTTTCTCTTCAGATGAAGGTGATTTTTTCACATGGGGATCAAACGACACTGGTCACTTGGGTCTCGGAACACTCAGCAACCAGTTCTTTCCTCTCAGGGTGAGTAGATGTATTTGAATGACAGCCTAACATGAGTGTGTCTATTTGTTGACATCATAAACTCAGGCCTCAAACTTCAACATTTTTAGGGCAAGGCCACTTTGGCCTTGGAGCAAGCCAAATTTTGGAGGGCACCAAGGCCAAAAATGCAATTTAAAAAAAGGCACGAAGGCCATCAATAAATAATTAGTTGTAAATCAAGTAATGCATTAGTTACCCTAAGTTTTTTATACACAAAATTAAAAATATATAAATTTGAAAATTGGCCAGAGGTTCTCCTATGGGTGGTTAACCCGATGAAACAATTTGCATGAATAAAATATTGATAAATCACATCTTATTCATAAACAAACTGTAAAACTGTAAGCCACCAGATGTCAACACACTTTCCAGGTTAAAAAGAACACAACATCCACTCCTATGAGTCACAAAACCATCACAAAACCACAAAGACACTGCACACAAGCACGCAAGTGGCTAGTCTTTTGAGTGAAGCAAGAGTATTACAAACTAAAACAATTGTATAACAATCTGTAGAGGATTAACCACAGAGACACTGCACAGGCGGCTTGTCTTTTGAGTGTTACAAATTGTATAACAAACTGTAGAGGATTAAGATAAGAGTAATTGGGTCTCAACAGGAGTGTCAATCATTCTCCCAGGTGAGGCCTGGATAGTGTCTGGGGCCAACATTAAATAAAGAAAAGGATCTCCAACTGTCGGCTTCGTCTGTGTAGAAAAGTTTGTTTTTTCGTAATCATAAACTCTAAGCCCTGAGGTATTGCGCAATCATTTGCAATCGTGTTTTGGGTACACTCCATTTTTTAAAGAGCTGATTATCGTAAACTAAAAAAACAAAACATTTATACTCTTGAAATGCTCTCTTTATCAGCAATGAAAACAAAACAGTTTAGGTTTTACGCATAATTTCAAGTGCAACGTGCCCTTGTTGATTTGTGTCGACAGCCCAAATCAGTTAAGTGCAGCCCTCACCTAGAAGTGGCCGTCCAGCCTTGTGATGTAAGGCGATATCTCATTAAACAAATTATTAAAAATTGTTCCTACCTCCATGGCCTGATTCTTTGAACTGGAAGTTTTGAGGGTGATATTTTCTTGTGATGTAAATGAGGTATGGGTTATGTTCCTTCCCTTCAGGTATCTGTTGCGGCCGATGTAACCACAGTGGCATGTGGGGTGGATCACATGGCTCTATTGACCAAGACATTGATCTGATTCAGGTATGTGTTATCAGCAGCAGTCCAGTAAGCCCAGGGATGAGAAAGTTGATAGTTTTTTTTCTGAATTCAGACTTTTTCAAGTCGGCCTGGTGAACGATTTTTTTTCTTTTTTCTTTCTACAAATTAAATAAGTGTGGCTCTTTGATTTTCTTCTTTAGCACTGAGGTACTTTAGCACTGAGGTACTTTGACGTACTGTTCCCAAAAGCTCCTTGGAATCTACAACTCTAGAGCCCTAATTCTTGGTGCTGCTTAACAGTAAGCAAATTTCACAGGTTAGCACGAAAATTGAGCCGCCAGCCTGCGCGTTCACAATTAATTTGCATTGTTCCTTTGTTCTTTTCATTAAGTAAGCACTGAAAGGTTAGCATGCCTTTTCGTGTGCTTTCGGTTAGCAGTACTATGAAGTGGGAACTCGCGCAGTTAGCACAAAATCGGCCGTTAAGCAGCTCTATGAAATTGGGCCTAGGGGTTAGTGACACTCGCCCCTGTGTAAAACCCTAAAACCACAGGCCTGGCAAAACATTTCTGACAATTTGTTTTGCTGTCCCTCCTTTTGTATGTTACAAGCATGTGCATAATATTAGTAAGATTGAAAATATTGTCACCGTTTTCATGTAGTGGTGAAACTGCACCGCAGCTAAAATTCCGTGCAAGGAGAACACCGCGTTTGAAAATTTAACTATTTTAGAGATTATTTATTTATTTATTTTTTTAATTTTGCTTCCAAAATAAAGCTGACTGCTTAAAGACACTGTACACGTTTGGTAATTACTCAAAATATATATTAACATAAAAACTTACTTGGTAATGAGCAACGGAGAGCTGTTGATAGTATAAAACATTGTGAGAAACGACTCCCTCTGAAGTTACGTAGTTTTTGAGAAAGAGGTAATTTCTCACTCAAATAATAAAAGACTTCTGGCCAGAAGCCTTTTATTCCTATCTGAAAGCACACTAATTTGTACAACAAGGGTGTTTTTTCTTTCATCATTTTCTTGCAACTTCAATGACCAATTGAGCCCAAATTTTCACAGGCTTGTTATTTTATGCATATGTTGGGATACACCAAGTGAGAATACTGGTCTTTGACAATTACCAAACGTGTTCAGTGCCTTTAAGACATACAGAACTGTCAATATGTTTATAATCTTGCGACTGTTTTGATAAGTCAGAGCCTCAGACAAAGTAATGGTTTGAAAAAGGGATGCCATTCACTCCTGAAGCTGGAATCCGTTTTCCTTTGCCCTCCTCCACCAAGAAGACAAAAATTAACTCCAAAATAATCACCCTCCACAAAGGCCTTTATTTGAATATCTAAAGTATTTAATGACTTTTCATAAATTTCAACCATATATTTATGTCAAATGCTATAAAATTCTTATTACATAAGCTACACAATATTGTTTTCAGTTGATACGATGGGGGACGAAGAGCCGCCAATTGCAAACATTCTTAGCAGATGCAAAAATAGGTAGTTTTCACTGGTTCCCACTCATACATGCTCACTGAAAGTGTAAATAATGGCTTAGCAATAATGTTTGCGAACCCAATAAATCAGGGATGTGATTTCTCTGTTTTGACCGGAAATCAATCTTTTTGGGCCCCCTCAAAAAAAAATAAAAAATAATAGATAAAATGAATTATTTTATTCTTAAGATCAAATTCATAAAAAAATTAAGATAAAACCATATAGAACGCCCCCAGATTGCAGAGTAGGGCTTTTAAAACAAAAGATAAATGTATTTTAGTGGCTTCGCGCTCGCAAGCTTTTGAGCTCGCAATAGGCCTGGAATACACTGAGGCATTGTTGCCCTGGTCCCCCTTCAAAAGTTTCCAATACTTAAGGAAACAGCAAATGGCCTTTCCCATTCAAAGATGAAATTTCAGGTCAGGAACTGTATACCAGAATCTACCTATGTTACATCCATTACTATTATAACTGTTGTTATTTAATGTATTTTTAAGTTATGCAAATGGAAATAAACCAAACAAACGTATATGGGTTTGACATATAATAGTAATTGTACAGTGCTGAAATATGTCACTCTGTAACGCTCATGGCGCTTCAAACATTATGACCCCTGGTCACTGGGCCATTTATTTCATTCTTTAAACCATCTCAGCTCCCTTGGGAGTATACTCATGGCGCTTCAAACATTATGACCCCTGGTCACTGGGCCATTTATTTCATTCTTTAAACCATCTCAGCTCCCTTGGGAGTATACTCATGGCGCTTCAAACATTATGACCCCTGGTCACTGGGCCATTTATTTCATTCTTTAAACCATCTCAGCTCCCTTGGGAGTATACTCATGGCGCTTCAAACATTATGACCCCTGGTCACTGGGCCATTTATTTCATTCTTTAAACCATCTCAGCTCCCTTGGGAGTATACTCATGGCGCTTCAAACATTATGACCCCTGGTCACTGGGCCATTTATTTCATTCTTTAAACCATCTCAGCTCCCTTGGGAGTATACTCATGGCGCTTCAAACATTATGACCCCTGGTCACTGGGCCATTTATTTCATTCTTTAAACCATCTCAGCTCCCTTGGGAGTATACTCATGGCGCTTCAAACATTATGACCCCTGGTCACTGGGCCATTTATTTCATTCTTTAAACCATCTCAGCTCCCTTGGGAGTATACTCATGGCGCTTCAAACATTATGACCCCTGGTCACTGGGCCATTTATTTCATTCTTTAAACCATCTCAGCTCCCTTGGGAGTATACTCATGGCGCTTCAAACATTATGACCCCTGGTCACTGGGCCATTTATTTCATTCTTTAAACCATCTCAGCTCCCTTGGGAGTATACTCATGGCGCTTCAAACATTATGACCCCTGGTCACTGGGCCATTTATTTCATTCTTTAAACCATCTCAGCTCCCTTGGGAGTATACTCATGGCGCTTCAAACATTATGACCCCTGGTCACTGGGCCATTTATTTCATTCTTTAAACCATCTCAGCTCCCTTGGGAGTATACTCATGGCGCTTCAAACATTATGACCCCTGGTCACTGGGCCATTTATTTCATTCTTTAAACCATCTCAGCTCCCTTGGGAGTATACTCATGGCGCTTCAAACATTATGACCCCTGGTCACTGGGCCATTTATTTCATTCTTTAAACCATCTCAGCTCCCTTGGGAGTATACTCATGGCGCTTCAAACATTATGACCCCTGGTCACTGGGCCATTTATTTCATTCTTTAAACCATCTCAGCTCCCTTGGGAGTATACGTATACAGCCTGTAGTGCCAATAGTGCACCAAGCTAAATCAATCACAAGAACCATCTCTGCCCTCACAGGGGACCCATTTACCCCTGGCCGAAGAGAAGCAGTTATAGTTCAGTGTCCTGCTCAAGGACACAACTACAACCGTCATGACCGGGACTTGAACCCACACTCTGATGACTAAGGCCATTAAAATTTGAGTCGGGGTCTAGTAGACCGCTCGGCCACAATAACATTTGATATTCTAATATTATAATATTGAAAACCTTTGAGTGATTATCACCTACACAGTGGAAGAAAAATTATGATTAAATTATGAAAAATTACGTGATCTCCACGGTTTTTGAAAAGAAATTAAGGGAAATCCTAGATCTGTTTCAATTATAATTTGGAAGAAAGTAAATCAACAAACAAAAAAAACTTTTTATAGTTTTAACACTTTGTATAAAACCCATGTCAACATGTGTGAAATGTTAACTGCAGTTCCTTACAAGCCTTTAACCTGCGGTATAACATTAATGAATACTAATTGTCATTAAATTAAAAGGCACCAGACTATTGTTTTATCCAACCTCGTTTTGGTCTGTCCGTGTTCGAATTGGCGGCTGCGGCTAAATCCCATCTTTAATATGTGTTGAAGCATTGGATGCCCATAGCAACAGCCGTAGCCACTTATTCGGTCACCCTCAAAGTTATTTCAAAGTTTTGCTCAACAAAACAAACCTGCAGCTAAATGCTGACAAGTTTGCATTAATATAATTTGGTTTTTACCATTACACTGATGTGTGTTAAGCACTGTATACTCAGTACTTACCCAAGTTCTGTGAACAAAAAATCCACAGGCAAATCACTCGGGTGGGATTCAAATCAATGACCTTTGCATTGCTAGAGCAGTTGTCTTACCACTAGACCACCGAGCTAGCCCAATGGCTAGAGGCAGTTCAAATCATTAGCAGCGGGTACCGCAACAATTTAGTTTGCATTACATGCGCAATGGTGTCCTAATAAAAACTTTGTTAAGCAATGTTGTCTGCTTAACCCATTTCAGGCTAACTGGTTACAGTACATAAACACTGTTCCTCTGCCTAAGCCCATGTAGTGCTCATTGCTGAATTACAATAAACATTCAGTATTTACTGCCTTGCAAATAGTATATCGTAGGACGTCCTGTATTCAAGGCGTCCCAGAAATCGATGCAAATCTTTTACCTCTCTGCATGCGATGTAAACAGTCACTAGATACAATTGTTGTGGTTTGACTTGCCAAGCAAAGAGTCTCCTCTCCTTTGACCAAAACATGTATGGCTCCACTGGTTAGTTGCACTTGTAAATGCAAAAAGTTGTGGTATTTTAGGCATTTCTACAAGGTACAAAAATATGTCATACTGTCGGGGCCATAAAAAAAAAATTCCCCACCAAAAAAGTTTCATCAAACACTTTTTCAATTCACAATGATCAAATCATGTGACTGAACATTCTGCTGAGCATTTTGGGGAAAAAATACAGAGGCTTAAAGTGCCTTATGTAATTTTTCTTATAGACTTGAGACAAATTTGTGTAACCCTCATCATTATTATTATTAATATTAAAATTTAAACATCGGCTTGGTGATTCAATTATCACTGTTTATTTATATGCTTTATTATAAATGTTAAGAAACATAAAAATACACAAAACTAAAAAAAAATAAGATTTGAAAGCCAAGAATTTATATTTACTTTTTTTTTTTTTTGCAAATTATTATCGTAATATTTTGAATAACATGAAGACAGCTGCTGGCTATAGAGTCATACACAAAGTCTCACAGAACACTTGCAGTCATTGCAGATGTTTCTTCCGCGTATGGCTTCACCGGGACACCATACTTTCTTGTTTGCCTCGAAAACAGGTAAAACTCAAAACACGGGGACGCTATTGAAGTCATCAAAGATCGGTGCGTGGTGTGAAGGTTCAAAGAAAAAAGCATAGTACATCGAAAACCAGACAGGGGAGGATACAAAATGTATACATTGGAAGGAGTACACATTTCTCTTTAGTCATGTTCCCTGCAACTCATATCACTAGTAATGAGAGTATAAAGAATAAAAGAAAGGCACTAACTTCTTGTTTTATATGGGTTTTCCCGTAGTCAGGCGCCAACAGCATTTATGTGTTCTACGGGAAATCCCGTAGTTAGGCAGATATGGGTTAAGAAGAAACAAGGTCATCATTACAGGACAGCTCCATTAAAGTATTTCTGAGTGTGGTCACAAAAACTCGGAAAGTATACATCCTTTTCACTAATTGGGTGTGTTTACATTGAATTACTTGAGTATTAACCCCTTGAGCACGGTATTGTTTTGAGAGTGAATGCTGGTCGGCCGGGATTCCGTGAACAATAGCGCGGATTACCGAAACAATAGCCCGTATTCATCGCACGAACAGCCACATGTTGCAGTAGCTTTTCACTCGAAAATACCAATCTATTCAAACACAAACAAAAGGGCAATTTCTATGAATAGATCCATGATACAGGGCCAAGAAAGGTTCAGCAAACTCTTCCCTTCGCAGAGAGTTGGTCTTTCAATAATAACCGGCCAGCAACCTCAGAAACCACAGGTGCATAATGAATAGAAAGTATGCAACCAGTATGCAAGCCCCGGCCATAGCTGCAAGAGGTTAAACTTAATGGATGAGCAGTTAATCTGCCTGGGGCAGTTAGCAGCCCTACTGGTTTGTGCATGATCCAATAAGTCCACTGTTTGGAAAAGGAATGACATGGAGATAACGGGTTGCTGGACAAAAAGGATGTTTCATTTTAGCTTCTTTCTTTGGTGGAGCATTCCCATAATGATCTTGTAACCATTTTTACGGTGCAGCTTACCAACATGTGCTGCATATGTGTACAAGATGAACCCATAATAATCTTAACTTTATGAAGTAACTCTTCAACAAATCCAACGAACTGTAATGGATTTGCCCAGCCTCATGCAAAGCGTCATCAGCCAGGGTTTTCATTAATAAGTTGTTCACAATTTCTGAAAGTGTACATTATATAATTGTTGGATGCTGTGATGAGGTTCATGGTGTTTTGTACACCCAGGGGGCAAATATCACACCAGAGGCGAAGCCGAGGGTGCCATTTGCCTCCTGAGGGTGTGCAAAACCCATGAGCCCCGTCATGTTTTGTTATACCATGGTGAAAGATTCCTCTTCTTTGGAGGCAATCTGTCGTCTTCTTCAAACATTATCACAGTTTAAACAAACAGTGGTGAAAGAATGGTTAACAATAATGGCAGTTATTGACAGAAATATTGCTTCACTGTTCCATATGGAACATACATGTACAGCACAGGAATGTATCAATTTACCTAGTACCAGCGTATTTACAACCTCAAACCCGGGGCTGTTTCTAATATTTTACAAGGCGCTGGAAATGACCACTGTTGGGCACAATCAAGGTAATGTACCCCATGGGTTACATCACTCATGTTCCCCTGAGCTATATATACATGTGTCTTTGTAGCACATCACGTGAATGGATCTTGACAAATAAAAATTCACAATCTATAGTTATAACAATAATGCAGGACCCACCACATAAGCTTTGATCTCTAATGGAATTTGTATATTCAACCTCAGTGCAAAGTTTCGCCTAGTGGCAACTGTATCCAAATCTAATTGTGTTGGATCTAGGATGTATGAATTGAAACAGTTATTCCTGAAACCATTCACCACAGAGTGTCTTCCGATTTTCTTAATCCTCTTCCAATCCAGATGAGCTAATCTCAGAAGATTTCATCAGCCTCTCGGTCACGCTGTTGCTGCTTGGCTTTGGCCCAGACACGGCGCCCTCCATTGACGGAGTAGGGGTCTTCCACAGCCGAGGGGTCGCCCTGATTGTCTTCCTGGCTTCGCTTGATGCTCCGCTGACGGAAAGCAGCTGCAACAGATAAGCAAAAATTCAGAAATACAAAATTCATTTGAAGTTCTGTTCATTTTAACACAGATGAAATATTTACCGCCCTGTGCTTTAGCAATTTTGTGGACCAGTTTTGTTCACAGAATGTTTGTAATTACCACATTTTGAGATCGTAACGCACGTGTCTTTAATAGACCCCTTGCAAAGCGCTACAGGTACGCTGAGGTCATGCTCACGTTTTTACACGCAAAGAACAGCTATCATCCATTGATCTGCCTCTTTTGCCTCAGTGAGGGCGCTTTTTGAGAGTGTGACGTCATATGCAATGGTTCTATTGCTATGTTTTTCGGATTGGATGTACGCCAGTTTGTGTTTCTTGTGTACACTCAGTCTGCTAGAACCTCGCTTGGGAACCTTATTCAGCCAGCTAGACAGCTCGAGGTTCCCTGGGATAGGTGTAAACATATATAAGAATACACAACTAAAATGTTGTTGACACTGCATGATTGTTTGTGCTGAAGACATGGCTTAACTCTAGTCAACATTTTGAAAGCTGAAATGACTTGGGTTGCTAGAATCACAGATTTAAGAAATTCTGTGAATTGTCTTGAAACTCGAGCAGTCTACAATAACTATTGTAACTTGTCGTCGTAGATAACTTCTGATACTGTGGATCTCAATGAACCTTGATTTTGCACACCATCGTAGATTAATTCTGTGAATTGTCTTGAAACTCAAGCAGTCTACATTAAACTTTTGTAAGTAACGTCATAGATAACATCTGATAGTGTGGATCTCAGTGAACCTTGATTTTGTACACCATCTTGATAACCATCTTGTGCATAGATAATTCTGTGAGTTATCTTGGAACTCTACGTGTAACTTTTGTAACAATCGTCGCAGATAACTTCTGATACTGTGGATCTCAGTGAACATCGATTTGGCGCACCATTGTGGTTACCATCTTGTGCATAGATTAATCTTTGAGTTATCTTGGAACTCAGGGACTCTACGTGTAACTTTTGTAACAATCGTCGTAGATAACATCTGATAGTGTGGATCCTAGTGAACCTTGATTTTGTGCACCATTTTGGTTACCATCTTGTGCCTACACTCTACATGTAAATTTTGTAATTATCGTCATAGATAATGGATCTGTGGATCTTAATAAACCTTGGTTTTGTACACCATTGTGATTACCATCTTCTGCATAGATAAATAGTGAACAGACAGAACTGTCTCTGAGTTCTACGGAACCAGCAAATGATGCAATCCAGCTCTGGAACAGATTTGATCATCAAATTCGCAAAGTGATTGTGAATAGACAGAGCTGTGTCTCTGGATTGATCAAAGCTTCCAGTGTGACGTACATGTACCAGCATTATTAACTAACTGTGCAGGTGAACACCACCTGTCCACAACCTTTCCTTCATGGCCTTACAGCCCAACTATACTGTGATTCAAATTTGACCAACTTGAACACAGATGAATACATACTGAACAGAAGGAGCTGTGCCTTGTAAGGCTTATTTCAATGAGACCATCCCAATCCTTCTCACGAGTATGTTGAATCTGCTTCGAGCATGACCCCTTTGCGTCTGACCCCTGTGCGTCTGGCAGACTCTTTCATTTGTGCAGCTGGGGTTTAATTCTACGGGATCAGCAAGCCATGCTTAAAGAGCGTTTTCTACGGGATCAGCAAGCCATGCTTAAAGAGCGTTACGAAAGAACAGTGGAGAGTGTGTGATAGTCAATCTCTCTAGCTGACCAATGACTCTTTGTTAAAGCACCCAGGCAAAATCTTGATACAAAGTGGACAGTGTATGTTATAGTCAATCTTGCTGTCTGACCACTGATTCTTTGTAGAGCACACAGACAAAAGTTTGATACAAAGTGGACATCACGAACAGTGGACAGTGTATGTTATAGTCAATCTTACTGTCTGACCACTGATTCTTTGTAGAGCACCCAGACAAAAATCTTGATACAAAGTGGACATCATGAACAGTGTATGTTATAGTCAATCTTGCTGTCTGACCACTGATTCTTTGTAGAGCACACAGACAAAAGTTTGATACAAAGTGGACATCAGTGGACAGTGTATGTTATAGTCAATCTTACTGTCTGACCACTGATTCTTTGTAGAGCACACAGACAAAAGTTTGATACAAAGTGGACATGATCACGAACAGTCGACATGTGATAGTCGACCTTTCTGTCTGAAAAATGACTTATAAATGTTAAGATTATAAATGGACATCACGAACAGTGGACAGTGTATGTTATAGTCAATCTTGCTGTCTGACCACTGATTCTTTGTAGAGCACCCAGACAAAATCTTGATACAAAGTGGACATCATGAACAGTGTATGTTATAGTCAATCTTGCTGTCTGACCACTGATTCTTTGTAGGGCACATCACGAACAGTGGACAGTGTATGTTATAGTCAATCTTGCTGTCTGACCACTGATTCTTTGTAGAGCACCCAGACAAAAGTTTGATACAAAGTGGACATCACGAACAGTCGACATGTGATAGTCGACCTTTCTGTCTGAAAAATGACTCTTTATAAAGCATACAGGCATAAATTTGATACAAAGTCGACATCCTGAATACAATTTCCTACAATCCTGCCTACTGCGCATTGTAAAGCTGGTTTATCTTTATTTTGTGATAGAACTACAAATTGACATATAATTAGTAACACAATATTGCAATAATTAAAAATTGCTGTGTTAGTCCGATACATGTGTAAATAAAATAAGGAAGTGCTACCACTACCATCCTTGTTCAAAATATTACAACACATCAAGTCACAAGTGACTTTAAGGAAACCAGCAATGTATCAACACTCAGTTACTCAATATGCAAATTTATATAATATTATGAATATGCAAGGGGTCTTTGTGGGAAACTTCGAGCATGCTTACCGGCATTACGAGTTGAGAGTGAGCGTAACACGGCTCGTCTGACAGACGACCCTTGGTAGTTCAGGCCGGCTTCATTCTGATACAGAGTTGAGCCTGTGTCACTCTCTCCAGAAATGGAAAGACGATCCATGTCTTCTGTTGGCACTGAAGAATAAACAGAAAATTCATTCAAATTAATACTAATAATAATACAAATAAAATCACATTTATTGTGCGCATTTCACCATAAAATGTTCAAAAGCGCATTACAAAAATCGACAATATCATAAAAAGTCAACACAATGGAGTAAAACAGCAAAGAGTAAAAATAACAATCAACTCTCGTTATAAAGAGTACATTCTCAATTTATACTTAAGTGTCTCTTTGTTTTGCTGTCCTCTTGTAACAACGTTCCTGTTATAAAGAGGTGATTTTGTTATAACGAGAGTCGGCTGTAATTGTTTAGTATGTGTGATTGTAAAACTACATAATTCTGATATTGTTTCTCCATCTCAAAACCAGGCACTTCCTGCCAAAATTTAAAACTAGGTTTATTTGCTCATTGAGTATAGTCGATGAGAAAAAAGCTTTCAAAAACCTCCTAATTTACATGTAGGCAAATTAGGCCCACATGTACAAGACTAGTATTTCTCAAGTCATATACACAAAATGTTTAAGCAGGGCTCGAATTTTACACTGGACCACAGGCCCGAGGCCAGTAATTTTGGTGTTGGGCCAGTAAACTTATGACCTAACAAGTCCGATGGTCTTGTGTTTTTCAATTGAATAACAGAAACACATTATGTTCAAGTGTTGACTTTGGGTCTGATAAATTATCTTTCAATTCTATGAGTAATCAAGTATACTCTTCTCTTACTTGTCTCAGTTCTGGTTCATATAAAAGCAGTCAAATGCATGTTAAACTGTGGCAGCAAGTTTTTTTCCTTTTCACATTTTGAATCAGGTCTTGTAAAAAAATGTCTGGTCCAGTAAAGATTTTGAGCTACAAGCCCTGTAGTCTTGTGGATTTTCTCCCCAAATTCGAGCCCTGTTAAGACACAACATTACATTGATATCATGGCTGGTAGTATAAATAGATAAATAGTAAACTTGCGGGTACAACCATGTATTAAATCTCTTTTGTGGGAGTGTTGGCTCTGAAAAGGAGAAGAAGAAGAGCAGAGTATACTGTTTGAAACGTTGAGACCAAACCGGCTCTTTTCAGGAGCCAACACTCCCACAAAAGAGATTTAATACATGGTTGTACCCGCAAGTCTACTATTTTATTTATTTATAGTTACTTCTTATTTTCACACCATGCAAAGCTTCAGACACCACTTATCATGGCTGGTGTTTTAGTTGTCCTCAATTTTAATGCCATGTAACTAGTTTTGAGAAGTTGTCTGGTTTGGGTGAAGGGCATCACATATTGTAGAATTGTTACAGTAAACAAGTTATCAATCCTGTTTTAAAAAAAATATTTTTGTTACACATAACTCAATCTGATGAAATACCATAAAAATCCTCCAGATGACTAATTTCCTGAAAAATAATAATACCACGTAGAGGCACAGTTAAGATTTTCTAAGACCATCGTGAAGTAGTTACAAATTGTTATCACTATAAAACTCTTCACATGAATATGCTAATTACATTCACGTATGCGTACAGACACTATTGGTTGGCAAACGCCCTAGAGATGAACCTTCAGAAAATTTATACTGCATGAAAACGCCTGGGGTAGCTTTCTAAACATGCAGTTTACGTCATGCATGCGGCAGGCTAACTAGATTTTAAAATGGGCTTTTTGGGTAAGTTTTTCTAGGTCAATGGCACTAAGCAGACGCACAAATGGTCTGCGTCACACCACTATCAGCCCATTACAAAAAGGCGCAATGTTCCATCATTTTGCCAACCAAAATGTTAGTGCGCAATTTACATATTTCATGGGAAGGGTCTACTCTACTGTCAACAAACAACATTTATAAAGTCAGGATTTAAATAAAGGAAAGACATGTAAATACCAATGGCACTAAGGATTGAATCGAGTAATGATAATTGATACCTTTGTCTCC
Organism: Leptasterias polaris; assembly: GCA_037783415.1. Classification (NCBI taxonomy): domain Eukaryota; kingdom Metazoa; phylum Echinodermata; class Asteroidea; order Forcipulatida; family Asteriidae; genus Leptasterias; species Leptasterias polaris. Next base: position 59,702 of record JAZGTN010000039.1, on the reverse strand, counting down.
GTTGCCGTTTTCCCAACTGTACTTGGCCTCCATCCCCATAGACTTGGCCTTCTCCATCTCGGTGAGTCGTGCTCTCCGACCCTCTCTCTTACTGTTCTCTTTCTCAAAGTTGGAGCGTCTCATGTTGGACTTGGCCCACTTGCGGCTTGCCTGAAGCAATTGGGGAAGGTGAGAAGGAATCGGAGAGATCAGAAATAAGTTTCAGAAGGAATATTTCAGTGTTCAGTGTGAGTTCCCGGCAGCTTAAGTTTCCTTGTCCTTATTTCTTGCATGCAAGACGGGCAACCAGCAAAAACGTATGTATCCACTCACAAAAGTTATGTCCTGTCCCTAAGTAACACAGCCGTATGCAGATGTACGTTTCAACTATATTTATTAGTCCAAACTTCAAAGCTCCAAATGTGGAACTAACTCCATTGTGATTCTAATCATAACTTCACTTCTTTTAACACAACAAGTGAATACACTAAAAGTATACCCCCGCACAAAGATATTGACAACATAGGGAGACTGCCAATATAGGACTACATGTAGATAGGTTAGATGGTATAGCAGCGTGTTAATCCGGAGGTCGCAGGTTCAAGTCCCGCTGTAGACAATTTTTCTGTGTTCAACCCCAAATTATTTATTTTATTTTGTGATTTTGGGGAGAGCATTCATCATGTGAAACAACATTGAATAAAGCATGGAGGTAGGAACTCCATGAATAAAGTAACACATAATATGGACAGCTTGTTGAGATTTTTGAAAAGTAATGCCAAAACATATTTAAATTGAGGATGCTCCTGTTTGGGTCGTTCCCATTTGGGCTGTTCTCATTTGGGCTGTTCTAATTTATCATTGTCAAGTGTTCTGTCAATTAGTGTGTATGTCCTGCCTGATTGTAATGTGCCTCGGGTACTCGCTGATATCAGGATATCCCAGATTGTCAGGATTCCGTCACTTGATTAAGACTGAGGAATTTCCGTTTAGGATTTGAAGTCGACTTTCATCTCTCTTGGATTCGGTAAGGACATTGTAGGGAGGCCTGATCTGTAAGCATGTTTAATCATACCTGTAAGATGTGTTTTGTGTTTTGTTGGTAGAGAATGTAATACTAAAGGATTAACTTGGTTTTGGTGAAGATTTTGTACTGACACAGCAGGTACATGTAGACTGAGAACACACTGGTTCTTCTCAGAACCACCACAGCTCATAAAGGGATTTATTTTTATGGTGTCTCTGCAAACCTCACTTGATTGTATCTTCACTTTGCAAAGATTGAAATCCTACTTGGACTAAAGCCATGATCGCATTGGACTTTTGAAGTTACAGATGTAGACCATGTCAGTTAGGATGTGTTTGAATTGGCAGGTATGGATACGGCTAAAACTGGCTTGCTCATGCCATCATGTGTTGAAGTATAGGTCATCTTTAGCACCACCCTTAGCCGTAGCGGTAGCCTATGGCTACGGCTACTAGTGGATCACTGTGCCATCATGTGATGAAGTATAGGACATCTTTAGCACCACCCTCAGCAGCAGTCGTATCCGTAGCTGTAGCCTATGGCTACGGCTACTAGTGGATCACTGTGCCATCATGTGATGAAGAATAGGACACCCTTAGCAGCAGTCATGTCCGTAGCCGTAGCCGTAGCCTATGGCTACAGCTACTACTAGATCACTGTGTCATTTGTTGTGGTATAGAACATCATTAGCAACACCCTTAGTAACACTAGTATCCGTAGCTATGGCCGCCAATTCGGTACGCCCTTCTACAGATTATGAGGTTAATTGTGGCTTGCCGGAGCCGAGCGGTCTAAGGCATTGGACTCAAATTCTGATGGCGGGTTCTTCAGAGTTTGTGTTGGTTTGTATCACAGTCATGACACTACATGTAGTCTTCTAGGGTAAGGACGGCTATTAACCATAATTGCTTCTCATCACCAAGGAGTAAATGGGTACCAGTTAGGGTTGTGGATGTAAATTATTAGCAAACTATGGCAATAATGTGGCAAAAACAAGTTTTGTTTTGTTTGGCTGGTTTGGAAAATGTTCTTTTAGAATTGTGGTTATTTTATTTCCATTTAGTACAGTGTATGTGAAGGCATTTAAAATAAACTTATTAATTGTACGGGTGAACCTTCGGATGAACTCTGAAATGTATGAATACTTAGTCATCGTGATTTGTAGATTTTTGACTCAGTAACGACTTGAGACCTATTCTCTAGGGGCCCCAAGGCCAGTTACCAGTAATTTGACGTCTACTTCATCTGGTTAGTCAAGGGGTTATCACCAAGAGATGCTTCTGCTGATTATGTCAAGGGTAATGACTTCACAGGCTTTGTGATTGGTGTGTGTGGATGCTTAAGTCGGATGGATTAAGAAGGGATTCAAGAGATTATTCCGTGGATTATATAGGCTGGGCCGGGATAATTATGATATGAAACTTGATTATTAAAGAACTCACCGATCGTCCCATTTCACTGGACTCGATCTGCTTGGCTGTGCGGTAAACAGATAGGATCTTAGTTGCATCTTGGAGAACTGCGAAAGAAATGGAAAGCAAGTTTTAAGAAAATGATCGGAGAAAGCAATCATCCGAAAAGTAGTTGTTGGCTTGCACTTGTGTACATATCCCTTGAGATTGGCTTTAAAGTTTCTCAAAATCTTTGTTGAAATTTTCCTTTTTAAATGAAGACCATGGTGTCTTTCCCTTTTAACAACTTGGATGGTGTAATAATATGTTTTTGTTGTTGACAGTATTTGTACTGAGGGCCTCCATGGAAAGCAGTGCTGGGTGGAGTTTATCCTCATTAAAAATGATGTAAATAAATAAAGTTTTAAAGGCACCGTACACGTTTGGTAATTACTCAAAATATATATTAGCATAAAAACTTACTTGGTAAAGAGCAACGGAGAGCTGTTGATAGTATAAAACATTGTGAGAAACGACTCCCTCTGAAGTTACGTAGTTTTGGGGAAAGAGGTAATTTCTCACTAAAATAATAAAAGACTTCTGGCCAGAAGCCTTTTATTCCTATCTGAAAGCACACTAATTTGTACAAGGGTGTTTTTTCTTTCATCATTTTCTTGCAACTTCAATGACCAATTGAGCCCAAATTTTCACAGGCTCGTTATTTTATGCATATGTTGGGATACACCAAGTGAGAATACTGGTCTTTGACAATTACAAAACGTGTTCAGTGCCTTTTAAGTCCAACAGCAACAAAGGCAATTGCCTTGGTGCCCCTTGAATTTCCGTAAAGGTGCCCTTTGCAGATCCGTGCAAAGGGCAAATGGTCAAAGATACTACAATGGCATTCAACACTTCCAGTGCCTTCTGCACTTTACACGGGTTAGCACAAGACAATGCAAGCGGGACCAGGGAAGAAACCATGGTTCTGCAGCTGGTTCCAAATGGGCGACCAGAGCAGTCGACCAATGGTCGACCAGCCTGGGTTCGAAGCAAAATAGTCAACCTTTTGTAAACCTTGATTCACACTCAAATGTCCTCCTGGTTACAATACATTCGTTTCCTTAACCCACCCTAACCAAGCCTCAAGTGAATCAAGGACTTCCTGTAAATCTGGGAGTTCCTGTCTGTGGTGTGTTCAAATTAGCTTTCTTAACAAAATTTTCACATATAATACAATGTTATTTTTTGAGGGAAGTGCTGTGCTTTCCTTATGGAAAGTCTCTCCCTGCAAAACAAGTTTTAAAGTTCAAACAGAAAAGTAAAAAGCTGAGACAATTTAAGCTGGAAGTTAGTATTAGAAGGATTATGCACATAAAACTGTGAATTGTTTCCTGTAAATTTCTTAAAAGAGAGATCAAGTTTTTGGTTAAATAACGAAATAAACCACCACCAAGAGAGATATTAACAGATATTGTTTTTTTAGCCTTCGAGAAAGTCTCTGCTTGGGTCAAAACGTCAGGCCACTAAGTAATTTTTGCGGATATTGTTCTTGATAGAATTGGGAAGAGTGTTAAGTAGGAATTGAAGCTGTTCATGATGGATATCAGTCTAGGTTTGTATCAGCTTTCTGGCCATCGTGCTTCAAAGAGCATTACAGAGTACTTTAAGAAGCATCTCAAAACTCGCGCTTGTGCTCGGTGCAAAAGAACGATCCTGTGGGTACACGCATTCCATTGGACCACCAGAATGTTCCGCTGGACCGCATCATTGTGCCCAAGTACGGGAGCAATCCTTTATGGGTGAAATAGTATTTTGAATGCTCCAAAGGTCCAACGGAACAGTCCATGCGCACGCGCTGGAATACGTTTCCGATCAAATCAGAATGTTCCTACCATTCCAATTTTTTAAATGATTTTGGGTTGAACAAAGAAAAATTGACTAGAGCGGGATTTGAACCAACGACCTCCAGTTTAACGTGCCGGCGCTCTACCAACTGAGCTATCTAGCCCTATGTTGGCGGTCTCCCTATTTTGTCAATATCTTTGTTCGGGGGGGTGCCAGTCAGAAGCCATTCGACCGTGAACTGCCGTGTAGCCAGGGATCTCACCCAAGTATACGATACAACCTGGGAAGCGGCAGCCAGGGGATCACCTTAAGGGGATGCGACTTTTTATATCAGATACCACAAGGGAAACTGACTGGGTAAATTTTTTAAAATGATTATGACAAAGATATTGACAAAATAGGGAGACCGCCAACATGGGGCTAGATAGCTCAGTTGGTAGAGCGCCGGCACGTTAAACCGGAGGTCGTTGGTTCAAATCCCGCTCTAGTCAATTTTTCTTTGTTCAACCCAAAATCATTTAAACAAATTTACCCAGTCAGTTTCCCTTGTGGTTTATTATTTGATAGCATTCCAATTTTTGAGACACTTATAAAGCTTGCAGCATCGGAGTCCATTTGTCTCCTGAAGACAATCAAAGAAGAACCACAACTCATGTACACTGCAAATCGTACAAGGGCTGAGCTTTCTTTTTATTTAGGGTTATAAAGTATGTATGGATAACTCTGAAAGGCACCAAATAAGCCTCAGTTATTGGCTTTCTGTAGTTATCCTTAGATGGCAAAGTTTGTGTGTTTTAGTATCCAACTGTGCAATGTAATTTTGTCATTTCTGTTATCCAAATAATTAAACTCAGTCAATTAAAACCCTTACCCGGCCAAAGACAACATAAATCGCCAAATGGTTTAAAGTTGTTGTATTTTGTTGCATTCAGCAGTTACCTCAAATCTCGTACTCTATTACACTGTGCTGCATTCAGCAGGGTTCTACATGGCCTTGATGTATTCATGTACAATTAAAGTTTCAAGCAAACTGCCTTGTGGCCGATGTCACAATTAAGATTGATCTTAACTGTGTTTCAATGTTAACTGCTATTAAGCAAAGTGTGTGATACACAGGGATTGCTCTTTTAGATAGTGATTTAGTTCGCTTTTGGGCAATCTCTGAGCTGCTGTTTGTTTTTGTAGTTGTACATATCCCTCTGTTTTTCATAATTGGTCTGACTGTTTTTTCTCAGTCTTCTGTTTATTGTATTGTTTTGTTTTGTTTTTTAACAAATAAAATTACTATGACATTTAGCAAGGAACAGGGCCTCGAGTTCAGCTCCCAGCAACCTTCAATGCCAGGGCTGAAACTATTTTGGGAAAATCCACAAGACCTTTGGACTCGTAGCTCAAAATGTTTAATTGACCAAACTTTTTCTACAAGACCAGAAACAAAATTAGAAAAATAATTTCCGGACACAGTTTAACATAAAACCTGTGCATTCGTGAGTTGATGCTAAAATCCTTGGCCTCTGTAACAAGAGTGTATAGAAAGAAACCAACTTATTGTTCATCTATGACTTTTCCCAATGGTAGGCATTTGCAGCATTTGTGTGTTTTGGGGGAAATCCTGTAGCTAGGCAGACCTGGGTTATGGTTAAGAGATATCATTTGCTAAGCAAAAAAGGCAGGGGACCACTCACTTACAATATGTTTGACATGGCATTTCAGCTGGTAGCCTACATGTATTTCTGCTAAGCAAATCTTTGAGTGCTAAGTGGCTATATAATTGGAACATTATGACTGTCAAAGCAGATTAGCAGATTTTTGTCGAGTTCTAGCAATGTGTCAATAGCATTTGTACACATACACCTTACCCATTTCGATGGATGTTTCTTGGTTCTCATCTTTTAAAGAAAACAATGCTACACAAAATTAAAAACACAAATTATACTCCAAGACAACATAAAACTGTTTTGTGTTAAATTTGCATCAGGGATAAAGGTTATCGTTCGGTTTTACCCATACACTGATGTGTGTTAAAGGTGCTGCCTACGTTTGGTAATTGGAGCCTACTGATTGTGTTAATCCTATATGTAAGTACATACAATAAAACTAACCTGTGAAAATTTCACTTCAAAAGGAGTTTTTGAGATATCACCGAAAAACCGGAGCGAATATTTCCACGCAGGAAGAACATTCCCCATAGGAATACACAGTCTGAGAAGCTTCTCAGATTCAAATTTTTCTTCCATAACCGTAGTACTTCGAAGTCAAAAGTTTCTCAAAATTCATTATACTACCCAAAGCTGCTGTACTTCTTACCAAGTAAGTTTTTATTGGCATTAATTTTCAGAGTCATTACCAAACATGTACTGTGCCTTTAAGCACTGTATACTCAGTACTTTCCCCGAGACCTGTAAAAAAAATCCAAAGGCATACTCGGATGGGATTCGAACCCATGACCTTTGCCATTCTAGAGCCGAGCCCAATTTCATGGCTCTGCTTACCGTAAGCGAAGAATCGGCGCTTACGGAAGCAGGGAATTTGGCGCTTGCATCAAGTGTATTTCACGGGTGAGCAGGGAAGTTTTGCTTGTGCGCGTCCGTACTTCACGTTACTAGGCATTCTTCCCTTACACAGCTAGCGTGGAAATTCGGCACTTGCCCTGTAAGCGGAGAATGGTGATCGTAAGCGCACAATTTGTCAGTAAGCAGAGCCATGAAATTGGGCCCAGATGTCTTGCCACTGGACCACCGAGATTGCGGCAGTTTGAATCTTAAAGTTTCACAGGACTTGGGGGGGGGGGAAGTATTGAGTTGACAGTGCTTTACACACATCGGTGTATGGGTAAAACCAACTAAAAACATGAATCTCCTTGTGACACAGAGAACATAAGACAAGAAAGTAAGACATGCAAAGATTAACAGAATTATAGAATATTCAAGAAAAATTAAAGTTGACTATAAAGCATATTGACTAGAGTGCATCTTTGTCTGTGTATAATATCAACGCTTGAAAATTTGGATGGCAGTTGAGACCTATTTATTTACATAGCACCATGTAATGTTTTACAAGGTGATGTGGCGCAATATGCTGCCAATCAAACCAGGAACACCGGGGCGAGCCCCTTCACTTTTCGATACGTGCACTGGGTTCTTTTACGTGCATTACACAACACACGGGACCAACAGCTTTATGTCCCATCTGAAGGACGAAGCAATAATGGTTAAGTGTCTTGCTTAAGGACACAAGTGTCACGACCGGAACTCGAACCCACACTCTGCTGAACAGAAACACCAGAGCTTGAGTCCGGTGCTCTTATCTGCTCGGCCATGACCCGCCCTGACTGACATGCAAAATAAATTTGCCCAGGAGTTCAGGTTATAATATACAGCAATCCTTCACCGATCTTGAACTCTTGGTGGCAGCAGATACGCCTCCATTACTGCGGTGTACCTGGGTGGTACTGCTCTGCCTAGCGACTGGTATAAGGTTTGGGCTACACGGCGATCATTTGATCAGTCGCGGGTTATTGGACTTTCACTTTGCAAATCGCTTAAACCCGTCGCTAGGCAGCGCAGTACCACCCAGGTACCACCGCAATAATGGCGGTATCTGCTGCCACCAAGAGTTCAAGATCGGTGAAGGATTGCTGTATATACCCCTTTGAAAATGGAAGAAGAATATCAACTTACTTTTGGGATTGTCCAGCCTGAGTGCAGGTAGAACCACAATGCTTATCCAGCATGGTGTGTTGATATCCTCCACAGCGTCCTTGACAAAGCTCAGTGACACAACGCATAACTGCTTGAGTCGCTTCTTATCAATTTCAGACCGATCAGATTTCTTGGCCTCCAGTGCCAGCTGGATCTTGTACTCTCTTATGTCAAACACCTGAATTACAGAAGAGGCAGTTTGTAGTTATTGTAGTAGTGTCATATCTTTGGATTACGTGACCATTTTTTAAGCTACCTTTTTTTTCTTGATTGACTTCAGGAACCATTTAAAAGGAAAATTAGCTCCTATGTACCTCTGAAATGTGTCAGGAACTTTTGTATAGCCTAGTTTCAAAATGACGCCATCTTGAAAAACATAACTTGTAGTAGCTCTGGCACCAGATGACCGAGATATATATACGAACCGACATATGAAGCCCAATTCCCTGCCACAACCACGCACATTACAATGGCGTGGTTGTGTGGCTTCATATGTATGAAGCCACAACCACGAGACGGTGAGGGTGACTGGATGTTGGGGAGAGGGGGTGAGGGTTTGGGGTTGGGTGAGGGTTAGGGGTAGGGTTAGGGTGATGAACACTCCCCCCTTTCAACATGGAAGAACCCAACCAAGTAATAAACTTGCATGGTTGTGTCATCCAAAAAAGCGAGGAATTGGGCTTCATACTTTGCGACGCATATATGCCTCGATGACCTAGACGAATAAGAGAGGTGTCATTTTCCACTATTTCTGGCATGACAAATCCACTGGATTGATAATTGTTGAGATTGGAGATCCTCTTTAACAGGGAGGAATTGCATGGGGGCTCCCCTCAAGTTTAAATTTGGAAATTTTTTAATCATATACTCTTGCTTCACTAGCCAGTAGCCTGGGGTGCATTCTGTTCATGTGACCATTGATAGTGAGCTGAGAAAAGTTACAGGAAAGTTCCTTCCTAAAACTTCCTTCCAATTGTCTTCTCTCCATGGGGTTCTTGGCTAGTACAGTGATTAAGTTTGCTTTTCTGAGACTCCTTGGCTTCACAACCAGAATTAATAAATAAATATATACATAAATAGACTCGGTAATCATTGTGTTTAGCTACGGTACTTTTTGTGCGTAAGCAGTTCTATGAAATCGAGCCCATGTCTGATAGAGACTTACCTTCATTGGTTCGTTGGTTTCTAGATGTCCCATTCTCTCAATGAGATCAGCGGAGATGCAGTGGTTCTCGGGGTCAAAACACCCCTTGACGAACACCTCGTTCTTGCCCAGCCTGGTGGCCCACACGTTGCCCTCTTTGTCGACCTCCACTTGGACCCCCTTGCCAATGTGGTTGCGCACTTTCTCAGTCTGTTTGTCACGGAGGGGGTTGTGTAGTGCTCCGAAACCCAGTCTGGAATGTATCAAAGTATTTAATGTTTGTTTGTTTGTTTTATTTCCATTCATACATTCATACACTGATTGGTGAATCCAAAATAATCAATATTTTTTAACAAATAATATACTAAAAAATTACAACAGTATGAATGGAGGTTGACATCCTGAGAAGGACTGGCCCTCTGTTGTAGGAGCACAGAGAACTGCCGTCAACAATTACCTAACAACTAAAGTTATTTACAACATGGAATAAATACATAATTATATTAGTCCAGTGGAAGTAAGAGCACAACAACAAAGCCACTTGCAGAGGTTTCTGCATAAATTAAATCAAATTACTGCCTCGCTGATTGTAGACAGGAATAACAATTAAGTTTCATACACAAAAAATTATCATACTTGGACAAATAAAACTTCTTGAGATGTTTCACACAAACTGTTCTGGAGGAATTAACAAAATCATTTCTAATATTTATTGTAAGGAAGAGAATTGACAATTTCTGGTAAATTATGTCGATAGATAGTTCCCAGTAGACGCCATCTTTACGGGCAAATCGCATTTTGGCTCGCAGGCGCGTCAAGCGCTCAAATTATTAACGCAGCCGCGTCATTCACTAACCAATCATGCAATGAGTTTTGTGAAATGTGCGCGTGCTGTGCGCGTGCTGTGCGCGTGCTGCACGCCGTTCTCACGCGAAACGCATGACTGTGTGTTCCAAACTGCCCGTAAAGATGGCCGATTTACGTCATACTGCAACCTATCTATAGTTAGCAGATGCAGCTTTCACTCTACAAGTACCAGCTGAATGAATAAGATTTTGTTGTCTGGTGGAGTACGAATGGATATTTTAGTTAGAGTGCAGCTAGAGTTTAGACCATGTAAACCTGTGACACTCACATCACATGTTCCCAAAATAAAGCCACAGGGACTGGACTTCTTACACAGGCACAATTCATGAAAGAATCAAAGAATGAAAGAAAATATTGAATCTTACATTATGTGGAAATTACACTGTATGATTTTGATATGAAGAAAAGAGGGTAGCCTCATAACACATTCACCTGTTTTGTTGTTGTTTGTTTGTTTGTTTGTTTGTTTGTTTGTTTGTTTTTTGGGGGGACTATTTAATGTATCAAGCCAATGTTTTCGATCTCGATTTTATTTTTTTATTTTTTTATTTAATTTATTTATTTTATTTATTTTATTTATTTATTTATTTATTATTATATATATTTTGTTTTGGAGGGGGGCTGAGGTGGCAAGGGTTTTGAGCGGGCTAGCTCCCCACCCCCCCCCCCCCCCCCTCTGGTTACCCCACTGCTACTGCAGTCATCAGACCAACCGAATCAAACGGGGTGAACAGTTATATACAGTACATGACTCAATTGAGATATATAACTTACCTGCCCGGATACTGAAACTTTGAACCATCCACAATCACTGCAGGAGACTTGATGTTAAAGTCTACCAGGCGACATCTCTTCTCTAGAAAGTAGACTTTACCCCATGCATCTGGGTCTATCCTAGGGAGCTGGTATTCTAACTCACCTAGAAGCTCCTGTAGGGGTAGGGTAGGATTTTTAGATTTAAAGGAAGGTGAAAGGGTAATACATCAATGGTGTTCGGAAGAAAAAGTCATTTTCAACCTTTTTAGATTTCTATAAAACCAGGCTTGATAGCTTTCCAACTTTCCACTCTGATTTCTGATTTTTTTCCCTGTCAGAAAATCAGGGGAACTGTTAATAGCCATAAAAGCCTGTCTAAACCTATACAATGTGTACATGCATAAGTCAGCCCCCTTTCTCAAGGTACAAAATTCTCCTACTTTTTTCCATTGGCCAATATCATGCCTGATAAACCTACCGTCCAACAAACCTGTGAGAATTTCATTTAGTCATTCGTCAATTTTCCTTTATTCATCCTCAAATTGTTTGATAAGTTGTACCCAGTCAGTTTTCCCCTGTGGTTTAGATACTTGATATTAGAATTTCATCAAATAAGGTGATTCTGTTCAAGCAAAACCAAAGCAACGCTGTTTAATGGTTTGCAGAAATTGTGTGCATCCCTATGTTTAGAATGACAGTAAAGTTAGTTTGATATTGGACATTGGACATTCACATAGGTTTGTACAGTGAATGTCTACCTTGCACATCGATATTGGACATTGGACATTCGCATTGGTTTGCACAGTGAATGTCCACCTTGTACATCGAAATTGGATAGTGCATCCATCAAAGAAGGCAATGGTAATTAGAGGTGTTCAAATGTTCATATGTTGTTTTCTCGACTTTGACTGTGCTTAATAAGGACGATTGGAACTTTTAGATTGAAAATAATCATTTTAAAGAAATCTACAATCCTATCCCTTATCTTTACAGTAGCTTTGTGTATTAATCGAGGATGTGGTTTGGTGTTGTGGAGGGGGGGGGGGGGGGGGGGGGTGGTTGAGGATGCGTATAGAGAGTAACTTTCCGCAGGGCTGAGAGAGATTTTCTAGGGAGATTGGAACTGGGGGCAGCCACTGATCCAGTAGGACATTATACAAGCAGAAATTGGATTAAATTGTTGAGTGTTTTATCTCAATTCTCTACTAACAACTCAGATTAGCTAGAATATATATACCTTGAGCGCTAATATAAAAACAGTAATGTGAAGGTTAAGTCTAAGGCACTAAATACCTTTTAAGTGTATTACAGGAGCTAATTTTGTATAAGCCTGTAGTTTTGAATTTCTGGTGATGCACAGAGTCAGTAAACCTCCTGAAATGTAACCTTTTGGAGGTGCCCGGTCTAGAATAAGGGGGGCCGAGAACTGCAAGCCATTTTTCAGGAATGTTCACATCCGTCCAATATCCTCCCTATAACTATAAAGATGCACTGTATGTTTAAATGGACTGTATGTTTGGGTGTGATCCCTGGCTACACGGCAGTTTACGGTTGAATTGCTTCTGACTGGCACCCCCCCCCCCCCCAGAACAAAGATATTGGGAAATAGGGAGACCACCAAGGCACCAACATAGGGCTAGATAACTCTGTTGGTTGAGCGCCGGCACGTTAATCCGGAGGTCGTTGGTTCAAATCCCGCTCTAGTCCATTATTCTTTGTTCAACCCAAAATCATTAAAAATTTGATATTTAAACATAGTACTAGTAGAGACATTCTTACCTCTTCGATTCTGCTTTTCTTGGTGGGAATCTGCGCCCGCTCAGTAGTAGCCCCATTCAGGGCAGCTACGGGGACACCGTAGCTGTACCTTTTGGGTGCCGTGGGAGGTGGTACCTTCTTCCGCTCCTTCTGCTCTACGATGAGTTTTTGTCTCTCATCGGTCTTGACTCGTAGCTCACCAAGCAGCATCTAAAAAAATGATTCAAAAGTAGATAGTAAAAATGATTCAAAAGTAGATAGTAAAAATGATTCAAAAGTAGATAGTAAAACTGTTTAATTGCTTTATTAAAAAGTAGGTCAACACTCAACATCTCACCAATCTTTCAACATATAAAATTCAAAAAATAGATAATAAAATTGTTTATGCTTTATTGAAAAGTAGCTAACCGAGCAACATTCACAATTATACTTGGCGAGCTATAAAGAACTTGATTTCCTCCACTGAGTTTTATTTCCCTTTATAATTATTCAATTTTTCAACATCCGACCTCAACGGATTTTCGCTCACAACGGTTAAATACAAGTAAAAAAAACTGTAGTGTTCTTTGGATATTTTGTTTATAGCAATTTTATTCCATTCCTCTAGTTCAGAAATAAAACAAAACAAAAACGCACACAAACAATACACCAATAACAAATAATGGAATTTGCTCATCGTGTCTCGAGCGCCAAGCGAGTTCGGGGAACGGCTCAAATAGAATACGTGACATTTAGAATAATTGTCTCATGTCAAACAAAGTGGAGGAAGTGAGCAAACATTGTAGAAGTTTGGCTGACATTTGCCAATGGGGGTAAACCATGTATTTTAAAGAAAATAATCCACGGGAAGTTGTTGATCAGGAGGGAATTCACCAGGATGTGTATAAGGGGCCTACGGGACCACCCTACGGCAGGCAGCATGGGGTTGGGGATGCAAGCGTCATGTGCTATTATTGCTCATAGAACACGTGGGAGCTTCTGTGAAATCTTTCTGTATAATTCAGTTTTGGCTCTTGTTAAAATGTTTGACCTGAAGTATAGTTTACAATTTGAACGAAGTTAACTTCAACGGTGTATATTATGTATAAACGATCACTGCAGTCGTTTATAATGTACATCAAGGTGTCATATAATGTTAAAATAATGATTGTTTATTACATCAACTTCATGACATTTGTGATAGTTCACCGCGGCCGCTTATGTCACTTTCGTATCATTTTAATCGTTTACTGCGGTTGTTTACAATTCGTATAATTTATAAACGTTTACCGTGGTCACTTACCTGTCCCCATACCGTAAAACAAAGGTGGAAAGATGATTATGTAATACGTGAAATGATACCTAGAGATGGCTACCAGTACTGTACCTTATTGTACCGCACCAATGGAATTGAATATTTACAAACTGAAATAAACCAAACTGGGACCAGAAGTTTATCTAAACAGCGCTGTTACGAAAAGATATTATTTTGGGCATGAGAAATGGCATGCTTTGTACTTACATTGCGAGCAGGCAAACATCTCATAGTTACACTAGCCATATTTAGTTTTGTTCGGCAATTCACGTATACGATGTTTAACAACTGGATGTTGAACAAGTAAATGAGAACCCAAAGTAAAACCCACTACCTTTGAACTCCTGATCACCTTGGTGTCGTTGGGTATCTCCATGGCAGCCCGGTGCTGCGTCACATCGTGCTGGAAACTCCATGAACAGGATGTTGAATCACCGCGCAATGGACCGATCGTGTAATTAATGAACAACTTGAACTCTATAATTAGACTAACTTCCCCCGTATGGGGTGGAAGGGGTTTGGTTGCTTGAATAATCTCTCCACGACCTCAACAATACATAGTCCTTAACACTGTAAGTAATGTGACGTGAACCAGACTAAACTGTGATGGCTTCTAAACTAGGACAAGAATGCCTAAAAATAGAAAGTGTTCCCCGTTTTGAACTGTTAATTGGACCCTGGGTATGGGAGTGGATACTGTAACTTGGCAAGAAAGGACTCCGAGTTGTAAGGAGAGTAACCTTTACTTTAGCTCAATGAGACCTTTACTCTTGTTGGAGAGTGGATGCTAATAGTAATAATGGTAAAGTAAGAAATAAATGCCACTTGTGGTTAAGTACTAAACCAAACGTGTTCTTAAAGTAAACGAACACGTTTGGTAGTCACTCTTAAAATTAATAGCAATACAAACGTATTGGTTATCAGAAGCTAACAGCAGCTTTCGATAGTATAAAGCATTTCACTTCGAAGGAATGTGGTTATGTATAATTTATAAAGATGGCTGTTTTCATACCCCGAAATTTGAATCTCGGAAACGTTTCTGTCAGAATCGCTTCTCAGATTGTGTATTCCTATCAGGGGTTATTCTTCCTGCGTGGACATTATTTGCTCCAGATTTTCGGCGATATCTCAAAAACGCGACCACCTTTCAAAATGAAATTTTCACATCAGGTGAGTTTTATTGTATATATCTATATTTATATAGGATTGAAACAATCGAACAGTTCCAAAAACCAAAGGTATACTTTGCCTTTAATAGTTACTCTATACTCAAACCGACTTAAGGTGCTTATGTTTTTGTGTGTTGCATGTCACTACTTTTGATGGTACCGTAGAGTGTTGATCTCTCACTATTCGTCATCATTTGTGTCTCCATTTTGTGTGAAAAAATTGGCAAATGTTACTTCCGACGAGGCCGCATTTAACCTTGTGCATCCTTCCGGATCGCCCACTTGTTGCCAGGTGCCATCCCATGGATGATGTGTAACAACATCAGAAAGTAATATGTAGTCAGCAGCACAAGAAAGTAGATTCTGCCGGTTCATTTATATCAAAATCGAACCCTAATTTGGAGATGTTTTAAGTTTCTAAATTGGGATAATGACTTCCATGTACGTAAACGTAAATAATGCGTCATTTATACACTCAATATATACCTTCATATACCTAAATTTACTTTCTGAGGTATGCAAAAGCTATACTATTTTAAAGGCAAAACCTCTTAAATGTATTCAAAACCAAAAGTTTAGATGAGAGGCAGAGGTTGTAACGTACCTGTCTCCTTTTAGCTTCAAATCGTTCCTTGTCGTACTTGTCCAGCTTCGCCATTGCCCGGTAGAACCTCTCGTTGTACACTTCCACCTCTTCCAGAAGCTCCAGCAGAGCACCGCGTTGCTTCCAGCCCTTCTCCCGGACCGATCGCGTGTATTTACGGCCGATCCTCCCGCGCACGTACCGCTGGCAGGTGAGGATGCTCGCGGTGAGTTGGTCAAGACGCGTGTCGAGCTTCTCTGAGTGCCAATACTTGAGGAACACCTAGAGAAATTGATGATGGAAATATGTAGGTTGATACGTTAAGGTACTCACAAGCATACGTACACAATCTTGCGTTTTTGTTCACCCTCTTTTCAACCAAACTAGTCCGTAGTCCGTGCTCTCTAATGCACAAAATAAAATAGATCGAGTTTAGACTCAGATCCCGCAAAAGCAGGAACGCCGTGAAAATCAAGCTAGCCGTGAGTTTGTTTTCGAACATCACGAGCAAAATTAAAGAAAGTGAAAACAGAATGTCCGCTTTTATTCGATCTCATCGGTACATAATTATTCAACACAATCCACTAAATAACACGTGCGAATAAACATGGAGCTTGCGGTTGCAAGAACGCGCACTGTTTCTAAATTCGACAACCGGAAGTTCGTCACAATGATCGGCCATGATGGACGCAGAATGCTGACCCAGAATCCTGATATTGGGAGCAAAATTTCCTTTGGAAGGGGGAGAGTGAATTCCCAATATACCGGTACCTTCGTATGTGTTGTACTTTATGAGACAGTACGAAGCTGAATTTGTTTTTGTTTTTTTTGTTTAATACTCCGTCTAGAGTAAAACAACAAGGCCCTAAAGAGCAGATTCTTGTGGTGGGGTGGTGCTACGGGTCTAGCCATTCGATCATATTCACTATCATCTGCTCTTCTTCCACCGCTAATTTCCAGATTTCCCCGGAACGCGCACCATGACACGCTACAGCGATCGTGCCTTTTCGGTCATAGCTCCAACACTTTGGAACAAGCTACCCATCACCCGCATTCAAGCAGCACCTTCATTGGATACTTTCAAATCATTACTTAAAACCCACCTCTTTTGTCACTCTGAATAGTCTGGTTTTAGCGCTTAGAAACATACGTATTTAGCGCTCTATATTAAATGTTGTAACTATTATTTATTATTAGACAATTCTTTGTTCAACTCAAATTTACCCACTCAGTTTCCCCTGTGCTTGTAATAAAATGAAGTGTCACTTCTACATGTTTCTTTTGAATTTTGTGATAATTAAGTTTTATACTGCTTTGAACGTAATACTATACCATAGAGCAAGATGACTTAACAAATACTTAATTTTATTTCCCCTTTTTTAAAATATCAAAATAAAAACATTACGCCTGACGATGAAGTTCTGATAATCATCTATCTACAGTAATTAATCTATTAGGCCTGTATGCGTCATTGTGACGTCGACGACAGCGCACGCGCTCACCCTTGGGAGTAAGAGACCGAGCATGTGTTTCGAGTCTTTACAAATAATACGTCTTGAAGCACCTCTAGATTAACTCGTTTAGTTCAGTCTTGTTTGGGAAGATGGCATAATCCAGGGGCTCACGGTACACACAGCATTGATCAAGATAGCCTACATGAACGCCACGATGAGTTTAGACATTCCTCCCTTTCTATTTTGGTATGCTAACGTTTTGAGTGTCATCCAGGTATACGTTGAATATGATGACCTCAGGGTGACCTGTATAACTATACACGTCAACTTAAACCCATTGAACGTAGACTTATTTGCATTTCTGACAAATAATCCATATCGTATTTATTTTAGGTACAGGATGACGAAGATGTTTGAATGATCGTTCTTCGTATCAACTTACAATCTAAGCATTTACAAATGTAAGTTGAACCTATTAGAGTGTTGTTATTTAGTGTCTTTGAAAAACAATTTAGTTTTAATATCAATTAAATTGTTAAAATAAATAAACTTTTGTTTTGATAATAACACGACAATTGTTATAACTGTGTCCTGAAGAATTTTCTGTATGGAAAGAAGTGCAAGTACTCGAGAAGAAGTACAGAGTAAACGTGACAAAGTTTATGAAAACAGAAAAATACATTGATTTTCAAATAATGGCCGTGGTTTTTACCCAACGATGGTAAGCCATTGGGACAAAAAAGTAGTTATATAAATGTATAAAAGAACGCATTAAAATTAGTGAAAAACGTTTAATAAAAAAATAGTAAACGGAAGACATGACGGAGATACCAACACTTAATGCAAAATTCGTATTCGCTGTAAACTCGCCATCTGAACTGTGACATTTTAGACCATGTCCGCCGAAACAAAAAGAATACCATTGTTGTATCTGAACTGTGACATTTTAGACCATGTCCGCCGAAACAAAAAGAATACCATTGTTGTATCTGAACTGTGACATTTTAGACCATGTCCGCCGAAACAAAAAGAATACCATTGTTGTATCTGAACTGTGACATTTTAGACCATGTCCGCCGAAACAAAAAGAATACCATTGTTGTATCTGAACTGTGACATTTTAGACCATGTCCGCCGAAACAAAAAGAATACCATTGTTGTATCTGAACTGTGACATTTTAGACCATGTCCGCCGAAACAAAAAGAATACCATTGTTGTATCTGAACTGTGACATTTTAGACCATGTCCGCCGAAACAAAAAGAATACCATTGTTGTATCTGAACTGTGACATTTTAGACCATGTCCGCCGAAACAAAAGGAATACCATTGTTGTAAAACGAAATGACTTCCAAAAATGATAAGACCAACTATATATAGTTAGTAAACTTGCGGGTGCATCTATGTTTAAAACTCTTTTTGGAGAAGTGTTGAGCCGGATGGTGTTGTCTTCACACAGATTCTTCTCTGAGCCAACACTTCTCCCAAAAGATCGAGTGTCATACATGGTTGTACCCACAAATTTACTAACTATTTGGTTTCTTATAATGATCTACGCCATGCAAAGCTCCAAACTTTACTTCAAAAATAATGTTTTTAACGCAAGAGAATTATAAGCACAGGGCTCGATTTCACAAAGAGTTAAGATTGATCGTAACTGCAAATCCATCGCAGTTGCTTAGCAAAGAGTGATGTCACAATACAAATCACTATGGTAATACTGTCAACTCATCTTAAGATGAATCTTAGTGCTTTGTGAAATCGACCCCATGCCAGCTGAATGTTAAACCAGTCCTACCTTTGTTTTGCCGATTTCGAACCCAGTCAGACCAGCCGCCTGAAGAATTTTCTTGCACGGGCCTGCGCCAGCCTTCAAGGGCGCTGACAGTGGAAATGCTATGAACTTATACCTGTCACAGAGCAAAGACGAAAATGCAATCAAACTTTCTGCCCGGATTTGAGATTTCAATCGGTTGTAAAACAATAACAAAATGCTGTGGCCAAATAATACAGATCCTATAAATGCAGACACAGGGTCCAAATTTACAGCTGATGGACGGATCCTGCGTACACGATTCAACCGGTACTATTTGAACTGCAACCAACAACTGAAAAGGTGTCTACAGAACTCTGTTTAAATACACCTATGCAACCTTCAATGTCAACTCATTTCTCACACAAACACAAACACTCCAGTCTGATTCGTACAAATACAAACATTGTCCATGATAACCCAATCCCATCCGGATTACTGTGAAAGCTATAATCGAACGGTATGGTTATCAAGGATTTCTACAAGCCAAATAGACCTTGAGAAAAGCAACAGAGGGGGTTCGTCAGCCTGTAGACGGCCTTACATTGGTCATGTGATCCTTCTGTTTGAATAATTCATGAGGCAACGTTACGTAATGTGGAAGGTGAGATCACATGAGGTTTATTACTTAATACAAAATGATGTCATAAAAATGCCATATCAGTGTCATAGAGTGACTTGGGTTTACCAAATCAGCACGTGTTTGTTTGTTTGTTTTAAGTACAAATAACAAGATTGTTGAACCCGAAAAAAATGACCGAAAATCCCATTCATTATAAAGTTCATACCAACAATCCTCCATTCAAATTTGGGGGCATAAAGCCTGATATCCTTTTCCATTAGCCACATTACTTCGAAGTGAAATTATTCCCAAAATGCTTTATACTATCGAAAGCTGCTGTAGGCCTACTTCTTACAACGTAAGTTTGTATAGACCCCTTGCATAACGCGGAACGCTAAATGGACCCTGAGGTCACGCACACTATTATTACGCACAAAGAACACCTATCGTCCAATCATCTGCCTCCTTTGGCCTCAGTGAGGGCGCTTTTTTAGCGTGTGATGTCATATGCAAGGGGTATATTGCCGTTATATTTCAAAGTCATTACAGACCCTTTAAATACCTTCTTATAAAGTCTGCGAAGACCAATCGAGACGGGAATCCCATGCGTCGGATCTTGATGGTCTCGAGCACGCCGGTGTACTGCAGCTGTCGCTGTACTAGCTTGTCTTCGAAAACGTCATTCTGACTCCGGCCATTGGGTTTGATGCAGCGGACAAACTGCGGCTCGGCGCCTAGCATTTTGGCCATCAGGCCCGTGAGCGATTGCTGTACGTAAGAAAAGTAAACACATTGTCAATTGAGGTTCTTGGTATGTGTCAAATAAAATCGCAGTGTATGAACAATTGCGATTCTGTGAAATATTTAGGGCATAGGCTTACATTGAATTTTAGTATACCTTTCATCACTCAACTTGACTTGCCCACATTAAGCGTAATATTTTTAGTTCACTTATGCAACTGAAAAATACTGTACACAAACTGTGTCATGGTGGTTTCTTCTTCTTTTAGCAATTGCAATAGTCCATGTACGTTTACATGGCATTTTGAAAATATCATCACTCATTTTCTGATAGACCAATTTAATATTGTCATTCGTCCCAAGTGCAGGGCGTCTTTTGATGTCAATGGGAAAATTTGACAAGCCGTATACAAGTTCATGTAAAGAATTCGACAATCAAAACGATTACTTCAAAATGTTGAACTTTATTGGCCGTTTTCGAAACCGAGGCTTTGGCTCAGTGTCTATGGCTTAGGCTTCGCCAGTAATTTTGAAAACATGCGCTTTATGTACGGGATTTCAAACAGACAGACGGAAGCGAAGTTGGTACCAAAGCCGTGGGTTTGAAAATGGCCATTGTATCTCCGACAGGCCTCTGATCTTACCTTGAAATGTGAGCCAATAGAGGGCAGTGTTGCTCGTCGTTTATTTTTGTCATCTTTCTGTTTCTGTTGTTTTTCGTCTTTCATTCTGTAGACATGTTCAGAAGAATGTGTATTAACTTTCTATGTGACTATTGAACATAAATAGGCGTAAAATCTATCCGAATGTGTTGATATTAAAATGAAATGATTTTCTTTAAACCGGCTTTTTAATACTGGAAAATATTTTGGCGACTCTATGTTGATGTCATGACGTCATAAAATGTTGCAGCTGCAGTGTGGACAAAGTCAAGTCCATGTTTTCAAAGCAGTTTCCATTGGTTGTCCTGGTATCTTTTATGTTCCTTATGTGTAACAACAATCAATAAGGGTACCAGACTGTTTTCACTTTCAGCCTTGGTTTGGTTAAATTGAATTGAACAGCAAAAACAAGATGGCTATCTATTGTCTTTCATGGTAACTAATTAGAATATGTAAAAGTTGTTTTTGAAGGTAAAATGTTCACCCAACTTTTGTTCTTAAAACCCAGTCAATAATGGGAGAATTTAGTATGGTAGCCTGAAATCTATAATGACTTACTGCTTCCTGAGTTTCCTTGTTGCGGCGCGTGACAGACTGATTGTCCCATCATGGATGATTTTTGGTGGTGGCTTGCATAGGAGGATATCTTTCTGACTCTGGGATACTGCGTACGGTCCAGTGGGGTTCCTTTATGGTCAAGTTAAGGAGAAGATGGTAAGGAAATGTTAAGTTTTAGATGTAGAAAGAAAATCACAAATAGGGGAAGCCATGGTAACCAGGTATAGGGACTGACCGAAAAGTGAATATTCATACGACACTGCAGTTAGTCTTTGCCCAAGACGTCAGTGATTGATAGTGGATTGTGTATATGTACGCTCGTTAGTAATTCGTAGTAGCGCCCTGACGCGGAAGGCACATTTTTTGTTTATATCAATAACATAACAACCGTTCGGTCAAATCCGGTCATACTTCATGTAATCCTCTATTCGAACCCCCCCCCCCCCCCCCCCCCCCCTTTGATATAGTGTAGTCACGCACGGGGTTCATTTCGCTAACAGTTCATCATGACCCTTTGAAGTTTGCCGGACGCAGTCACCATTGACATGTCTACACACACAAAACATACGTTGTACACAACCATTGAAACACGTGCAGATTTTCGCCTATGCGTTTTTTACACGGACCTTGAATTTTATTTATAGATAAAGTCTGCAGCCAACATCATGCAATATATCTATCATCAGGCTACTACAACGTCTTCCTAGCATGGGAATTACCTTGGGATCACCCCCAAACATACTTAATTGCCCTCTAATTAAAAGTGCCTTCCGATGAGGCGAAAGTCACCAGAAGGCGATTTAATGGGACCCTTGGGACCCAGGGTTAACCAATTACACCAACGTCTTAGAAATGCTGCATCCATAAGCCATATTGAGATACACAAGTAGTGGACATAATACTATATGAGGTTTGGGTACATTTGTATATACACCAAAACAAAACAGTGCACTCCTATATACATGTAGGTCCACCATACATCAAAAAGGCTGATTGGTTTAGCCTTTTCTTTGTTTTCTCCCAACCACACTCTTCTTAATGTAGAATTTGAACCGGAGTCCAATTAGTGGAAGAAAGGAAAATATATCACTATTCACTGTATGATTTGTCCACCTTTAACTTACGTTTCCACGGACGATTCCGTCTCGCTCGTACTGAATAGATACCGTAGGAGCCCGTGTTCACTGTGTAGCATGCTCTCCGTCAGGTTAGCGCTGAACGTATCGCGGTTCTTCTCCAGGAAGCCGTGGGCGTCATACCAAAGCTAATGTCAGTAGAAAGGGCAAGAGAAGCGGATGATGAAAGACAGTTATGGGATTAAGAAGTAACTATAAATAAATAAATATATAGAAAACTTGCGGGTACAACCATGTATTAAATCTCTTTTGTGGGAGTGTTGGCTCTGAAAAGAGCCGGTTTGGTCTCGACGTTTCGAGCACTATACTTTGCTCTTCTTCTTCTTCAGAGTTATGGGGTTGATGTGACATACAGGAAGGATGGATTTACAATAAAAGGAATTTATTTTGAGTATAATACATTATTGGTAGACTGAACATATGGGATTTGAGGCATTGCATGATGAGGTATCAATGTATATTTGGTTTGCAGTAACACCATGTGTATATCTATCTACTTGCTAGGTAGATTTAAAGTCTCCCGAAGTCTCCCGAATTCAGAATAATCTACTCCGCGGCAGTAGAATAAATAGCAAGTAAAGTTCTCAAAGAACAAAATCTATACCTAGCAAGTAGATATACACATGGTGTTACCGCAAACCAAATGTACATCGACTGAGCATGTGGTGAATGATGTATTATTATTAGCATAACTTTAATGCATGTCGTGGTGCAGCGCCTCAAGCGCTTCAGACTCGAGATTATGGTGTTGCTGTTCAGCAGAGTGTGGGTTCGAGTCCCTGTCTCAACACTTTGTCTTGTGTACTTTTTTTAGCGAGACATTTAACCACTATTGTTTCGTCATAATACAAAAACTGTTAATCTGTGGCGAGACTAGAATGGCACTAGCCTATCCCAGTTAAAATTACAATTCATGGAACGTTTGCCACCCAGCCCACCAGTAATTTACCCCTAGCCCACCGCCAATTTTAATACCCTGTAGCCCAGCGCCAGTTTACCCCCAGCCCACCAGCAATTTACCTTTATATATACCCCTTAGCCCACTGGAAATTTACCGCCACATCGACCCCTGCAAATGTTGCACCTGTAGTTGGAAAACATAATAATTTGACCTCTCATCCCCTTGTTGTTACTCACTTCTCCTGCGTAGTGATTTATACCGAATTTGGTCGTGTGTCCCCGAGCCTTCTTCTCTTTCAGAAAGTTGCTGTTCTTGCCGTGGTTGCTAACCACTTTGTTGACAAACGTGACGTCAGAGGCCTGTGGGAACCGGCTCTCCTCGTCCAGTATTGAGAATAGACCGAGTGGTTTCTGTGAGGTACGGAAATTTTGTTGAAGTGGAAGAAATAGTCACTTATTTGATGTATGTATTAAATTATAAAACATGGCTGAGCTGAGCGGTTAGGAGTACCGGACTCAAGCTATATGTTGTTTCTGATCAGCAGAGTGTGGGTTCGAGTCCAGGTCTTATCATAATTGCTTTGTCCTTCGGATGGGACATTGAGCCATAGGTTTCGTGTACTAGGATTGGTATAAATGCACGTAAGAACCCCAAAACAAAGAGTAGGGGTTAACCCAGGTGTTTCTGGTTCACATTGCAAGCACCCTTGTTAACAGGTTTCCTCAGGCTTGTGAGCTACAGTCATTAAGTAGCTCTTATGAGGCATCCTTGGTTTAATTACCCGAAATGTATAATAGTATCTTTTAATTACTTACAGCAAGAAAAAGATCGAGGACCGGCTGGTTGTCCTGGAACTTGATCTTAGCATGTGATACCCCTTCGCTAGCGTACTCGGTCAGCTCCCATGCGAAGATGCGTTGATTGAAGTAGTACTGAAGTTGCTCATTCGTGACGTTGATACACAGCTGCTCGAAGCTGTTCGTCTCGAAGCTTTCAAACCCATAGATGTCGAGGATACCAACTTCGTAACCCTGCGTTCCCCTGATGATGTGGAGATGTTTTAATATGATTAGGTACACCATCGATAAGATAATCTGATTCATTATCATGCCATGCCTTTGGTCAATCATGTATCAATCGACGTGTGGTAGAAAACCCATGTCTTTTTTGTAAATTATCTTTGAACTCTATTTCATCCTGTTATTGACGCTTGACGTAGGCGACAGTGGCTGTGTAATAATATTAAGAAATAGATTTGAAGGGAGGTTTTGTCCTTGTGCGTTGTAAGCTAACGGCACCCATAATGAAGATAGTTTTAAGGGGATTTGGGTATTTTTGTCTATAATGAAGTGTTGGTGCTATTCTCTTGTAGTTATATGTAGACTGATTGTTTTCACACCATGGGAACTATACTTGAGAATGATTTCATGGGCCAGCCATTGAAATGTTGGTGCTAATTCCTTGTAATTATGTAGACTTATTGATTTCACATCATGGAAACTATACTGGAGAATGATTTCATGGGCCAGCCCCACCTCTCCAAAAACTAGGGATATATCTCCTGAGATTTACGCCCGTTGGTGAGACTGTAAGGATCATCAATTCATGCCTTCCTCTGCTTCTAGTGCCGCTCACGTCTCTATGTGGCGTGTCGTGGCCGAGTGGTTAAGTGCATCGGATTCAAGTTCTGGTGACTGATACATCAGGGTGTGGGTTCGAATCCAGGTTTATTACACTTGTGTCCTTGAGCAAAACACTTAACTATAATTGCTTCTCTTCACCCAGGGGTAAAATGGGTACCCGTGAGGGCAGAGATGGTTTTTGTGAATGATTTAGCTTAGTGCGCTTTGGCAGCACAGGCTGTATACTCCCCAGGGAGCTGAGATGGTTTCAGGAATGAAATAAATGGCCCAGTGACCAGGGGTAATAATGTGTGAAGCACAATGATAATTCTTTGGAATTGCGCTATATAAGAGCCGATATTATTATGATATTATTATGTGTCTACAGCCTTCTCGGTAGTTTCCGCTTGGTTCACATTCTTAAATGAAGCATAAACAGAGACACCCACATAAAATGGTATCTCCGTTTACTTACCCGTGTTGAGCATCTGGTGCTATGAGTGTGTTGATTTGCCGTACGATCCATGTGAACAGCCGGCTGTACAGTGCCTTGGCCAGGGCATCGCGGCCATCGTTTGCTTGCGCTACCGTCTTCAACGTCAGAATCTGCTCCCCTGAAATCGAACAGTAATTCGTACCACCCTTGACTTCAAATAAACTCACATATGTATTTTTTCATTTTTACTCAGTTGTAGGTATTTTATGAGAGAACAATTTGAGCTGCCAAGCAAGAGCACAATTTGAACTGCCGAGGGAAATTATTGTTGCATGATAAAGTGAGAACAAAATAACAGGCATGTGCGTCTGTCTGGTAGCTTTTGTGAAGCAAATTTACTGTAAAGTCACGGGTAAGTTTGGGGAAATAAGTGTCAGACCATCCGGAGCTATTTCTCACCAAACTCTGAACCGTCAAGACTACTCACAGCTACCGCCGCTGATATCAATCGATCTTTAGAGACGTGGGACTCAGGGTTCAGATTGTTCCCTGACGATTCGAGACACTGTTGGGTTCAATCATAATCTCGGGTAAAGTTTATCAAATAAAAGTTGTCGAAAACCGACAGACCTACCTCGTGTATATGACACGTTGGATACTAGTGCCGTTGCCATCTCAACCACATCCAATCCAAGTAAGTTACACACTGTAAAAAAGAGCAGTGATTCTAACAGTATAAAAAAAATAAAAACATTGTGGTCTCCATAACAGTAGGGCAACCCCCATGAAAAAAAATTTGCAAAGTCTGTTGCCCTCTACGACAGAGTTTTCCCTAAGTCTCACATTGCTTTTTTTTACTTCCCTTGTGACTTTCCCAACTAGGAAGGTTTAAAACAAACTTTTAAAAGTGCAAACCGTTGCGGCTTAAGTTTTAAATTAAACTAAATTGGCTTGTTTGATAGAAACTGAAACTTACCAACTTTGAGTATGTATTCATCTACAATAAATGAACCTCCTGTTTCCTCATCGAAGTCAAAATCGATATCAGCGATTTGAATCACCGACGACAAAATGGTGAATATCATCCAGATATCCTACGTGAAAACAATTATGATATAGTATTGTAGTTTTTGTCTAATATTAATAGATATCAAGAAAATATTAAGGTTTAGAACCTGCGATCTCCATGATAATTAGAACCATAGAGGACATTTAAATCTTATGAAACTAGTCTTTACTTCTTGGGTGACGGAAGCCTATACGAGATTCATGATTTATGTTGTAGTAATATTCAAAATTCGAGGACGTTCAAGTCTTATGAAACTAGTCTGTACCTCTTGAGTAAAGCCTACGAGCGCCATGATATCTTGTAATATTAAAAATGCGATGACGTTCAAATATTATGAAATATAGTCTTTACCTCTTGAGTGAAGCCTACGAGCGCCATGATATCTTGTAATATTTAAAATGCGATGACGTTCAAAAATTGTAATATGAAACTAGTCTTTACCTCTTGAGTGAAGCCTACGAGCTCCATGATATCTTGTAGCTCGTCGTACATTTTTTGGTTGAACAAAAACTCTTCTTCGCTCCCATATACATTCTGACCACCAACGGCATTGATTATTCTAGACAAGAAAATAGTTAATTATTCTTAATCTTGCGATACAATTATTTTGTGGTCACCTTTAGATTTGGGACTTTGACAAGTAATAATATCCAATGAAGCTGACTGTACACTTCAAGTTATATGTAAAGTCAGTGTTGTGGCAACATACCTATGTTTTTCAGGGGGTGACAGCAGAAGATTCAACAGCTGTTGCTCAGTCAGCCCAGCAAACATGTAGTAGAAGATGTGGAAGTTTCTTTCCCGTTTGCCTTGGTTAACAACGCGAGATTTCTCGAGAAGATACTGATCAATTGTTGCTGCAGAGAAACCATGAAAAGTATTATCGTTTAAATTTGACTAGCTTCTTAAATTTCTGATGACATTCTTGTGTTTGTTCCACGAATTCTGGATATAACAACGTTCCTGTTATAATGAGGAAATTTGGCAAGTCCCAGCAATCTTGTTTATAGAACGAGAGTCGACTGTATTTCGTTAAATGTTCTGGCAAATTACGGTGCCTTCAAAAGCATCAGGAGGTTTGGGCACAAGTGAGTTACTTACCTCCTACTATTCTTCCATCGTGTGTAAATTTCAGCTCTAGAAACTTGCCGAACCTGCTGGAGTTGTCGTTCATAACGGTACGAGCGTTGCCGAATGCTTCTAGTAGGGGGTTCACCTGGAACCACAGAATAATACATTTGGTAAATTACTCTAGTTATTAAACTTGTGGCCAAAAGCCGTTATTCTGAATAAAAATCTGTTTTTTGATGTAGCACAATAACATTAATACGCGGTTGTTATAAAAGCTGTGGCGCAATCTGAATTCAGCCAAACATACCAGAAAACACTGGGCCAAACCCCTTTTCTTAATGACAAGTGTACTATTTGTGCATTATCCCGGGACCAACGGCTTTATGTCCCATCCAAAGGGCGAAGCAATGATGGTCAAGTGTCTTGCTTTATTTGACACAAGTGTCAAGACCGGGACTCAAACCCACACTCTGCTGATCAGAAACACCAGAGCTTGTGTCCAGTCCGATTGACTGCTTGGTCACGTCACACAAGAGGTCTGAGACTTGGGGATGGGCAGAGGCCTTGGTGTTTCCCCTGTGAGGGGAAGCTTCAACGAAAATGCCTAATTATTAAAAACAAGTTCTACCTGTAGAATCTTTTCCTGTAGACCTTTCTTTTGACTGTTACAATGGCTGATAATGTGACCAATCAGGTACTTGGCGCTCTCCGTCTTCCCCGCTCCCGATTCGCCACTGATGACGCAACACTGGCGCATGCCCAGTCGCTTCATACTGCTGTACGCTTTGTCTGCTACGGCGAAGATGTGGGGTGGCAGTGCCTGTCTGTATTGTAGGTTTGTATATGAGCATGATATCTGGAAACAATTGTCAATCAGTCAAATAATATTCAGATTTCCTTGATCCACATTTTACATTTACTAGCGATTTCATTGAAACTGAAAGGGAGATCGTCCGTAACACTGTGGACTCAACTTAACAATGTCTCTCAACCTTTAAAAGCTTGTTCCACCGCCCTCAAGGGCTTAGGAATGGCGAACCCACTGGCATGCCCACTCTATATACCACTAACTCCATAAACCTTAACCTCCATGGTGTTGTTTTTGGGAGGCACCGTGGACAACGCGGCTAAGAGGTTCTCTCCTGCGCCTTTTGGGGGACAACATTACCACTTTTAATTCTAACCTTTAAAACCACATGGGCGCAAAGTGGAAGGTGAAGGTATAGGGATGGAGGGAGCAGTGGGAGGTGGATGGAGTAGGGAAGGGGAGGGTTGGGCAGGCAGTTACTACTGATGACAGCCAACTTCCTCCACCTGTCTATTTGAAATCTCTTACTCCAGTCCCGTCTATACTGTGGATAGCGTACAGAATCACCTCCTGAACTCATAATCCATTCTGCAACTAATTGCCTCTAAATTTGAATCTGTGTTGTGTCTGTCCATTCCAACGAGGAGATACACTTTTAATACTCTGCTAATTGGTTTTTCAAAATATTCTATTTTTTCAAGGCCTTCCAGAACATATATTTATGTTGTCTTTATGAAATCAGTTCAATAGATTAGGCCATACCGCCTTAAAAGGGTGTGCATAACATTGGTAAGAGTAAAAATATAAATGTTCACAGATTTGCACACAACGTACATGTATAAAGATGGTCATGGTGGGATGCTCCCTTTGAAATATTTTTGCTTAAAGTGCAAAAGTTTTTGAGAAATTAGTAAAACAATTAGTTTGATCTTGTAAGTCCAAAACCCAATGTTTGAAAACAGTGAAAACATAGCTATAATGATTTTATTACTGTTTTTCTTCTTCTTGTGACTGCAATGACCGATTGAGCTTGAACTTTCACATGTTTGTTATTTCATGTATGTGTTGGGTCACATCAAGTGTGGATCATGGTCTTTGACAATTACCAATGTGACACATGTTCTTTAAATAAAATATTTCACTAAATAAAGGTAGCAATGTCATTGTATAAACAGTTTCACGTTTTACTATTAACCGAAACTAAACAAACCGATGACGATGCAATCTCGGTTACCATCACAACAGAGAACATTACGTTTACGGTTGTCATGACAATGAGGTCCTCGGTTGACAACAAAACAAACATCTCACCTGATATGAATAGATTGACAGCGGCTTGTACGGGTTAATAGCGATGAGAATGTCACCGATGTACGTCTGTGGGAAGAAAGATAAATATTGTTCACGTAAATGTTGAAAGAGGCCAACTTGTCATCACAGAGATAAAAAGACTAGGCCTTTGCTATGACCAGACCTTTATCTTTTGAAATGATATAAGTCTGAAGCCCCTAAAGTGTAACAATCTGTACATTAAGGGATTTTCGATTCCACACCAAGAGGAAATGTTCATGAGTTTTCATTTTCATACAATTTCATCCATGATAATCACCACGCAAATTATGTTATCTTGCAGAGCTAGGGTTTCCTGCTTTCCCAGGCTACCGTGTTTTACTGACGTCAGTAAACAGAGGAAATTGAAGCACCTTCGGATGGTTTTGAAACCATTTTCCTTGGCCGGCCTGGGCAGGTGGTTGTCCTGACCGTTGCATCCGTTGCAATTCCACGTTACAACGATTCAGGTTCGCGTATGGGAGATTTATATAACATGTACATGGTGCGCCCGAAAGAATTATAATAATATAATTCCTCAATCTAAACAATGCTCTTAGTGCCTCTCTCGAAACAAAAATATTCTGAGTTGCAGATTACTATCTTTCTTTTCTGAACAACGAAATTGAAACCAGAAGAAAATCAAAACTGAGCGCGAGAGAAATTTGTGCGAAAAAAAGAAGAAAAAAAACCAAAATATGGCGCCGTGACGTGGTGCTTTGGTTGTCAACACTGTCACTCAATCATTCGCACGTTAATAATTATTCACTTAGGCCTAATATTGGATCGGTAAATATTTTATTGCAAAAAGCTATAAAGGGAATGGGTTATTGTTTGAACAGCAATAATTATTTGTCAGGTCCACTTTGTACATGCAGCTTCCAAAAAATGGATAAGTACTTTGAAGATTCTATTCATATCAATTCAGATACACATTTATTTCCAGTTTACATTGTTGCAACTGGTGCCCCACTCAATTTGTGCGATTATCTAAGCAGTATTTTGCTAATCAGCTTGATGAAATTGGCCATGGGTACTTACATAGATTGCGTCATGCGCGTATCGTCTCTTAAGCTCATCCAGTATTGCAGTCTCATCGAGCGCTTCCAGCGTTGCCAAGTCATCGATGGGTCCGGTCGCCATCTTGGTAAAGACCTCTCTGGGTTTTGGGGGGGCTTACAAATTCACGAAGTCAGTATTTTTGTAAAGTTTCAGCGCGTTGTTTCTGAAATTGAAAAGTATTTTATTCACATAAAAGGTATTATACAGGAATGGTGTGGAAAAAACATAATAATAATAATAATAAAACGTTCTTATATAGCGCATTTCAGGACCGAAGGAACTCTCAATAGACCTTATGCATTGACGTCACCAAGCCGCCATCTTAGAGGTAAACTGATGATGAAACAATGGAAACGCGCTGATTTGTACGCGCGGCGCACAGGATTGGCCAATGAACATCTTCCTTTTGACCTCTAGGTGAGGGCGCCCTACTCAAATGACGTCATATGCATAAGGTCTATGCGCTTAACAAATCAGTTAATAAACAACAGTCTGAACGTGTGTGATGAAAGAGCAGTCTATTGGAAACTGCTCTCAAATAAGTAGGTTTTCAGGCATGTTCTTAAATGATTCCAGTTTAGTATTAGAGCGCAGTGACAGTGGGAGGGCGTTCCATAGCTTAGGACCTCCACATGCAAATGATCTTTCACCATAGCTCTTCACCCTTTAATATTAGTCTGAAAGCTTTCTGTAGTTCATACTAGAACCATTTTTGTGGAATATTTCCCTCTGAAATGAAGTCATATACGAGAAGACCTATAAAAAAACCCAGCTGATTTCGGTTGTTACAACCAAAATTAAGAACAATATGTTTACATGCTGAAAACTGTACATCGGGCAACCTTCTAATTTTCTATAAATATATATATTCTTTTTAAAGAATTGTAAGTTCACCTGGTTTAAGATGTACCGTAGGGCCAATTCATGTGTGTACTCACACGGATGTTTAGGGACACTTCATGGGAAGGGGGCAGAGGGGTTGACTTGCCCGAAATTTATAATACAAGGTGAAAAGCGGGTTTTGTTTTTTTATATTTTATTTTGCTGCTTTCTCTTTCCAATTTTGTTTCTTCTTCTTGTTCCCGAATGGATATATTTTTTGCTGATGTTTTATTTTATGTCATTTATCTCATTAACCCTCTTACTGTCTGACCATTCAATACCATTCACTGTGGTTTTGAATGATAGATAAGCTATGCCAGCCTTGCAATATGATACCATGAGGGAATGCATGTACACAGTACACAGTTAGTTCTGTGCACAGTTGTGCCACCATACACAACTTTGGCAGTTGAATGGTTTCAAATGGTTGGTCAACTCACTTGAAAATGTTGCGAACAGTAGGAGGGTTAATTTCTTTCACAGGAAAAACAGGTGTGGCCAACAAGACATACAGAATAGCTGGACCCACTTATGAATATGTTACATGAAATTGCATTATATGTAACCAAGTACACTATAATATTATAATATACAAAATAGTTTAAATATTAAAATATCTAAATATATTGTTCTATTTTAATCTGTGAAGGACTTCTCTATAACATTATAAGTATCGTAACAACAAACTCATGGGACCGTCACATAATGTGCAGATTTCAAAATTTAAAGCCTGAACTTTGCAATGATGGTTTAAAAAGTAGACTCAGCCATTGAATTTAAGGCTATCGTTTGTCAACACGACTCTATTCAAATAAAACCGTCCACTGTCTGTTGACCTTTTATCGAAAAGGGGAAACTAGTCCAGGCAAACAGAGAACCATTATCGTTCGCAGTGTTGCTCAATAACTGTCTGAATGATGACGATTATGCACGTATCCCAACTATAATCTATGCCACTGATTCGGTTAATTAGATCCGCGATGGTGAAATTTCAAATATTAATAGGGCCTACATTATATGAAACCAGAATAATTCAACAGCTGGGTGTGATTTACACAGTCAAATTGTATAAAGCTTAGCCATTGTGTAAATGATTATGTCGCATTCTTTATCAGTGCACGCTTGGTTTAAAGTCCATCGGTTGTGTTCGCGATGCGTTCAAATTAAAGTGACTTTGTAGTTTCATAAACAAAATTGACAAATTATTAGATACATATTCGTGAAATCACCTTTAGTTAAAGGTTATGGGGTCATAGATTGGTAAATTCCCCCCAAATGAGTTACCATAAAAAACTTACTTGGTAAGAAGCACTGCAGCAACTGTTGAAAGTACGGTTTAACTATTTGCGAAATAATTCCCTTAGAAGTAATAATTATGGTGATGACAATTTTGAATCGTTTCTCAGATTTATGGGGGAAAATTCAAATTTCCGTGGTATCCGTGCGTGAATGCTGTGGCCACTGGTACCCGCTGTCACCTCGCTAAACGTGGATGGAATCGACGTTCTTGATGAAAATACATTGACGGTTTGTTGCTGTTTTTCTCAGCAAGTAGACACCGTATTCAGCTGAAGCTTTCACAGGTGGCTTTTAATTGTATCTTTCTCGATAATTTTGCCTATAAATCAGCGTTCGTTTACATCAACCAACCTATGACCCTCCTTTTAAAGGCACTGTACACGTTTGGTAATTACTCAAAATATATATTAGCATCAAAACTTACTTGGTAACGAGCAACGGAGAGCTGTTGATAGTATAAAACATTGTGAGAAACCACTCCCTCTGAAGTAACGTAGTTTTTGAGAAAGAGGTAATTCATCACTCAAATAATAAAAGACTTCTGGCCAGAAGCCTTTTATTCCTATCTGAAAGCACGCTAATTTGTACAACAAAGGTGTTTTTTCTTTCATTATTTTCTTGCAACTTCAATGACCAATTGAGCCCAAATTTTCACAGGCTCGTTATTTTATGCATATGTTGGGATACACCAAGTGAGAATACTGGTCTTTGACAATTACCAAAAGTGTTCAGTGCCTTTAACCTGAGATGGGAGGGGTTTATTAACACCATGCCACATATCGAGCACCAAATACAGAAATTTTAGGTAAAGGCAAATCATCGAGAAAGGTCCCTATTGGAAAAACACACCCAGTCATGATCAATTAACACGAGTGACGTGCTATTAGATTTTCAATGCAGAAAATCACTTTTGGCCTTGAACCTTTCGAAATTGTGGTTATTGTGTTTTTCTGGAATGTCCACATGAGACTAAGCTTTCTCTATGTTTCATTGGATCACAAAGCCGTGAAAAATGGACGACAAATAATGTAACCTGTACCGTTCACAATACATCATCCCTGAGTGATGACGCGCATGACCAAACTTCAATAAAATACATGAGACGTAGTACATGTAGATATGCTTGTAGTTGTAAAATCAAGGCCGCCAGTGTTAACAACTGGGAGACCGTTCAACGCTCCAGTGTTTTTATAGATCGTGATTTCTAAGTTTACCTTTCACACAAAGTACAGGGTTATTTTTAGCCGCCAATAATTGGACACAGTCATAGGTTAAAATTCAATAAACTCATTATTAGTAATTATTAAAACAAAATCATTGATTATAGAAGGGTGGGTGTACGTTTGGTAAATACTCCAAAAAATAATGACCATATAAACTTACTTGATGAAGAGCACTGGAGAGCTGTTGATATTATAGAACAGTGTTAGAAACGACCTCCTTTGAAGTATAATGTAGTTTATACACAAAGAGGTTATTTTTCACCCCAAAATTTGAATCTGAGAAAGGCCTCGTGAAGCCTTTCTCGGGAATCTGAAAGCACACACTTTTATTCAAGAAGAGTGTTTTTCGTTCATTATTTTGTTCAACTTCGATGACCAATTGAGCCCAAATTTTTACAGGTTTGTTATTTTATGTATATGTTGGGATACACCAAGTGAGGATATCTTTGACATTTACTAAAAGTATATATATCCTGCCTTTAAACAGTCCCAATTCCTCCAAGGCTATAGCCAATTGCCTAATGTGAATGACTGAGGACTTGGGTAGGGTCGGGCATTCCAATCTTAGTCCAAACAATTTGATGTGGAGTGACATAGGAGTCGACGAGGAAATGGAAGGATTTGGGCTTCACTTTAGCCAAACTGCCTATAGTCTATCTTTGAGTCAATTTGAAAGCTCGTTGATCACGAAGTTCATATCAGTACTAATAACATATAGACAAATTTAGTATTTTTCTTAAACACTGTATAGTCAGGATTTTTTTTGAACACTCAACAAGTTGCCGCAATTGAAATAATGTGGACTCAAAGAACGTGCACAAAATCCCCGACAAGACAGAAACAATAGTTTCGTTTTTGTATATATGTTCATAACCAACGTATTTGATGAAAGGTGGGTTGCATATTCTAGTGTTTATTGAGAACTATAATTGAGAACTATAATGGTTAAGGTGCTACTTTGTGCCAGAAAACCAATGACGTATACTTATACTTTTTCTTTGAAACGATTTTTGTTTTTAAAGGCTATAGGCCTAATGCGTCTGTCTATATTGATTGAGGTTCAGAGGTTATGGGAAATCCGCTTAACGCTTGAACGGACAATGTCATTGTTTGAAATCACCTTCACTTCGTCAAGGTCATCGTTTGACCTTTATTAAAAGAAGTATCGGTATGCGTGTAAAAAAAAGAAAAATAAGGTCGTTGTAGTATAGGTTTTCTCGGTCAATTTCGGCAAATGAGCAGCCAATTTAACCACCACGCTATTCTATTTCGCGCGAAATCGAATGCTACTAAAAAGGGTCATTCGATTTCGTTTTATGACTAGTCAAATGTACTGTTGCGTCATTCGATTTAACAAAATAATCATTCGATTTAACAAAATAATCATTCAATTTAACGATTCATCAAAGCAGCATTCAAATTCGCCGGAGCTTTTTGAGGCGTGTGTTTAGTCATTCAAATTCATTTTTGGGCAGTCATTTCTGTAATTTGTGCAATCTAAAAAACGCTTTGTTAATAAGGCATACACGGTTCACTTATTTGCACTTGAGTCACTTTGTACTTCGAAGACGAGCTTTTTGGTACAGTTTTACACGCATATTTCAATAAGTTTGCAGCTTGTGGTACAACCATACCTAAACATATACGCCAAGATGTCTGGCACGCCAAGATGTCTGGCACGCCAAGATGTCTGGCACGCCAACAGATTGATGGTTGAGGAAGAAACAACATAAACAACAAAAACCAGGAAAAACATAAAGAAACACCCCTTTCAAACACAATACAAAATTAGGCCAGTTAACCAATAAAGATCCCCAAAAAAGAATATAGGAGAAAACAAAGAAGAAAAAACATCATGGGCCCCATGTAAAGTCTCCTGGAACCATAAATAAAGAAAATAAGGTTTGCCTGAATTAAAGTGAAGATACGAAACAGTTGCCTAATACAGATTATCTGTTTATTCGTATTTCTTTAGTTGTACTTATTTGAATTCTCATTTAGCGAAATTGATTGCCTCTTTACGAAATTGAAAAAAATTAAACCAGTAAAATCTCCAGTCGAACCAGCTTTGCTAAATTGAATGATGATTGTGCGCCACGAAAAAGAATGACGATATGCTAAATTGAACACAGTGCAAAAGGAATTTGAATGCCTCAATACGAAATTGAATGCCCGAATTCTGAATTTGAAACGCAGTAACAACTGGAGAGGCAAAATAGCTTT
This sequence comes from Leptasterias polaris, assembly GCA_037783415.1. Lineage (NCBI taxonomy): Eukaryota > Metazoa > Echinodermata > Asteroidea > Forcipulatida > Asteriidae > Leptasterias > Leptasterias polaris. Next base: position 23,338 of record JAZGTN010000039.1, on the reverse strand, counting down.
AATTCGAACGCACGAAAATGAAATCGGCTGCTCATTTGCCGAAATTGACCGAGAAAACCTATACTATCAAGCTCAAGTCAATTGAACGCATATAAAACTAAATCAAATGATTTCAGTTCAATTCTTGGTCAAAATAAACGCAGTTCAGTCAATCTTAATTATATCATAGAGCAAGGACCAGACTCTATGATTATATAAATTAAATTTCAAAATATTAAACTCATTTCAAGTCGACGCAAACCAATTAAATTGTAATGTAATACAATTAATTCAATCAAATTTAAGTAAATTTGTTTTCTATTCAATTCAGAAACGAATACGAATTTAGTATTATCGTATTCTATTTAACCTCTTTGTCAAAATTAATTTATTTCAATCATATTTTCGATTATTTTGTTGAACCAATTTTAACTCGATGCAATTTAATTCAAAATTCTTTATATTAGATTATAACATATTAAATTCATTTCAACTCGATGCAATCCAATTCAATTATAATAATAATCAAATCAATGCAATCGAAATCAAGTAAATTCAATGTCATTCAATTGAATACATCCATTCAATACATCCATTCACTCAAATCATTGAACGAAATTAACTTTGCAAATTTGTTCACTACAGTTTTAGTCAAATCAGTTCAACTTAATTTGTCTGAGGTTTTCTTCTCGACTGAACATGTAATCTCAGAGCAGATCCAGAAGACTTCCTGTGCCAGGATGAAATTTTTTTTTAAATTGAATGACTACATTTTTATCAAACTACGTTCACTCTCCAGCATATGGATTTATTATTGTTGTGGCTGTTGTTCTTGTTGCTTAAAACAATATTTATCTTCACATTACCATAATGTGAACACTAAATTCCCAAATGTATATGATCCTCATTTTATCCTGCCTTTATATAGTCTAAATCCAATGAAACAAGAGTGTCTAGTTTGAGAGTAAGTTCTAGGCTTTTAATAGGGACTTCATATTGTGTTGCATCCAGTTCTGCTAGAAGTTGAACTTTGTACACTGATAATTAAAAATGTAGGCCGGGAATCGTATTCCAGCTGTCGAAAATCTATGACAGTTAGTCCCGTGACACCGAGTTTTTTGTGAACCAAACTCAGCACTATAAAATATTTTGTTGACCAATTGGATTTAATTAAACAGTTTGCAGGATTTTGTGCTGTGATAGTCAATAGATTTCAATGTCAAGACAACATTCCAATACAGGTTTGCGTTTAATAATAACACTATGTACTAAAAATCTCTCTCTTTATGGTGGATTGATCAGAATCTTTCTGAAAAGAACCATGGATGTAACAACTTGACGTTTCATTCAGTATGCTCTGGTCGTCAGAAAGGGTATAATAACTCGACGTTTCGATCACCACTGCTGTGATTGTCTTCAGGGGAGTTGATACATCACCACACAAGTCGTATTTCGCATATTGTTCATATACATGGTGTCACCACTCACCACAAACCTTACTAGAGATTGTATCTCCACCATGTATAGACGATGTGATCTGAGTGTGACATCACATGTTTACAAAAGAGCCACAGAGCCTGGACTTCCTGCAGGCACATTTGTACACAGCTCAATGGAAGAAAACAACAAATCTTATGTTTTATGGAGATTGCACCGTCTGATTTTTCTCAACTTTTGATATGAAGAAAGGGGGGACATCTCAAAAGGTGTACATGTACAGCTGTTGCTTTTGTAAATTTTGAATTTATGTGAAAATTATGACACAAAATGTAAATTTTCCCATTATAGCATGTGTAGTATCTTGCCCGGCAGGAAACGCTTAAGAATGTGCAAGGTCACCACTCTGTAAACAAAGGTAACATGGTCTATAGTTGTGTGTGTATAGCTGAAAACCCTACATGTATGTGCATTTCTTGATAAACAATACTAAATCAACAAAGTGTTCTGTTGAGTGTTCCTTGAAACTTGCCAGGGCTATTCATCGAGGGTCCAGTAAAAATAAACGTGGGAATGATGTTTGTGATACCACTATTTAGAGGAAGTAAATTATAGCTGTGTAATTGATACCTAGTTTAGATCTGAATGAACTTCCTGAAAGTGTGAATACCTATAGGCCTACTATATACATGCTGTAACGAAAAGCAATGTACTGAATAAACCCACGGTATTGATCCATGTACCTTTTGTTCACAAAAAGAGTGACCGTGTACATTCCAGGGCATTTCCTGGCAGGCAAGATACTAAACTGGTCATATGGGAAATTGTACATTTTGTGTCATAATTGCCCTACACATTCAAGGATGACTGCTATGTGTTCCGACACCCCTATGTCCCGATAACCCCTGGCGATCTACACTTTAGGGTTAGGGTGAGAGTTTGGGTTAGGGTGAGAGTTTGGGTTAGGGTTAGGGAAATACACTAGGGGTGTCTGCTGAACATCATAGGTGTGTAATAACCCATTCAAGAGCGAACAGCTGAACAATGTAGATGTGCCCCCTTTCTTCATATGCGCGGGACAACATGCTTCCGAGCAACAGTAATCAAGTTTACTTTTGTTGTTCCTGACCCGCATAAGTTGTTCTTTGTTGGTTTGTCCAGTCGTTTCCCCTCTCAGTTGATTCACTCCCCAGGCCTGCATGCGCCTCCTCTATTCATTCATTTGTTTTTTAGCTCATCTAGTTGCCCTCCTGACCATGTTCTGTTAGTTGTTTTTGTATAATTATTGTGTGCTTTTTGCTTGAATAATTATTGTGTTCATTATTATTTTGATTGGTTCGTTGTGTTGTCGTTTCACTTTTGCTGTGCTTTTTGTTGTACTTGTTTTGGTTGAGGTCAAATAAATAATAAAAGTTGATCAAAAATCAGACGCATGCAGTCCATAAAATATAAGATTTTGTTTTCTTCCACTGAGGTGTGTACAATCGTGATTGCAGGAAGTGCGTGGTTCTGTGGCTCTTTTGTAAACATGTGATGTCACAGGTCACATGGTGTTTCGTGGCAGGCTACACATACATTTGTATTTAATAATATTGGATGGTACACAATATTACACGAGTGCATTCATCTTGGTGTTTGTTGTTGTTGTTGTTGTTGTTGATGTTGTTATGTGTAAGTGTGTTTTGGGGGTTTGTGTGTGTGTGTAGGTAACCACATTCAAACCGGGTACCTATAACAAAAGAGGACAATAGGTGCACGGTTGCTATCACAAAGGAAAGCATTGTGGTCCACGGTTGCTATCACAAAGAGTTGAACAAAGGAGGGTGCACGATTGCAGGCTGTTACACACTTGTGTGCGTGTGTGTTTTGGGGTGTTTTTTTTTGTGTGTGTGGTTTTTTGGGGGGGGGGGGGGGGGACAGTAAGTCTTCTCGGATATTACAATAATGCCATGCGGTTAGACATTATTATGCCTATATAACAAACATGAATGAGAATGGATCTCCATGTGAATAACGAATTAGGAACAGACCCATTTCCTTCATCCATGCACAGAGCTAGTAGTCTTCACCGTTGCGTTTAGAACCAACAGCAGCCAGAAAACATCATTCAATGGTAGATAATCATGAAATACATTATACAGAAAAGGCCATAGTGTAAAGTTAACTTACCAGCAGATTTGACTCTGACCACTGACGGGAATCATCGTACAATGAATGATCAGTCAGCGTAGATCGTCTCGCGTCACTCTATACCGGTCTGTCTGCGTTCTTAGGCGCAGCAATATTGGGGACACTAGCTGCAAACTACGAAACCGTACATTTAGACTCGTCTAAAGACTGTCTACAACTCGAATAAAGCAGGACTAAATGGATCAAAGACAGCAAGCCTGTGTTATGTTCACTTCCGTACAGTACGTGATGCTGTTTATTCTGCAGTCAGTAATCATTCCGTAGTTTCATACACGTTTAGTGTTACACAGGACTATGGTGAGGATTTCACCTGTGGGCGCCACGGTTCAGTGCCCATGGAGGATTTGTTATTGTTATTCAAATGACAGGTGTATAAGGAGACTGGTACCCTGCGTTGGTTTAATACTTATTTATAATGATAGTCATTATACTAGTCTGTGTACTCAGGGATAAGGTTCCTAGGGCGTTTCGGCCTGACTTTTCTGTTATGTCGTCACGGTCGGGACCATTTTTGGGACTGATGAGGTCACCATGACATCACATTTTTTAGAGGTGCTACTGTGGGGCCGGGCTGGGTTACAATGAGAGGATGATGGAGGGGACCTACCTCTCCCTCTGTTAGTTCTCTGGTGGAAGAGCTATGAGACTGTAAAGTATCAATAGACTTTAGGGGAAGGGGCGGGGCGATGACGCGACCCTTCTCGATCACATCCCTGCAATGATGAACTATACCCGACCCACACTTCCACCATCTCGACCCACTTAATGAAGAATTGAAACTGATTTGAACGGAATGAATAATTATTGACTTGACCAGTTGACGTCATCACACTGCCATCTTCGAGGTAAATCGCTGACAATAGACCTTATGCATATGACGTCATTTGAGTAGGGCGCCCTCACCTAGAGGTCAAAAGGAAGATGCTCATTGGCCAGTCTTGTGCGCCGCGCGTACAAATCAGCGCGTTTCCATTGTTTCATCATCAGTTTACCTCTAAGATGGCGGCTTGGTGACGTCAATGCATAAGGTCTATGGAAACGCACACAGACGCGCCACGCACATGATGGGCCAATGATCAACCTCCTTTTGACCTACCTCTCTATAAGTAGGGGCGCCCCAATGTGACGTCGAGGGTCTAGTGGTTTTTATAATATGAGGAAAGTAACTTTCATCAATTATTAAACCCCTTTCAACTTGTTATCCTCTTTTTCAAGAAACACATTTAAATCACCATAGGCCTATGCCTAAAAAGGTAATTCAATTCCCTATTCCACATTTAAGCCAGGGGGAAGAGCCTCACATTTTTCGAGAAATTGTGTACACGTCTGTCATGCTTTTCCGATAATTATTATGCGGCAGTCAAAATAAGTAATTATGAGGATTCTTACTATTTTTCCCCCGACATTCTCAGTGGACCTATTTTCAGACAAATCTGGATTTGGATTTCAACTGGTTTGAATATATAATCAGTGAGCCTTCATATTGATATTTTTTTTCTTTTCGCGATGACAAAATGCTAGGCCTTATTTGAAAAAACCCACCTTACTTTCTTAAGATGGTTTGGTTTTGTTGGTGGCAGGAAGGGGAAGTTGGATTGGTTTACGCAATGCATGCGTAATCATTTCATGTTGAGTTTATACGTGGGCACTTAAATCATTATGCTCTAAGATCCTTGAAAAACAAATTTGTAATAATAAAGTGAATAACTACGAAACATAGGCCTAACATGAGTTAATCAGAAATTAATTGATTTTTTTAAATTATTAAATCATTCAAAAATACTCTTTCGTAAAAAAAAAAGAGAATTATGTAAATAACTCTATTTTCGTTCACGGGCGTAATATTTATTGCTATTAATAAAAAATAATTATTGATGAGAACCGGTGTAGAGACGAGCAACAAGAAATCAAAGACCTTCAGACGGCTGCTGGCGCTGGGAGCGAGCGATTAAATCTTGTGCACGAAAGTAAACAAACACTGGCACAATTTAACTATTGAGGGCGCCAAACTCTTGCTACCATTGCCAAAACAAGTTCTGTGTGTAAAAATTATGGGAGCATCACACGTGGTTTAAATGGCTGCAAGTCGTCGGAACACTCCGTAGAGAAACTGTCAACATGCCTGTAGATTCCAAGCGTATTCCCGGTCCGGAAGAAACATTTACACCTGACCTTTATTGTAAAACGACAATAAAGAAGAAGCTGGTAAGTGCTTATGATCTTTAGAAATGTGTTTTTTCAAATTCATAAGCAACAAACGAAGGAAGAAAGTTACGTTTCCAAATCAAATAAAGTTTTGTTTTAGCCAACAAAAAACACCACCACTCGCTGTTGACTCGTTGACTGTAGTCGACTGACGTACTGTACATTACAATACAAGATTGAGTGCTGTGCAGTATTTAATCTTAATGTATGTAGAGGCACTTACATGAATTGCTATGGCTGATTCTAGATACCAAGGGCTTTAAAAATAGGTAGTGGATATCATATAGCCAGCACCATGCACCAGCCAAGTTTTAGTTACTAAAAAAATTAAACCGGCAAATTTATTTTGTAGTGGTTCTGGTAGCGCCCTCTTTGAGGTGTAATTATTTTTAATTACTGATTGTTTTAACTAGGTATAAATTGCAAAGAAAGTTTACAATTTTTGTGTAGCTCAGTCAGAAAGTGTGAATGCTGCTTGCAACTGCATGGACACACTCCATGTTTGATCCACGTTGCTGGCATTTCTTTTTTTCATTCAAAAAAGTAATGTCAAAGCAAAATTGCCGATGGAAAGCTTCAAATAATGGGCCTACATCAAGATTTACTGCAAAATGGCAACAATTAATGAGACCTAAACCTTTAAAAAGGGTGTGCATATTAACAATGATTTAGTAAGCATAGCAGTAAGTGGTTAGTGATAATAAACTAGCCCTCAATCCTCTCAACTGTTGTACTTGCAGACCGAGCAGGGTTACGACGAACCATGTGTTAAAATTTTGATTATTTTTTTCTTCTTCACCTTATTTGTTAACAATAACATAGCCAATCGCTTCAACCAGGGCTGTCACACAAGTGGTCTTTTATACTTATAGTTTACAATCGATCAAAGCCCAATTTGACTATCCTTAAATTAAAATAAAATGTTAAAGAATTTGTTAAATAGAGAACGTAAAGAGCCCAGATTACCGATTATCCAAACATTGGTTCTACTCCTGCTGTCATGGAGCAAATTTGAAAAAAATTGTTTACCATCCATCGACAATTTCTATGTCAACAAATGATTCTTTCATTCATGAAAACAATTCTTTCTGCAACAATTCAACATCTTTTTTACCCCCTCAGCTTCAAGAAAATGGGCAGAGATCTGACGGCAGAACTCTGGAAGAGATTCGACCAATATGTAAGTGTGCACTGTATTTATTGATTTCCCTCCAGCCTTAACCCTCTTTTGTCTGACTATTCAACATTGATGATAGATACACTGGGCAACCTAGTGGTATCATGTAGCAAATGTATGCTTTGTACACAGATCAAATGGTAATATGGATAATGCGCACTTCTCCAGAAAACCGATCAAGGCGCCTACACAAAAATAAAATATTACCTGTATTCTACCAGGCATACTCAACCACAGGCATCACTCGGGTTGGATTCAAACCCCTGACCTTTGCCATGCTAGAGCATATATGTCTTACTATTAGACCACCGAGCTAGCCCAGTGGTTAGAGGCAGTTCGAATCTTATAATTTAGCAGAGGGTACGACATATGTTAATTTTGCAGTGGGGATAAAGAATTCATATTTTTGTTTGTTTGTTTGATTTTTGCTGTTCTTAGAAATTGCCTGGAACTGGTTGCCTGCAAATTGCTCAAACTATGACAAATACCATAAGAACACTCTTTAGAAAAGTCACTCAGAAAATGTTGTACTTTCTCATTCTAACAGTTCTCAAAGCGGGCGTCGTTAGTCAAGCTCGAGGCTCCACCTACATTGAGGCCTGCAACACCAAGGTGATATGCGCAGTCTATGGCCCCCATGAGGTGCAGAGAAGGGAGGGCTTTAGCATGCAGGGAACCCTACGCTGTGAATTCAAGTATGCCACATTTTCATGTCACAGTCGGAGACAACATCAAAAAGACACTGAGGAGAAACAGATGGGTTTGGTGATACAGCAAGCATTGCAACCTGCTGTTTGTCTGGTAAGTGAAGCTGAAACCTTCCCAACTGTAGAATCACCCCAACTGTAGTTGGGATGCCCAACTATAGCTGGGGCATCCCAACTACTATTTGAGTCTAGCCCCATAAATAGTGCCAATGTTCTGCCCCAACTTGACAATCATCCCAACTGTAAATGGGACCAGTCCCCACTTGAGTGCTACAGTTTAGACGGCCCAACTATAGCAGGGACATTAGTAACCACTGTTTGTGTCTAGCCCCATAAATAGAGCTGATGTTCTGGCCCAACTATAGCTGAGGCAGTAGTAACTACTGTTTTGAGTCTAGCCCCATAAATAGTGCCGATGTAATTCTGCCCCAACTTGACAATCATCCCAACTATAAATGGGAACGGTCCCAACTTGAGTGACTACAGTTGGGAGTCCCAACTTGGGACGGGCCAACTATAGCTTGGATTGCCTGAAAGTGATAGTGACAGTGATGGTGATAGAGATAATCACAGTTAGCTGGCCTCTAAAATTTATCCTCTTTCTGCATTCAACTGGACTTGGGGGTGATCCACAGTAATTATCAAGGTAATACTTGAGAAGAATCAATTGTTACGCCCTCATGTACATGTAACTGAATTTACCCTGGCCCAGTAGTCTGGTGTTGTCAACAGTCACTGGTCCCCTGCAAGGTGTAATATGCAGTGGTAATATGTATAGATACCAGCTACAGTTGGGACGTCCCAACTGTTACACTGAAGTTGGGACCGGTCAAAACAATAGACCAATCTGTATGCGCAAGTACTGTACACCGCACCACCACTGCTGAGGTGCTGGCAGCGCAAGGTTTTGCATACAGACATGGAAAAGTCGTTGTCTTTTTTACTTGTTATGCGAATTAGGTGTCTGGCTGAACAATTTACACAATTTACCTGACAGGACAGCATGGCATTATGATGTAGAACATTGACCATGATAATTTACAACTAAAAAACATAAACTGAATCCTGAAAATCAATAGATACCAGCTACAGTTGGGCGGTCCTAACTGTAACACTGACAGTGGGACCAGTTAAAACAGTAGACCAAACAAAGAAAACTTTTGAACCTACCACTTGGGTGTGATCCCTTGTTACACAACAGTTAACGGTTGTATGCCTTCTGACTGGCACCCCGGAACAAAGATATTGACAAAATAGAAAGACTGCTTGATAGCTCATGTTCTCTCATGTTCAGTCCCAGTGCCTGAACTAAAGGTTCTGGGATGGGTTTATACATATGATCAGCTTGCTCATTGGACTAGTTCTCGGACCCAAAACCCTTAGTCACCTCATCTTGTTTATGATAGATTCCGCCTCTGTTATTATTAATGGTGTATGTATGTAAACTCTATGGTGTAAATCCAGTGGAAACAATTATTGCTTTTTGTTGTACCTTGTAAGCTTACAATTTGTACCCACACCCTGATGACTTTGAGAAGTTGAGTCTGGTGTACTAGCCCGATCACACTATATGCAGGCTTGGCCATGACATGCCATGACCTCTCTAGATTTATTCCCTCAGATGAGTATTCCCTACATTTGGATGGGGGTGGGGGGGGGGGGGGGGCAAATATGAAACCCTGCCTCCCCACCCCCCCCCCTAATTTTTTTTTACAAATTGCCCATCAGCATTGATATTAGTGTGCTAAAGACACGGCACCAGCACTTATAAAAATCCCCTTTAATTAACTAGATTTAAAGTGTTTTTGTAGGCTAGTATATTAGTGTGCTAAAGACACGGCACCAGCACTTATAAAAATCCCCTTTAATTAACTAGATTTAAAGTGTTTTTGTAGGCTAGTAGGCTAGTATATTAGTGTGCTAAAGACACGGCACCAGCACTTATAAAAATCCCCTTTAATTAACTAGATTTAAAGTGTTTTTGTAGGTGGTATGTTGTTGTTTAATACACCCTTTACATAACTATGACGTCACAAAACAGTTCCCTCACTAAGGTAAACGAAGAGCCATCATTGGCTCAGAATCATGCGCAGCGTGTACATGTGTGCACGCTTCCATTTTCTTTGACATCAATGCAAGGGGTCTATATTGCTTGGAAGATCATGTAGCAAAGAAACTGTGTTCATCCTATGAAAGTGGTTTTGCAGGGCAGTGTGTTTGATGGGTTTGGCTATAAGTGGAACAATCTAAGTTGTGTTAGTGCTGAAACCAAAAGTAGGCCTGTTTTATTTATTACATTTTTTGAAGGGGGGGGGGGGCGTGGGCTGCTGCCTTGGAAGGGAGCTCGAACTCCAACTGTCGTGAAGGATTTAGCCCCATGATAGAGCTTCCATCGGTTATAGCTACTAGTATGTGTTCAGTGTTAACCTTTGTGCATGTGTTCTTCCCGGACTATAGATTTGGCCCAACTATAGATGGGATTGGCCCAAAGACAGTTAGGGGGAAAGAAATAGTTATGTAGGCATATCGGGAAAGAAAAAATAGGGTAGGTAGGGTTGTTTGTTTTATAGTCTAGGTATAGGATAGGATCGAGACTATACATGTAATAAAGTATCGGCCAGTGACGATCTTCTGCATGTTGTGCAAAACGATGGGCACTCTAAAGTCCCATCATGCCCATGGACGCTATAGCCAGAAATTGTTTCAAACATATTTATAACTGATTTCTATAGACTTTAATTTCTTCCCTTGAAAATATTCAGGTGAGCTGTTTTTTTAGAGTCGATCAACATAAAAAAAAAAGTCGGGGTTAGAATGGGCCTAAAATAGTTCAGCCTGCAGGCTCATCTATAGCCAGGTCGAGCTTGTAGTTGGGGTGCCTGGAGAGTGCTTCAGTTCACATACTTGTATTTTCCTTCCAACAGCACAAGTTTCCCAAGTCTCAACTGGACATTTTTGTGACGGTTCTTCAAAACGACGGCAGTGGTGAGTTTTGTTGTCTTTCTCTTCAGGCAAATCTTTTTAAATAGGAATGCTTTTTAAACTTGTTTATGATGTGTTTGTTTATCATTTAAATGTAATTTATGTATTTGTACACTTCAGAATTTTGTGTAATTATCGATAACAAAATTAGGCCCCAACACTTCTGATGTTGACGGCGTGCGTCAAAATGACAATACTTTGACGTCATGTGTGGGAGTTTGCTACACCTCCATGCTGTAACAAAGCAGCCATACAAAACAGAGCTCCCACATGACGTAACATTAGTGAATCTTTCTCGAATGCTTCGAGAAAAACGTCAGGCCACTAACTCGAGAAAAACTCTGCTAGGGTCGAAACGTCAAGCCACTAAATAATTTTTGCAAAAACAGGCGCTTTGTACTGCTGTGTATAAAGCATGGTGTGGTGTAGCTTTCTCTATGGGTGTAGTGTGCAATTTAAACCCCTTTCACACGAGGGCATACACACGGAATAAGGACTGGCCCTTTCACACTCGGACCGCTTTACCCCTGATCAACCCTGGCAAATGGGCATACCCCAGGAAATCTATAGCCACCCCTGCTCCGGAGTAAGCTGCTAGTGAGAAACAAAAGCGGGTTTTCCTTTCCCCAGTGCAAAAGATAAACGGTCGAGGACAAGAAAGAGATGCTAAATAAATTGTGTGGCCCGGGTCTGTATTATAGTTATACTCTATAGCTGTGTGCTCTACACATTTGTATTGAAGTATTTATAAGTTTTTGTTGTTTTATAGAAATTAAGTAATTATCAAATTAATAAAATATTTCTCACGTTATATTTTGGGGAGAATTTGAAAATATGTGTACATTTAATGATTTTTGTAATGGTTTGGACAAGGTAAAAATGGTTTCACTAAACTACACTACAACAACCAGTTGCGCTTTCGGTAGAGCTAAAGCTTTTTTATAGCTCCATGACTAAAGTGATGACATTCGCAGCATGGTGTGAAAGTTACAATCGGAACCTGTGAAATAGGAACCCAGGGAATATGCGTGAGGGGACAGTGTGAAAAGGCGCTTGTGTAACCCTGGGGGTAAATAGACTCACGGGGGCCTCCCCTGGGTTGTATTCCCCTAGAATAAACGCAGTGCGTAAAGGGCCCAAGTGAAAAATAAGGGGGTTGAAATTTGAAAATGCATTCTTGACCTACTCGTTGTACAATCCCCCAACCAAAATATGAAGGCTTGAAATTGAATTTGCTGCAGAGACAGTTGCCTTTTCATGGTAAGGCAAGGAGACAGTCCGGGCAGGAGGCAGTTAATAACATGTCCGAGAATTTCTATCCCTTAAATGAGAGCTGGGTGGGGGAGTGTGGGTAAAATATCTGTGCACCCACCACCCCTCCCTTGTTTCATTGATTTAAAAGTGCTCTCACCACCTTGTGACACTTTTATGCCATTATAATTTTTTCCAAATGCAACCATTAAGAATGTAAATCGAGTCGGATTAGTTGGTTCCTGTGAAAGAATACTAGATTGCAAGTATTGAAACCACAAGGGAATTTGACTTTGTAAAAGTGCAACTACAAGTAGGCCTATTCTAAAATTAAAATCTTAAACTAAAAATCAAAAGAAAAATCTAAACAAACAAACGTAAGCAATCATCTCTTTTTTGAATATGTGGTGGCTCTGAGAAGAGCCGTTGGGTTTGTGAGTGCAGAAGTTATTTACTTCTTGGCGGTCTTCTTTGCAGCCTTCTTTGCTGGCTTGGCGACCTTCTTTGCTGGCTTGGCGACCTTTTTCGCTGGCTTGGCGACCTTCTTTGCTGGCTTGGCTACTTTCTTGGCAGGCTTGGCTACTTTCTTGGCAGGCTTGGCGACGACCTTCTTGGCAGCTGGCTTCTTGGCGACCTTCTTGGCAGCTGGCTTCTTGGGAGACTTGGTCTTCTTGGTTTTCTTGGTCTTTGGCTTTGCTGCTTTCTTGGCGGCGGCCTTGGCCTTCTTGGCTGCTTTCTTTGTCTTGTCCTTCTCCTTCTGGGCTGCCTTCTTGGCCTTGTCCTTCTCGACCTTCTTTGCCTTGGATGCGTCACTCTTGACAGACTTGTTGTCCAGCTTGAAGGAACCGTTGGCTCCCTTTCCCTTGGTCTGGGAAAGTGCGCCCTTGGTAACCATGGTCTTCACGCACTTCTTGATGTGAGAATCGTAGTTCTCGCCAACGTTGTAGTTTGCCTTCACGTACTTCTTGATGGCTTGCAGGGAAGAGCCCTTGCGATCCTTCAAGGCAGCCACGGCGGCGGCAACCATGACTTTGGTCTCGGGGTGAGCGGCTGGTGCCTTTGGCTTGGCAGGCTTCTTCGCCACCTTTGGTGCTGCTGCTGCTACTTGTTCGGCCATGTTGATACGAGTTCACTTGCTTTACTTGCTTTACACATGTAAATCAGATTGAATGATCGTAATTGATCGAGCGCTCCGTATTATACACTCGTTGCGGACGTGCGTGAAATCACCCGTATTATTCACATCGTGCTACCATTGGGCTTGCCTTTTGCAATGTAAAATGGCATAGTTCTAAATTTCTGTGTTAGTGTCTACTTTTTTGAGCTCATTTTCTGACTTATTTCAGGCAGATTTTCACGTTTTTTTTGTATAGACCTGTAAACAAGGATTCAAACATTACATTAACGTAACTTTAGTGTATTTTTCGTTTCAAAATAATTTGAAATTTTCAACGAATCAAAAATCCTCAAAAAAATAAATAAAATTCTCAAAAATTTACTGTTTTTTCTATGAAAATGTATTCCTCACAAATATTTTTACCATTTGAAATGAAAGTAACCCTTCTTAACTATAGTGCGTCAAAAAATTGTGAAGTTTTGAAAATTCCTTCGTAGATTTTTGAGCACTTAATTTTGGTGGCTCGTGTGACAAAATGTTGACACTCGTCGTGTATTTTTCGGTGCGCAACGTAGAGTCTCCATGCCAACGTTGAGCAATTTCTCAGGAAAATCACTATTTTGGGGTAAAGTAAGAAAAAGAAACCTTGGTATGGCCCCACTTAATGGGATTTTTCGGCCAACTGTATCAAATTTAGTGTATTTGGTGCTATAAATAAGCGTTTTGGGACAAAAAATACACTCGGCATGAAAAGCCCACTCGGCGCGGTTTTTCTCTGGCCTTTGCGACTCAAGCTCATTGGCTGAGGGAAGATAGCCAGGTTACCACCTTGTAAACCTTCTAAAATTGCCTAAAATTGTCAGAAATATCCCCAAAGCACTTATTTTAACATATCTTGTTGAAATAAAGGGTCACTTTCTTCAAGGAAATAGAAAGCAACGCGAAAGTAGTGTGCCGGCGAGCTCAAATGGATATTGAAAAATAAAATTGCAGCTCGGACTCAATTGTGTTTACGATGATGACCTTTGCAATTTTGCATATGGTACCGAACTTCTACATTTCTCGCTTTCTGGCAACCTTTCCTTTAAATTACATTGATTTGTTACTTTTTATAAAATATCTGGTTGAATTCACAAGCCATAAGTCTGAAAAATCGTCAAAATCCATGGTACTTTTTTGGACAGCATGGGAAGTCGCGTACATTATATTTCATGGCATATGGTTTGGACAACACACGTAGTTTAGACTATAGTACCTGCCGCTTGCGCAAACGATCTGGCAGTCTGCAGGCTAAAGCTGGTGTTCAGATTTATCTCGTTATGAAGTCACATTGAATTAATTAAGAACAAACAACAAATAATAATGAATAATCCAATCATCAAGAACATCATAGTGGAAAGAAATACCAAACTAATATTGCAAACAAAACATGTTGGTATTGACTAGCTCTATAAAAGAAGATTACTTTTTTTTTTTTTTTTTTTTTTTTAGGTGGGGCGCACAGCGAGATAAGGATCAACGTTGACTACAATAAGACAGTTAATTATATATGAAACAAAATAACAAATTAACTTTAATAATTTATTTCTAGGCAGGTATTGATGACTTCGTATTTTTCAAGGAAATTAACGAAATGAATTGTTTCTTTAATTTAAAGGATGACATGAAAGATTTGTCCACGGGTGGGTGTGACTGTGAGTGTTTAAAAAAATATAACTGCGTGAAAAAAGGTTCACAGATTTCATCTGAACTTTTTTAAATTGTATTTATTTTTAATTGTTGAAGTTAAAACAGGAATTTTATTTTATAGATTTAAAATGTTTTATCTTTGCTACCCAGTTAAATATTCGCACAGAAACAACACACACGATGTTTTTTTTATTAGGGTGTGGCAAGAAGCGTGCTTTATCAACTAAGACCCAGTTTGTAGGCCCACCGAAACAGTTTACTTTTTTGGGGGGGTTGTTATATTAAATACACGTTTTCCAGACAGAGAAATACTGTTTGTTTAGTTATTTGTCATTATGCCGAATTATTATTAGTACATTATAGGCCTACACTTCTTCTTGATAATTAATAGCCTATAGTCCATAATTCAAATGACGACGGCATAACAAGTTGGAAAGTTGCCCCTTTTGTACAAAACTCAGAATTGATAGCCAGTCAACCCCCAAATATCCAGAATGTTAAAGGCAGGGTATTATAGTTTTGATAATTGTCAAAGACCGTCATCAGTCACTTGGTATATACCAACATGTGCATAAAATAACAAGCCTGTGAAAATTTGGGCTCAATTGGTGATCGAAGTTGCAAGAAAATAATGAAAGGAAATAACTACCCTTGTTGCATTGTGTGCAATTGCAGATGCCTGAGAAAGGCTTCGTGTCTGAAGCCTTTCTCATATTCAAATGTGTTGGTGAAAAGTTACCTCTTTCTCGAAAACTATATTACTTCAAATGTTGCTGTTTTATTTCTAAATATGTCTTATAGTATCAGCAGCTCTCCGGAGCTCTTTACCGAGTATAGTTTTTGTAGTCAATAGTGTTTGGAGACCAATCAATAGTATGCCTTTAGTGAAACTGATGGACGATCCTTCACAATGTATAGTTTTTGTACATTAGTGTTTGGAGACAATAGTGTTTTGGAGACCAAAAAAGTTGGGTGTCTTCGTTGTTCTCCTGTTTTTTATGTAGAATTTTTTTAGCAAATGGCAAGTGATGAATTATTGCATTTGAATTTGGATAAGTTGCAGACACTTCTATAAACGGACAGTTATTGATACTAGTTTAAAGCACAATAAATCAACTTTAACTTTGTGCGATGTGACTTGTGACCAACGAAAACGGATCCCGCCCCACTCTGAACTGCGCTTGCATGTTGGCAAGATGGTGAGGGCCGCTTTTGATTGGTTGTCAGTTGCGTCTTAAAAGACCGAGTGACTACTACTGCCAGTTTAGTTTGATAAAGTACTCCTCGCTTGAGTGTCCTTTGACTAGTCAAAAATTCGGCATTTCAGAATTGACCCGTATTCCGGTTCCCCATTGACCCATTTCTAGGTCAAACTGACCTGGAAACTGGCAAGTCCTTGCTCTACATGGTTTGACCTATTTCTGGGTAATTTTGGCACAATTTAAGTCACACCCAGAAATTGGTCAGGTCCCCTGGTAGTGTTTCTCTTTTGGGAAACTGGTTAAAAAGTGGGATTTCAGCTCGTACCGTATTCTACGCTAATTTGATCGTAGAGCAAGTCCTTGCTCTATGGTTTGACCTGTTTCTGGGTAATTCTGGTACGATTCGAGTCACCCCAAAAAGGGTCAGGCCCCCTTGCAGTGTTTCTCTTTTGAAGGATCGACGTGTAAATGTTTTATTTCGTTATAGTAGAACAAATATTTGTCTTGTATAAGATTTTTCAGACTTCTTTTAATACTTATTTAATTGAAAGGGTCATTTACTTCAACTCAAATTTTGACTTATTTTAATGAAAAGGACACTCACGAGAAAACAAGGAGTGATGATTACCAATGACGGATTG
Organism: Leptasterias polaris; assembly: GCA_037783415.1. Taxonomy (NCBI): domain Eukaryota; kingdom Metazoa; phylum Echinodermata; class Asteroidea; order Forcipulatida; family Asteriidae; genus Leptasterias; species Leptasterias polaris. The sequence goes on along the minus strand of JAZGTN010000039.1, from coordinate 6,761 downwards.
TAAAAACAAAACACTCCCCGGAATTTCATTGGAATGTACTTTTCTAACTGTTCTACAATACATGTCACCATATAAGGGGGTGCTTCACGTAAAGTGTAAATTCAAATCAATTATATTTGATAACAAAAAAGATAATGTAACTAGGTTATGGTAGTGCCAGAATTTAGCGCTGAAGCTAGGCCAGAAAGTAATGTACACTGTACACTGTACATGTGTACATGATGTTTAGAGTGTACATGTACAGTACATGTACATGTACATGTACATGTACATTGATCCACTATACATTATGTCCTTTGACGAGACAGTCTCGGCTGTGTTTACGTACTTATTATTCATGACATGAGGTCATCAAAGCCATACTACAAAGTAGCCCCCTGATTGGCCAAGCTTTCTGTCATAGATCACCCACATCATGCACATACGGCGCCAAAACTCAGACAACTAACCATTTCGCAATCGGAGTTGTTAAAACATGTTGTTTAAAAACAGGATTTTGCTGCCGTAATGTTGGATTTATCGTTGTTTCCTTTGCATTGACTTGGAGAGTATAAACGGAAATGTATTTTCAGCTTCGACAAAAGTCAAATTACAGCCGTTAATTTATAAAGATTGAAAATCAATTGAAAATTATGAAAACGTGAATCATTTTCTGATGAAATTTTGCTATTTTCATCTAAAAATAATTGCCGGAATGCTAAATTCTCAAAGAAAACTTTTGGTTTACACTTTACCGTATATAGTTTTGTTGTTTTCTATAACCTGCTGGCATTAAAGAATGACATTTTTTGAAGTCAAAATGTGAGAGTAAAACAAGAGTTGACACGGAAGCCATTTTGGATTGTCAAGTGATTGGGTTGGCAAGGGCTGTGACACTATAGTATCTGGATATTGCTTTGAGTTGATCTCGAAACCTCCGTATATTTTCACTGAATTCTTCCAATAAATCCTACATTTGCATTGTAATCATATTTTGAAAATGTATGTTTATGTATGCTCAATCATTTAAACATTTTTAACTATCGCCCTTAGTTGGTTGTAGTTGTATCTTACTCAACGTCATGCAGTTTAGGTGTGGGTGTATAGGCCTATGTGTACAGGGACAAACTCATTTTATTTTTAAATTTTAGTTCGCTGTACTCTGGCAGACTTCCCCCTCTAAGAGAGTTTTTATATTGTAACATGAAAACACCATTTGTAATTAGGTGACGCCACTCTAACAAACCAAGTTAAATATAACATCACTGTTTTAACTATAAAGTTCACAATACTCATCAGTACAACTACAAGGTTATACTTTATATGTCAAAGTTATAGTTTATAATACTGCGTATACTGTAACTATCCCAGTCTGTCCTTGCTCTTTCGTGACATTGACTCAATATAACAGCAGATTTGAGACATTCTTGTTTCCTTTTGACAAATGAGATGAAAAAGGTTCAACTGCTAGATTATGTAGGTATTTTCTTACATCATAACTATTTTTTTTCCTCTTGCAAGTATATGTATTTGGAGTAAGTAGATGCAAGCACATTTTTTAGTAAAACAAATAGATTATAACAAAATGTGATACAACAAAGTCTCGTTGGACTGCTCCATATTTAGGTTCGTCATTTTAAACACTTGTATGTATGATTTTAAATACCTAGGTTTAAATCAATTGTGTAGTTATGGTTTCAAGTAATTATTCAATTGGAAAACTTGGAGTTTGAAACCTGTACAAATTCCTCCCAGATGATCGTAGGTTATTGAGTTTTGGCCTTCCTTTTTATGTTGATATTAAATGACACTGAAAATGCAGCGGCGGTGCTCGAGGAAAGGGGGGTGGGGGCGGAAATGCTCCAGTTACTGAACTTCTTGGCTTCCCCCCAAAAAAAAACCGGATCTTTTTTTTCCCCCTGATGGCTGGAATTTAACCTTACCACCCCCCCCCCCCCCCCAACCTCCCCCCAACCTCCCCCGCAACCTCCCCCCAACCTCCCCCCAACCTCCCCCCAACCTTCCCCCCCAACCTTCCCCCAACCTCCCCCAACCTTCCCCCCAACCTCCCCCCACCTTCCCCCCAACCTCCCCCCAACCTTCCCCCAACCTCCCCCAACCTCCCCCAACCTCCCCCCAACCTCCCCCAACCTCCCCCCAACAGGTTTATGCCACCGCCACTAAAATTCCGTCAGTTTGTTTCCTGGACCTGTCATTTCAGTTGCTCCATGCATTTACATTGCAGTATAATTGAATGTTATCAAATCGCCACCCACAAGGCTGGTATGTACGAATCACAACCACGCAGGCTGCCATGTGTTACGTAACACCGTTGCCGTGTATAATGTACGCGGTTCCTGATTGGTCAAGCCGGACAACACATCAATGCGCCATAAAAACAACTTCACCAAAAAATGTTTTTACACCAACTCGTTTTTACTCGATATTTCGGATAAGGGGACACCCAAGTTGCATTTCCTTTGCTCAGATCGGTAGATGAGAACTACGTGTCCTTTCGGAGCCCACTCAGAATGGTATTTAATGAGCTGAATTTCACAAACGGAACAACATTTATGAAATTTGTACATTTTTCATGTAAATTTATGATATGAATTGCTTGATTTTATGGTAAGATCGTAATGGATTCAGTTTATATGAAGTTGGAATATAAGTATCAACTACACCGTACAATATTGGATACTTATTGCAGCGTATCTGTGGACATATCTAGAATTTAGGAACAAATAATAAGTTGAAGTCTAACGAGACTTTGGCATCCTTGGCCGGATCCGTTCGTGTACGTAATACGAACGTTTATTTTACTGAGAACTCCAGTTCACTGAATTTGCTTGCCTCTTGTGGTTGACGGACCCTGAACGGGATCAAGATCCAATAAACCACAAATAATTGAACGATCAGGAAACGGAATAAAGTATTTCAAATAACATTCAGAGTATTTCAAATAACATTCAAGAGCTCAGGTTGTTTGATAATCGTTCTTTATCCTGGGACTTTTGGGGAACACCAATAGTGCTGAGATTGGGAAGAGTGCGGGCATCGGATCGGTCGTCAAAATCACACGTAGACCATGATCCGTCACCTTTTACATTCTAGGGCACTTATGGTACGTGGTATAGGCAAGACACTGCGCTGGTCATACGAGATGTTATATTTTGTGTAATAATTTACACATCAACTTATAAAATTAACAGCTGAACAAGTTTTGTTCTTCATATCAAACTTTAATAACAAATCAGACGATTACTTTAAAGGGGGTGTTTCCACTAATGTTTTATAATATTGTGGTTTATTATTTGATGTTTTATAATATTAACAGCTCTCCAGTGCTCTTTATCAAGTAAATTTTTATAGTCATTAATTTTGGAGTAATTACCAAAGGTATACCATCCCTTTAATATGACTCATCTTGTATAATGAAATTGATGCTTGCAGAGCGGGTTGGAAAACTTCACAGTAAAACCATGGAGGAAGGCCTGATCCTTCCTCCATGGTAAAACATGCGTAGGTTGAGATATTTTTCGAGTTTATTTCAGAATTTGAAAAATTACCACCCTTATGTTGACAATTGTAACCATATGAGTCGACCATGGTTTTGACTACATGTATTTTTAATGAAAGGCATACAGGAGAACCAAAATATGAGCTCTCTTTCAAAATGCAAAAAATGGTCATGTTCACACGAGTATACTTCACGCAGAGAATAATATTAAAAGAATTTATATCTATACTCAACCAAGACGCTCTGAGCGGAGATGGTCGAGTTGACCACAACTTAAGAAAATTACCCTTCCCCAAAAATGGGTCTGAGTGATCTTTTATTATAAATAAAGTGACTATAAAAGTACTATTAGTACAATTGTTATAGGGGTGCTGGACCTAGCTCGTGGGGGGGGGGGGGGGGGGGGGGGGGGGGGGGGGGGGGGGGGGGGGTGGACGGGGACATAATTTGATGCTATATTGTCATTACATCATGTTCATGAGGATGATGTCTACGTGTAGTTCAGTGGTGTGACTGGGGGGGGGGGGGGTGCACGGGGGTCGTTGCTTTCTTCCCTTTTAACTGATATGTGCCCCCCCCCCCTTGTAAATCTGGAATGTTTTAGATTAAAGTCTACTAAAGTTACAATTGACAAGCTCTTAATAAAGGAAGTAATTTTTATGTTTTATAGCAATTTTTTTATTTCACGTCAGAGTGTCATCTTACAACAAATATTTAACGGTATAACAAGAGCACTAAAAAGAGGCTTGCTTAGGAAAGATGCAAACGAAAATTGTAGTTTTAACTTGCAAGAAGTGCCTCTAGAAAAAAATAGTGCACCCATCTGTGCCCCCTTAAACGTTGCCCTAGTTTCGTCGCTGTTTTTGCACATATCAGAATACGTTGGCTGTGATTGTCATGTTGGAATGGTCCGCATTGTGAGTAATGTACATGTACAGTGTGTCAGTGACCTCATTCCTTTATAACAGTACATGTACATGTATATACATGTACATGTACATGTACATGTATATACATGTACATGTACATGTACTATACATGTACACGTACAATACATGTACACGTACATGTACAATACTGTACATGTACAAGCACAGTTCCTTGGTACCTCCACAAGTAGTAGCCACGCCACTGGCTGTGTTACCATCTGCTGAATATTCATGATTCCTGTGAACTGGCACTTGATTGGTCGGATCCGCAGTCGATGACATGGCGCTCTGAGTGAACATGGCAGAGTCGCAAACAGTTGTTACAGGTTGACGTCTTTTCCGTCGTATTTTTCTTATAAGGCGTAGTTTTATTCTGCGTTTTCTTTATGATATTGAACGGATATTATGCAGAGTGACTTTCTAGCTTTCAAAAAAGTCATATTTCCCTACAAATATTTTAAACGAAATCAAAAGTGATAAAACATTGAAATTATGAAACAGAATTTTCTGATATTTAACACATTTTGACACAAATGTGATAATGAATCATGAAATAACTTCTAATGTCGTAACTTGGGACTGTTATCTGACAGCTGTTGAGTTTTTCCGATGATCCTTGGGGATTTAACCGAATTTTATTCGCAGACGAAATGATGACATTTAACAAGAACTCGGTGCACTGTGTCGCGAGGCCGTGCGTGGGTTTATACGGATCTTGACGCATGCGGCGCCCTAACCCTTGCTCCTACTCGGGCTGTTAATTAACATAACAAAGAGAAAGACTTTGAAATTAAGTTCATTTTCTGTTTTACCGTTTCATGATTTCACCAAGCATCAATGTTTTGACCCCATTTAATGCGCTGCAGCCTTTAAGTTTTGTCACATCATGCATAAGTTACGCTCTAAGATTAATTTTTATTTCCAGAACTTGTAAAATTTTTACTGATTAAAATACCTTGACAGCCCGAGTAGGAGCAAGGGTTAGGGCGCCGCATGCGTCAAGATCCGTATAAACCCACGCACGGCCTCGCGACACAGTGCACCGAGTTCTTGTTAAATGTCATCATTTCGTCTGCGAATAAAATTCGGTTAAATCCCCAAGGATCATCGGAAAAACTCAACAGCTGTCAGATAACAGTCCCAAGTTACGACATTAGAAGTTATTTCATGATTCATTATCACATTTGTGTCAAAATGTGTTAAATATCAGAAAATTCTGTTTCATAATTTCAATGTTTTATCACTTTTGATTTCGTTTAAAATATTTGTAGGGAAATATGACTTTTTTGAAAGCTAGAAAGTCACTCTGCATAATATCCGTAAATATTTAGATTTCTTGAATTGGGTGAGCTCTTTTTAAAGAGGGTGGTTGGTTAAAGTAAGCTGCATGTGCTTTACAGGCTGGAATGAAGGTTGGATGACAACACAAAATAACACACAAAAAACATTGGTTGAAATTGGATATTACATCATTATGCAGACATGAAAAACAAACTTCCACCAAACTCACTACAAAATAACTCACTTGCGGCTGATGAAAGTAGGCCTACTATTGATCCACAGTGTCCAGTAAAATCGTTTCGCTTGGTGTAATTTAATTTTAAAGAAAAATGCAATTTTTGTATGTCCTTGAAGCGATGGTCGGCCGACCATCGTTTAAATGTGTGAGTTTTCCAAGAAGTTCCGTCTCTCCTTTCTCTATATGGTCTGACAGTTTAAAATCGTCACCAGTTGCTCTTGTTTTACTCGGCGGTCACGGAAACACAAAATATAAACAGATTGTGATATTTCATAAAAGATCCTACCTAAAAAATCAAAATTTTCTGGAAAAACACAACAATTACCAATGACCCGCTACTATAGTACTAACAACTCATCATGCACGACTCTAGTCCCGCCTTAACATCGGGCATTCTCGTTTGTTCATACAAGAATAAGAGATAGAGAAAATTCCTCAGTCTGTGATCCCTTTAAAACTTGGTTCGGCCAAAATGTCGTGGAATTGATTAACAACCCTTGAGATGTTAAAGCTCGAAAGATAATCGGTGGGCACCGAACCCTCTTTCCCATGGGGACTCTAAATATATCGATTAATTTTTGAAGAAAGACGCAAAGTATTTTTGTCGGCGCATTATGGTCAGCGAGACATCTGTGGCGCAACGGGGAATTCGGCTTATAGGTCAAGGTAAGGGGGGGATCGAGGGGGTGTTCAGCTTTACCAAACCCCACCAGTTATTTTGGTGCTCGATAATTATGTGGCATATGGTGTACACCCCCCCCCCCCCCCCTCTCCTATTGTGCTTCATTGTGTTCTGGAAAAATCTCAGGAATTC